>OZ012736.1:479806760-480429260 GCA_963859935.3 Lathyrus sativus | reverse complement strand
GCGGTCCATTCAAAAACTCGAATTTAAATTCCATTTGATAGATAGGCCAATTGTGGTTATTTGGAATACCAATAACAAGCCTAATGGTTTCAATCCTAGCAGCTGATGGAAATACCTTTTAAAAGTCTATGTCTTCCCTTTGCAAAAATCCCTTAGCCACCAATCAAGCCTTATGCTTAATTTTCTCACCCTTGGGATTTGCCTTCACTTTGAACACCCATTTCACACCAATTGGCTTATTTCCTTTTGATAGATCAACTAACTCCCAAGTATTATTCTTCTCAATGGATTTCAGCTCCTCCCGTGTTACATTTTCCAACTTCTTTTTAGGGAACCTATTCAATAAATAGGCAATTGTGCATACCGCTTCTCCCCATAGCTCATTCGGCAAGTTCTTCCCATTTAACATGCTTCTTACCATGTCCATGATCGATCAATTCTTTATTTCTTCTACACCATTTTTTTTGTGGTGTATAAGGTGGTACTACCTTAATGTATAATCCCTTATTGATCATAAAACCTCCCAAAGTCATTTGAGACATATTCGCCTCTACCATCTGTTTTAAGCACTATACGTTTGTGACCACTTTGCCTCTCCATCATGGACTTGAACTTCTTGAACACTTCAAATACCTCATCTTTTCTCTTGATTAGGTATGTCAATAGCTTTCTACTATGATCACCAATAAATGTGACAAAGTCCCTATTGCCATCAATAGCGATTCTTGGTTCTCTAGATACATCACCTCAAGGTGATTCTTGGTTCTCTGATCTCTATCATTGCTGAATTTTCCCTTATGTTTCTTTCCTTGTACACAATCTTCACAAATTTTAGCTGGAATATTAATCGATGGCATCCATGTTACCATTCTGTTCTTTTGCAAGTCTTTGAGATCTCTAAATTTAAGATGCCTAAGACGATAGTGCCATATCCACTCTTCACGACTTGCTGCAGTAGCAAGACATATATGCTCCATAACCTTCAACTCAACCTTGAAGGTTCAATTGGAAGCCATGGGCGCTTTAACGACCAAAATCCCTTTGCATCCATAATGCGCAACCCCTTATTTTCCATGTGAATCTTGTAATCCTTCTCAAGTAATTGGCCAATACTTAGAAGGTTACATTTGATTCCCAGGATATACAATACATCTTTGATCAAGGAATTTTCTCCATCCCTCATCATGATTAAAATATCATTGATCCCATTGGCCATTAGAGTGGTGTCATCCGCGAACTTTGTTTTGTTCTTCATGACACTATTGATTTTGACAAACCAATCTTTTATTCCGGTCATATGAGTTGAATAACCTGAGTCCAAATACCACCCCTTATTGCAATTAAACTCCTTTTACACTCATCATGGTGTCTTCCTCTTCACGCAACCGGTCAATGGTATCATTCAACCAACCACATCTCAACTTTCATTATTTTTGAGCTGATGCAGCTGCTGTCTCGCAATTGCTTACTGCTACAATTTGCTTCCGTGATTATGAACAAAAGTGTATTTTCTTCATCAAATTCTTATCTTGCAACCTTGGATTCATCCCTTTGAGATTCCTTCTAGTTCGCATTACATTCTTTTGCATAATAAATGAACCGTTGACACATGTAACATTGCTCCTTGCTCTTGTCAATCCTCTTTCTTTCGCCTCTATAGTTGCCTTGACCACCATGTTTGTTTGAACTGCTCTCACCTCTTTGACAAGTCGAATTCTTTGAATTTTTGGATTCTTTCCCACCAAAATTTTGAAAATTCCCTTTATTCTTCATGGGCCATTTTCCTTTCTATCTCTTGTGTTTCTCATTCAATCGATCTCGCAAAATGATCTCCATCTTTTCCTTATCGTTATTCCTCTCATACATCCTTTGCTCATGAGCCTTAAGAGAACTTTGCATCTCCTCTTTGATTATTGTCACAAGATTATTCGAATCCTCAATCACCACAACTATGTTGTCAAATCTTGGTGTTAAAGAACATAAGATTTTTGCAACAACATACTGCTCTATAGCAGTTTCTCCGCATATATTCACTTGGTTCACCAACCGAGTGATTCTCGTTGTGAAGTCGTTGATTGTCTCCTTCTCTTCCATTTCGATTAATTCGAGCTACCACTTGTGAGTTTGTAACATTAAAACCTTTGGCTTGTCAGACCCTGTATAAGCTTTCTCTAAGATCTCTGATGCTTGCTTCGACGTTTCACAATCACCAATTTTCTCGAAATTGTCGTCATCAACACATTAATGGATTAATAATAGCGCTTTAAAATCTTTCTTCTTTTCTTCCTTATGTGATGCCTATTGCGCCTCTGTTGCATTAATTTGAAGAGGAGCAAAATCGTTCTTGATCACCTCAGGAACATCTTGGTAGACAAACAAGACCTTCATTTTCATGCACCATTTATCATAGTTCTTCGCATCAAGGATGGGTAAATTTGTAGCGATTCTTCATTGGAGACAGAATTCATGTTGCACACTAGGATTTTGTGGATCGAACCAAGCTCTTGATGCCAAATGTTGGAAAAAAATAACCACAAGGTTGGTAAAACAATGGTGGAGTAATTTTGGAAGAGGATAGTAAAATAGGAGAATTGAGAGAGAGAGAGAGAGAGAGAGAGAGAGAGAGAGAGAGAGAGAGAGAGAGAGAGAGAGAGAGAGAGAGAGAGAGAGAGAGAGAGAGAGAGAGAGAGAGAGTTGAGGGTGAGATGCCTACTTATAATAAACAAGGTGAGAGTATATATATATATATATATATATATATATATATATATATATATATATATATATATATATATATATATATATATATATATATATATATATATATATATATATATATATATATATATATATATATATATATATATATATATATATATATATATATATATATATATATATATATATATATATATATATATATATATATATATATATATATATATATATATATATATATATATATATATAATTTGAATAAGTACAATTGCAGAAAAAACAAAAACTCGGGCTTGTAACCGGTTACACCAAAGTGGATAATTGGTTACACTTGACACTGAAAATAAAAGAAATTAATTCTGCTACAGTGGTAGGAGGTTACACCATTTCTGGTAATCGATTATTCTTTAGAAAAACAGATTTTTTTGCTACTAGAATGCATATCAGCACTTGAATTACCACTCAAACTTCAACAATTAAAAGTATAATATCTCATCCTAAGTTATTGATTAAAATTCCATTTATCTCATAGTCAACAAGTGGTCATCACTAGAGAAAATTCCAAACCATAACCCCATTAACATTAACACTGAGATAACCTACATTACTCCTTTTTGCTCAGAGATCAAGAAAAGTATGTAAAAAGTAACTCTAAGAGGGATAGTCCCCCCTACCAAACGCTCACCCTAAAAGGACGTCAACATACCATATCCCACCTTGCATCTCAATCCATCCACAAACAATTCATAGGAGGTCGCAGATTTAGAATCTAGAATGGATACTCCTTTCCAACAAGGAGAAGCAGGCTGGAGCTTTTTTACCATGCATCCTTGAAAAGAGTTAATTGCTTAAATTCCATATCACCACAACAAATAATAAATTTTATGACAAAATTTTCACCTAAGTCAATGAATAACTGAGGTGTAAACCCTAAGCGCACAAAATTTTAATTTAAAAAAAAAATACTACCATTTTCCTTGGTTGAGCTGGCAATCGAGGGAAACAATATTAAGAGGAAACACCTTCAAATCCAAGCAATTGCATTTTAATAACTGTTAATTTTTTTTATAAATATTTTTGTTTATAACATATTAGCTTTGTTGAACTTGAAATCGAGGGGAAAATGTTTAAGGGACACACCTTTCGAATCCTAACTATTGTATTTTAGTACCTTTTATTTTATTTTACTTTTGTTTATAACCTATTGCCACGGTTGAGCTAACAACCAATGCAAAAGTATTCATAGGACAACATTCGCATCCTAGCAACTGCAATTTAGCACCTCTTAATTCTTTATGTTTGTTTTATGACCTATTACCTCGGGTTAGTTGGCAACCAAAGGGGAAAATATTGAATCCCCCCCCCCCTTTTGAATTCCACCAACTGAATTTTGGCACTTTTTTTTTACTTATTTATGATCTATTACCTCTGTAGAGCTGGGAACCGATGGGAAAACTTTTGTAAAATTATTGGAAAAAATTAAATAGTGAATATTTACTATCCATTTATAAAATAGTGATGCTTAAGATATTGTCAACTCATAAATCAACATGAAACATCTATGATCCATGTGAAACCCTTACCAGCCAATCAAAACGTGAATGCCACATTGATACATCTTTGATTCAAATTTCTAAAATGCAAAATTAACATAGAATACTCCAAAAAGATTCATTCATTACTTTTAGGATCCATCTTGCGTTTTTTCTCTCCATCAACCAAGATATAACACTTACTGCCAAAAACATGAAAATATTTGACATTTGACTTCCTTCCTTTCCACACCTCATAGTGATTAACTTGGGTTCCTGGTCGAATGATTACTCGATTATGGATGTGACATGATGTATTCATAGCTTCAACCTATAAGTAATTGGGTAAAAGTAATAGGCTAGATCACCCGAAATTTATATTGGTGGTTGAAGAGGTTTGGAAGTCTTCAAATTTTCAAGATAAGAAATTGTTTGTATTAAAAGAGAAACTCAATCTTTTAAAGACCAGACTGAGAACTTGGAAAGTAGAGGTCTTTGGGAAACTAGATTTAGGGGTCGATGAAGCAGTTAAAGATCTTAATGTTTTGGATTAGTTTGTGGCAAATGATAATTCATCTTTGAGTCATGAGCAATCTAGAAAAAGAATTGAAGCTCAAAACTAAGTTTGTCAAAAGATGCATTTTTGTGAATCTCTTATCAGCCAGAAATCAAGATGTAGTTAGCTTAGGTAAGGCGACCAAAATTCCAAGATTTTTCATTACTTTATGAAATTAAGATTTAGATGTAATGGTATAGACTTTCAAAGAAGGTGACTCCTTGATTGATGATGTTCATGATATTAAATATTTGGCATATAATCACTTTAAGGAGAGATTTCAAGAGTCGGTCCTTAAAAGATTTAGGTTGGATTGAGTGGTTTTTCAAGATTTATTATCAAATGAAAGCTTTAGCCTTGAAGCCCTCTTCTCACATCAAGATATTAAAGAAGTTGTTTGGAGTTCAGCGTGTGACAAAAGTCTAGGCCCATACTGCTTCGCTATGGATTTCTTCAAAGATTGTTAGGATATCATTAAAGTTACATCTCCCAAAGGCCATCACAACTGCTTTTATTGCTTCGATTCACAAGACTCACAACCCTAGATGTCTTAATGACTATCACCCAATTTGTATGATAGAAAGTGTTTATAGAATCATCGCAAAACTCTTAGTTTGAAGATTAAACAAAGTTATTGGTAAGCTCGTCTCAATTAATTAGTTTGCTTTAATTTCTAATAGAAGTATGTTTTATAGAGTTGTGGTCGTCAATGAACTTGTGGATTTTGCTCAAAGAAATAAGAAAGACAAGTTTGTTTTAAAAGTTGATTTCAAAAAAGCCTTCATTTTAGTCTCTTGAAAATATTTTTTGTATGCACTTAAGCGTATGAATTTTGAAAGTAAATGAATAAAGTGGGTTCAGGAATGTATTTTTTTCTAGTTCACTCGATTCTAATCAATAGAAGTTCCACCATGTATTTTCAAGAAAGGATAGGGCTTCGCCAAGGGAACCCACTATGCCCGTTTCTTTTTAGCATTGTTGCTGAAGGTATTGTAGACTTGTTGAAAAATGATCATTCTATCTTAAGTTTCAATCCTATCAAACTGTTAGACAATCTTCAGTTTGATTGTGTGACTTCAAACTAGAATTTGATTTATGGGTAAATTTTCACAAAATCAAAACTTGGGTTTTATTATTTTTTTAATATCAATATGTACTTTGAATGACTTGAAATAGAGTTTCATTATTGCATCCTATCAACTTAAAATGCGTATATAATTTTTTAATATGCATATACCTTTTGAATCCCTTGATTTATTGTTTAGCTATAAACTAAAATATATCATTATGTTAATGTCGGTTAATGTCGTTTTAATGATCTTTAATAAATACAAGATATAGATAGATGTGGAATTGAAACTTACATTTATCTTTCTTTTGATCTCTTCCAAATGTTAATTTCTACAACAATAATCATTTATACTCTTCCAAATGTTAATTTCTTCAACAATAATCATTTATACTATATTTAATTATGTTGATGCAAATGTGGGGTGATAAACTTGAGTCTAGAGATTTAATTTTGGTTGAATTTAACTAAATTATGACTCAACTTATATAAGATATGCCGGTTTGTGTGAGAAAAAATAACCACCTACAATATTATTGAATCAATTATAAATAAAATCATAAATTTGTGAATTGAAGTATTATCTAATTTTTTTTCCTTCCTTACTTTTTTTTCTAATTCATAGTTTAACCTATTACAACTACTTTTTAAAACATAAATATTTAAATTGCATGATAAAATTATCATAAATATATTTGGAGAATTCAAAGTTATATTACAATAATATCTAAAATTACTTAAAATACTTGCAACTTACAAAATAATTTAAAATAGTTATTCACAAAATAAAATATGTTCAAAAAATTATAATTAAAACAATAAAATTAAAAACATTAAATTATCATTCATCAAATTACAAAACACTCAATAATCCATAAATTTTATGGGTTGAATGTGGATTTACTCATAACCCAACTATTTTAAATGATTTTTCATTTTTAAAAACCGTGTTTACATTAGATCGGTTCGGAGTACTCAACTCATACACACTCATATCTAAATCTAAAAGTAGTATTTAGATTCTTTAAAATATTTTCTTTTCAAAAAATTTAATTCAAATAATCACTAAGTGTGTGCTTAGCAAGGAATTAAGTAGCACACAAAGTTATATATATGTGGATATCAATGATATGTTATACTCAAATATTTTATATTTCTATGTTGTACCAAAATTCTCCATTATACAGTTGAAGATATTCATTTTCATTTTCTACTAATTTAATTTCTATTGAGTTATACAGCATGACAAAATTAAGAATTGAAATCAAAGTTCTCAGTTGAACAAAAGAATATAATATCAAACGGTGTATTTTTTTTATTAGGTATATCAAGTAAAATATAGTATGTGATTATTTTACATTATGATATGGCACACAAATGCATGCACACGTCTAATTTTTATGGTTCTTCATTAGGATCTCCATTTTCGTCTCCACCTTCTCCTTCATATTTTTCTTTATCTTCTTCTCCTTCTGAACATCCTTCTTGTCCATCTCCACCTTCTTCTCTAGGTCCTCCCCAACCTCCCCAAGTTCCTGAACCTACCCAATCTACACCAGCACCATTTTTTCTTCTCAAGCCTTTGATTTTATCTATCCAATTTTTTGATATGGACTCTTCAGTTACACCCGCTGTAATTAAACAAATAAAAATGTTTAATAAATAAAATAAAAGAAGAAAGCAGTTCTTCTTACCATTTATCTATATATGTGTTTCTCACATTTAGAAGACCTTATTGCCTCAACTGAAATAAGAATTGTTACTAAAAGAAAGAACACGAAGATAATATATTTAGTTTTCATCTTTGATCTTTTGAGAATTTTATGGTTATTAAGTATAAATTTATTTAGTAGCTATTTATAGTAATCAGGAGACAAGATAAGTATAAAAAGAACTAAAATATCTTTATATATATATATATATATATATATATATATATATATATATATATATATATATATATATATATATATATATATATATATATATATATATATATATATATATATATATATATTTGAAATAGAAACAACATAGTGTTTTTGGACGGATTATTTTAATCATGTTTAATGTTAAAACAATTAAATTGGATATTATTTTTGAGAATGTGTTAATGCATGCTAGATAATTCTTAGTCATCATGCGAAATCATTTAAATGTCTTTAGATTTCGGAGATGTATTTCCGGACGCACATATTTCTAAATAAATATTGATATATTTTAAAGATATATTTTCGAAACTAAACCATTTACATTTGAATTGTCCTGGAGACGGATTTCTGATAATATTTCGGAAATACATCTCCGAAATGTATCAGAACATGTGTTTTTTACTATAAATTGCGTATTTGTTTTCAGATGAAGTATAATGCATGATCCAAAATAATAATAAAAATAGACGTACAAAATAATAAGAGACTAATACTAGGTGTGTCGAAAATAAAATAGCAATATATGTAGAAAATATCGTACAATCGAGATCTAACATGTAATAAAACTGTAAAAGTAAAGTAGATAATATAGTACTACAATAAAATAATAACAAACTACAAATGTGTGTCTGACAAGATCTCATCTACCTCATCTGCATGCTCTACCTCCTCTATCTGTTATGCATCCTCGACCATCAATTCCCCCTTCCTTTAGCGATATCTCCGGTACAACAGTGTCCCTTATACCTCCACCATAATGGCATCTAGAACTTGTCTGACACCTCGTCAATGTCTACCCGCGCAATATCCACTATGCGAAGACACCTATTCAAGACATTATCAGTATGATGTAGCCGAGCATGCTCCTTCTCTAGTATCTCTTGATGAACTAGACTCGGCAGATCTTGTAACACCCTAAATATTCTCCACGTAATTTTTAATAAAAATCAAAGTAAACTTCAACACAAATATTATTTAGGATGCTACAAATTAACAACAACTGCTCATACATTAAGATATGTAACACATGAAACCTTTAAAAATTATTAATAATAGTGTTCTGGACTGGATCGAGTCCTGCCCCTCAACAGAGCAGGCCCAACCCAGTGTTAGGATGATGAGGCCCAACAACACCCAATTCCCCTCTTTCGGGTACAAGCCTCAACAAGCCACACTGGTCGGGCAGAAGACTTTCTTAACAGGAAAGCGCCACTGACTCCACGTGCCCCTCACGTGGGGACACGTCATCAAGAAACTACCCACTTTCATGTCATAAAAAACTTCAGAAACGTACCGTACATGTCCAATAATGGGGTATCCACAATGAAATAAGGATGAAGCTGAAGTTAGAGCTGCCAACTTGTGTATATTTTGAATGGATGTCATTCTGGATCCTTCACACAAGTTTGCAACGCTAACTTTAACTTCATCGTTTTTATTGAAAGAAACGTCCTATCTACAAGTCAAAACAAGCAAAAATTTTAAACATTATGAAACAAGTTGTTGAAACAGATTTAAAAAAAAAACTATAGTGAAAATGAACATATAAATATCCATTGACTAAGATTTAAAGTTATGATTTCGTTTTGAGGTTTTCATATGAGAGTGGCGATTGATAGAGTTGTTACGGTTTCGTTTTGAGAGAGACATATGAAAGAGTTGTTAGAGTTTTGTTTTGAGAGAGACTGTTATGTAATGAAGCGAGAGATCATTTCGCTTATATATAAATAATTAGCACGTTTTACCACGATTGAAAATAAAAATCGTGGTGATATACAACGTCAATCACATTATTATCATGATAAATGGAAATTATTAGTGCTAGGATTTGAACTATTTTGCTTCAGATACATTTTACTACGATTGTTATATATAACCGTTGTGACATGTCCTTTTGTAAATATCTAAAAAACGCCAAAAAAATTAAACTATTATCACGGTTAACACGATGACCGTTTGTAAAATTGGTGTTACGAAAAATATATTTTGTAGTAGTAAATTCATAAAGAAACATAATTGAATTATAACTAACTTCTAATTAATTATTAGTTTGTTATGAGTGTGTTCAAGTTAGTTGCAATAACTTTCTATATAAGTTACCATTTTCCCTTGTAATATTTGAGATGATTGAGTAATGGAAAACTTGAATATAATTTTCTCCCAATTCATTTCAATGCTTTGGTTAGTCTAGCTTGAGCCTTAACACAAACTATTTGAACTTTCTCTTAAGTTAATATCGGGAGACCTCTTCAAGGAAATTTGTAACATATAATGAGATGAAATATTTGGATTCTCCTTTACCAACCATAATAGAGACTAGACAGTGATAAAGAGAAAGCAGATAACCAAGTTCAACACAAGAGCGACAAGAATGCATGCATGAATAAAGGGAATAAAATAAAACTATGATATAGTTTTAAGTTAATGTTCTCACTAACTATACGAAAAAGGAGAGAAACTTAGTAATGGTATTAGGGATTGCACAGTGCAAAATAATGGACCAATATCCATTACATGGTTTTATGTATGAAAAGGAGCATGACAATGATGAAATGAAGACTGATGCAGGATGCAAACCCTTCACAATTACTCAAGGATTTTAATCACATGATGATCCATGTGGTTGACATGAAGGTGTTTCATGGATGCATTGAAGTGAAATTCAATACGCTTAATGCATGATAAAAAGAATGCAATTTTAATTGCAAGCAATTGAGAAAAATGCATCACTACAAAAAATTGTTAATTTTACGATGGATTTTTGCAAGGATAAAACTCCTAACGAAATAAACGATATGGTCACTGTCTAAATCCCTCACAATACAAAAAATAGAAAGTAAAAAATAATTTTACAACGGATAATTCCTCACAAAATTTAAGACGTAAAAATTTTGAATTTAAATTATGTGTAGAGGGGTATTAACTTCGCGGTAAGGGTATCCCTATAAAAATTAATAGCACATAAAATTTTACATGGTGAGACTAAGAAAGTAAATGGTTCAGAGTTGTAGTGTTATATATATATATATATATATATATATATATATATATATATATATATATATATATATATATATATATATATATATATATATATATATATATATATATATATATATATATATATATATATATATATATATATATATATATATATATATATATATATATATATATATATATATATATATATATATATATATATATATATATATATATATATATATATATATATATATATATATATATATATATATATATATATATATATATATATATATATATATATATATATATATATATATATATATATATATATATATATATATATATATATATATATATATATATATATATATATATATATATATATATATATATATATATATATATATATATATATATATATATATATATATATATATATATATATATATATATATATATATATATATATATATATATATATATATATATATATATATATATATATATATATATATATATATATATTAAATTGATAATGTTTAATAATTATTATATAACAGGGTTAGATATATATTAAATTGATTAAAAAAAACAAATACAATAATCTTTTTTTTATTAAAATCATATTTAGTATTTATTAATAAAATTAGATTTTATATAAAAAAATTTAATAGATTTTAAAAGAATATGTTTAAAAAATATTAACATTTATGGTTAATAATATATTAAAATATGTAGTTGATAGTTAATAATATATTAAAAAAGATTTTAAAATATTAATAATATATTAAACAATTTTCTTTAAAAAATACGTAGTTAATTTTTTAAATATATTGTAAATTTTTAATATAGTCAAAAAATTTATAATGTTTAATATAAAAAAATATATATTATAAAAACACAACATTGTGAGCGGTTTTCCTTGACAAACTAATGCAGCATTTTTGCATTATTAAACCTGACGCGCTTTGCATCTAGTCTGATGTTCTTTTTAGCATATTGAAAGGTTAAAATCCTAGCAATCTCCTTGCAAATAATTTGCACGAAGCATTTTTGCAAAGTATTTTTTGGTATAGTAATGTTTAATCCCCGATATAAAAACTAAATTTTTCTTATAATAAAGAACAAAGAGACACAAATGCATGCATGTGTCTTGTTTTCATGGGTACTCCTGACGATCTCCATTTTCAACGCTTCCGTCTTCTTCAGGTCCTTCATTTCCTCCTCCCCAACCAGACCCTTCGTTTTCTTCTCCTCCCCAACCAGATCCTTCATTTCCACCTTCTTCTGAACCTCCTTCACGTCTTTCTCCACCTTCATCTCTTGGTCCTTCTCCTCCCCAGCCAGATTCTTCGTTTCCACCTTCTTCTGAACCTCCTTCATGTCCTTCTACACGTTCTTCTCTTGGTCCTCCCCAACCTCCCCATGTTCCTGAACCTACCCAATCTACATCATCACTATGTCCTCTACCCAAGCCTTTTGTTTTGGATTCTTCAATTGCACCAGCTGCAAATCAAACAAATATGTTCGTTAAATAAAATTTAAAAGAAAATAATTATTCTTAAAATTTAACTAGATAAGTTGTTTCTCACATTTGAATGGCCTTATTGCCACAACAGAAATGAGAAATATTGCACAGAGAAAGAACATGAAGATAAAAGGCTTGAATTTCATCCTTGATCTTCTAAAAGTTTAATTCTAGTTAGGTGTGAATTTAGTAACTATTTATAGAGATTATGGGACAAGATATGTATAAGAAGAAGAATAAGAAAAAAAAGAACTGCCAATTTGCCAATTTAATATGTTAACGAAACTGTCATACTCCAATGTCTCAGTTTGCTTTTGATAAAACCACTTTCAAACTATACCTTTTGCGATCATGAAGTATCAATTTATTTATCTTCTTTCATGAAACTAGAGAGCCACCCATAAAATGAATGAGTGATTAAAAATATTATTTTAATATTTAAAATAATTAAATAATGACAAGAATAATAGTAATTAAATATTTTATCATAAATTAATTATAAGCTTTAAATTTAAAAAATTCATACTCAATAATGATTTAAAATTTTTACTCAAATAATCCACATTTTCAAATTTATTTCTTAAATAATCTAGGTTTTAAAAACAATTTAATCTAATCAATTTTAAAACAATTTAATCTAAACAATTTATTTCTTAAATAATCAGAGGAATTAGTATTTTCACTTACTTTTTTAATGCTGACGTTAGTCAATTGGACTGACAACTATATATATAGTGTTGTCAACCAAATTGACACCAGTGTATATCTTTTTAATGATGGCATCAATTCATCTGAC
Organism: Lathyrus sativus; assembly: GCA_963859935.3. Classification (NCBI taxonomy): domain Eukaryota; kingdom Viridiplantae; phylum Streptophyta; class Magnoliopsida; order Fabales; family Fabaceae; genus Lathyrus; species Lathyrus sativus. The sequence goes on along the minus strand of OZ012736.1, from coordinate 480,416,142 downwards.
ACCAATGTATATTGTGTTTTTTTATAATATAAATAGAGGTGTCTTCTATTCACAATTTATTTTAGATTTTTTTTTCTTCAGTAACTCTATCATAGTTGACAAAAACATATAGACATGAATGATGTTCGATAATAAAATCTCTTATAAAAATGGTTTATAGAACATCTAAAGTATCAAACATCATAAAAGGATTTTGAAAAGTTGAATAGACTAAGAGATTAATGATGAAAAAAATTATAAATATCAAGAGGTTTTTTCTTACATATCTCAATTGCAGAAAACAATAACACTATGCAGTGTATATGGATGCGAGTTAATGATGGAAAAAATAATTATAGAAAAAGATTATATATATATATATATATATATATATATATATATATATATATATATATATATATATATATATATATATATATATATATATATATATATATATATATATATATATATATATATATATATATATATATATATATATATATATTTATTTATTTATTTATTTATTTATTTATTTATTTATTTATTTATTTTTGAAGATCAACTTATTTCAAAAATAAATTTTTTAAATTTATTTCAAATTATAGCCTTTAAATTGAATCTTATCTAATGGATAGATTTACATTTTACTTAATTAACTTTTAGATTATGTTCAATTTAAAAACTATGATTTGAAATAAGTTTAAAAAACTTACTCTTAAAATAAGTTGATCATCACTCATATATATATATATATATATATATATATTACAATTAAACTTTAATGTAATATTTTTTACTATTTTTATTATTAAAAAGTGAATTTTTAAAAAATAATTAAGTTTTGAACACTTAATATCAATATACCTATCTTCCTATCATATTTTCTAAAATATTCATATTTCAAATAAAAAATTGAACACGAGAGGCTATTAAGGTCCCCTCTTATATTTAAATACAATTGAATTGATGGTCTGTAATTTTTTATTTATTTACGTTTTTATAAATTTTCCGATTGATTTGATATTATTTACAAATTTATCTATATTATATTTTTTCCTGCGCAGATAAATTTGCAAATAACACTTGTAGTTGCGCTGATAAATCCACAAATAAATCTACAACTAACTTCAAATATGCAAGAAATTATACAGATAGTTTAAATAACATTTTATATATATATATATATATATATATATATATATATATATATATATATATATATATATATATATATATATATATATATATATATATATATATATATATATATATATATATATATATATATATATATATATATATTAATTGTCAATTCAATTGACACACTATAAATATTTATTTTTTATTTGAAACATAAATATTTTATAAAATATGATGGAATGATTGATATATTAATATTATCTCCGTTTTTTTATAAGAGATAATTTATTTTTTAAATTATTTTAATAATTAATGTATTTAGTTTAAAAATTAATTAAATATATTAATTATTGAATAAATTTAAAAAATAAATTATCTCTTATAAAAAGAAATTGAGATAGTATTCAATATTCAAAACTTTCATTTTCAAAAAAAAATTGAAATAGTACTATTTATCTTTTAAAAGAAAAACTTTGGTCTTCATGCAACCGCTTTTTTGGTTTCGTTTCTGACTGTACTCTTTTGGATTAGAAAATGTAACATTTACGTATTTAGTATCATGCAAGATTATGTGTTACATTGCAAATCTTGATTTATTTTTTTTAAGAAGAACTCAATTTATATATCAAAACAACCATCTTTTAAATAAAATTTTAAAATAACTACTTTTTAAACAAAAAAAATTAGAGTCGCCACTCAAATTAACGCATGCACTATAAAATTGTACAATTAAAATGGCACATGCTTATAATAAAAGTGTAGATAAAAATTAATTTTTCATAGATATATCCTTAATCACTTATACCTACGATAGTTTGTAGTAGGTACAACATAAAAAAATAGACTTTTTTCTACAATAAATTATATTAAGTATAAGTGGTTAAGAATATGTCTACAGAAAGTTGAATTTATCTAAGTTTTTGTTGTCATTATAAAAATGTGTCATTTAAATTAAGGCTTATGTACTATTTTTTTAGTGCATATGCCAATTTAAGTGGCGATTCTAATTTTTTTTATTTGAAAAGTGGTTATTTTAATAATTTATTTGAAAAGATAATTATTTTAATATATAAATTGAAAAAAATAATTATTTAAAAAAAATTGCAAATTTTCTTTTAACTTTATATTTAATAAATAAAATTGAGAAAGAGAAAATTATTATTAATAACGATAGTATTACTGTCATTTTATTAGTGTTCCAAGCCTTTTAGCCTTTCTTTTTCTACATGTATTTATGGCTTTAATTAGATCCGAGACGATAACTTAGGTACATTAAGGTGCCTAAAAGAACAACTGATACACCCAATAATTTGAAGGATACAAATAATAACTAATATTCCATTTCACCCAAACATACATCATTTTCGATGCCTTATAACTTTTCTGAATACTTATAGATTTAATTCGCAAATAAAATACGGTGCCTCTAGGAATATCAATGATGTGATTACTTTTACCCTTCGAAGGATGTGTCTTGTCTTACTAACTATTTTAGAGATCTTTGTAGTTCGGTTTTAATTGATTTTAAAAATAAATATAATGTGGTTTGGTTCGACTAATTTTATACAATTTAATTTAGATTAATTTTTTAAATATCTAAATTACAGATTATAACCTTTATTAATATTCTAAATATATTAATAAATAATATATTTAATATAATATATATTAAAATTTAATATTAGAAAATGATAATGATAAAAATAAATAGTATTTAAAAATGTAAGAATAATTTTATATTAAATTAACCCAACATATTATATAAATAAAAAATAAATAAGCATAAAATATGTATATACGTAGTTTTGAAAAAAATTTAGTTTTTGCGGTTTTCGATTTTTTAAAACCGGCTTGTGGATTTTATTTGGATCTGTTTGGATTTGAACACCCCTACTCATTTCGTTGTTTTTTATGTGTCATTTTTTTATAATTTTTTGTTCTTTTTTAAATATCACTTGTAAAATTTTAGATAGTATTAATTGCACTTTTGTCAAAATTATTCCTAAATATTTATTACAAAGAGAAAAAAAATAAAATGAATATAAGAAATAATTAAAAAATATTTAGCCACCACACGAAATTATTTAAATGCTCCTAGTTTTCGGATATGCATCTTCAGACGCACCAAATACTGAATGAACATTGAAATATTTCAGAGATGCATCTCCGTAAAAATTTAAAACATTCAATACATCCCACTCATAAACCATTATTCACTTGACTTTGACTGGAGATGCATCTCCGTAAATATTCTGGATATACATCTTTGTGACGTATCAGAACTTGGTCTTTCATGTTATATTTTGTTTATATCTATTCAGATGAAGATTTATAATATACCATACAATCGAAAATAAATATTCTATGTACATAATTTCTGATGGTCCAAAAATGTCATACATAAATAATATATTAATAAATATCAAAAATATCGTACAATCGAGATCAATACAGTAGTAAGACAGGAAAAATAAAATACAGACTATAGTACTACTAGTATATACTAAGACACTACTATGTATGTTTGACTATCTCTCATTTACCCCATATGTCTCCTCTGTCTCGTCTACCTCCTCGGCCATTAATCCTCATGTCCTTCGACGATGTCTCCGGTACAACAATGTCCATTTTGCCTCCGTCATGATGATATCTATGACCTGCCTCACATCAGACCTATCAGAAAAGATACATGTATCAATGTCTGTCTGCGCAATCTCCATTATGCGACGACACCTATGCAAGATATCATCAACATGATCTAGTTGTGCGTGTTCCTCATCTAGTATCTTCTGATGAGCTGATCTCGGCGGATCTCATGGAACAGCATGCACCATGTACGGATGTGACACCCTGAAAAACTATCTAATGTACCCTTCGGCGTAACTCCAGTCGCTCTCAACTATGGTAGCTCATGCCTCCTATGGTACTAGATGAATCTCATAAAAACATTTGTTGCGTCAATGGTGTCGATGTACCTCATGCAATCTCCGGAGATGAATCTCTGAAATTTTCTGCAACTCAGAAGTTGCGTCAATGATGTCAATGTACCCCATGCAATCTCAAAAAAAAATTGTTTTTATCATCATTTTTTGCCAACAAATATCTAATACATTATGTCTAAACTATCTTAATTGTTATTTCTACTCATTTCTAACTCTAATAATTTATTTCTACTCATTTACACAAAAGCTCAAAAATTTATGAAAAATTTAAAAAAAAAAACTTACAAGAAATTATTGTTTCTGATGTAAGAGACAATGATTGAAGTTCCATTAAGCCTTAATGATTGAGTTTTGAGTTGGTGCAGAGAAAATTTTGAGAGAGTTTGTAGAAAGGTTTTGAGAAAAATGAGAAATGGGGAAGGAGAAGGGTCTGTCACAATTTAACCTCTAAAAAATGTTCTGGAGATGCTTCTCTAAAATATTTTAATGTTAACTGACCTTTTGATGCGTTCGGAGATACATCTCCAAAGTCTGGATACATTTATATATTTTTATGTAGTACGTAAGAAGCATATGTGGTGCATTAAGAAATCCTCAACAATATGATGAAGTGACTCTTAAAGGTGGATGTCCATTACCTCTCCATTAAAATTTACACGGAGGAAATCTATCTTGTTAGTTTGTGAAAGAATTTGTTTGATTAAAGACATATTTGTTTTAACTTTAAAAAATAAAATGTTTTAATATTTTTAAAAATAGATTTTATAAAATTGTTTTTAAAAATATTATAAGTTTTTTATATTCATTTTTTATAAATTAAAATATTAATTTTTACATCCTATAAAATAAACATGCATTATTGAATATCAAAACGCAGTCGAAATCACTTTTTTTTGTCTTAATTGCAATTATGGTCCCCCTATTTTGTATTTTTTTGGATTTTGATCCCTCCATTTTAAAAACCACAATTTTAGTCATTTTTTAAGTTTTGAGTTTGATTTTAATCCCCTCTCCAATTTGAGACATTTTTTTAATGATGTGGCGCTATCCAAGATGACGTGACAAAGCCAGCTCATTTTAAAATTAATTTGAGACTTTAATTATTGATTAGGATAATTAATTTATTAATATTATTTTTATTAATAAATAAATAAATTATTAATTTTTATATTTAATTAATTAATAAAAATTTTAAATGAAACACTTTGGACCTAACCTTTTTGTCAGGTGTCTTTGGTTCATCTTTTTAACACACAATTAATTTGTTGTGTTTGTGTAAGGTATATAAACACTAACAACATTTGTAATGAAAACAATGTGGGACTATTATAATACCATCTACTATTATGTTATGCTATCTATCTCATCTTTTCACCCTCTCCCTGTAACTCTCTCTCCATAATTAATATCACTCAAACCTTCTAAGATGAGTCTTGAAGCTTACCAAATATAGAACAAATCTCATGTTCAAAGGTAATCTATCTGTAAGATTTTTCAAATTACAGCAGAATTGGAGCCATTGTTTAAATATGAATTTTTTTTTTATTAATCATTGTTATCTAGCACTGGTGTTAAAAAAATTAATTATGGGTGATAGTTACATGCTTTGAATCTCTTTTTCCTAAATATTAAAACTTTATATCAAATCAAACATTAATAAGTACACAACAAATGATAAATTAGCCAATGAATAAGATCTACATACTCTGTGAGTAGAACTTGTTCAAATAATAGAACTGGAATTACCATCTGAATAATTTATTCTTTGATGTAAATATCTCGGTTGTGGTACTGAGGCTTCAATTTATTATGTGTTGTCGTTTTCTATTGTTAGGTATTAGGTGAAACGTATTTTGTTGTTTTATGTAAGTGTTTGATAATTAATTTGGCCTATGATGATTCAATTGAATTGGAATTACCGTCTGAATAGATTTATTTTGATGAAAAATTCTGGCTGTTTATGAAGTTTTGGATTATAATTTTGCTTAATCAGTCTTTTTTTATTTTGTTTTGTTTTTATACTTAAATTCAAGGTTTTAATTAAATCAAATATAATGCTGATGAATATGAAGCTGCTAAAATATAATTGTTTCTCGTATTATTAAAATGAGTTTTGAGTGCTCAATAGAATGCCTTGATAGCTTGCTCAAATAGAATGCCTTGTATTAAAAATGTTACAGATAGATCTTTGAACATGAGATTTGTTCTATATTTGGTGAGCTCCAAGACTCATCTCAGAAGGTTTGAGTGATATTAATTATGGAGGGAGAGAGCTACAGAGAGAGGGTGAAAAGATGAGATTGATAACATAGTATAACAGTAGACGGTGTTATAGTAGTCCCACGTTGTTTTCATTATAAATGTTGATAGTGTTTATATATCTTATACAAACACAACAAATTAATTGTGTTAAAAAGATGGACCAAAGACATGGGACAAAAAGGTTAGGCCCAAAGTGTTTTATTTAAAATTTTGATTAATTAATTAAATATAAAAATTAATAATAAAAAATTAATAATTTATTTATTTATTAATGAAAATAATATTAATAAATTAATTATCCTAATCAATAATTAAAATCTCAAATTAATTTTAAAATGACTTGGCATTGCCATGTCATCTTGGATAACGCCACATCATTAAAAAAATGTCTCAAATTGGAGAAGAGACTAAAATCAAACTCAAAACTTAAAGAAGGGACCAAAATTGTGGTTTTTAAAATGGAGGGATCAAAACTCAAAAAAAGTACAAAATAGAGGGACCATAGTTGCAATTAAGCCTCTTTTTTTAAAGTTGTATTTCAAAAATGTGATTTGTTCATATGGGATGAAGACATTGGAGCAATGGGTGAAATGAAGATGGGAGCATTATGAACACAAATTTGTTCATCACATAATCGTATGGTGATGGTTGTTTTTGCGTCTACAAAAAAAATTATATAGTAAGTAATAATACATACAAAAAACAAAAAAAAAATTATAGATATTGATGAATATCATCACAGTCAATACTACTTTATAAAGATAGCAATTCAACTCATCTCTAGTGGGTATTAGCAAAAACTACTCACAACGGAAAGGGTAACAAACAGACATGCCCCCGTTTAGGCCCTCCCTGCAAAACTCCACAGAAATAGAGAGGGGAGGGACATACATAGTTGAGGGTACGAGTTTAAAATTATGGTCCACCCCACTAAAAATAAGTGTGGAGGTGGGAAGGATCCATGAGCCTTATACATTTTAAGTCTAAAAATATAAAATTTTATAAAAAAGTTTGCTCTCGAAGAAAAAAACGGAGCGAACACATTGAAGAGTTCAGGTCTAAAATCTTGACCCACTATAAAAAAAAAATATGGTAAAGGTACTTGAACATGCACTAAGCACCATGTATCTAATAACTTATCATATGACAAGTTCTTTCATACTCGCAAAGACTAGTGTCTAGGATTTCTAATTTTTGTGTGTCCAAAACTATTCATAAAGTATTAGGTGATTTGAGTTTAATATTAACAGTGTAAGAAGAGATGGATGCAATAAAGAAAAATAATACTTGGAATATTATTGATCTACCTCAAGATAAAAAGGAAGTAGGGTGTAAGTGAGCTTTTATAATGAAATGCAATGTTAGTAGAAGTATGGAAAGGTACAAAGCAAGATTAGTAACAAAATATTTTACTCAAACTCATGGTATATACTACTAAAAGAATTTTGTGTCATTTGCTAAAATTACTTTCATCTGAATTCTTCTATTTCTTGTAGTAAATTTCAATTGGACATTACATCTCTTTGATGTTGAAAATGTCTTTTTGAATGGAAAATTACATGAATAAGTATACGCGAGTTTAGCTCGTGAATTTGAAGAAAATCTTGGAAGAAGCAAAGTCTGTATATTGAGAAAATCATTATATAGATTAAAATAATCACCAAGGGTCTAGTTTTAAAGATATAGAATTGTTGTTAAGAAACATGGTTTCACCTAAAGTCAAGTCAATCACACTCTACGCTTCAAACACTCACATGAAGATAATATTTTTATCTTAATAGTGTATGTTGACGATATTATCATAATTAGAAATGATGTTAACAAGATTACTGATCTAAAGAGAATACTTGAGATTGGATTGGTTATCAAGGGACTTTGAAAGATTAAAATATTTTTTTTAGAATGGAGTTTTCAAGGTCTAAAGAAGGAATCTTTCTCAACCAACCAAAATATGTATTTGATACTGGAAAAAAAAAACAAGGTTAACACAATGTATGGAAATGTAAGTAATGAATCCTAATGTAAAACTAAATGCAACATCTAGAGATGATGTTGTAGATAGAGAATGCTATTGACAATTGGCTAATAGACTAATTTATTGTTCACGTAAAAGGCCTTAAAAAAATATTTGCAATGAGTGTGATAAGTTAATTTATGCATGCATCAAGACCAGTTCATTTTGAAGTTGTTTTCATGATATTTAGATGTTTGAAAGGTATTACATAAAAATGGATGATGTTCAAAAATAGAGGGCATATATGTGTTGAATCGTAAACGGATGCTAAGTGGACACGTAAGATAAATGATAGAAGGTCTACTTAAGAATATTGTGTATCTTTATACGTGAAATTTTAGTTACATGAAAAAGAAAAAGAAAGTAAAAGGTTGTAGCTAGGAGCAAAAGCTAAATTTTGTTGTAGCCCATGGTTTTATGAAGTATTATGGGTTAAACATTTATGAATGAATTGAAGATTTCTAACTCAAAAACAATCAAAATTTATTGTAATAATAAGACATCTATTTCTATTGTTCATAATCATGTTCTACACAATTAGGAATGAGAAACAAATTTGGATCCACTCACATCCGCTCGGACGAAATTAACAAGAAAAATCTGATTTAAATGGGTGCGGGTGCAAGAGAAATCTGATTCTTAACAACGGGTGCGGGACGGATAAACACTAAAATTCACCCACACCCGCTCCCGCCCCAAGATAATGTATTTTACTTTAATTTCTTTATTTTACTTATTTTAATATTTATTTATTAATTATATTTTTAATTAAATCATTAATGCATTTATTTCAATTAAAATAATTAAAGTAATCAAGTTAATATTTATTTATTAATTAAATTTTTAATTAAATAATTAATTAATTTATTAAAATAATCAATTTTTTAATTAAATTATTAATTTTTATTGCAATTAAAAAGAAATTAATTTTTTACGAATGAGGGCGGAGCAAGTGCGGGTGCACCTGTTTTCCACTGAAGACGAGTCTGAGTGGTAAATTTTCACCCTGATTAAATTTCAGGATGAGAACGAATGTGTTATATAAAAACATACCCGCCTCCACTCCGTTGCCATCCCTATACACAATCATGTCCTATAGGAGATAGTTGCCATCCCTATACACAATCATGTCCTATAGGAGATAGAAGCGCTTCAATAAGGAAAAAATTAATAATGGTTAGCTTTGTACGTCCGGTGTACCAAAGTTGTAGATATTCTCACAAAAAAATCTTTTAAAGAGACAATTCGATGACATTGTGAATAAACTTGCAATGAGTAAAAATATATATTTGTATAGAAACAAACATAATACGTGTTTTTACAACAACCAATAATTTTTTTTATTAATTAAAAATAATATTTTCTCTCTACTGCATAATAACCATATTCTATAATTCTAATTAAAAACAAAATTAAATTAAAATTAAATTTAAAATTTTCTCTCTTTTCATTAATTGTTTATAAAAATATAAATATAGGTGTGTTCTTATGCATTAAGGAGTATTTACTAAATAATAATTCAGCATTATATATGTTTATCAAATTATAACAAGAAGTGTTCTTATGACAAGAAGTAAATAATGATTAAGGAGTATTTACTAAATAATAATTCAGCATTATATATGTTTATCAAATTATAAATTCAAATTTATAGGAGGAATAATTACTTTGATATTGAAAATTATTATTCTGATTTTCAAGGTAGAATAGTATTCTATCTTTTACTTCTATAAATTCTTCTCATATATTATATATCCAATAAAAAAAGAATAATGCTATTTAATAAGAAATAATTTAAAGAAAAAAATGCAAGAATGCACACTCACTTTTTTAGAGGTGAATTTTAAAGTGATTTCAAATTTAATTTTCATATGAGATTGTGGTTATAATGAATGGTTGAGATTTATTCTTGCATTTCTTAAAACATTTTCCATTAAAAAAAATACATCTATTATTTGTGGGTTTCTTTCTATAAACGTGTTCAACGAATTTGCATGCACTTCTTTCTTTCTATCAACGCATAAGCTTCTTGTAAGCCTTGCACACAATTGAAATACTCAACTACACCCTCAAACTCATTCAATTGCAGAAGTTTCAAAACTTTTTATTCAATTGCTTCACAACATAAGTGCAAATTCAATCACAAAGAATCCATATGAAAAAAAAAGTAAAGAACAATTTAAAAATTCAAGTGAAACTCCCATGCTTCAAGCTCGTTCATGGATTTGTAATCACATAATCTCTTCATGAAACTCGTTCTTAAGTCTTAAACAAACGAAAATCCAAACTTTCACTTGAATTCCCAATACATTACCTTGGTAGGATCATCAGAACTTACAAAATCAAACACGACACAAACTTCTACACATTCCAACCACAAACCTCACAAACAATTATGCACGAGCTGTTGCATAAGCATTAGGATTAAATTCATGTCTTCTTACTACTCCGCTTTCCCAAGGGGAATGATAATTTTAAGAATCCAAACTTCTTCCTATGTACTACAGACTGCTTTTGATCGCCCTCATCATTCTCAAGTTCAGTTGGAAGAGTTTGATTTTCCCTCAACGCTTGAAGCATTTGACTCAATGCTACCTTTGTTTCCGCATGCTTTTCCATCTCCTTTGTCGTAGTATATTCGTCAGGAACTTGCTTCCTATTAAGTAGATCTCTCATTGAAACCGAGGATCTTAAGGTGGGCTTCAAAGCTTGGCAATTTTCAACTCGATTGAACTTATTTCGCTTAATCGAGCTATGCATATCCCCACCCTTTGGACCGTTTTCATGAATCCATCTCCTTAGAGCCTCTTCAGCAGCCTGTTGCTTTCTGCTTGCAGTTTCAATACCGTTTATAGCTTCTGTTAAAATTTCTTTGCTGTGTATAACTTCTGCGGTTGCTTCCTCTAGTTTTTTCAGAATAGTTAGCTTAGAAGCACTTGCCGCATCAATTTGGAATGTCGAGTGTATTACTTTTTTCAAAATAGACTCTTCAGGTATTTGAAATTCATGATGCTCTCGTGTAGAAAACTGCGATGATATATTGTCAGCACGAGATAGAGCCTTCATTTCAGCAAGAGCAACGGCTTCGGCCGCCATTGCAGCTTCTTCCATCTTTTTAGCAGCAAACCACCTCATCTCAGCAGTTTTAATACTAAACTCATTCTCTCCATCCTCAACCCCTTGCTTATAAACTTCTAAGGGTCTTGTTTCAACCATTCCAATGTTCTGTTCAGCATCAACTTTTAAATCCCTTGTAACATTCTGCGGAGTATGAAAAGTAAAATCCGTTTCTACAGGATCTACCTGAGGCTTTGACCTTACTTCTTTTTCGGCCACATTTTGAGCAGAGATAGCTGCAAACTTCGATTGTAGATTCTCCCGTGTCCTCTCGAGAAAAAGTCTCTCCTTCTTCATCTTCTTATTCAAACTTTCAACAGATGATTGTATCACACCGAGATCGTTTATAGTTTTACCAAGGTTCATCTTAGCTTGTTTTAACTCGGTTAAGAGCATATCAGGCGATGGAGTATGGAACGGCCTTGGACATTGCAACATCTGTTCTTGATGGTTGAGGATACTTGCAGATTCTTTAACAAGAGTTTCAATACTTTCGCACGAACTTACATCTCGAGTCGCAGAAAATTTGATTGCTTCGGATTGTAGCTGCTGCTTTAATTTCTCCAGAATCGTTTTGGCAGATCCTAGTTCTTCAAGCACATCAAGTGTTTCGAGTTCTTTCATTATCAAATCCTTCTCCAACTTTGCAGCTTGTTCCTCTATTTTCTTTATGTCAAAGTCTTCGATACTGTTCTGCTAATATAAATCTTCAAACATCAGAGAGTGAATTACAAAGGGGGAACTTCCCTTCATAATAGAATAAAAAATAATTAAAAAAGAGAGATGAAAAACTTACATAAGCCTCACCAAGCTTGTAAAGCGGCAACCAAGGCCCGCTTCCACCAAACCGGGTAACCGCTTCTTTAACAGACTCAAACGGCATTGAAGTATCCACTTCAGCTCTCGAGCTTATTCTTCTTATTCCATTACCCGACCCGGTTCCATCCATCTCGTCTGATTCCAACGAATCCTCCATCATCATCGTCTTCTCCATAACATTCGCATGAAAGGTTCATCATAAATGCAGCCATTTTATTCAAGTACAGAGAGTGTGTGTGATGATTGATTCGCGGGGCCGAGTTATGGACTCGGTTGGAAAAGGGGGAGCGAGTTAGAGAATCGGGTCCATGCAAAAGGGGAAAGGGGAAAAGACGGAAGCGGAAAGCGGTTGGGAAGGGAAATGGATGTTTTGCTTTTCGTGGTTGTTGTTTGGTGGGTGAAAGAAAAAGTTAAAAAAGTTGTTGGGGGTGTTATGGAATGTGGCCAATGGGAATTAGACACGTCATTGGGTTTTGGAGGAAGTGAAGGTGAACTTGCTTGTCGTGTATGTGTGATTGGCTGGATAACTAGACTTGGAGCGTGATTTACGGGTTTGGGAAATTTTATTGTTCTTTCATTTTAATGTGGAGAAACGACAACGTATTGCATTTAGAGGCCTAATACATTTTTTAGTTCTATTAGATTAACATTTTTTTTTAATGCACACAAATAAAAATTTAAATAATATTTTTTTATTTAATGTCAATATTAACTAGAAATTATGTAGAAAATTAATAATATGAAGTTAAGTGAAAATAATAATTTTAATAGAAATTATTGTATAAGTTACACATTAAAATAAGGATAAAATTGATAAAAAAAATACAAGCTACACCAAATCAGTATATTTTGTTTTATATATGTTATAAATGATTTTTGTTTATGGAATTTAAATTGGTGAAATTACAGTGTTCAAATTTTTTAAAGGAGTGAAGTAGATTTTTTTAATGAAATATAGATGTTTTTCTATAAAGTAAGATACATTTGTATAAATTTATAAATGAGATTATAAAATAAAGGTTTAGGTGCGGTTTATTTAAATTATTGATCCTATTTATTATAAAATCAATTATTCTAATCTCTTAATTTTGATGACATTAATTTTAATTAATTGAGAAGATGATTAGAATATTTTATTTTTTAATTAATATAATTTTAACTAAATTATGTCAATTTCATCTTGTGGATGGTTGGTTTGAATTAGGGGTGTTCATGGGTGCGGGTCGACCCGCAAACCCGCCTACCCAAACCGAACCAACCCACTAATTACCCGGACCCATTCATTTACGGGTATACCCGACCCAACCCGTAACAACCCGTATAGATTTGGTTCGGGTATTGGGTTTTAGTTTCTAAACTCATGAACCCGTTGACCCAACCTGTTGACGTGGCATAATTAATTATTATTATTATTATATTATTATTTATAAATTTTAAAGTTGCTATAACTTTGTAAATTGTAACGTACACAAAGATCTTTTGCACTTTCCTTCCAGTTTCCAATCACACATTAAATTATTATTATTATTATAATTAAACATTATTATTAATATTAATCATGCTTGCTTGACTTATGCACTTCTAGTTTACATTTTACTGCTTTTTTATTGTTTTAATGAATCTTTATTAACTAATAATAATTAAGTATATATTAGAAACTTACTAAACTAAAGACAATACCATTTAACCTAACCCTATTTTTTTACTACGGCAAATCTCAAACGTCACCACTCCTCTTTCTCTCACGATTTTTTTTTCATTTTACTCTCTCACATTCCAATTCCATCTTGCTTTCGAAAATCCACAGTCTATACTTTGACTCTCTCATAGTTTCGTCTCCATATTGAATAAGGTTTTATACTTTTTATAGTTCTACAATATATTTATTTCAATGCAATATATTGTTTTTACAGTATGTACTTCAATAGTTTTATATCAATGCAAAATATGATGATAGGTTCAATGTAATGTACTATTTTGTTTCATATGATGCAAAGTACTATTTTGTTTCATATGATGAAAATATATTTTGATGCAAAGTCCTGTTCTGTTTCATATTATTAATTTAAATATATTTTGTTTAATGTTGTTTTAATAATAATTTATATTAAAAATTGTTTTTTATAGAAAATGGAAGTGGAACAATCACAAATTGTCAGTGAAGATGTTGCTCATCCACTTGAACAAGAGCAAGAAGTTCAACAAATACAAGGAGAAGGGTTGTCATCATTGCCACCAAGTGCACTAATAGAGATAAGCAAAAGAAAACCCTCTAGAAAACCTTCTACAGTTTGGAAAGATTTTAAAAGGGTTAATGATAAGGCTATATGTAAGTATTGTGGGAAACAATATGCTGCAAATAGTGGTAGTCATGGCACTACTAACATGCATAAACATTTGAAAGTGTGCCTGAAAAATCCAAATAGGGTAGTTGATAAGTGTAATACCCCAAATTTTACCCTTACATTTAGTCAGGCATTTCGCATATCATCTCCTATGAACATTTGCTAACCACTAACAAGTCATGGAGGTGTCTGTTTTGCAGATTTGGTCCCAGGGGTATTTTGGTCATTTTACACAAGTTCTACCAGTTCTCTGAAAACGGGCTGTTTTTACGTTCTGAGGCATTTATTTGCCAATTAGGTCAAGGTGCCGGTATGTTTTGTCAGAAATATGATTGGATTAGGGATCGCGTCTTATATGATGTGGAAACATTTCTAAAGCAGTTTTGTTTTCTCTTAATAAGATGAAGTTGGTTTGAAAAAGAAGTGGGCACTGTTATGGTTATTTTGAGAAGTGATGTGATCAACGAGGTTTTTAATGTGAATTTGTTTGGATATAATCATATGGCGGGATATCATTTATAAAAGGCCAAGGAGAGGTTAAGTTTTAATAGCTGTGAAGCTTTTATTCATGAATATTCATAAACTACAAATCAAGTTGAATTTAAATAATTTATGGATGGTTATTCATGGATATTTAAATTCATAATTGAGAAAATATAAATGAATATTTAATGGATTTTATTTCATAAACATCTAGAATTACAAGATGAAATGGAAGTAATTTTTTGGATTTTATTCATGATGATCTTTCATTTACAAAAGGATTATACATTTACAATGGGTATCTACTCTAGGTCCTAAAGTCCTAAAAAGAGAAAAAACTACAAGTTTCTTCATTGGTCCTCCCTTGAGTTCTTCACGCAACTCTTGATCACCTGCACATCAAAGCAAAAACAAACCACAGGAAAAGAGGTTAGAAGATTGTTTGACACTCTCAGAACATTGTCATCATCGAGTGTCGGGAGGGTACGACTAAAGCCGCATCCTACTCCCGTTACCAATCTGAGCCACCGGCGTCAGATCAGGTAGTTATTGTTCTTATCGTAAGGGACATCCGAGAGATAGAGAAAATAAAAGAAGTGGGGCTGATTCGTTTTGCCGCGATTGGATTTCCAGACTGATACGAGAATAAGGCAACATAGGCAAGTTTTGACTCAGACCCGGATGCCGGCAGGTCTGAGTCACCTTGATTTCAAAACTTCCAACATCTGAAAAAACATAAGCATCATCAGAACTCAAAGCATAAAACAAAACTAGGAAAGGGTTCGCACCAATACAGGTAGGAATAGCCACCAAAAGAAACAAATCTGTACCAAACAGAATGAAAATCCAGTCCACAGCAGAACAAGAAAAACCAAAATATGGTATCAAGCTGCATCAGTTCAAACAGAACAGAGAAATGAGACACGAAACAAGCTACGGACAAGGTATTAAAAAAGGTCTCAGCAGCATCAGTAAAAGCCATCAAACTTGGTTCAAGATCAAAACAGATAAATTATAATGTTAGCAGCAGCTCTGAGGTCGAACAAGTAAGAAAAGCCCATCAAACCAAATCAGAGCTAAAACTGTATCAAGCGATTAGTGTCTCAACACAAACTATCGCTCATCAGAAAAGTACACCAGCAACATCAACATCTGCAAAGCCATATCAAGAGGTTTCAGTATCAAACATCATAGAAAAAAACAGACGTTTGCAAGCTAAGAATCATCAGCAGTTGGAACAATTCAAAGAGAATAAACGGTAAACCCCACGCGAAGATCCTCAGAAAGCAATCGCAGCATCATCGAAGAATACAAGCGTCGAGGGCTCAGATAAACATCATTGCCGTATGCCTTCCTCGTCCATCCCAACTCAACCCAAGTCGTAGCATCAACCCTCTGTGAAAGAAGAAGAGGAAAAGGATCTGAGCTGCATCAAAAAGCAAACCATATCAGAAATAGAGAGATGTCGATTTGATAATGAATCCCAAAACAGATCAAAGCGAATCAGTTCAGACTACTAAAATTGAATCAAATCGAAAACGCACCAGCATAGTCCAGATTGAATTCAAGTAGAACAAATGAACTAATCCAGATATCAATCAAATCAAATAAATTCAGAAGCAATCCAAATGATCAAACAAAGCCGAAGCTGGAAATGGAAAGTTTCAAGTCAAATGCATCAGGGAATATCTCCATTGGAACCAATCTGAATCAATGTGAGACAATCTGAATCAATCAGACAAGCCAATAAAGCAAGTCAGCCAAAAACGAATCAGTAGAGAGCAGTTAAACAAATTAACGAAATCCCAATCGTATCAGAAAGAACTCAATCTGAAAACCAAATGATCAAATCAAATCGAATCCCCATTTGCGTGTAACCTGAATCAATCAAACAAATCAGTTCAGTTCTGGAGATAGAAATCTTTGAACCGAATCAGAATATCAGCTAGGAATCGATTAAACCCTAAAAAAGGGGAAACAGAGTTCAATCCGCATCCAATCGCAATCAATATCTGAGGAAATCACAACAAAATCAAATAATATCAAATCGAATCTCAGAAGTATTGCAAATCCAAGGCCCAGAAGTTAGTTATAAAAGGGATGTACAACCTGATGAAAAGGGGGGAGCCGTGAAAGAGAGAAATCGCGTACGAACCCTAACTGGAGGGCCAAGAAAAATCACCGAACGAGAAACCCTAACGACCGCGACATCAGAAGAAGAAGAAGAAGTTTTCCACCAAAGTCATCACACGAAGGACCGCCGGCGCCGTTTAACCAAACGACGAGCAATCAATCGCCTCAGCCTCAGAATCTCTTCATCATCGGCCGTTTTCGCTTTAAATGTAAGCCATGTGATGTTTTTCATCACAGATTTCATGTTTTGTTTCAGGAATGAGGAAGATCAGAGGGAATCGCGGCGAGAGAGATGAAGAATGAAGTGTAAACGGCGCTGCGAAGAACCAAAGGGTTCTGAAACCCTAAGTAACCTTGTGATTACAATCACCTCGACCGGGTTGGGTCCGGAGGTAATGACCGGTGTCGCTACTCGAAAAATGCGTCGCGCAACGACGGGGAGGCGAAAAGGATAGACAGAAGAGTCGCCACCGAACTTTATTTATCCCATGAGGGGAAAGGAAAATATCGATAAAACCTTAAGAAAATAAAGGATAAGATGGTCTCGCAACCAAGAACAGGTTCGGAAGCCGGTTATGCGAAGGGAAGGTATTAGCACCCCTCGCATCCATCGTACTCGATGGGAACCTTTTGTTTGTCGATGTGTGAATTTATTTGCTTAAATATTATGCTATAAAAGAGTGCTCCAAAAGATAGAAAGAAGGGTTTAGAAACGAAGAAAGGAGGGATAGAGAGATAATGGGGGAGAAAGGAGATAGAACAGACTCGGTAGGACTTCGCAGTCCTAGGCCTACGTATTCTCAACGGATGTGAGAAAGTCAGAGTCGACGTAGTTCGGGGAACTACAGATATGGGGGGAATGTGCTCGGCAAGGATTGTGGCCCTTGTGCCTACGTATCTTTACTTGAAAAAAAGTAAAGAATCAGAGCAGCCGTAGTTCGGCCTACGGTGTGTTGATGTTTTTTATGGATGATGTTATCGTGCGCATTCTAGCAGTTAGGTGTTTTGCTGCTCGCTCGTTGGAGACTTAGGCGTTACCTGTTTGCGGTAGAACGGACGTAACATATCCTTTTTGAAAGATTGATTAGTTTTCGCCACGCGGGGCAAGAAATCACGTTTGATTGATTGGATTGTTTTTTAGGGGGGGCGAGACAGGTCCTCGGATAGTAACCCCTACGGGTAGTACCCAATTCGTTGTCTCAAAGTTTTTGTTATAAAAAAAGGTGTGGCGAACGAGGCGTCTTTGTATTGAAAGACGGGCGTCAAGACCACACACACTACAGTGAGTATCCTGACACTCGGAGAGGAAGAAAGTCTACACTTAATCCCCTCTTTTTAACTCAACACAAAGAGAACTTCATTCTCTTATTAAAGATGTTTTTTGGTTTTGAATGGTAAGTGTTTTGCGACAGAGAACCCTACGGTAAACGTCAGCACTCGGGATAGGAGAAGGCCTACGCCTAACCACTCCACGACCATTCAAGTTTTTGTATGAAAAGGAATTTGAAAATGCACTCGGTACGTGACCGAGGTTTTAAGTGTGAAAATTGTGGAAGGAAGTTGTGAAAGCGAGATGGTGGATAAAGTCGCGTCTTCATATCGAAAGACGAGTATCGAGACCACCCTCACTACAGTGGGCATCCCAACACTCGGAGAAGAAGAGGTCTACACCCAATCCTCTCGTCGAATTCAATACAAAGAAATGATTTTAAAGAGATGAGATTTGAAAATGGACGGGAAGCGTCTTCGTATTGAAAGACGAGTGTCGGAACCACCCTCACTACAGTGGGTATCCCAACACTCGGAGGGGAAGAAAGTCTACACTTAATCCCCTCTTTTTAATTCAATGCAAAGATAATTTATTCCTTATTGAAAGGTGTTTTGAGAATGCACTCGGTGCGGGACCGAGGTTTTAGGAGAGAAATGGTTTGAAAATGTTCTCGGTGCGGGGCCGATATTTTAGGAGAAGAATAGTTTGGAAAATAGAAAGAATGGAAAGAAAAACGTCTTCGTATTGAAAGATGAATGTCTAAATCACCCACACTACAGTGAGCATCTCGACACTCGGAGAGGAAGAAAGTCTACACTTAATCCCCTCTTTTAGTTCAATACAAAGATGATTTGATTTTAATTGAAGAGGTTTTGAAAATGAACTCGACGCGGAGCCGAGGTTTTAGGAGAGAAAGTATATGAGTATGGAGAATACAAGCGTCTTCGTATTGAAAGGCGAGTGTCAAAACCACCCACACTACAATGGGCATCTCGACACTCGGAAAGAGAGAAAGTCTACACTTAATTCTTTTTTTTCAATTCAACACGAATAAAAATTGATTCCTTATTAAAGAGATTTTAATACCCTCGTGGGAAAGCTAAACATCCTTGACCACAAGCTCAACGTTCCACAACTCTTTGCAACCAAATCAGATAAGAAAACTCATATCACTTGAGTTCAACATTAGTATCAGTTTAAGGCTGCCATTACCAAATTGAATATACTAAACAAATTAAACATCAGCTGAAATCAAATTGAAAATCTATGAAATAAGATATTGTTAGTAATGCATAGTTATCACAAAATTAATATAGCCTAAATAAAACGCAGTACTATTGAAATTGAAATCTAAGTATATAAAAAACAAACTAATCTTAAACCACCTAATCAAAATACTGCCGAAGATGCATCCAAAACCACACTGTATGTTAACCATATAGGTATCAGCAGTAATATGGTAACACATGAACTAAACAAAAGTTATTATCCCATTATCCACATTCTGAAAATTTAACCACGGCTACAATACCGTCAATAAAATCATAATATTTACAAGACCAATGTCAGGAAATCGAAAACTAATGGCATAGTCGAATACGGTAGACAGAATCATTATCAAAATGAGACAAAAGTAAATCTCAACAGCAGCATACGAGCAAATTAAAATATGCAAAGCACTGCCTATTCGAAACGCCTACCATGAGCTACTACTAAGTTGTCGGGCGTCACGGGGAAACAAATACATAAACTTCCAATGACCAGTTGCTGTCGAGTCTACTGTAAGTGAGTCCAAACTCGCGCTTACACCGAGCTTAGACTCTCATCAACGGTACCTGCAAAAAATGAAATGACTGCCATAACAGAATGCTTATTGTCTCAGTTAGCAGTGTTGTCTTCTGAGTTGTTGTTGCGAAGTCGTTAAAACGGAGTCGTGCCATTGTTATCCTATGCTTCAACACCGTCGTAACCGTTATCGTCGTTGAGGATGCATCAGACCCTGTTTTAACACAACAGAACAAATAGACAAAACCAGTTATACACCCATTATGAATTGAATTGGGATTAGTGATTACCGCAAAACTCAAAGTCGTCTTTGAACTGAGTCCTTAATTATCAACTCTATCAGTGGCGAGATAATGAGTTCCTTGTTGAAAACTGAAGGAAACGAATGTGTGTGCGGATTCGCTGCTCTGAAACGATACGTGCTACTGCTCAGTTGGTAACGGTTTTGAATTTAAACGCTGTTGTTGCTGACATTTGGTACTCAAACGGTGTCATTTAGCTCACATTGTTATCACATTTCCGCTTTTGGAGTCGTCTGAATTGAGACTATTGTTTTGCCGCTTAGATCCACAACAGCTGGATGTATAGCAGGTTTTCCGATTGATGCAGCTCCAGGATTTGGAGACCAACGCTTCAGCGTCATCATAGATGAAATGGGAGCAGGACCGCATTTCCACTTGTTAACAGGATTCTTCAAATTAGTTACAGTTGTCATGTATCCATTCAAACCAGCAGCAAGTATATGGTAGCAGATGTGTCCAAGAACGTATGCATAGTCACTGTCAGACTTTGATGGAAGAGATCCTCAAGCTTGATATCCAAAAAAAAAATGGCAAATGGCATCGAACTTCTTTCCCTTGTATGTTTTGATTTTGCTACCTCCTCCCCGAGAATTACCATGTTCGGATGGGACTGAAAAGCGCATTCCAAAGCAACATGTGATGCCTTGCGTCCCATCAGACGAATGAAATAATAATACTTCTCTGCAGAAAGAGCATCAGTGCAGACATTGTTGATGCGCTGAGAATTCGCCTTACAAATTGTATCAAAACCAACATTTGTTTCCACAAACTGGTTTTTAAGATCTCCATTTGAAATCACAGGAACACCAACCACCTTTGTTGGACATTTGGTAACAGCAAATGTCTCTGCAAGCTGAGCGGCATCCGTGTTTGATGTCACACCGAAAAAAGGCGAGCTGTTGCCGATGAGAGCTGGTGATACATTAGAGACTCAAACCATGTCGAGTTATACCGCAAACTTGCTGCTGAATTGAATCTGCCGTAGGTATATCGTTGTTCTAGTAGGGACCGTCTTGCTGCTCGGTGATGACTCATCTCTTGAATCTACTCCAAAACATGAAAACGACGATGAACTGTTTTTGCCGAAATATGTCGCCGCATCGAAGCAATTTTCGCGATGTTGTATGCTGAGAAATGAAGAGCTGCGACATTGATGTTATCACCCGAGTTGTGGTAGTCTGGAGAGTTCTTGAAACCTACTGCCGTCGAACTGTGTTGTTGCTGAAACCGAGTGTTGAACATTGTTGTCGTGGACATTGTTATTGAAGAGCTGCTGCTGTATACGCTCTGGCTTTATATTCCTCAGAGCTGCTGCAGCTTTTCTCTATACATTCAGCGAAGTGTTTGCTCGAAAACTGTTGTTGGTGAGTTATGCTTGTCAAAGTTGTTGTTATGGTTAATGCTATTGATCATGCGGAAGACCTGGAAAGAATGAAAACAGACAGAGTATATGTTTGGTAAGAAAGCTGTTGAATGACATGGTCTGTCATCAACAGAACTGAAGCGCGCCGTTGAAAGCTGTTGCTGTGTCTTTTTGAGAACGAAACAACGTTGTTGTTGTGATGTTGTTGACATGAACCGAGTCGGTTTCAACTTCTGAATCTCGAATCTATAACCAAACTTCGGACCAGCATTGACAAATTAATCACGGCGGTAGGACAGCCAACCATAGCTGAAACAGCTGAATGCAAAGCGACACAATAGACATGCGAAGACGAGCCAGAAACTTCAATCGAATCAGAAGTGAAAACGCCTGCTGCTACGAGCTGAATCGCGAAATTGCTGCGAAACGGATACCTGGTAATTTTCAACGTCGAAGTTATTGTGAAACTACGGTGTGAAACCGAGCGGAAATGTATCGACGCTGAGGTTGTCGTATCGTTGATGTTGGCTTCGAATCAGTGTCGCACGGGAGCTATGTTTTTGATGCCGTCGTTGGAAGCTGAAAACAGCGGAACTTGTCGGTGACATCGCAGCTGTCCTGGATTCAAACTGCTGACGCGAGCTTGAAGACTCATTTATGTTGCCTGTATATGATAGACATCACGGCCAGCACGCAATCGGTTCCAAATCTTGAGTTTAGGCTTTTAAAATCGAACGCGTGAGTCGGATTCGTCGCTCTGCTACGATATGTGTTACTGTTCAGTTGATAAGAGCAGCTACTGTGCTTGTCTTTCAAATGCTTCAATGTTGTCGTCGTAAATCTCCGTGAGTCTGCTTTGCGCAGCCTGGCTTCCTCCTTCGATCTACTCTCACCACCCATAATATATCCTGGAACAATCCAATGAAACAGATGCAATAACTTCTGAAGAATTTCATGAACCTGCAAACATAACTCACGCGTTGGTACAAGCACCAACGCAAATGTTCTATCGGAGCGCTCGATTCGCTTTTCATAACTCTGTAAATGATGAATAATTGGAGCAAGGTATGCAATAGTCTTTCCTGTGCCAGTAGCAGCATTAACTAGTGCGTGACGGCCAGAGAGAACAACAAGAACGGCTTGAGCTTGCACTAATGTTGGACCTTCAAAACCCATCCTTTCACGAAGTTGGTCACATAAGGTTGGATGAAGACCGAGGCTAGAGAAGGTACATGAAGCAAAAACGCTATCGTCTTCTTTGTTGGTTCTATCGGCAACGGCTTTCTTTTCGTTGTCTTCGTTTTTCACCAGTTGTGTTTTGGACTTTATCTTCGTCCCCATTCTACTTTGTCCCGAATTGCTATTTTATCGGCACCGTGGAGGGAGGTTGTGGAGGTGGGAATGTATGACGTTGGCGAGTCGGTTGGAGCTGAGAAGGAGAGCTGAGTTTGGAGATAAAGAACGCGGTGGTAGAACCGGTTCCACGGCGGAAGAGGAGATGTGTGTAGGAGTTGGAGTTGTTGCTAGGAAGAAAGAGTTCAAATTAGAGGGACGGTAGTGATGTTGAAGAGAGAGAGAAATTTTTGAAGGAGAGATATGTTATGGTGGAAGGAAGAATGAGCGGCGCAGGGAAGCAAAGGCAGCTCGGTGGCGGCTGGTTCTTCAGATTGGGGAATGGACAAAATTAGGGTTTTTCGTTGGGGTGGCTGCGGCCGTGTTTGGTTTTTTTTCATGAACAGTAGGTTTTCTCTCTTCCTTTTATGACTTGCGGACCTCTCTCTCAGCCTCCCCAATGGGCCTATACGATGGGCCAGACCCCACTCTCCAACCATTTCCTTTCAAAATCTTATTCTCTTCTTTCTAATTATTTTCTTTTTTTTTTCAACTAATTAACTCTATTAAATACTAATTGATATTAACACATATAATAACTAATAAACAATTATTAACAAATACAAAATAAATAAATATTAAAATATAATAAAACAAACTACTTAAATTAGATAAAAAAGAAAATGAAAAAGGAAACCAAATTTACCAAAATGCCCTCAGGCCACATGTCACGCTCCCATTCGACAAAATAATCAAAATTCGAAAAAAATGTCCGATCGGGGCGGACACGTGTCCAAATGGCACGAAAATAAATGGAAGATGCAAAAAAAAGAAAAAAAGAAAATATTTACAAAAATTAGCGGGAAAATTTAGGGTATGACAGATGCCCCTATCTAATCGGCTTAAACCTAGTAAGACGAAATGTTAAGGCATTCATTCTTTCGAGGTAGAAGACGATTAGATATAGAAGACCCTGAATTTGTCCGAAAAGAAGTAAAGTGCTTGGGAATGAAATACTGGATGCCTTGCAAAGGTCGGTAACACCAAAAGGATGTTAACAGAGAAAACTTGATACCGAAAGGATGACAAGCCTATCACCAAAAGGATGATAGTACACCACACACACTGCTCTGAAATCAAGAGAAAGTAAGGGATCCACTACCAAAAGATAGTGGAGACGCTAGTCATGACACCAAAAGGATGCCAGACCCATCACCAAAAGGATGATGGAGCGGAAGACAATCAACCCTAACACCAAAAGGATGTAAGGGGATAAGCTTCTCTGAAGAGATTGCCACTTATCACTGAAGATTGATAAGCTTCTCTGAAGAGATTGCCACTTATCACTGAAGATTGATAAGCTTCTCTGAAGAGATTGCCACTTATCACTGAAGATGGATAAGCTTCTCTGAAGAGATTGCCACTTATCGCTGAAGATGGATAAGCTTCTCTGAAGAGATTGCCACTTATCGCTGAAGATGGATAAGCTTCTCCCAAGAGATTGCCACTTATCACTGAAGATGGATAAGCTTCTCTGAAGAGATTGCCACTTATCACTGAAGATGGATAAGCTTCTCTGAAGAGATTGCCACTTATCGTTGAAGATGGATAAGCTTCTCTGAAGAGATTGCCACTTATCGTTGAAGATGGATAAGCTTCTCTGAAGAGATTGCCACTTATCGCTGAAGATGGATAAGCTTCTCTGAAGAGATTGCCACTTATCACTGAAGATGGATAAGCTTCTCTGAAGAGATTGCCACTTATCACTGAAGATGGATAAGCTTCTCTGAAGAGATTGCCACTTATCGTTGAAGATGGATAAGCTTCTCTGAAGAGATTGCCACTTATCGTTGAAGATGGATAAGCTTCTCTGAAGAGATTGCCACTTATCACTGAAGATGGATAAGCTTCTCTGAAGAGATTGCCACTTATCGTTGAAGATGGATAAGCTTCTCTGAAGAGATTGCCACTTATCGTTGAAGATGGATAAGCTTCTCTGAAGAGATTGCCACTTATCGTTGAAGATGGATAAGCTTCTCTGAAGAGATTGCCACTTATCACTGAAGATGGATAAGCTTCTCTGAAGAGATTGCCACTTATCGTTGAAGATGGATAAGCTTCTCTGAAGAGATTGCCACTTATCGTTGAAGATGGATAAGCTTCTCTGAAGAGATTGCCACTTATCGTTGAAGATGGATAAGCTTCTCTGAAGAGATTGCCACTTATCACTGAAGATGGATAAGCTTCTCCCAAGAGATTGCCACTTATCGTTGATGAAGGATAAGCTTCTCTGAAGAGATTGCCACTTATTGTTGAAGATGGATAAGCTTCTCTGAAGAGATTGCCACTTATCACTGAAGATGGATAAGCTTCTCTGAAGAGATTGCCACTTATCGCTGAAGTCTGCTGGAGACAATTCACTGGGGATCACCCATGGATTTACTGGAGATGCCCCTGTCTGGGCTGAATGTTGATTTTGAAGGTCTGATTAACCACGAGGTTGAAATACATCGTGCGATACACCCATGGTCTTGAAAAGATGCCCCTGGTTTGGGCTGACTTTAGCTTTGATATGCTTGAATTTCGTGAGAGGACGCCCGGCTTTGCAGATAATGCCCCTGACTGAGCTACTGATTGTGTTGAAGCTCTTGAAATCTGCCTAACAACAGTTGCACAACTTCGTGGGGAACACCCACAGCCTTGAGTGACATGCCCCTGACTGGGCTGATGGTTGCTTTGAAGCTCTTGAGTTTGTGGGAGAACCCACTATCTTGCAGAAATGCCCCTGCCTGGGCTGCATGTTGCTTTGAAGCTCTTTAGTTTGTGGGAGAACCCACGGTTTTGAATGACATGCCCCTGACTGGGCTGATGATGATCTTGGAAATCTTCAAAATTGATCCTGGATCTGAACTCGCATATGCGAATGCTTGATGATAAGGATGTTCCATAACAAGTGGAAATGCAAATGCAAATGTTAACACGCGGAGATGTAAGAGCTGGGGGAGTATGATATGATTCTGGGTATGCATATGGTACAAGATGCTTATGAAATCGAATGCGATGCGCACGATGCATATGATGCAGACGGGTAATTGGGAATGCAGGTGCCGACGTGGCGGACTTTTGGTAGTTGCCAATGCGGATTGGACTCTGGGTTATGTGGAAAAGTGGAGGACAAGCCTGACTTCCTGACATCGTTTTGAACTTAACAGTTGTTGACGAGAATGAACTTGCTTGAGCGGCTTGCTATGAGACGTGCTCGAGATGGTCTGCCCCAGAGTTCGTACCACAAATGGATTCATCATTGATTAGCCGATTCTTGTGGTAGTTGGCTCCAATGTACTCTTAGAGTAGCTTTCCCCTGAAAGAGCGTGTAAGCGACTTAACTTACCTCGATTGAACATTGGAGGGACCTATTCTTAAGTCAAAGAAACTCTGGGTGGCCTGCCCCTGATCAGTATTCTCAAGATGATTCTCTTCTGATCGACTGCTTCATGAATGATTTGCCCCATGGTCGACCGACGCGTGGGGATTTGCCTCAGACTGACCGATTTCCTACTCTCGGATGTCAATGCCCCAAGTTTAATAGGTTATATGGTATACTTGGTTCTGGTCCAGACCGCTGAATAATCCAGTCACGCTTGAGTGCTTTGTGTTGGAATTTCCTTGATGCCAACTACTGACTTGCAAATAAAATTGTTTGTTCACGAATGGTAATTTTAATGCGAAGTTCATGCAAGTTTTAAGAGAAGTGTCGTTTATTTAAGTGTCGTGAGAGTGAAACGAATGGACCCTTTAGTCCAAACGTTGTGCTAACTGGATTGGCGTGAAAGATATAGCAAGGATACCGACACCAATGTTGATGATTAGCAAAATTGTAAGGAGTCAGGTTACGCAACCTCGCAATAATAAGCTTTCAGAATAAACCTCGCCTCAATTAGGTCTTTCGAGGGTTGTAATGTGGTCTGGTTCACGGTTTATAGAACAAAAGATATTAGGCTCAAAGAATTATTTGTACCCACCCCATCTTCTTGATGATCTCCATACCTATGTTCAGTTAATTCTGCGCATATATGTCTTGACGGTGTAAGCTTAATGGTTCAAGGTTTGCTCAAAATGGCAGCCACCTTATTTTGATGGATGTCAATGACCCTTTGATTTGGGTGGTCACTGAATCTTATTTTGTTTTTGTTGAGGGTTTGAGGACCTCTTTTGATTTTGTTTTTGATCCCTAACTTTTGCATGGACTGATTTGGCTTGTCAGATCCATCGGGATAGCCTTGATTTTTGCCTAAGTTTCCTTTGAGGTGTTTGACTTAGCAGGCTTATGACTTTTTTTGATTTTGTTGGAGGATTGTGACTGCCAAGTCATGGGTCATTGATGAACAACCGTCTTCTAGATTTTGTTTTGTTCATTCGAGTGCATAATCGGGTTAACTGAACACTACCCTGCCCCAGGTTGAGTGTAAGGGTTTAAATATCCGAAGGAAACTTCTACTTCTAGGCTCGAAGTGGTTGACTAGGGATTAACTCCTTATATCTCCGGTGTTTAGGGGATTTGAAACAATGCCTGTACATCATTGACGAGATTATGTCTGAAAGCATACAGTTTGCTATTATAGGTATTTCGTTTTCGTCATCCTCCCTCCAATATTGCTAAACAACAGTGAAAAAGTGGAGTGGATAAAAAAATATATGTGTCTGTGATTGTGGAAATAATGAGCGAATGCGACATAACTGATTCAGAAAATGCACAATAACTCCATTAATATTACCATTCAAAACAACAATGTTTAAACACAAGTAGCAATTAACAGGAAATAAACTACAAGATGCAAATGATAAAAGCGTTCAAGGACTGCCAATGTTGAGGGCGTCTGCCTGTCTAGACCACTGGCTTCTGGAAATGACCCTTGAAATATTCGAGTTTAGACAGCTGAGAGGTTGACATGGACAACCAAACTTCCTTCTGGAAAAGATATATACCCTTTGTCGATCAACTGTTGCACTTTTGCTCGGAAGGCTTTGCATTCTTCAGTCGAGTGCCCCATGGATCCACCATGATATCCACACTGAGCTTTGGGATTGTACCCCGGAGGATAAGGTTCTGGCACAGGCTTAAGAGTCTTAGGCTCCACCAATGAGTTTTGGATCAGATATGGGAGGAGCTGACTCTGTGACATAGGGACCGGATGAAGAGGGATAGTCCTTCTTTCCAAGTTGTTGATGGGCCTATGCTGATTTCGGCGTTGACAGTTCTGTTGCTGAGGCACATAAGGTTGTCGGCGCTGACTAGGGTATTCCTCATGCGCAGGCCCTTTCATCCTCAGATTTGGCCCAGGAATAGGCAATAGCCGTGGGCATGGAGATTCTGAAACCAAAGATTGTAAGATACGCTCATGACCTGATGCAGCTTCAGGGAAGAAAGCAGGGATATCCACTTCTTTTATAGCAACTGGAATAAGCCCACTTGGCACTTTTATACCGCTTGGTGTGAACTCGAATGCTTTTGAATCGATTAAGTCTTGAACTTTGTATTTAAGAGCTTTGCATTCTTCCGCATTATGGCCCGGTGCCCCAGAATGAAAATCACAATGGGCACTTGCATCATAGCCTTGTGGGGGCTTACCAACAAATGGAGCTAGAGTCCGAAGTTCAACCAATCGAAGTTGAAGCAAAATCTGCAACAACTGAGTATAAGTCATAGGGATCTGGTCGAAGTTTCTATCGGGCCGCTTCAGTCTATGCGCATACCTCCTAACCTTAGGATTGTCCTGTGAAACAAGAGGTATCTCCTGACGGGGAAATCTCGGAACCTTAGGTTGTGCAAAAGATCTACGAGGCATATCGCGCTTTCGAAGATATTCCATAGGTACGGGTTGAACTATCATTTCCGCTGCGACCTCAGACCTGAGATTTTCGTCCTTTCTTAGCACACTTTCCATGACTTCCATAATCTGGCCCATCTGGGTCTTCAGTTGATGAACTTCTTCGTTGAGCATTTTCTGATCCTGACGCAAAGCTTGCATATCCACCATGAATTGTCCCATCTGGCTTCGAACTTCCCTTAACTCTGCCTGGACCTGCTCCACAGTCCACTTCTGCTCCATAGTTACCTCGGCTTGCATTGTCTGACTTGGACTTTCAAGGTGTCTACGTTCCCCTTGCTTCAAACTCTTTACAGCTCTCACGAGTTCAACGGGAGTGTCGGGAAATCAACTGCGGGTTATGAACAGAAGATGGGTAAGGCCTTGGTATCTGGCTAGAGAATGCAAAATGATGCAAAGTTGCTTATGCAAATGCAATGCAATGAGGGCACACGAGAACAGATCCATATCAAGGATCTAAGTCATACATCCTGCACAACAACAAAAGGTATCTCTTCCCTCGGGTGGGTTATCTATTGGTTTATAAGAGGGTATCCCAAAAGCTTTTAAACAAAGTCCCATGCACTAGCCCTCAAAAGTTTTCCATCATAACGACTACTCGTAAGACGGTAATCCCTTCAAAGGATGAACACAGAGTCATGTCTTAGCAACCTTTGGAATAAGGTTCTACAAAGGTCCTCAGAGTCGCGGACTCCCACATCAGAAATAAAGACGTCATTACGACTACACGTAAGACATAATCATTCCAACGGGGTCTCATCTGAGCGGTGGAATTCGATCCAACTCAACGAGTCCTAAGTCTCGCAAATCAGAAAGAACCCACCTCCTATCTTAGTGTGTACTTGAAAGCTCGGGTAGAAAGCTTTATCTCACAAACCATCCAATAAACCCAACAGGTTAGAGAATCCAAAGCATAAACAAATAAAGCAAATAAAACACAAATACGATAAACAAAATAGGCTTGGCTCGCTAGGGATCCCCAGCAGAGTCGCCAGCTGTCGCTACTCGAAAAATGCGTCGCGCAACGACGGGGAGGCGAAAAGGATAGACAGAAGAGTCGCCACCGAACTTTATTTATCCCATGAGGGGAAAGGAAAATATCGATAAAACCTTAAGAAAATAAAGGATAAGATGGTCTCGCAACCAAGAACAGGTTCGGAAGCCGGTTATGCGAAGGGAAGGTATTAGCACCCCTCGCATCCATCGTACTCGATGGGAACCTTTTGTTTGTCGATGTGTGAATTTATTTGCTTAAATATTATGCTATAAAAGAGTGCTCCAAAAGATAGAAAGAAGGGTTTAGAAACGAAGAAAGGAGGGATAGAGAGATAATGGGGGAGAAAGGAGATAGAACAGACTCGGTAGGACTTCGCAGTCCTAGGCCTACGTATTCTCAACGGATGTGAGAAAGTCAGAGTCGACGTAGTTCGGGGAACTACAGATATGGGGGGAATGTGCTCGGCAAGGATTGTGGCCCTTGTGCCTACGTATCTTTACTTGAAAAAAAGTAAAGAATCAGAGCAGCCGTAGTTCGGCCTACGGTGTGTTGATGTTTTTTATGGATGATGTTATCGTGCGCATTCTAGCAGTTAGGTGTTTTGCTGCTCGCTCGTTGGAGACTTAGGCGTTACCTGTTTGCGGTAGAACGGACGTAACATATCCTTTTTGAAAGATTGATTAGTTTTCGCCACGCGGGGCAAGAAATCACGTTTGATTGATTGGATTGTTTTTTAGGGGGGGCGAGACAGGTCCTCGGATAGTAACCCCTACGGGTAGTACCCAATTCGTTGTCTCAAAGTTTTTGTTATAAAAAAAGGTGTGGCGAACGAGGCGTCTTTGTATTGAAAGACGGGCGTCAAGACCACACACACTACAGTGAGTATCCTGACACTCGGAGAGGAAGAAAGTCTACACTTAATCCCCTCTTTTTAACTCAACACAAAGAGAACTTCATTCTCTTATTAAAGATGTTTTTTGGTTTTGAATGGTAAGTGTTTTGCGACAGAGAACCCTACGGTAAACGTCAGCACTCGGGATAGGAGAAGGCCTACGCCTAACCACTCCACGACCATTCAAGTTTTTGTATGAAAAGGAATTTGAAAATGCACTCGGTACGTGACCGAGGTTTTAAGTGTGAAAATTGTGGAAGGAAGTTGTGAAAGCGAGATGGTGGATAAAGTCGCGTCTTCATATCGAAAGACGAGTATCGAGACCACCCTCACTACAGTGGGCATCCCAACACTCGGAGAAGAAGAGGTCTACACCCAATCCTCTCGTCGAATTCAATACAAAGAAATGATTTTAAAGAGATGAGATTTGAAAATGGACGGGAAGCGTCTTCGTATTGAAAGACGAGTGTCGGAACCACCCTCACTACAGTGGGTATCCCAACACTCGGAGGGGAAGAAAGTCTACACTTAATCCCCTCTTTTTAATTCAATGCAAAGATAATTTATTCCTTATTGAAAGGTGTTTTGAGAATGCACTCGGTGCGGGACCGAGGTTTTAGGAGAGAAATGGTTTGAAAATGTTCTCGGTGCGGGGCCGATATTTTAGGAGAAGAATAGTTTGGAAAATAGAAAGAATGGAAAGAAAAACGTCTTCGTATTGAAAGATGAATGTCTAAATCACCCACACTACAGTGAGCATCTCGACACTCGGAGAGGAAGAAAGTCTACACTTAATCCCCTCTTTTAGTTCAATACAAAGATGATTTGATTTTAATTGAAGAGGTTTTGAAAATGAACTCGACGCGGAGCCGAGGTTTTAGGAGAGAAAGTATATGAGTATGGAGAATACAAGCGTCTTCGTATTGAAAGGCGAGTGTCAAAACCACCCACACTACAATGGGCATCTCGACACTCGGAAAGAGAGAAAGTCTACACTTAATTCTTTTTTTTCAATTCAACACGAATAAAAATTGATTCCTTATTAAAGAGATTTTAATACCCTCGTGGGAAAGCTAAACATCCTTGACCACAAGCTCAACGTTCCACAACTCTTTGCAACCAAATCAGATAAGAAAACTCATATCACTTGAGTTCAACATTAGTATCAGTTTAAGGCTGCCATTACCAAATTGAATATACTAAACAAATTAAACATCAGCTGAAATCAAATTGAAAATCTATGAAATAAGATATTGTTAGTAATGCATAGTTATCACAAAATTAATATAGCCTAAATAAAACGCAGTACTATTGAAATTGAAATCTAAGTATATAAAAAACAAACTAATCTTAAACCACCTAATCAAAATACTGCCGAAGATGCATCCAAAACCACACTGTATGTTAACCATATAGGTATCAGCAGTAATATGGTAACACATGAACTAAACAAAAGTTATTATCCCATTATCCACATTCTGAAAATTTAACCACGGCTACAATACCGTCAATAAAATCATAATATTTACAAGACCAATGTCAAGAAATCGAAAACTAATGGCATAGTCGAATACGGTAGACAGAATCATTATCAAAATGAGACAAAAGTAAATCTCAACAGCAGCATACGAGCAAATTAAAATATGCAAAGCACTGCCTATTCGAAACGCCTACCATGAGCTACTACTAAGTTGTCGGGCGTCACGGGGAAACAAATACATAAACTTCCAATGACCAGTTGCTGTCGAGTCTACTGTAAGTGAGTCCAAACTCGCGCTTACACCGAGCTTAGACTCTCATCAACGGTACCTGCAAAAAATGAAATGACTGCCATAACAGAATGCTTATTGTCTCAGTTAGCAGTGTTGTCTTCTGAGTTGTTGTTGCGAAGTCGTTAAAACGGAGTCGTGCCATTGTTATCCTATGCTTCAACACCGTCGTAACCGTTATCGTCGTTGAGGATGCATCAGACCCTGTTTTAACACAACAGAACAAATAGACAAAACCAGTTATACACCCATTATGAATTGAATTGGGATTAGTGATTACCGCAAAACTCAAAGTCGTCTTTGAACTGAGTCCTTAATTATCAACTCTATCAGTGGCGAGATAATGAGTTCCTTGTTGAAAACTGAAGGAAACGAATGTGTGTGCGGATTCGCTGCTCTGAAACGATACGTGCTACTGCTCAGTTGGTAACGGTTTTGAATTTAAACGCTGTTGTTGCTGACATTTGGTACTCAAACGGTGTCATTTAGCTCACATTGTTATCACATTTCCGCTTTTGGAGTCGTCTGAATTGAGACTATTGTTTTGCCGCTTAGATCCACAACAGCTGGATGTATAGCAGGTTTTCCGATTGATGCAGCTCCAGGATTTGGAGACCAACGCTTCAGCGTCATCATAGATGAAATGGGAGCAGGACCGCATTTCCACTTGTTAACAGGATTCTTCAAATTAGTTACAGTTGTCATGTATCCATTCAAACCAGCAGCAAGTATATGGTAGCAGATGTGTCCAAGAACGTATGCATAGTCACTGTCAGACTTTGATGGAAGAGATCCTCAAGCTTGATATCCAAAAAAAAAATGGCAAATGGCATCGAACTTCTTTCCCTTGTATGTTTTGATTTTGCTACCTCCTCCCCGAGAATTACCATGTTCGGATGGGACTGAAAAGCGCATTCCAAAGCAACATGTGATGCCTTGCGTCCCATCAGACGAATGAAATAATAATACTTCTCTGCAGAAAGAGCATCAGTGCAGACATTGTTGATGCGCTGAGAATTCGCCTTACAAATTGTATCAAAACCAACATTTGTTTCCACAAACTGGTTTTTAAGATCTCCATTTGAAATCACAGGAACACCAACCACCTTTGTTGGACATTTGGTAACAGCAAATGTCTCTGCAAGCTGAGCGGCATCCGTGTTTGATGTCACACCGAAAAAAGGCGAGCTGTTGCCGATGAGAGCTGGTGATACATTAGAGACTCAAACCATGTCGAGTTATACCGCAAACTTGCTGCTGAATTGAATCTGCCGTAGGTATATCGTTGTTCTAGTAGGGACCGTCTTGCTGCTCGGTGATGACTCATCTCTTGAATCTACTCCAAAACATGAAAACGACGATGAACTGTTTTTGCCGAAATATGTCGCCGCATCGAAGCAATTTTCGCGATGTTGTATGCTGAGAAATGAAGAGCTGCGACATTGATGTTATCACCCGAGTTGTGGTAGTCTGGAGAGTTCTTGAAACCTACTGCCGTCGAACTGTGTTGTTGCTGAAACCGAGTGTTGAACATTGTTGTCGTGGACATTGTTATTGAAGAGCTGCTGCTGTATACGCTCTGGCTTTATATTCCTCAGAGCTGCTGCAGCTTTTCTCTATACATTCAGCGAAGTGTTTGCTCGAAAACTGTTGTTGGTGAGTTATGCTTGTCAAAGTTGTTGTTATGGTTAATGCTATTGATCATGCGGAAGACCTGGAAAGAATGAAAACAGACAGAGTATATGTTTGGTAAGAAAGCTGTTGAATGACATGGTCTGTCATCAACAGAACTGAAGCGCGCCGTTGAAAGCTGTTGCTGTGTCTTTTTGAGAACGAAACAACGTTGTTGTTGTGATGTTGTTGACATGAACCGAGTCGGTTTCAACTTCTGAATCTCGAATCTATAACCAAACTTCGGACCAGCATTGACAAATTAATCACGGCGGTAGGACAGCCAACCATAGCTGAAACAGCTGAATGCAAAGCGACACAATAGACATGCGAAGACGAGCCAGAAACTTCAATCGAATCAGAAGTGAAAACGCCTGCTGCTACGAGCTGAATCGCGAAATTGCTGCGAAACGGATACCTGGTAATTTTCAACGTCGAAGTTATTGTGAAACTACGGTGTGAAACCGAGCGGAAATGTATCGACGCTGAGGTTGTCGTATCGTTGATGTTGGCTTCGAATCAGTGTCGCACGGGAGCTATGTTTTTGATGCCGTCGTTGGAAGCTGAAAACAGCGGAACTTGTCGGTGACATCGCAGCTGTCCTGGATTCAAACTGCTGACGCGAGCTTGAAGACTCATTTATGTTGCCTGTATATGATAGACATCACGGCCAGCACGCAATCGGTTCCAAATCTTGAGTTTAGGCTTTTAAAATCGAACGCGTGAGTCGGATTCGTCGCTCTGCTACGATATGTGTTACTGTTCAGTTGATAAGAGCAGCTACTGTGCTTGTCTTTCAAATGCTTCAATGTTGTCGTCGTAAATCTCCGTGAGTCTGCTTTGCGCAGCCTGGCTTCCTCCTTCGATCTACTCTCACCACCCATAATATATCCTGGAACAATCCAATGAAACAGATGCAATAACTTCTGAAGAATTTCATGAACCTGCAAACATAACTCACGCGTTGGTACAAGCACCAACGCAAATGTTCTATCGGAGCGCTCGATTCGCTTTTCATAACTCTGTAAATGATGAATAATTGGAGCAAGGTATGCAATAGTCTTTCCTGTGCCAGTAGCAGCATTAACTAGTGCGTGACGGCCAGAGAGAACAACAAGAACGGCTTGAGCTTGCACTAATGTTGGACCTTCAAAACCCATCCTTTCACGAAGTTGGTCACATAAGGTTGGATGAAGACCGAGGCTAGAGAAGGTACATGAAGCAAAAACGCTATCGTCTTCTTTGTTGGTTCTATCGGCAACGGCTTTCTTTTCGTTGTCTTCGTTTTTCACCAGTTGTGTTTTGGACTTTATCTTCGTCCCCATTCTACTTTGTCCCGAATTGCTATTTTATCGGCACCGTGGAGGGAGGTTGTGGAGGTGGGAATGTATGACGTTGGCGAGTCGGTTGGAGCTGAGAAGGAGAGCTGAGTTTGGAGATAAAGAACGCGGTGGTAGAACCGGTTCCACGGCGGAAGAGGAGATGTGTGTAGGAGTTGGAGTTGTTGCTAGGAAGAAAGAGTTCAAATTAGAGGGACGGTAGTGATGTTGAAGAGAGAGAGAGAAATTTTTGAAGGAGAGATATGTTATGGTGGAAGGAAGAATGAGCGGCGCAGGGAAGCAAAGGCAGCTCGGTGGCGGCTGGTTCTTCAGATTGGGGAATGGACAAAATTAGGGTTTTTCGTTGGGGTGGCTGCGGCCGTGTTTGGTTTTTTTTCATGAACAGTAGGTTTTCTCTCTTCCTTTTATGACTTGCGGACCTCTCTCTCAGCCTCCCCAATGGGCCTATACGATGGGCCAGACCCCACTCTCCAACCATTTCCTTTCAAAATCTTATTCTCTTCTTTCTAATTATTTTCTTTTTTTTTTCAACTAATTAACTCTATTAAATACTAATTGATATTAACACATATAATAACTAATAAACAATTATTAACAAATACAAAATAAATAAATATTAAAATATAATAAAACAAACTACTTAAATTAGATAAAAAAGAAAATGAAAAAGGAAACCAAATTTACCAAAATGCCCTCAGGCCACATGTCACGCTCCCATTCGACAAAATAATCAAAATTCGAAAAAAATGTCCGATCGGGGCGGACACGTGTCCAAATGGCACGAAAATAAATGGAAGATGCAAAAAAAAGAAAAAAAGAAAATATTTACAAAAATTAGCGGGAAAATTTAGGGTATGACAACCGGCCCAACCTTTTTTATTTTTTCTACTTTCTTTTTCTTTTTTAATTAAATTATCAAATTTAAAAAAAAAATATTTAAGTTGTTTTTTAAATATTAAAATCAAACACATTTTTTTAAATATTAAAATCAAATAAAAAACATTTTTTTAAGTATTAAAATCAAAAAACATTTTTTTAAAATATTAAAATTAAAACATTTTTTAAAATATTAAAATCAATATATTTTTTTTAAAACCAAGAGAAAATATTTTTTTAAAAAGATTAAGATCTTCTTTTTCTATTTATTCCTTATCAAGTAAGAAAAAATTAAGCTTAGACTCATATTAAGCTTCTCATAAAATAAGAAACCACAAAAAACGTCTCATAGCCTCATGCTTCTGTTTACTAACCTAGTTCGTTCACTGTGCAGCTTACCATGTTGTTTCTTTATATTCGCGTTCTTAAAACTGAATTGTATCATACTGTTGTAACTATTCCTCCTCTGTAACCTTGCGAATCTTAACAATCGCATTTACGTTTCCGCATTTAAAAGTCTGCATAATTCAATTATCTCACACACTCATCGAATATTCCAATCACACTACACACATCCGAAGGTTAGGTCTAGCTTTTGGCCGCCGCGCCGATAGTCCTCAACTTCAAACCCTTTCACCTTGCAAACCCTAATTCTCCAAACGCCTCGCCGCAGGCAAGATTACAAATTTATCCTAGTTTTAGGTCAAAGAGCCGCCGCGCTCATTTTAGGGTTTCCCGCCGTGGAATCCCTAACCTAATTTAACCCTAATTACAACTTAACCTTTCAACGTAGAGATTTGGAGTTTCTACACTCCATGTAAGCGTATCCTTAAGACATGTTTATTCCCCTTGAGACCTTGACCACAGTCAAGAAGTCTCTAACCTCCCTTTTGAGGGGAACTACGATTACTCTGATTCCACTCCCGTAAGGATACGTAGGCACAGGATGCGATGTCTTGCCGAGTAAACTTAGAATTAACCCCTTAGGTCTCTTTTCTCACTTTTAATCCTTTGTACATATACCTTAAGCAAATAAATAAAGCAAATAGTAAGCATTTGAACAAAAGGTTCCTGTAGAGTACTACAGAAGTTTAGGGTGCTAATACCTTCCCTGAATTTAACCAACCCCCGAACCCTAGATCTTTCCCCGCATTGTGTTTACGATGCAAAAATAGGTTTTCCCTCTTTTGACCTTTTCCTTCGGATAAATCAAAGAGCGGTTGTGAATTGAATTGCGATTCAAACTCATTAATAGTTTGTTATCCTATTTCCACCGCAACAGAAAATGGCGACTTCACTGGGGAGCTAACTTTAACTTTTGAGGGTTATCCCTAACTTGTTCATATTTATTACTATCTGTGATATTATTCATTTGCATGTATCTATTTGTGCTTTGATTGTGGGACTGTTCCTTGTGCTGTGAGATAGGTCCTAACCCGGATCTAGTGTACCTTAGGTAAATGGCAATAGACCAAGGAAACTGTACGACGTATATCGATACGGTTGATCTGGTGGCCATAGTTAGTGCGACTTCTTGGTTGGTGCTTATATTCCTTAAGTCAAGTTGAGGATAATATTGAGGCTGCCATATGTTGTCAATGCACTAACTGACTTTTAGAACCCTAGTTAACTCATCTTGGCCTTTAGAAAGTAGTGAGGTAGCCGGCTTTGGTGCAGACTGAAGTTGGTTGACACTCGATACTACGCTCATTGAGATCTTAAACTTGGAGGGTTTTGGTTGGTAAGTAAGTTGCCTTCTGAACAACCACCCTTGTGAAGGATCAATGATATTGAGATCCCTTAGAACCTGGTTACTTTTGTAGGACAGGATGAACCATCTAACTTCAGGGGAGGGTATTTGCCTTTGAACCTCATGCAAGCTTTTAACCTAGGACTTTGTGTGTTTTCATGCATTGCATCCATAAAGCATCTCATTGCATTGTATTTCATGGAGTTCAAATATCATTTATGGATATCGCGGGATACCATAAAAAATATATATATATATATATAAAATGAAAAAACAAGGAAAAGATTTCTTTGGTACCCCACGACATTCGTAAGTGTTTTGAATTCCATGAAATCTTCATTTACATTCACATTTTAGCATCATACTTTTGCATTGCATGTGTCTCCCGATTTCTCACACTCGGTTCTCTCACCTTCCAGTTTCGTCACCCTGAGTTCTCGGCACCAATACAACACCAGAGCTCAAACTCGGAAAAGAATGGAGGATCAGGCAAAAGAGATTGATCGCCTTAGCAATGAACTTGAAGACCTTCGAGGGGGTATGAGGCGTATGATGGAATTGTTACATGTCATGAATGCTAAGATGGATACCCAGCCCACTGTTGTTTCTGAGATTACCGGCGTTACTGTGGACCCTTCACCAAGTGTGACCGTAGCAAGGGACCCACCTTATGGTCTTGCTCCCGGTTTTGTGCCTCCTCAAGCCACTGTTCCGATTAATCAACCTGTTCAGCAAACCGTGCCCTTGTTTTCTGAAGTTACTAGGGGGGCTCCTATCTTTGCACCACCTGTTGTACACACTCGTGCGCAACCGTACTTCAATGAGACAACTTTTGATGATCTTGATGAGAATGTTGAGGGTTATGAGAAACATGATAAGCTTCGTGAGGAAGTAAACACTATCGTCCAGAGATTGAAAAAGGTAGAGGGTGATCAAATTTTTGGGACTGCTGCAAGAGATGTTTGTTTGGTCTCAGGTTTGGTTATTCCCCCGAAGTTCAAAACTCCGAACTTCGACCGTTATGAAGGTGCCACCTGTCCTAAGAGTCATTTGATCATGTATTATCGCAAAATGGCTGCCCATGTTGAGAATGATAAACTGATGATTCATTGCTTCCAAGACAGTTTGAAGGGTGCTTCTTCCAAGTGGTATTTAACTTTGGACCAGTCCCGCGTTAAGAGCTTTCAAGATTTATCTGACGCTTTCATCAAACACTACAAGTACAATATGGATCTGGCTCCTGACAGAAGACAATTGCTGAGTATGTCACAAAAGAATTCTGAATCATTCAAAGAGTATGCTCAAAGGTGGAGAGAGACTGCTTCGCAGGTAGAACCTCCTTTGACCGAGAAAGAGTTAGCTGATTGGTTTGTCGACACCGTCCGTCCAGAATTTTACGAGAGAATGGTGGGTAGTGTGACTTCAAATTTCTCCGACATCGTTGCTGTGGGTGTCAAGATTGAATTGGGTATGAAGAGTGGTAAAATGACAAATAACCATGGTACTTCTAAGGATCAGCCGAAGAAACCTCCGTATAGCTCCCAGAAAAAGAAGGAGAGTGAGACTAATGCTATATCCTCTGGTAGACCAAGGGAACGCTTTTATCGGCATCCGCAAGGTTATGCTCAACCTCAAGGGTACCCAGTCCAATATGCTCAACAACCCTATGTGGCAGCTATTACGCCTTCTTTCCATCAACAGGTTCCCATGTATCAACCTATGCAACAACCTCCTGTTCATCCACCTCCTGTCAACTATCCACAGGCACCCAATACTCCTGCTCCTCAACAGCCAAAGAATCCGGCTCCTCGCCAGAATGTTCCGAACAGAAGAACGTATAAACCTTGTCCGCCGATCCCGATGACTTTTACCGAGTTGTACCCCTCTTTGGTCAAGCAAGGTCTCATCACCACTCGGGCTTTGGGTCCGCCTCCTAATCCTCTACCCGCCAATTACAACGCCGCTGCTCATTGTTTATTTCATGAGGGTGCGCCTGGTCATGATCTGGAGAATTGTTATGCTCTCAAAAATATTGTCAGGGACCTATTGGAAAAGAAGATTTTGTCATTTGAAGATCCTCAACCAAATGTTAAGAAAAACCCTTTTCCTAACCATGAGAGTGTCAATGCCATTGGTGCTGATTCGGAAGAAGGTTATGCCCTTGACGTTGAACAGATTAAGACTCCTCTCAAAATGTTCCATTCGAAACTGTTTGAAGCTGGTTTAGTAGATACTTCCCACGTTGCATGTGTAAGTTGTGAAGCCAGTACTAAGGGTTGTGTGTTGGTTCAGAATGATGTTCAGAGGTTAATTAATGAGGGTGTTTTACAAGTGACAAGCCAAGCCAAGAAGGATGAAGTCGCTGTGGTTGAGCCTGTCTTCCATCAGCCTGAATCAAAGGGTAAGGTACCAGTGTTTAATTTATCAGGGGCAGGCTCCGCCAATCCCGTGTTCGATATACCAAAGCCGTTTATCCCTGAAGTGAATCAGCCTAAGCCTATAGTTATTCGAAGACCGAGTCCGTTTCCTTTCAGTGATCCTAAAGCTGTGCCTTGGAAATATGACGTGACTATGATTGACAAGGAGTCTGGGAAGGTTATTCCAAATGAAGAGGTTAAGGACACTGTGACCAATATCGCAGAGGTAAGCAGGATGACTCGCAGTGGCCGTGTGTATACTCCCCATCCTAATAAGGATCCACCTAAAGAGACCACTAATATCCCAGTGGCCGTCAAAGACAAAGGTAAGGGAGCCGTTACGAATGATGAAGATGCTGAGTTTTTGAGGATCATCAAGAAAAGTGACTATAAAGTTATCGATCAACTTCATCAGACTCCTTCCAAGATCTCAATTCTATCTCTGTTAATGAATTCACCCGCTCATAGGATGGCCTTGCAGAAG
This sequence comes from Lathyrus sativus, assembly GCA_963859935.3. NCBI lineage: Eukaryota > Viridiplantae > Streptophyta > Magnoliopsida > Fabales > Fabaceae > Lathyrus > Lathyrus sativus. Next base: position 480,374,769 of record OZ012736.1, on the reverse strand, counting down.
GTTTTGACTCAAGCGCATGTGGATCAAGATATTAGCACCAGTCGGTTTGATAGTGTGATTGCCAATTTAACCGCTTGTAACACCCTCAGTTTCAGCAATGAAGAGTTACCGAAGGAGGGTCCGAACCATAATCGTGCTTTACATATATCGGTAAAATGTCAAGAGGACAATTTAGCGAGAGTGCTAGTGGACACCGGTTCTTCTCTGAATGTTCTACCCAAGAGGGTTCTTGATAGGTTGACTTGTAAAGAGACCGTGTTGAAACCTACTCCTTTGGTTGTCAAGGCTTTCGATGGCTCTCGCCGGTCGGTAATGGGGGAGGTTGAGCTTCCTATCCTGATCGGTCCGCAAATTTTTAATATCACGTTTCAAGTCATGGACATTAATCCCAACTACAGCTGTTTACTCGGAAGGCCGTGGATTCATGCCGCTGGGGCAGTGACCTCAACGTTACATCAAAGGATGAAGTTCGTGATCGAGGGAAAGTTGGTTATTATACACGGTGAGGAAGATCTGATGGTCAGTAACCTGTCTTCTTTCCGTTACATCGAGGCCGATGAGAATGCTTTAGACATTTCCTTTCAAGCACTTGAGATCGCCAATGCTGTTCTGCTGGAAGTCGAAGAAACAGTGGGTCAGGGTGATCCATCTTTTGCATCTCTGAAGAGTACCAAATCAACAATTGACAGGGGCATTCCTGAAGGTTGGGGAGAGGTAATTGATGTCAAGACCAAGACTGATCGCTCTGGGTTGGGTTACAAACCAACTCAGAATGGAGCTGCCACCACTATCGAAGGGCGTCCGAAGGTTATCCAAGAAGTATTTGTCAGCAGAGGTTTCCAAGTCAATGCCATCAGCGAATGTGAGAAAAATGAAGAGCTGAGTAACCTGGTGTTTAAGGGTGATGCAGTTTTGAACAACTGGGAGGCCGTAGAGATCCCTGTTATTTTTCCCTTGTCAAAGTAATTTTTTTTAAGTTTCATTTACATTTTCAAATAAAAATCTGTAGCTCTGCCCAAGGCTATAGGGTTGTTTTGTCGGGCCACCTTTCAGTTCTAAAAAGATATTAATAAAAGCATTTTGTTCAATTCCACGTTGGTTCATTTGCGTTTTTCGTTTTCACCTTTAAAAATGAAATTGGCAACCTTTCTTCCAAAAAATAAAAAAAAACAGCATTTCATTCTTACATGTCTTCGAGCATTTTAATTAAGTAAGCCTTCCATCATGCAGAGATATCGTAAACCTTGTTGGATCCAATGACTTTACTGACACTCCTGACTGGGATGCACCCATCAATCAAGCTGAGGACGAGGGTGAAGAAGATTTTGAAGTACCCGCGGAACTGACAAGATTGATTGAGTACGAGTACACAGAGCTTCGACCGCATAAAGAGCAGGTGGACCTAATTAATCTCGGTACAGATGAGAACAAAAAAGAGGTCAAGATTGGTGCAATGCTTGGGACAGAGATTAGGTCGAGGTTGATTGAGTTGTTAAAAGAGTATGTTGATGTGTTTGCATGGTCGTATCAAGATATGCCGGGCCTAGACACGGATATTGTTGTTCACAAGTTGCCGCTTAAGCCAGATTGTCCGCCTATCAAACAAAAGCTTCGAAGAACGAGACCCGACATGGCTTTGAAGATTCGAGATGAGGTTAAAAAGCAGTTGGATGCAGGTTTCTTGGCAGTCGCAAAATATCCAGATTGGGTTGCCAACATTGTGCCAGTACCTAAGAAGGACGGTAAAGTTAGGATGTGTGTAGACTACAGGGATCTGAACAAAGCAAGTCCAAAAGACGACTTCCCACTGCCACATATTGATACACTGGTAGACAATACGGCCAGTTTTGCGTTGTTTTCATTTATGGATGGTTTCTCTGGCTATAATCAGATCAAGATGGATCCTGATGATCGAGAGAAGACTACTTTCATTACTCCTTGGGGAACCTTCTGCTACAAAGTCATGCCCTTCGGTTTAAAGAATGCAGGGGCAACTTACCAGCGTGCTATGACCACTCTTTTTCATGATATGATGCACAAAGAAATTGAGGTGTATGTGGACGATATGATAGCCAAATCTCAAAGTGAAGAGGAGCATTTAGTCCATTTGGTAAAGCTGTTTGAACGACTCAGGAAATACCAGTTGAAATTGAATCCTGCAAAATGTACCTTCGGTATCAGATCCGGAAAATTGCTTGGTTTCATTGTTAGCCAGCGAGGGATTGAGGTGGATCCTGACAAAGTCCGAGCCATTCAAGATATGCCGGCTCCGCAAACCGAGACGCAAGTTAGGGGTTTTCTGGGACGTTTGAATTACATTTCCAGGTTTATCTTTAATATGACCGCTACTTGTGAACCGATATTCAAGTTGCTTTGCAAGGGGCAGACAGTTGAGTGGAACCCTGATTGTCAGAAAGCGTTTGAGAAGATTAAGGGTTATTTGCAAGATCCCCCTATTCTGATTCCTCCCGTACCTGGAAGACCGTTGTTTATGTACCTTACTGTTCTCGAGAAGTCTATGGGTTGTGTGCTTGGACAACATGATGAGACTGGGAAAAAGGAACATGCGATTTATTACCTGAGCAAGAAGTTTACTGATTGCGAGAACAGATACTCACCATTGGAGAAAACTTGTTGTGCATTGGCATGGGCCGCTAAGCGCCTTCGGCAGTATATGGTCTGTCATACCACGTTATTGATTTCTAAAATGGATCCGATCAAGTATATTTTTGAAAAACCTGCTCAAACCGGGAGGCTAGCCCGTTGGCACATGTTGTTATCCGAATATGACATCCAGTATGTACCCCAGAAGGCGATTAAGGGTAGTATTTTATCTGATTATCTTGCAGACCAGCCAGTTGAAGATTATGAACCTCTTAAGCTCGATTTTCCTGATGAAGATATTTTGTTGATTAAAAGAGATTGCGAAGAGCCAGATCCGAGCGAAGGTCCAGAACCAGGTCTTTGGTGGAAGATGATGTTTGATGGTTCCTCAAATTTCAATGGGCATGGTATAGGCGCCGTTTTGATGAACCCAAAGGGTGGATTTACCCCATTTACAGCAAGATTGGACTTTGAGTGCACTAACAACGTCGCAGAATATGAAGCGTGTATCCTCGGCCTCGAAGCGGCGATTCACCTCCGAATCAAACTTCTTAAAGTAAGTGGTGACTCAGCCTTGGTTATCTACCAGGTACAAGGCAAATGGGAAACGAAGAATGAGAAGCTGATCCCTTATAAAGACTATATTATTGAGCTGATCAAGTATTTCGACGAGATAGAGTTCGAGCATGTTCCTAGATCCGAGAATCACATAGCTGATGCATTAGCCATGTTAGCATCTATGTGGAAGGTTAAATTCGTTAATGAAGCACCTTTTATCCATATTGAACGCAAAGTTGAACCCGCTTATTGTCAGATGGTCGAAGAAGTTGAGGTGGATGAAAAGCCTTGGTTTCACGATATCAAGAACTATCTCGTCAAGCAAGAGTATCCTGATGGTGCTACTGGTCTGGACAAAAAGACACTGAGAAGATTGGCGTCCAAATTCTTTATCAGTAACGGTGTGCTATACAAGAGAAATCACGACATGGTCCTGCTCAGATGTGTTGATAAACGGGAAGCGGACATGTTACTGCAGGAAATTCATGAGGGGACCTTTGGAACCCATGCCAATGGTTATGCTATGTCCAAGAAGATGTTAAGGGCTGGGTATTACTGGTTAACCATGGAAGCCGACTGCATCCAATACGCAAGAAAATGCCATAAGTGCCAAATTTATGCTGATAAAATACACGTACCTCCGTCACCGTTGAATGTTTTGTCTTCACCATGGCCGTTCTCTATGTGGGGCATTGACATGATTGGGGCAATCGAGCCGAAAGCTTCTAATGGACATCGTTTTATCCTCGTTGCTATAGATTATTTCACCAAGTGGGTAGAGGCTGCCTCCTACGCCAACGTGACCAAGCAAGTGGTTGCCCGATTCATCAGGAAAGAAATCATCTGCCGTTATGGAATCCCAAGCCGGATAATAACTGACAATGGCACCAATCTGAATAATAAGACGATGAAAGAGCTGTGTGACAACTTCAAGATCACTCACCATAATTCTTCTCCGTACCGTCCTAAAATGAATGGGGCCGTTGAAGCTGCGAATAAGAATATCAAGAAGATCCTGCAAAAGATGGTTGTGACTTACAAAGATTGGCATGAGATGTTACCGTTTGCTTTGCATGGATACAGAACCTCAGTAAGAACTTCGACAGGGGCAACACCCTTCTCATTGGTGTATGGAATGGACGCCGTGCTCCCCGTCGAAGTAGAGATACCCTCGCTAAGAGTGTTAATGGAGGCTGAACTTGAGGAAGCTGAGTGGGTTCAAGACAGATTGGATCAGTTGAATCTCATTGACGAGAAGCGTTTGACAGCCATGTGCCATGGGCAATTATATCAGAAACGGATGAAAAGAGCGTTTGATAAGAAGATTCGTATCCGTGAGTTCCGTCAAGGAGAGCTCGTACTCAAAAAGATCTTGCCAGTACATAAAGATATGCGTGGAAAGTGGATGCCCAATTATGAAGGCCCATTCGTGGTAAAGACTGTCTTCTCCGGAGGGTCTCTAATACTTACGACAATGGACGGTGAAGAACTAGCACATCCCGTGAATTCTGATGCAGTCCGAAAATATTATGCCTAAAAACCCGCTAAGTCGAAAACCTGCAAAAGGCGACTTAGGCAAAAGTAAGGGTTGAAAAAAAATAATAATAATAAAAAGCTCGCTAAGACGAAAACCCGAAAGGGAGGCTTAGGCAAAAAAGAGCGTCCCGGTGGATTGAAAACCCGAAAGGGCGGTCCAGGCAAAAGTTAGGGACAGAGGCATTTCATTGCATCAGAAGACACTGATTATCTCATAAGAGCCATGTTTCAGTTTCTTTCATCCTTGCCCAAAGCAGGATTCTGGATTAGTCTTAGTTATTAGTGTCAGTAGGTGTTATTGGATTCGATGTAACCTTTCCCATGTTGCCAATTTCAAAATGTAATCATCTGTGGAGCTATGCCTTCAGCAAGCAGCCACCCTTTAATAAAAGATACCATCTCGTTACTTACATTCCTTGGTGCATTGCTCTTTATTTTCTATTGTTATGCAATATGCGTTTATTCTTAAAATTTGAAAATGAAAGGTGCATTGTAGATTTTTCAAAACTGTTTTTAAAAAAAAAAACAAATTTGAAATGTAATAAATTACTTTGACTAGCGGAAATTCCGACAGGATCTCTTCATTCCCCGGAAATATCATTATTGCAGAAACACTTTCAAACCATTGCCCAGTGATAGTCCCCAGAGAGACTATAAGCTGACAATTTTTTTTTTCTTGGGAAACTCAAAAGTGTTCCTCAGGTTTTCTTCTCCCCAGGTGAAGACGTGGTACTATGCACCCAAGCAGATTACCTTCTCCCCAGAGAATTCAGAACTTTAAAACCAGATCCGGTTCTACCATTGATCTTTCTTACCCATGATTGACGTATTGGTTGCAGAGAACGCAGGGTATTTCCGTCGAGATGTTTATTTCATCTCTCGTCCCGTCTCTAGTCTGTTTCGTCAGTATACGCAAGGGCATAAGCATCACATGCCTATTTCATTTCATATTCATTACATACTCATTACATACTCATTTCATAACATCTTGCATACATAGACATTAACGTACATTCACATTAACATATGCGTTAGCATTCACAGGTTCATTATGTTTCACCATCATTGGTTGTTACCGCCGAGTAACTGGGTTCGTCCATTCTCTCCAAATAGATTGTCAGCCCTAAGCATAAAATACATATGCGTTTCCAGTTTCCCCACAGAGCTCGATCCTCGTGGAGGACGGTTATTTCAGCTATCTTTCCTCGCCAGGAGTAGATACTTACCCTTCGAGATCATTCCCTCGATGGAGTTTTGATTACCAGTTTTCTTTCTAGCTCGATCCTAGATTGAATCTCAGTCTTGTCGGTCGTCAATCCCAACCGGACGTGCATTTATTTTGCACTAACTTTCAAAAAAATCAACTACAATCCTTTACAGATACACGCTGTCGCTACTGCGAAAATCGGCGCCGGCTTGACAGGAGAGTCGCCACCGTGCGTTATTCATCCCTCAGAGCGGGAAAGGAAACGCTCGAAGTAAACCTCGCAAAGACGGGAAAAGGTATGGTCATCGCAACCAAAACCTGGATTCGGGAGTCGGTTACGCAAGGGGAAGGTATTAGCACCCCTCACGTCCATCGTACTCGATGGGATCCACGCTTGGTGTTTATAGGTAAAAAGGTGTGTTATCTATCTACGCTAATGGCTGGTCTGAAAAGAAAATAAAAGGACAGGACTCGACAGAACATACGGTGTTCTGGGCCTACGTATTCCCTCGTGCAATGGGAAAGTCAGAGTCAACGTAGTTCGACTTCCTACGTCTAAACAGGGGGGAAGGTTGCTCGCCAGGACATCGCGTCCTGTGCCTACGTACTTTCATCGGGAATGAAAGATCAGAGCAAGCGTAGTTCGGCTAACTACGGGTCAACAGGGGTTCTCACACAGCAGTGAGAAAACAAACTGGTCCTAAAGCTCGGGAACCTACAACTATGATCTGGTCTCAAATGCACTCGGGCAAGAGAAACGGGGCAACAATTAGTCGTTAGCGGGAAAGTCTCGATCGCACAGCCGCGAGAGAACAAAGGTTAGTTGTTAGTGTGCTCGCTAGGATATCGCATCCTATGCCTACATATCTTCGTCTGGAACGAAGAATCAGAGCAGCTGTAGTTCAGCTAACTACGGGTCAAGCTACTCAAAAGCTCCTACAGAAAGGAAAGGGAAACCCTAGAACTATACCTGAGAAACAGGGGAGTCTACCTACTGCTATCACACCTGGCTGACCATCCTAATGTCTATCATAACAACTCCGCAGCGGAGAAGTCAGAGCTCCTAAGGGATCATGGCAACAGGATTAAACCACAAACAAGAAACTGCAACGTAAAGAAATACTGAAAATATGCATGAATGCAACAACTAGACAAACAAGGCGCGAAGGCCGCAAACCACAAAGGCAAGGGAGCTCAGCTCTACCAAATACCAACAAGCAAAGCCACGCAATAACAAACAAGCAGAAGGAGGACCACCTCAACTTCTTATGCACACACAGTCTACTTCTAAGATGCACTTATTCAAAACTATCTAGATGAATACCTAAGTCTAATGCAACACAACATCATACAAGTCAAACAACACAAAGAGACTAACCCTGAGCAGGGCCTCTAACAAACCTGAGACAACTCCTAATCTATCTCTAAACAGAACTCTATACAATACCCTAAGCAGGGATCTAAGCAACAAATCTAATCAAAACCCTAAGCAAGGATCTAAACAAACTCCTAGGCAAGAGGAATCAATCCCATTCTCCAAGCTTCAGAACAAGCTTACCAGAGAAAGGAAGCTAAGCAGACAAGCTCATGGTATCTTCCTCAGGAAAGTACCAGGAGGTTACTACTCAGGAGTCATATCCTATGCGGCTCAACAACTGTGATCAGTTTACATTCCTCCTCAGGAGAAATTAAACTCACATGAAGGCTCCGGCATCACGGGATATTTGAGAAATACCTATATGCACTAGGGGAACTAAGTGATCAGGCTCATAGGACCTTCCTCAGGAAAGTACTAGGAGGCTGACACTTAGGAATTGTATCCTACGTGGCTCAACAACTGTGATCAGTTTACATTCCTCCTCAGGAGAAATTAAACTCACGAGTTGGCTCCAACATCACGGGATACTTGAGAAACACCTATATGCACTAGGGGAACTAAGTGAACAGACTCATAGGACCTTCCTCAGGAAAGTACTAGGAGGCTGACACTTAGGAATCGTATCCTACGTGGCTCAACAACTGTGATCAGTTTACATTTCTCCTCAGGAGGAATTAAACTCACAAGTCGGCTCCAACATCATTGGATACTTAAGAAAGAGGTGAGAAGAAAGAATGAAAGTCATTCATAGTGCCTTCCTCAGGAAAGTACCATAAACTCCCTTCAAACTTCAGGATCTCGAACCTCACAAACAGACAACAAGCTCCTAGACTAAGCCTCAGTCCACTGCATCTCTGCAAGCTCCAACAGGACTTCAATCAGCTCCCACCTTCAAGAAGAATCCACAGGCCAACAAACCACAGGAGACTATCTCTGAAGTTCAACCGCAGTTGAACTTCAAAGTCAGAAGTCACCAAGACTTCTCCTATCTTCAGGCTCAGACAAATCCTATCAGAAAGTCCTACAAAAATCTATCAAAAATCTAATGGGAGACCTACATGGCTCTAGGACAACATACTGAAAAATCAAAACAAAATTCAATACCAGATGAAAGAAATAAAATCAGCAACACAGACATATCCACAGACCAATTTATTCAACATCAATAACAGTGAAAAAATGCAATTAAAATGAAAATGCATGATTGAGCTAATATTTTTGTATTATAAAATTCTACACTGAATCACGAGTCTACAGGAAAAAGAACGGAATTATTTGACCAAGTCTACCATTTTTTATGAATTTTTTAATGATATGCATGCATTGAAAATATTAAAAAAACAAATCAATTAATTGAAAAATATGCAAAATATAACAAACAAAAAATAAAATGTCACTTTTATTTTTATTTAATTTTCTAAACATTTTTCATGAAATGGTGGAAAAAAGAATTATTGAAACAAACAATTATTTACATTTTTTATGAATTATTTAACATGAAAATACAAAAGGAAAAATAAAAGAAATAACATGGGAGGTTTAAACAGCAAGAGATCTATAAGGGATTCTACATTGGGCCCTGATTGGGGGGTGCCAATAGCAATTGGACGCAGGCCCATGACTTAATATCCAAAAAAACAAAAAGAATTGAATTGAAACCAGAGGGGGGGTGTTGCATCAGCAATTTCTCAGTTGCTATCATAATGGGCTTACGCCCAGGGGGTGCGAAAAGCAACTGGGGCCTAAGGCCCATATCCAAATTCCCAGACTCACACGCCAGGGGGGGGGAAAGCAAATTGGGAGGTTAGCGTAGCAACTACGCTTGGGCCTAAGCCCAATCCAAACCCTAAACCCAGACAAACCCTAATCAAAACGAACTTCTCCTAATCTCTCTGGCACTGTTCATCAAGCGCCGTTTCACCATCTTCTTCCTCTATCTCTCACGCTCTCTGCAACTTTCCCCCCCCAGAATCCTCAAACAATCCAACAAGTCTCTAAAAGTAACCCCTAATCGCTATCACGCAATTAACAGAACGCAACAGAACCAGAAACCCTAACCTACACATCTCAGAAACTGCATTCACAACATACACATGCAAGGGAAGAAGTTAGGAACCTGGGAAGGCGAATGATACTCGAAACTTGTTGAAGATCTTGGAGGCGTTACGTTGAAGCTCTCGCGTTGAGATATTACTGGAGATTTCTGGAGGACTTCCTTGAAGATTGAACGTCACTTGGAGCTTCTGGAAAGATGTTGTATGAATTGATGACGATTTCTGGGGATCTTGCTGGAGAATGATGAAGATTGGAATGGATTCTGGAAATTGAAGTTGTTCTGGGAAGTTTGATGGAGGACGAAGATGTTTCTGGAAAAATTGGGATGAAGCCGATAAAGGTTTTAGTTGATTTCTGGAAATTAATGATGAAGATGATGAATGTCTGGAAAAATTGGGATGAAGATCTGTTGTTGTTCTGGAAAGTTGATGGAGACGATGATGATTCTGGAAAAATTGGGATGAAGCCGATAAAGGTTTTAATGGAGGGGATCGGAGGAAGAGGATGAAGATCTGGGGATTCTGGAGATTTAGGTGGTGGCCGGAGTTGGTTGACGGTGGCCGGCGGTGTTGCTAGGGCGTTTGCATGCCCGGCGGTAAGGGGGCTCCGGCGAGGACGAGAGGAGGCCAGGTGGCTCAGGGAAGGGTTTGCATGGGTGCCACGTGTGGTGGCGTGGAGAGAGAGGGAGAGATAGTGGGGGACAGGTGGGGCCGCGTGTGGGAGTCTGGGAGTGGGTGGTGGCGCGATGATTGAGAAAAACGTGGGGACTCTGCATGGCCAACACGTGTCAGCTTATTTATCACACTGAAAACGCCAGAATCCTCTAGAAAGTTCTGGACATTCGCTGGAAAGACTTGGACTGCTGAGTCATTTTCTGGACTTGATGAAATCTGGGCCTTACCAAAAACGCCCCACTGGGCCCATACGAGCTGGAAAAAAAAAAAACTGAATAAAAACAACAATTAAATCTAATCTAATTAATGGTTAATCCTAATAACAATCTAAAAAAAGATTAAAACCTAATTAATTCTGAAAAAACAATTAAAGTCTAATTAATTCTATATTATACTAGTTAACCCTAAAAAATCAATTAACCTCTAATTAACTCTAAAAATTCAATTAGTCCTAATTAATTCCAAATCAATCTAATTTTCTATTAAAAATCTAATATTAAAAAAGAAAAACTATATTATTTTCTATATTGTCCAAAAAACAATTAAACCCATTTAAAATCTATACAAAATTCCTAAAAATGATTTAAAAACAATTAAACCTATTTATCCTAATTTGTATTCTAAAAATCTATTTAAAAAATCTATAAAATCCTAAAAAAGAGAATTAAGCTATTAAAATATTCTATAAACCTATTTAAATTCCAGAAAAAATTATAAAGCCTATTAAAAATTCCCAAAAGCCTATAAAGACCCTAAAAATGCAGATGAATGCAAAAATGACCACCGTAAAAGAGCGCACGAGACCAGATCGAATCGAACGGAGATCCCCGGGCATCAGAATATCCTCAAAATCACTGAAAAATCACCGAGGAGCGCACAATTTCCTGAAAATAAAACCCTGGCAATCTGGACTGGGTCTGCCATATCTGATAGACAAAAATCAAGCTGTAAACTCTGATATCCCCTGCTTGCGCACAAAAATCATCTGTCTGATTGTGAATATGAAATTAAACCATGAGTCAGATAGGAGAATTGGTTGGTCAAATTTTAGGGTGCAACAGCTGCCCCTATTCAAGCGACTTGGACCTGAAGGGTTTGAAGAGCGCTCAGCCTTCAAACATTCAGAGGTACGAGACGGTTGAATACAAATAAAACCCGAAAATTTGCCAACCGCGAGCATATACTGTCAACTGCTTGGAGAATAAAGTCCAGAAAACCGAGCCCAGTTATTATGGCACCAAACTGATTAATCATCTGATGAAGAACTCCTGATTTGAATACCCGTTACTTGCGATACCCCATATAACAAACCCTGAGGGCTACCACAAAATACCTGATCCTTTCACATTGCCTACTGATAGGCAGGAAGAGAAATATACTCACATCGCCCAAAGATGGACGGGAAGACACCCTGATTGAATACTCACCTCGTCTAATGATAGACGGAAAGACACCATTAATCTCTCAATTCACATCGCCTAAGGATAGACGGGATCATCCTGATTGATGAACAAATCAATATTCACATCGTCTAAGGGTAGACGGAATCATCCTGATTGATGAACAAATCATTATTCTCATCGTCTAAGAGTAGACGGAATCATCCTGATTGATGAACAAATCATTATTCTCATCGTCTAAGAGTAGACGGAATCATCCTGATTGATGAACAAATCATTATTCTCATCGTCTAAGGGTAGACGGCATCATCCTGATTGATGAACAACTCATTATTCTCATCGTCTAAGGGTAGACGGAATCATCCTGATTGATGAACAAATCAATATTCACATCGTCTAAGGGTAGACGGAATCATCCTGATTGATGAACAAATCAATATTCACATCGTCTAAGAGTAGACGGAATCATCCTGATTGATGAACAACTCATTATTCTCATCGTCTAAGGGTAGACGGAATCATCCTGATTGATGAACAAATCATTATTCTCATCGTCTAAGGGTAGACGGAATCATCCTGATTGATGAACAACTCATTATTCTCATCGTCTAAGGGTAGACGGAAAGAAATAATCTCTGAATTCACGCTGTCTACTGACAGACGGGAGAAAACCTTAATCTCCATACTCACATCGTCTAAGGATAGACGGGATCATCATAACGCAATTCCACACCATCCCTTGAATCTCAGAATCCTTCTGTCTACGGGAATTGATGAAAAAGATCAATATCCTTGAAGGGGCCACATCGTCAGTATGGACTGACGGGAAGAAAACCACCTTTTAAGAAACATGTCGTCAATAAGAATCAACGATCATGCAAACTGAACATTCTTCGGAGAGCCTCGTCATCAATAGGGATTGATGGTCAGAAAAGTCCCTCTTAAACGTCATCTCATCCAATAACCAGAAAGAGAACCGATATTCAAAATCATTTTGAAACCCCTCAACAACTAAGGATAGCCGGAGAAGACTCGCTGGGGAAACACCTTATCATATGTATGATCTGGCAATAAGAAACCCGCTGAACAGTAGCTCGAAACTTCACATCGTCTGCTGACAGACGGAAAGGAAAGCCACTTATTAGAACAACTCTATTTTGAGCTCCATTGAAAATTAACCCAAAACTTCACATCGTCTACTGATAGACGGTAAGGAAAGCATATCCTGGGAGAAACCCCTTCTTGAAATCTTACTGCGATCACCCGCAACTTCACATCGTCTATGGATAGACGGAAAGAAAACCACATTCGTACTCCAGACGTCGGAGAAATCCATTCATTGGAGGAACACATCGCCAATATGAATTGACGGGAAGAAAAGCTTGTCAACATCAGATGACTGCTTGCTTAAAGCATAATTGCTGTATGATCTGAGATACAAATAATCCGCTGAATCGTCTGAATACTGTTGCTGGATAAATGCCCCTGAACTGATCACAGAGTAATTCACGCGCCATATGAGGCTGATAGAAAACCTGACTTACGCTTTGTATGCCTATGCAAATGCTTTAATCTTTCTACAGCGTAATGCTCCATTCTAGATGGAAATGCTACGCATTTTGAAAATGTCATGCAGGTATGATGCAAATATGATGCATGCAATATGCTAGCAGGCTCGAGCTGCCGGAGAAGGCCGGGTACAGAAAACCACTTCAGCAAAATAAATGCTGAAGGCGAGGCCAACTTCGCTGGGGATAAACCCGGATATCACTGAATCGTCCTAGCAAAATAAATGCTGGGAGAGTGAAATCAACCATGCTGGGGATATTGAGGACTTAACCGAACGCCTCGACGAAGTAATACCCTGCTGGGGTATATAACTCCGCTGTGAAATAGCAGACGTGCTGAATATGATTGGACTCCTCTGGGGATAGCTTATCCATACCAATGACAAATTGGTCTCTGCTGGAGACAATGGAGGGAGTCCTCCCGCGTACTGACGAAGCTCGGATCTGGAAAACGATGCGCCAACACAGATGGGCTTCACAGTAATCGCAAACTTGGATTTGAGCTCTTAAGCCATCTTACTGGGTCAGGTACCACTGCCGCTGGAAAATATTCTTCCTGAATACACAGCCTTTTAGTGAAGAGTCAAGGGATAGTGACACGACTTCCCGCAATCATCTCGCTCTCGAAAATCGACTGCATCTGCTCGAATAACCCTGAATGGCCTTGCTGATACGGAGAACAACAATTCTTTCGCTTCTGATATGCCTCAGCCTACGGGACCTCTGTGGGGATAGCCCTTGAAAGAGAATCTGCAAATTTGTTCCTTGATGGTCTGATATGATATGCCTCAGCATTCTGAACTTCCTAGAGATACTTCACCTTGAATGCTTCTCGAGTAAATTCGGCGTGCTTAAGATGGTCTGCCTCTGGCTGTAACGACCTTGCCCCTGATTATCTGATTCAGAGTAATGCTCTTGACCGTATTCGCCTGAATCTCAACCTGATTGCCCCAGAATAACTGACTTCGAGAAGCTGACCTGACTGGGAATCACAATAAAGCTTGCCCCTGCTCTCGGAACATTCGGGCGTTCTGCATTCTATCTTGACCATATTTTCCACTGTAGGAAGCTTTTCTGCTGTCAAGCGCTTACTCGCAAGTAAAACAAGTTGTTCTGCATAAAAGATGCATTAATGCAACACATATGACAGCTTTGACATCCAATCTGTTCACTGGGAAAAGAAAAAACAGTTTATGGCATATAATGCACAAAACATTTATCAACATCAGTATCAACATGGTAAGAGGAACCTTTTAGAGAGTCAGAATCGACGCGACCTTTACCGGAGTATGCTTTCGAAACACCCTGCTTCAATTAGGTCTTTTGAAGGTTGTAACGTGGTCAGGTTCATGGTTTTGAAAGAAAGGATAAAGGCTCAAAGTTTGCTTTAACCCACCCATTCTCCTTGATGTTCTCCCATCCTACGTTCAGCTAATTTGACCTTAGCGCTCACCTCTCGGAGGTTGAAAGATAGGAGTGATAGTTCGAGAAACTTTTGGATTTTTGGAGTGACAACCACTCACTTTTCGTCTTTGACACTTGTGGTCACACGACTCGTATTTCCATCGAGGATTTTTCTTTTGATCCTTTTCGTCTTTTCTTTTTCATATCCCTAACTTTTGCCTGGACTGACTCCTTTTGAGTATCTTTTGATTTTTTTCAAGTCCAGCGGGATGCCCTCATTTTTGCCTAAGTCATTTGTTTTGAATTTTTCTTGACTTAGCGGGCTTTTGACTCTTCTTTTTTCGTTTTTCGAACAAGTCGTGTGACATTGGTTGCCTGACTCTTTGGGAATGATGTGGCTGTCCCACTCTTGATTGAACCATTGTGGTCTTTTAGGCACGACCTCTAGGGACGTGATTGATCCTCGAACGGACACTCCTTTTGCAATTTGGACGCTCGGTCAAATTAGCTAACACCTACCCTGCCCCAGGTTAAGATTGAGGGTTTTTTCGTTCACAGAAAGAAACTCCTACTACAAGGCTCAAAGGGGTTAACAAGGGATTATCTTCCTTATATCTCCGGTGTTTAAGGATTTGAAACAATGCCTGTACATCATCAACAGGTTTTATTTCAAAAGCATACATTATCGATATTTGCATGTCGGTCATTTTCGTCATCCTCCCCAAATTCTACTTAACCAAGTGTTGGACATTTGCAAAACAGTTAGTGAACACGAATGGATTCAATCAAAACATGCACATTTATTTCATTATCATCAGTTCGAATGAAAACAACGAGTTTTACAAACAAGTTTACAAATTCAAACAGGAAAGCAATTACAAATGTAAAGAAATGACAAGCTAAAACAAAGGAAATATGCTAGCTTCCGAGAACTGGGCTTTTCACATCTGCCCTGCTGCTGAACCAGCTATCTTTATTAGGGGCAATCCAATGCTGTCCTGGTCTGCTTCAACGACCCAGCCAAATTATAGAGCTCTTCCTCTTTCATTCAGATGATTTGGGGACCTCCCGGTCCGAAGCTGATTGCTGCACTATCAAGCAGATCCTGCACTTTGTGCTTAAATGCTTTGCAGTTCTCAACCGTATGGCCTGGTGCCCCGGTATGGAACTCGCAAGTAGCGTCAGCATCGTACCCCGGTGGTGGTGGTCCCGTTAAGGGAGCCAATGTCCTTTTACGAACCAATTGGAGCTGAAGCAATGTCTGCAGAAGCTGTGCGTATGGTATAGGAGGAGTTTCCAAATGACGGCTTGCCAAAGGACCTTGATTCTGACCTCTTTTATACCCCCGATTATTCTGTTGCTGAGGCTGCTGCTGCCGGTATCGGGTTGACCCTTGAGCACCATTCGTATCAAATGCAACATCGGCTTCTTGATCTTCGATGTACTGATTAACGCTCTCCTTATGCTTAGCCATTTGCTTTCTCAGATCTGCCCCAGGAATAGGCAACAATTGTGGGCCTGGAGATTTTGACACCATGGAGTCCAGGATACGCTTCTGACCCACTGCAGCTTTGGAAACATCTGTCATTTTAACATCGATCGAGACAGGAGCAATGTGCACAGCTACGCCGCCCGGCGTGAATTCAATATCGTGCGAGTCGATCAGGTCTTGAACATTGTGCTTGAAAGCATGACATCCCTCGATGTCATGTCCGAATGCCCCGGAATGAAAATCACATTGCTTATTGGCATCGTATCCCTGAGGAAACGCTTTTGTTGGTGGTGACAACGTTCTTTTCTCAACCAGATTAAACCTCAATAAGATCTGCAAGAGCTCCGCATATGCCATAGGTGGTGCCTCAAATATTCTCCTTGGCTTCCCTTCCTGGATCCTCTGTTGAGCCGGATGTATCCTCTGTTGCTGCTCAGGTTCCACGTGCACAGGTGGCGCGAGCTTCTTCATTGCGGCTTCGAATAGCTGATCGTCTTCTTTCCTAAGCACATTCTTGACTACTTCCATGATCAGGCTCATTTGGGTCTTCAGCTGACTGTTCTCCTCTTTGAGAATCTTCTGCTCCAGACGCATCTCTTGCATGTCTCTCATCATCTGCCCCAGCTGGCCTTGGACTTCGCTCAATTCAAACTGATTCTGTTCCATATCTCTGAAGGAATTCCTGCAACAAACTGGACGATGAGGAAATAAGACGCACGGTTCTGATATACCTGTTAAAAAATAATGCAATGCGGAAAGCAACCACACATTCATAACGAGATAAAGAGAAACCCAAGCTATAAGCAAACAGACGAACATCTCCCATACATGTACAACCAACAAAATCAGCAGGTAAGCACAAATGAGTATGAATACAACGACCCCAGCCAACAATCCTGGTGGTGGTCGACAAATACTGATGCACAAAAGCTAAACGGGTTAGGCAGAGAAAACAGATGCGGCATCCGACGCGAAAACCTCTAGAAATTTCTCCCATACAACCGAACTTTCTGATTGGCAATCTTCAGAGCACACACTTCCTGTGGAGTCTTCCATGACATTAACTGACGAACCCGCACAACTAGAAGACGGAAAATCATTAACCTGAACACAACCTTGAGGAGTGATGCAAATACGGCTAGAGTCTAACAGATCCTGAATCTGACTTCTAAGCACTTTACAATCATTCGTTGAATGCCCCTGTGCCCCAACATGGTACTCACAGCGGGCGCTGGCATCAAAACCTGGAGGATACGGTGGAATCACCGGCTTAGTCTCTTTCGGCACTATCAATCCGCTTCTGACCAAATCTGGCAACAACTGACCGTATGACACCGGTAGCTGAGTAAACTGCCTTTCAGGCTTCCTTGGTCTTCGTGGAGCATGCTGACGCGATCGGCGATAGGATGATCGTTGACTTGAAGTGTCTGAAAACTGATCCTGAGATGCTAGAGATTCTGAGGTGACGTCATCTCCTTCCCATTCTTCTTGAGAACTGACAACTGACTCAATCTTATCAACTGGGACGTAAGGAACACCTCGAAACTTTCCACTCCTGAGTCCTTGCTCAACAATCTCTCCCAGCCTCATCAGGCCCACAAAGTTTGTGCAACTGAACAATTTGTCAAAATAATGGCCTTTCAGAGTACTCAAAAAGATGTCAACCAGTTCTCTTTCCGGAAGCGGTGGTCGAACACTAGCAGCCAATTCCTTCCATCTTCGCAAATACGCCCTGAACGGTTCATTCTCTGCCTGAGATAATTCTTGCAGATCTACAAGACTAGGAGTCAAATCCAAGTTGTAATCGTACTGCTTCATGAAAGCTCTGGCTAAATCCATCCATGATCGAATCTGATTACTCTCCAATTGCACATACCATCTCAACGATGCCCCAGTCAGGCTATACTGAAAGCAATGGATCATCAATTTGTCATTTCGCACAAACGAAGTCATCCTTCGGCAGAACATCATCAAATGCAGCTTCGGACAGCTATCTCCTGTGTATTTTTCAAATTCTGGCATTTTGAACTTGTATGGCAACACCAGGTCAGGGACCAAGCACATGGCTACAGCATCCAGGTTAACGGCATCTTTCGCTTCCAAGGCTTTCATCTGCTCTTCCAACACTCGGAGTCTTCTACCATCGTCAAGAGCTCTTGGATCTACTAACCCGGTCATTGGAATATCTCTCCGGTAATTCATCGCAGGGAAAGCAGCACATTGATTGTTAACAGGAGGATAATATTCATTTCGGGCAAGAAACTGCTCATGCCGATCTCTGTTCTCAACAGTTGGCTGCACAACTTGGTCTGCAGTTAGATTGTTCGCTTGCGGGAAGCCTTCCATAGAATCATACTGATGGTTGGACGCCACAGTAAACCCTGCCTGGGTGTCAGGAAACTGGAAATTGCCTTCAGACATAGCCACCAATTACCGGTAACCGACTATGCTGCTTGATTCTGCTCAAATCTACTTCAGCCCTTCGGTCGTCTTCAACACTCCACTCTTGCCTCAAACAAATCCCCGAGAATCACTTTCTGGTGAAAACAAAGGCTGGATAAGTGCTCTGACCTGCTAAATGCTATGCAATATGATTTATGCAAACAGAAATACAAAAATGCTAACGTGCATGTGTGCATTGGAGATATTTTCCCTCCAACTCCAGTGTCAGTGGTAGCAAGACGAGATAAACCATAAAGACAATATTTGGAAAATCCCTCATATATTGATTAGAATAACAGTCTTGTCAAGAAGTTACATAACTATGCTCCATACAGCTGATATGGTAAGGAGGATCCCAGCCAACATGCCTGGTGGTGATCTCAACATACAGAATACAAGAGAAATCAAATACGGGTACGGTTGCGGAAGTCCTCGACCATCTTCTTTGTCTCTGCATGATCTGGTTGATACATCAAACCTTCTATCAGTCGATCCCTCTTCCTGACTGTCCCCTGGATGTCTCTGACAAAGTCTTCCCAAGCCTTATCATTAGCACCATCCCCAGGTTTGGGTCTCTTGGCATCTGCTCTATGCTGGAAATCTTCCAAATTCTTCATGGCATCTATCAGCTTACGCTCGGCCTCGTATCGGCGACAGGCTTCTTCTTCAAGCTCCTCAGTCTTCACTTTGACCTGTTCTTCTAACTGAGCAATCTGTGTCTTCAGCCCTTCTTCTCGCTCCTTGCGCTTGGTCATAGTGAGATCCCAGTGTTCTCTGAACTTGGCTAGCTTTGTGTAGGCCCTTTCCAGCTCTTGCTTCTTAGTGGCCAACACACTACTAACGGAGTCTACATCTAGCTCTAGTCGCTTCTTGGTTTCAGTCAATTCCAATAGCGTAGCCTTCAGATGTTTCAGAGTTTCAGCCTGTTGCTTAGAAATATACCCTGTTTCAATATTTTCATGCCGAAGCTTGGCATTCTCCTGCTCTAAAGCCTCTTTAGTCCTGGCTAGCTCTTCTTTCTCCGCCATCAGCTGCTTGTAGACCTGAATGTCCACAGTGGTAGGCTCCTCTACCGGAGGAGGATGCAATGGCTGAACTGCTGGATACGGCATAAGGAACTTCACAGCTCGCTCACGAATCCATTCTTCATATGGGCTAGGACCTCGAGTATCCCCTCTGCTACCTGAAAGCTTCCCTCTCTTGTGCAAGTTTTTCCAGGCTCTCTCAAGTTTAGTCAGCATCTCTTTCCCAATTGCCCCGGTGAGATACAGAGATTCCTGTATCTCCTCGGGCTTTGGCGCTCCTTGAGGTATGTACCCAAATTGCTTGATCAATAAGGAAGGGTTATAGTTGACACAACCTTTCCTTCCTATTAACGGAACATTCGGGAATCCTTCGCCTTTGAGTATGACTTCAGCTCCAAATACTTCTTTAATGACCCATACCACGTTTTCAGCAGTTAATCCCATTAAGCGCTCGGGCCATCCTAGAGAATTGATAGATGTGACAAACGGGCCTGACTTAGGCAAATGACTGGTGAACCACCTGCATAGGAGAGGTACACAGCAAGACACATTCCTTCCTCGTCGCTTTTCATTCTGGTAATGAGTTGAATGGTGGATATCTCCCAGCAAAGTAGGAACTGGGTTTCCCGCAGCCAAAATATAGAAGGCATCAGAATCAACGAAATCAGGAATATTCGGGAATAATACGATGCCATACACACATACAGCAAGGATAACGTCAAAAACATCCCATTTGCCCTTCTGGGCATACTCTCGAGCCTTCTCCACTAAGACATCCAACGGAAATCCCCATACGTCTCCTCTTCTGATCATCTTCCCAGACAACTCAGACTCTTTCAAACACAGGATGGCAGAAAGCTCAGCCAGCTTAGGCTCAGCGTCCGGACGATAAAAAGGCATCTGCCCACGGATCGGTATATCCAGAAGTGCAGAGTACTCCTCCAGGGTAGGAGCCAAAACAAAGTCGGGAAATACAAAACACCTGAGCTCCGCGTCGTAGAACTGTAACAGAGTATAGATGCCGCTGGTCTCGTAGGCAGATGGCTGATAAACGTAGGTCAGAATCCTCCCATATCTCTTTCTGAAGTCACCCATTCCCCTCTTCTTAGCAATAGCAATCAACTCTAACAATAGACTGATATTCGGCGACGGAAACTTATAGGGCAATACTCTCTTCAGGTTTTCCATGTCTTGCTAGGAACAAACACCAGAACTGGAAGGGAAAATATGTACCTGCAATACACACACGTTAGTTGAATGCAGATGGTAATGCGATGATGCAATATGATAAATAATGCAATCTGCGAACATAGGGCTATGCTGTAGCCTGAAGAGGAATATCTCTGTGATCAAGAACAGAAAACCAACACGGTCATCAGAACCTCATGCCAATAACTACCATCTGATACTCAAAATATCAATCCCCTGGTAAGAAAACCATCTGACCCTCTGTATCTGACGAGAATACCATCTGATAATAGCCTCAACCTCAGATAAGAAACCCATCTGACCCAGACAACACAACTGGAGATGAATCAAGAATACCATCTGATAAAAGTACTGAATCATGGTTTCTGAAGGCCAGTTTTCCTGCAATAACCCAGTCCCTCTCACAGGTAGGATAAACCTAATCCACGGACAAAGGTACGGCATCCTATGCGGTCATCAGCGTCACAGACTTTCATGAGTGACGATACGATTCCCAGAAGGAGTGGCATCATCAAGTCATGAAGAGGCCTCACTTAGCTGACTTCCAATTGATCGGTCCCCAGAGTCGACAACCCTTACGTCTGGACTCCCCTCAGATCCTCAGGACCGGAAAGGAGCACCTCTGCAAGAATCTCGTCTGAGCGTAGATTTTCGTAGGGAACTGTGCCTGCTCAGCAGACAGGTTCGTCTACTACTTCTCCACAACTATATCTAGGTGTGTACTCAAACCCAGGTCCGGCTTCTCACTCACAGTAACCTCCCTTTGCCCACAGCAATAATCATGATAATATAATGCTGGAAAATAAATGCGAAAAGGTAAAGGTACAGAAAAGTAAAGTGCAGAAAAGCAAAATACAATATACACAACACCCAACGAATAAACATCCAAGCGCTAGGATTGACTCGCGTAGGGGATGGGAAACGGTCCCAGCATAAGGGATGGGAAAAGTCCCTAGATGCTATAGGTCCCCAGCAGAGTCGCCAGCTGTCGCTACTGCGAAAATCGGCGCCGGCTTGACAGGAGAGTCGCCACCGTGCGTTATTCATCCCTCAGAGCGGGAAAGGAAACGCTCGAAGTAAACCTCGCAAAGACGGGAAAAGGTATGGTCATCGCAACCAAAACCTGGATTCGGGAGTCGGTTACGCAAGGGGAAGGTATTAGCACCCCTCACGTCCATCGTACTCGATGGGATCCACGCTTGGTGTTTATAGGTAAAAAGGTGTGTTATCTATCTACGCTAATGGCTGGTCTGAAAAGAAAATAAAAGGACAGGACTCGACAGAACATACGGTGTTCTGGGCCTACGTATTCCCTCGTGCAATGGGAAAGTCAGAGTCAACGTAGTTCGACTTCCTACGTCTAAACAGGGGGGAAGGTTGCTCGCCAGGACATCGCGTCCTGTGCCTACGTACTTTCATCGGGAATGAAAGATCAGAGCAAGCGTAGTTCGGCTAACTACGGGTCAACAGGGGTTCTCACACAGCAGTGAGAAAACAAACTGGTCCTAAAGCTCGGGAACCTACAACTATGATCTGGTCTCAAATGCACTCGGGCAAGAGAAACGGGGCAACAATTAGTCGTTAGCGGGAAAGTCTCGATCGCACAGCCGCGAGAGAACAAAGGTTAGTTGTTAGTGTGCTCGCTAGGATATCGCATCCTATGCCTACATATCTTCGTCTGGAACGAAGAATCAGAGCAGCTGTAGTTCAGCTAACTACGGGTCAAGCTACTCAAAAGCTCCTACAGAAAGGAAAGGGAAACCCTAGAACTATACCTGAGAAACAGGGGAGTCTACCTACTGCTATCACACCTGGCTGACCATCCTAATGTCTATCATAACAACTCCGCAGCGGAGAAGTCAGAGCTCCTAAGGGATCATGGCAACAGGATTAAACCACAAACAAGAAACTGCAACGTAAAGAAATACTGAAAATATGCATGAATGCAACAACTAGACAAACAAGGCGCGAAGGCCGCAAACCACAAAGGCAAGGGAGCTCAGCTCTACCAAATACCAACAAGCAAAGCCACGCAATAACAAACAAGCAGAAGGAGGACCACCTCAACTTCTTATGCACACACAGTCTACTTCTAAGATGCACTTATTCAAAACTATCTAGATGAATACCTAAGTCTAATGCAACACAACATCATACAAGTCAAACAACACAAAGAGACTAACCCTGAGCAGGGCCTCTAACAAACCTGAGACAACTCCTAATCTATCTCTAAACAGAACTCTATACAATACCCTAAGCAGGGATCTAAGCAACAAATCTAATCAAAACCCTAAGCAAGGATCTAAACAAACTCCTAGGCAAGAGGAATCAATCCCATTCTCCAAGCTTCAGAACAAGCTTACCAGAGAAAGGAAGCTAAGCAGACAAGCTCATGGTATCTTCCTCAGGAAAGTACCAGGAGGTTACTACTCAGGAGTCATATCCTATGCGGCTCAACAACTGTGATCAGTTTACATTCCTCCTCAGGAGAAATTAAACTCACATGAAGGCTCCGGCATCACGGGATATTTGAGAAATACCTATATGCACTAGGGGAACTAAGTGATCAGGCTCATAGGACCTTCCTCAGGAAAGTACTAGGAGGCTGACACTTAGGAATTGTATCCTACGTGGCTCAACAACTGTGATCAGTTTACATTCCTCCTCAGGAGAAATTAAACTCACGAGTTGGCTCCAACATCACGGGATACTTGAGAAACACCTATATGCACTAGGGGAACTAAGTGAACAGACTCATAGGACCTTCCTCAGGAAAGTACTAGGAGGCTGACACTTAGGAATCGTATCCTACGTGGCTCAACAACTGTGATCAGTTTACATTTCTCCTCAGGAGGAATTAAACTCACAAGTCGGCTCCAACATCATTGGATACTTAAGAAAGAGGTGAGAAGAAAGAATGAAAGTCATTCATAGTGCCTTCCTCAGGAAAGTACCATAAACTCCCTTCAAACTTCAGGATCTCGAACCTCACAAACAGACAACAAGCTCCTAGACTAAGCCTCAGTCCACTGCATCTCTGCAAGCTCCAACAGGACTTCAATCAGCTCCCACCTTCAAGAAGAATCCACAGGCCAACAAACCACAGGAGACTATCTCTGAAGTTCAACCGCAGTTGAACTTCAAAGTCAGAAGTCACCAAGACTTCTCCTATCTTCAGGCTCAGACAAATCCTATCAGAAAGTCCTACAAAAATCTATCAAAAATCTAATGGGAGACCTACATGGCTCTAGGACAACATACTGAAAAATCAAAACAAAATTCAATACCAGATGAAAGAAATAAAATCAGCAACACAGACATATCCACAGACCAATTTATTCAACATCAATAACAGTGAAAAAATGCAATTAAAATGAAAATGCATGATTGAGCTAATATTTTTGTATTATAAAATTCTACACTGAATCACGAGTCTACAGGAAAAAGAACGGAATTATTTGACCAAGTCTACCATTTTTTATGAATTTTTTAATGATATGCATGCATTGAAAATATTAAAAAAACAAATCAATTAATTGAAAAATATGCAAAATATAACAAACAAAAAATAAAATGTCACTTTTATTTTTATTTAATTTTCTAAACATTTTTCATGAAATGGTGGAAAAAAGAATTATTGAAACAAACAATTATTTACATTTTTTATGAATTATTTAACATGAAAATACAAAAGGAAAAATAAAAGAAATAACATGGGAGGTTTAAACAGCAAGAGATCTATAAGGGATTCTACATTGGGCCCTGATTGGGGGGTGCCAATAGCAATTGGACGCAGGCCCATGACTTAATATCCAAAAAAACAAAAAGAATTGAATTGAAACCAGAGGGGGGGTGTTGCATCAGCAATTTCTCAGTTGCTATCATAATGGGCTTACGCCCAGGGGGTGCGAAAAGCAACTGGGGCCTAAGGCCCATATCCAAATTCCCAGACTCACACGCCAGGGGGGGGGAAAGCAAATTGGGAGGTTAGCGTAGCAACTACGCTTGGGCCTAAGCCCAATCCAAACCCTAAACCCAGACAAACCCTAATCAAAACGAACTTCTCCTAATCTCTCTGGCACTGTTCATCAAGCGCCGTTTCACCATCTTCTTCCTCTATCTCTCACGCTCTCTGCAACTTTCCCCCCCCAGAATCCTCAAACAATCCAACAAGTCTCTAAAAGTAACCCCTAATCGCTATCACGCAATTAACAGAACGCAACAGAACCAGAAACCCTAACCTACACATCTCAGAAACTGCATTCACAACATACACATGCAAGGGAAGAAGTTAGGAACCTGGGAAGGCGAATGATACTCGAAACTTGTTGAAGATCTTGGAGGCGTTACGTTGAAGCTCTCGCGTTGAGATATTACTGGAGATTTCTGGAGGACTTCCTTGAAGATTGAACGTCACTTGGAGCTTCTGGAAAGATGTTGTATGAATTGATGACGATTTCTGGGGATCTTGCTGGAGAATGATGAAGATTGGAATGGATTCTGGAAATTGAAGTTGTTCTGGGAAGTTTGATGGAGGACGAAGATGTTTCTGGAAAAATTGGGATGAAGCCGATAAAGGTTTTAGTTGATTTCTGGAAATTAATGATGAAGATGATGAATGTCTGGAAAAATTGGGATGAAGATCTGTTGTTGTTCTGGAAAGTTGATGGAGACGATGATGATTCTGGAAAAATTGGGATGAAGCCGATAAAGGTTTTAATGGAGGGGATCGGAGGAAGAGGATGAAGATCTGGGGATTCTGGAGATTTAGGTGGTGGCCGGAGTTGGTTGACGGTGGCCGGCGGTGTTGCTAGGGCGTTTGCATGCCCGGCGGTAAGGGGGCTCCGGCGAGGACGAGAGGAGGCCAGGTGGCTCAGGGAAGGGTTTGCATGGGTGCCACGTGTGGTGGCGTGGAGAGAGAGGGAGAGATAGTGGGGGACAGGTGGGGCCGCGTGTGGGAGTCTGGGAGTGGGTGGTGGCGCGATGATTGAGAAAAACGTGGGGACTCTGCATGGCCAACACGTGTCAGCTTATTTATCACACTGAAAACGCCAGAATCCTCTAGAAAGTTCTGGACATTCGCTGGAAAGACTTGGACTGCTGAGTCATTTTCTGGACTTGATGAAATCTGGGCCTTACCAAAAACGCCCCACTGGGCCCATACGAGCTGGAAAAAAAAAAACTGAATAAAAACAACAATTAAATCTAATCTAATTAATGGTTAATCCTAATAACAATCTAAAAAAAGATTAAAACCTAATTAATTCTGAAAAAACAATTAAAGTCTAATTAATTCTATATTATACTAGTTAACCCTAAAAAATCAATTAACCTCTAATTAACTCTAAAAATTCAATTAGTCCTAATTAATTCCAAATCAATCTAATTTTCTATTAAAAATCTAATATTAAAAAAGAAAAACTATATTATTTTCTATATTGTCCAAAAAACAATTAAACCCATTTAAAATCTATACAAAATTCCTAAAAATGATTTAAAAACAATTAAACCTATTTATCCTAATTTGTATTCTAAAAATCTATTTAAAAAATCTATAAAATCCTAAAAAAGAGAATTAAGCTATTAAAATATTCTATAAACCTATTTAAATTCCAGAAAAAATTATAAAGCCTATTAAAAATTCCCAAAAGCCTATAAAGACCCTAAAAATGCAGATGAATGCAAAAATGACCACCGTAAAAGAGCGCACGAGACCAGATCGAATCGAACGGAGATCCCCGGGCATCAGAATATCCTCAAAATCACTGAAAAATCACCGAGGAGCGCACAATTTCCTGAAAATAAAACCCTGGCAATCTGGACTGGGTCTGCCATATCTGATAGACAAAAATCAAGCTGTAAACTCTGATATCCCCTGCTTGCGCACAAAAATCATCTGTCTGATTGTGAATATGAAATTAAACCATGAGTCAGATAGGAGAATTGGTTGGTCAAATTTTAGGGTGCAACACACGCCAGTTCACGCCTGGAAAATATATCAGTACAACACTTTACAATCCTACATGTTACAACCCTTTACACTTTACATTTTACAGCATCGGTACGACATTCCTCACCTAAGAAGTCGATCATATCCCCGTTGTGCCCGCAGCAAATGGCCATCTCCATGGAGCAGTTGGGCTTCCATTTCCCTGCTATCTTCAGTCATCCAGTTTCATATTCAGGAGAGCACGATTCTGAAATATGAGTATCTTCAGTCATTCAGTTTCATATTCAGGAGAGCACGATTCTGAAATATGAGTATCTTCAGTCATTCAGTTTCATATTCAGGAGAGCACGATTCTGAAATATGAGTATCTTCAGTCATTCAGTTTCATATTTAGGAGAGCACGATTCTGAAATATGAATATCTTCAGTCATTCAGTTTCATATTCAGAAGAGCACGATTCTGAAGTATGAGTAAATTCAGTCAGCCAGTTTCATTCTGAAAGTATGAGGAAATTCAGTTTACCCTTTTTTTCGAGAAAACATTTATCCTTCAGTAAAAGAGGAATCAAAATCGTATTCCAGGCGCCGAACTTAGAATGCGAGAAGACTTATTCATCAGATAAGCAGCAGCCTCTTCATTTGAGTGCTTATCCGTTTTGGCATGTAAGTCCCTTCCAACGATGAGTGACAGTTCTCCCGCGAGAAGCTTATCAGGGCAGTTCCCATCAAAGTCCATTTATTTTGGCATACAGCCGGTCTTTACCCGGCATATTTGTTACGGAGTTCCAAAAAGTCTGTTTGATCTTGTCACGAGAGACATGTTACAAAGGCTTGGATGTTATTCTTTGCTCAATGCTCCAGCATTCTGTAATCGATCTTACAATCGTACGTGATCCAGTTTTATTTTTAGATTCCCCAGTGGAGGCCGTCTCACAGGTACCAACTCCATTCGAGGATCTCGTTCCTTTTCTAAAAAGTAACAATTGGTCATTCGCACCAGTGGACTATCATTTTTTTATAATTCCCCAGTGATGTACTGTGTCTCAGCGCGTCATTTTCCCCAGTGTCGTCATGTTCGTCAGCATTGTCGCATTCATTATTCCAGCATACGCAGCATATTATAGTCATGGCATCATCTGCATTAAGTCGTTCCGGTTTTTGTCCGTAGCATTGCATATCGTCGCATATAAGGGCAAAATTTTCGGTTATCTATATTTAAATCTCTCCGACCCGGTTCCATCCATCTCGTCTGATTCCAACGAATCCTCCATCATCATCGTCTTCTCCATAACATTCGCATGAAAGTTTCATCATAAATGCGGCCATTTTATTCAAGTACAGAGAGTGTGTGTGATGATTGATTCGCGGGGCCGAGTTATGGACTCGGTTGGAAAAGGGGGAGCGAGTTAGAGAATCGGGTCCATGCAAAAGGGGAAAGGGGAAAAGACGGAAGCGGAAAGCGGTTGGGAAGGGAAATGGATGTTTTGCTTTTTGTGGTTGTTGTTTGGTGGGTGAAAGGAAAAGTTTAAAAAGTTGTTGGGGGTGTTATGGAATGTGGCCAACGGGAATTAGACACGTCATTGGGTTTTGGAGGAAGTGAAGGTGAACTTGCTTGTCGTGTATGTGTGATTGGCTGGATAACTAGACTTGGAGCGTGATTTACGGGTTTGGGAAATTTTATTGTTCTTTCATTTTAATGTGGAGAAACGACAACGTATTGCATTTAGAGGCCTAATACATTTTTTAGTTCTATTAGATTAACATTTTTTTTTAATGCACACAAATAAAAATTTAAATAATATTTTTTTATTTAATGTCAATATTAACTAGAAATTATGTAGAAAATTAATAATATGAAGTTAAGTGAAAATAATAATTTTAATAGAAATTATTGTATAAGTTACACATTAAAATAAGGATAAAATTGATAAAAAAAATACAAGCTACACCAAATCAGTATATTTTGTTTTATATATGTTATAAATGATTTTTGTTTATGGAATTTAAATTGGTGAAATTACAGTGTTCAAATTTTTTAAAGGAGTGAAGTAGATTTTTTTAATGAAATATAGATGTTTTTCTATAAAGTAAGATACATTTGTATAAATTTATAAATGAGATTATAAAATAAAGGTTTAGGTGCGGTTTATTTAAATTATTGATCCTATTTATTATAAAATCAATTATTCTAATCTCTTAATTTTGATGACATTAATTTTAATTAATTGAGAAGATGATTAGAATATTTTATTTTTTAATTAATATAATTTTAACTAAATTATGTCAATTTCATCTTGTGGATGGTTGGTTTGAATTAGGGGTGTTCATGGGTGCGGGTCGACCCGCAAACCCGCCTACCCAAACCGAACCAACCCACTAATTACCCGGACCCATTCATTTACGGGTATACCCGACCCAACCCGTAACAACCCGTATAGATTTGGTTCGGGTATTGGGTTTTAGTTTCTAAACTCATGAACCCGTTGACCCAACCTGTTGACGTGGCATAATTAATTATTATTATTATTATATTATTATTTATAAATTTTAAAGTTGCTATAACTTTATAAATTGTAACGTACACAAAGATCTTTTGCACTTTCCTTCCAGTTTCCAATCACACATTAAATTATTATTATTATTATAATTAAACATTATTATTAATATTAATCATGCTTGCTTGACTTATGCACTTCTAGTTTACATTTTACTGCTTTTTTATTGTTTTAATGAATCTTTATTAACTAATAATAATTAAGTATATATTAGAAACTTACTAAACTAAAGACAATACCATTTAACCTAACCCTATTTTTTTACTACGGCAAATCTCAAACGTCACCACTCCTCTTTCTCTCACGATTTTTTTTTCATTTTACTCTCTCACATTCCAATTCCATCTTGCTTTCGAAAATCCACAGTCTATACTTTGACTCTCTCATAGTTTCGTCTCCATATTGAATAAGGTTTTATACTTTTTATAGTTCTACAATATATTTATTTCAATGCAATATATTGTTTTTACAGTATGTACTTCAATAGTTTTATATCAATGCAAAATATGATGATAGGTTCAATGTAATGTACTATTTTGTTTCATATGATGCAAAGTACTATTTTGTTTCATATGATGAAAATATATTTTGATGCAAAGTCCTGTTCTGTTTCATATTATTAATTTAAATATATTTTGTTTAATGTTGTTTTAATAATAATTTATATTAAAAATTGTTTTTTATAGAAAATGGAAGTGGAACAATCACAAATTGTCAGTGAAGATGTTGCTCATCCACTTGAACAAGAGCAAGAAGTTCAACAAATACAAGGAGAAGGGTTGTCATCATTGCCACCAAGTGCACTAATAGAGATAAGCAAAAGAAAACCCTCTAGAAAACCTTCTACAGTTTGGAAAGATTTTAAAAGGGTTAATGATAAGGCTATATGTAAGTATTGTGGGAAACAATATGCTGCAAATAGTGGTAGTCATGGCACTACTAACATGCATAAACATTTGAAAGTGTGCCTGAAAAATCCAAATAGGGTAGTTGATAAGTGTAATACCCCAAATTTTACCCTTACATTTAGTCAGGCATTTCGCATATCATCTCCTATGAACATTTGCTAACCACTAACAAGTCATGGAGGTGTCTGTTTTGCAGATTTGGTCCCAGGGGTATTTTGGTCATTTTACACAAGTTCTACCAGTTCTCTGAAAACGGGCTGTTTTTACGTTCTGAGGCATTTATTTGCCAATTAGGTCAAGGTGCCGGTATGTTTTGTCAGAAATATGATTGGATTAGGGATCGCGTCTTATATGATGTGGAAACATTTCTAAAGCAGTTTTGTTTTCTCTTAATAAGATGAAGTTGGTTTGAAAAAGAAGTGGGCACTGTTATGGTTATTTTGAGAAGTGATGTGATCAACGAGGTTTTTAATGTGAATTTGTTTGGATATAATCATATGGCGGGATATCATTTATAAAAGGCCAAGGAGAGGTTAAGTTTTAATAGCTGTGAAGCTTTTATTCATGAATATTCATAAACTACAAATCAAGTTGAATTTAAATAATTTATGGATGGTTATTCATGGATATTTAAATTCATAATTGAGAAAATATAAATGAATATTTAATGGATTTTATTTCATAAACATCTAGAATTACAAGATGAAATGGAAGTAATTTTTTGGATTTTATTCATGATGATCTTTCATTTACAAAAGGATTATACATTTACAATGGGTATCTACTCTAGGTCCTAAAGTCCTAAAAAGAGAAAAAACTACAAGTTTCTTCATTGGTCCTCCCTTGAGTTCTTCACGCAACTCTTGATCACCTGCACATCAAAGCAAAAACAAACCACAGGAAAAGAGGTTAGAAGATTGTTTGACACTCTCAGAACATTGTCATCATCGAGTGTCGGGAGGGTACGACTAAAGCCGCATCCTACTCCCGTTACCAATCTGAGCCACCGGCGTCAGATCAGGTAGTTATTGTTCTTATCGTAAGGGACATCCGAGAGATAGAGAAAATAAAAGAAGTGGGGCTGATTCGTTTTGCCGCGATTGGATTTCCAGACTGATACGAGAATAAGGCAACATAGGCAAGTTTTGACTCAGACCCGGATGCCGGCAGGTCTGAGTCACCTTGATTTCAAAACTTCCAACATCTGAAAAAACATAAGCATCATCAGAACTCAAAGCATAAAACAAAACTAGGAAAGGGTTCGCACCAATACAGGTAGGAATGGCCACCAAAAAAAACAAATCTGTACCAAACAGAATGAAAATCCAGTCCACAGCAGAACAAGAAAAACCAAAATATGGTATCAAGCTGCATCAGTTCAAACAGAACAGAGAAATGAGACACGAAACAAGCTACGGACAAGGTATTAAAAAAGGTCTCAGCAGCATCAGTAAAAGCCATCAAACTTGGTTCAAGATCAAAACAGATAAATTATAATGTTAGCAGCAGCTCTGAGGTCGAACAAGTAAGAAAAGCCCATCAAACCAAATCAGAGCTAAAACTGCATCAAGCGATTAGTGTCTCAACACAAACTATCGCTCATCAGAAAAGTACACCAGCAACATCAACATCTGCAAAGCCATATCAAGAGGTTTCAGTATCAAACATCATAGAAAAAAACAGACGTTTGCAAGCTAAGAATCATCAGCAGTTGGAACAATTCAAAGAGAATAAACGGTAAACCCCACGCGAAGATCCTCAGAAAGCAATCGCAGCATCATCGAAGAATACAAGCGTCGAGGGCTCAGATAAACATCATTGCCGTATGCCTTCCTCGGCCATCCCAACTCAACCCAAGTCGTAGCATCAACCCTCTCTGAAAGAAGAAGAGGAAAAGGATCTGAGCTGCATCAAAAAGCAAACCATATCAGAAATAGAGAGATGTCGATTTGATAATGAATCCCAAAACAGATCAAAGCGAATCAGTTCAGACTACTAAAATTGAATCAAATCGAAAACGCACCAGCATAGTCCAGATTGAATTCAAGTAGAACAAATGAACTAATCCAGATATCAATCAAATCAAATAAATTCAGAAGCAATCCAAATGATCAAACAAAGCCGAAGCTGGAAATGGAAAGTTTCAAGTCAAATGCATCAGGGAATATCTCCATTGGAACCAATCTGAATCAATGTGAGACAATCTGAATCAATCAGACAAGCCAATAAAGCAAGTCAGCCAAAAACGAATCAGTAGAGAGCAGTTAAACAAATTAACGAAATCCCAATCGTATCAGAAAGAACTCAATCTGAAAACCAAATGATCAAATCAAATCGAATCCCCATTTGCGTGTAACCTGAATCAATCAAACAAATCAGTTCAGTTCTGGAGATAGAAATCTTTGAACCGAATCAGAATATCAGCTAGGAATCGATTAAACCCTAAAAAAGGGGAAACAGAGTTCAATCCGCATCCAATCGCAATCAATATCTGAGGAAATCACAACAAAATCAAATAATATCAAATCGAATCTCAGAAGTATTGCAAATCCAAGGCCCAGAAGTTAGTTATAAAAGGGATGTACAACCTGATGAAAAGGGGGGAGCCGTGAAAGAGAGAAATCGCGTACGAACCCTAACTGGAGGGCCAAGAAAAATCACCGAACGAGAAACCCTAACGACCGCGACATCAGAAGAAGAAGAAGAAGTTTTCCACCAAAGTCATCACACGAAGGACCGCCGGCGCCGTTTAACCAAACGACGAGCAATCAATCGCCTCAGCCTCAGAATCTCTTCATCATCGGCCGTTTTCGCTTTAAATGTAAGCCATGGGATGTTTTTCATCACAGATTTCATGTTTTGTTTCAGGAATGAGGAAGATCAGAGGGAATCGCGGCGAGAGAGATGAAGAATGAAGTGTAAACGGCGCTGCGAAGAACCAAAGGGTTCTGAAACCCTAAGTAACCTTGTGATTACAATCACCTCGACCGGGTTGGGTCCGGAGGTAATGACCGGCCCAACCTTTTTTATTTTTTCTACTTTCTTTTTCTTTTTTAATTAAATTATCAAATTTAAAAAAAAATATTTAAGTTGTTTTTTAAATATTAAAATCAAACACATTTTTTTAAATATTAAAATCAAATAAAAAACATTTTTTTAAGTATTAAAATCAAAAAACATTTTTTTAAAATATTAAAATTAAAACATTTTTTAAAATATTAAAATCAATATATTTTTTTTAAAACCAAGAGAAAATATTTTTTTAAAAAGATTAAGATCTTCTTTTTCTATTTATTCCTTATCAAGTAAGAAAAAATTAAGCTTAGACTCATATTAAGCTTCTCATAAAATAAGAAACCACAAAAAACGTCTCATAGCCTCATGCTTCTGTTTACTAACCTAGTTCGTTCACTGTGCAGCTTACCATGTTGTTTCTTTATATTCGCGTTCTTAAAACTGAATTGTATCATACTGTTGTAACTATTCCTCCTCTGTAACCTTGCGAATCTTAACAATCGCATTTACGTTTCCGCATTTAAAAGTCTGCATAATTCAATTATCTCACACACTCATCGAATATTCCAATCACACTACACACATCCGAAGGTTAGGTCTAGCTTTTGGCCGCCGCGCCGATAGTCCTCAACTTCAAACCCTTTCACCTTGCAAACCCTAATTCTCCAAACGCCTCGCCGCAGGCAAGATTACAAATTTATCCTAGTTTTAGGTCAAAGAGCCGCCACGCTCATTTTAGGGTTTCCCGCCGTGGAATCCCTAACCTAATTTAACCCTAATTACAACTTAACCTTTCAACGTAGAGATTTGGAGTTTCTACACTCCATGTAAGCGTATCCTTAAGACATGTTTATTCCCCTTGAGACCTTGACCACAGTCAAGAAGTCTCTAACCTCCCTTTTGAGGGGAACTACGATTACTCTGATTCCACTCCCGTAAGGATACGTAGGCACAGGATGCGATGTCTTGCCGAGTAAACTTAGAATTAACCCCTTAGGTCTCTTTTCTCACTTTTAATCCTTTGTACATATACCTTAAGCAAATAAATAAAGCAAATAGTAAGCATTTGAACAAAAGGTTCCTGTAGAGTACTACAGAAGTTTAGGGTGCTAATACCTTCCCTGAATTTAACCAACCCCCGAACCCTAGATCTTTCCCCGCATTGTGTTTACGATGCAAAAATAGGTTTTCCCTCTTTTGACCTTTTCCTTCGGATAAATCAAAGAGCGGTTGTGAATTGAATTGCGATTCAAACTCATTAATAGTTTGTTATCCTATTTCCACCGCAACAATAAGAAACAAAAAACTATAGCTATTGGAAAAGAAAGTGAGGATGATCCTAATAGTGTTAGCTTGAAACTTGTTGATTTTAATCAAGAGAGGACTAGATTAACACTTGCAAAGATGATAATCATTGATGAGCTCCCTTTTAAATGAAGGATTTAATATGTTCATGAAAGAGGCTCAACCAAGATTCAAAATTCCATCTCGTGTCACTGTTGCCAGAGATTATTTATGCTTGTACTTCGATGAGAAAGAAAAATTGAAATCTATGTTGTCTGCTAATAAACAAATGGTGTCTCTTACCACTGATACTTGGACATCGATTCAGAATATGAATAATGCAAGTGCTAACAATTTGGCAATTGATTATTTAAATCGAGGCATGAGTTTTTGGAATGGTCGTACTTTGTTTAATGGGGAGTACTTGCATATGAGATGTAGTGCTCACATATTAAACTTGATTGTCAAAGAAGGAATAAAGGATATTGATGAATCTGTTAAAAGAATTAGGGCTGCATGTAAGTTTGTCAAGGCTTCTCCTAGTAGGTTGGCTACTTTCAAGAAGTGTGCAGAAGCTGTTGGTGTATGTTCTAAAGCATTGGTAACACTAGATGTAGAAACCAGATGGAACTCTACTTATTTAATATTGAACATCGCTGAAAAGTATGAACATGCATTTTACCGCTTAGAACATGCTGATGTTGCATTTTTAACTAATCTCCGTATTGAGTCGAAAGGATGTCCTAATCGAGCTGATTGGGAACGAGCTCGTATTTTTGTGAAGTTTTTGAAAACTTTTTATGATGCCACACTTTCTTTTTCTGGGTCATTGCATGTTACTGCTAACTCTTTTTTCAAACAGTTGATGGATATTAAAAAAAACGTTGAATAAATGGAGGCACAATTGTTGGTGTAAGCCCTAGAGGCCAATACTTTTTGGTACTTGTATCGGATTATTCGTTTAATAATAAAAGGCATTTCTTTATTATGTTTGTCTTTCAGAATAATAAAGTCCCTAGAATAGTTAGTTTGTTTAATGAAATGTTAAGTGTGACTTAATCATGAGATCCCATTAAACATAAAGACATTATTCTTAAAATATCCGTAGTCAAGCTTTATTGCAAAGTGGGATAACATTAAAAGCATTGAGACTATTATGAAGATAGACTGATGATCACATCTCATGGATCATGGATAAAGAGTTATCAAGTCTTGACATAGGTATAAATATTAGGAGTAATATTTATACCGGATTGACCCGCTATGAGAATACTACATAGTATGTTATGCAAAGTGTCATAAGTTATTCTCATGGTGATAATGGTGTATTACCACCCTTCGACCTGAAACCACTATGGACCCTAGATGTAGAGTCGGGTGCTTTATTGCTGATCAAACATTATCCGTAACTGGATGATCATAAAGACAGTTGATGGGCACTCCACGAAGCATGCTGAGGGACATGAGTGTCCTAGATGGAATTTGTCAATCCTGCATAACAGGAGAAATGTCTAAGGGCCCAATATTGAACTGGACAAGGATGACACAGTGTATGCCTTGTGTTCAATATAGACATAGGGGCAAAAGGGTAATTGTACAAACATATATTATCACGAAAAAGGTTTTGTCAGATCACATGACATTTTCGTGACTTGGGTAGCAGTGATGTGTTGCTAGATACCGCTTACTGTTTATTATGTTAAATATATAATTTAATATAATTACCAACGTTACGAAATCCTACAGGGTCACACACATAAGGACAGTTTGATGAGAGATAGAGAAATCAAAGAAACACCGTAAGGTACGGTGCACTTAAGTGAAAAATAGAAATTCGGATAATATAATAATAATTATTGTTATTTTATAATGGTTATAAAATAATAATAAAATAAATATATTTATTATAATAATAGTTATTATAATAATGTATAATATTATTATGGATCATGTGAATTGGGTTTTTAGCCCGCAACCCACAAGAGAGTCTATAAAAGGAACCCTTGTGATGAAGCTTTCACTTGATGCAATTTCGTTTTTGATTCTCTTTTCTCACTCAAATAATTCCGTTCGTAAGCAGCTAGCACTGTGACCGGAAGCTGTTCGTGTGGACTGAGTAGAGGCGTTGCACTTCATCAACGCTTGTGATCGCTGCATCAAAGATCTGAATCGCCACAAAGAGGTAACGATTCTATCACTGACCATGCTCATTCGTAAGGATCACTAAAGGAAATTTTTGTTTTCCGCTGCGTTTAGATCGCAATTTTCCTTCAACAATGTTAGTGATCCAATTTTGAAAACCATGACAGCAAATATGCAATTGAAGTACAACAAGTATTGGGAAAGCAATACAATAAATTATCTTCTCTTTGTTGCTATTTATCTTGATCCTCGTTATAAGCTTGACTATATTGAATTTTGTTTTACTCGGATGTATGGTGAAAAATTATCAGAGGATATGTTAAAGAAATTGAAATCTCTCATTGCTAAATTGTTTGAGCACTATTTATTTTTGTATCCTGTTTCTCATGATGGTGGTTCCAATGCCTCATCTTCAAACATTGCCTCTCATTCTAGAATTGAAAATGGTGAAGATGATGAAGATTGGGACAATTTGTTTAGAATGAATATGAAGAAAAAACAATGTGAAGTGCAAAAAAATGAGTTGGAAAGGTATTTGGAGGATGGTGTTGAAGATGATTCTCCTACATTTAATATTCTCACTTGGTGGAAAGGAAAAACAAATAAATATCATGTGCTTTCCCGCATAGCTAGAGATATATTGGCTATCCCTGTATCCACTGTATCTTCTGAATCCGCTTTTAGTACAGGAGGTCGTGTCCTTGATTCATTTCGTAGTTCCTTGAATCCCTCTACCGTTGAAGCTTTGATTTGTACTCAAAATTGGATCAAATCTCCTAAGGTCATTGATTTAGAAAAAGAGTTGGTTGAATTGGAAAAGGTTGAGTCAGGTATGAATTATATGTTTGAATTTTAAAATCTATTTTATTTTAGTATTACATTACATTATTCTTATTAGTTGTTTGTGTTTACATATATAGAGTTAGCTGGATTAGTTTCTATTGATGTTGGCATTACTGCGGTTGAGCTCAATACAACTGTTACTACTAGATTTTAAGGTATTTTCTAGTGTTGTTTTTTTCCTTCTTCTTTTGACTATTGTTGCTTAAACTTTTAACTGTTGTTGCTAGATTTTATGTTGTTGCTAAACGTTTCATTGTTGTTGCTGGAATCTTTTACAGCTACTGTTGCTGGATTTTCTGTTGTTGCTAAACCTTTCACTGCTGGTGCTGGAATCTTTTATAGTTGCTGTTAGATTTTGGTGCTATTAGACCAATATTGGACCAATACATCTATGTCATTTTAAGACTAAGTGATGTTTATTTGCTTTTGAATTATTTAGAATTTATGAATTTTATGGAAATGATATTTTATGGAATTTTATATATTATTAAGTGTTAATATATATGATAGTTTACGGACCTACTTTTAAGCATGTGCTAGAAAATGTAACATTTGAGTATCAAAACAACTAATATATACTGTATATTATTATATATTTGTTTTACATATGTTGATATATATTTGTAATGGATAACATTTGAGTATCAAAATAACTAATAAATTTTTATAAATTAAGGTATATTAATGGAAATATATAAATAATTAATGGTGTATATGTATCTTAATATTTTTTATGACAAAGAAAATACATTTCAAAATTTTAATTGTTATATTTTTAATTATTCTATTTTATATGTAGGATTTGTCTCCACTACGTAAATAATTTAATTGTTTGAAATATGCAAAATTATATTGAATTGTGTTATAGATTTTTTAAATTGAAAATAATAATTATTATATACACAACCCGTGGACCCAACGCTACCCAACCCGTAAATATCCGGGTTGATTCGGGTCGATTTTTAAAGTAGAATTACGGGTTTGATGATAAACCCAACCCATTGAAAGTTGAACGGGTTGGGTAACGGGTTAAGGCGAACCCGGTCCAACCCAACCCGCGTACACCCCTAGTTTGAACGCATGCCCTTTGAACTACTTATCCTTGGATCGAATCTAGCATTTAAGACAGCACATGAAATTTTAACTAAATTATTAATATTTAAGAAAACTTTTAATTAAATTAATATTTAATAATATTAATAAAGTTTTTAATTATTTAATTAAAATGTTGAAAAGATATTTATGGGCCTAAGCCTATTTACTTATAATATCAGTCCAATACCAACTTATCATGTTAGAGAATTTCTTATCCCACTTCATGGATTTTTTTCCCACCATGTGATTTTTCATAAATGTTCATAGATTTCGGAGATATATTTTCGGATGCGCGCTAGGGCTTAATAATATTTTGAAGATATATCTCCGGAACAATTTAAACCTTAAACGGTCACAACATATCTCTCATAGTTAATTTCCATTTGAATTTGTCCGGAAATGCATTTACGAAAAAAAATTATGGAGATACATCTCATAAGTGTTTCAGAATAGTTTTTTTATAAAAAAAACGCATTGTGTATTTGTTCACAGATGAGTTATAAAATAACATACACATCAAAATAACATAACGGTATACTAATAGGATGTCATACATCACGTAAATCCAAAATGTAATAACAATGTAAAAAAAAACGTACAAAATACAATACTGAAACAAAATAAATAGAGAATACTAGTGGGTGTGCTTGACAACCTCTCTTCTACCTCATGTGCCCCTCTGCCTGGTCTCTCCTCGCCCTTCAATCCCCTTTGTCCTCGCGCGACGTCTGCGGTACAAAAGTGTTCCATGTGCCTTTGCAATAATATCATTCAGTACTTGTCTGACAGCAGACCCCTCAGAGAATATATCATTGGCAATGCTTGCCCGCGCCATCTCCACTATGCGACGACAACGAGGCAAGACATTCTTAGTATTGTCATATCTTAATTTTTGACTCTAAGATCCCACGTCTTTTTGCATCGGCTGCATAGTTTATCAAATCTTTCATCTTGCATAATACCCAAATTATCAACCAGAATAAACTTGTTAGAATTACAGTCGAATTGGTCAAACTAAAAGTCAATTGTGCATAAAATCGGTGGATACAAAATTTTAAAATTGAGCCTGCAAACGTCAGCAATATTAATCTACATTTTCCATAGTTTAACCTGGCGTATTCATTTTAGTTTTTCGGTCGCATTTTTTGGACACTTTAAGCTATTTAATCGGGTAAATTTTATTTCAAAATTTGAACAAACGCTGTATTTTTTCGAATTGTATATTTTTTGCTTATCACTTTTGTATATTCATTTTATTTTTCTGAGCACTTTGATACCGGTCTAATTATTCATTCTTTTATCGATTTTATTTCCATCTTTCAGTAATAATATTTTTATTTAATTTCTTTTTATTTTTTCTTTTAGAATTTCATATTAAATATTTTATTTATTGTTTTTTATTAATATTTAATTTTTTTATCTTTAGTTATTTTTGGAAATATTTGTTAATTAAGTTTTTTAAATTCTATCTATTTGTTAGTTTTATTGATGAAAATTGACTCTTCCATACTGCAACAAAACAAAAAAAGACATCACACCATAAACTCTCACGTCACACTTTAATGTTTCGCACGCCGATACTAATAACATTTCGACTCCAAATTTCTTGTTTGAAGTTGTGTTGTCTGCAAAATGATATAATTTATATTACTTCTTTGAGTTTCATGAGACTAAGAGGAGATAGAAGTTGATGCTTCCATATACTGCTCTAAGTTTCAAGGTTAATACTCATTTTCTTGTTTTTTTTCTTCTTATCTTGTTATAAGCTGAGAGAGAGAGAGAGAGAGAGAGAGAGAGAGAGAGAGAGAGAGAGAGAGAGAGAGAGAGAGAGAGAGAGAGAGAGAGAGAGAGAGAGAGAGAGAGAGAGAGAGGAGAATTGAGAAACTTTATTCACAATGGTATATTAGTTGTTACACACTACAATACATTCCGTTATATAGTGCTAAACATGTAACAAACAAAAACAAACAAACTAACTATTACAACTGTCAAAACTGAAACTGCAGCCTTCAAACAGCTTATCCATTTAAGCTGTTTCTTCAAACCAGCTTCTGAGCTTTATTCCCTTACATTTATCTTACTCAAACAT
Source organism: Lathyrus sativus (assembly GCA_963859935.3). Classification (NCBI taxonomy): domain Eukaryota; kingdom Viridiplantae; phylum Streptophyta; class Magnoliopsida; order Fabales; family Fabaceae; genus Lathyrus; species Lathyrus sativus. The sequence goes on along the minus strand of OZ012736.1, from coordinate 480,334,337 downwards.
CAACACACCAACTTAAGATAAATGCTCAACATTTCTCATGTTTAAACTCCTCAATAGCCGCTTGAACACATCATTTGAAACCGCTTTCGTCAACAAATCTGTAATATGTTCTTCACTTCTGCAGTAGGCTAACCTCAACTGCCCAGCACACACCAGATCCCTTAGGTAGTGAAAGCGCATTTCGATATGTTTAATTCTCCCATGTGCAGTGGGATTCTTGGCTAGATTGATGGCCGAAATGTTATCAACCATCAATGTGACAACACTTTCAAAGCTGATGTCCAATTCTCTCAATAGGTTCATAAGCCACACCGCTTTGCACGTACACAATGACGCAGCTACATACTCAGCCTCGCAAGAAGAGAGTGCTACCACCGGTTCCTTTTTAGAACACCAAGAGATTGGTGCTCCTCCAAACATAAAGAGATAGTCGGTCGTTGACTTCCTATCATCTTTATCTCTGCACCAACTAGAATCGGTATAACCAAGTAATTCGCATTTACTGCCATTATCTGTTGCGGGAAAGAGTATTCCACAACCAAGAGTTCCTTTGGTGTATCTTAGGATCCTCTTGATTGCAACTAAGTGTGATACCTTAGGCCTCTACATGAACCTACTTGCAATTCCGACACTAAACGCCAAATCTGGCCGGGTATTGCACAAGTACCTTAATGATCCAATCAACCTCCTATATTGAGTTGGATCCACATTTTGTTCATCCTCACTCTTGGACAGTTGCAACCTTTCTTCCATTGGTGTAATTGTCGCATTACAATGCTCCATTTCACACCTTTTTAGTATCTCAAGTGCATACTTTCTTTGATGCATAAGCAGCCCCACTTTTGATCTATGGAACTCTATGCCAAGGAAGTATTGCATCACACCAAGGTCACACATCTCAAATTCTTCCATAAGCTCTCCTTTGAACTTTGAGATCTTTGCTTCATTGCTGCCCGTAATCAATAAATCATCCACATATAGGCAAAGAATAATTGCATCTTTGCTTGCGTCCCTCTTCACATAGACACCATGTTCGGATGCACACTTTTTGAAGCCAACGTGTAGTAAGAACCCATCTATGTGTTTGTTCCAAGCTCTTGGAACTTGTTTCAAACCATAGAGTGCTTTTCTTAACTTATAGACCCTATCCTCTTGATTCTTCACAATAGAACCGGGTGGCTGCCCCACATACACTTATTATTCAAGAGGACCATTCAAGAAGGCGGATTTCACGTCCATTTGATAAAGCGGCCAATTGTTACTATTCGCAATAGCAACAACAAGCCGGATGGTCTCTATTCGAGCTACCGGTGCAAATACTTCTTCATAGTCTATGCCTTCACATTGCAAAAATCCTTTTGCCACAAGTCGAGCCTTATGCTTGACTATCTCGCCTTTAGGATTCACTTTCACCTTATAGACCTATTTCACACTGATTGGCTTCTTCCTTTCCGACAAGTCGACCAACTCCCAAGTATTGTTCTTCTCAATCGATTCCAGTTCTTCCTTCATAGCACGTACCCACTTTGGATCACTTAGTGCCTCCTCCGTACTCAAGGGTTCATATTCGGACATAAGTGCAAAGTGTATGAGATCGCCATCCTTATTGATCTCATTATCATGGAACACTTCATAATCTTGGAGCCTTTAAGGCAATCCCCTTTGCCTAGTTGGCCTCTTACTGTTTTCAGCGTTTTCGACATTTTCGAACATTGAAGTTGGCTGCTGCATAGCCTCTGCTGTTTCCTAGAAAACTGCATTTTCAGCTAGAAATCGGTTTCCATTATCTGGGAAACCGGTTTCTTCTTCGAAAATCCCAGTTTCAGGTTCAGCAGAAACAGGGGGAACCGGTTTCCTGTTTTTGGGAAACCGATTTCTGCTACTGAAATCTAACTTTTCTTACTATCAAACAGCCTCAACTCATCGATTACGACATCTCGACTTATCACAATCTTCTTTCTACTGACATAAAAGAATTTGTAGCCTCCGGTAGGGTGGTAACCAACAAGTAACATCATCTCACCCTTGTCATCCAACTTTCTTCGAAGTTGACCCGGAATGTGTCGAAATGCAGTCGAACCAAAAACTCTCAAATGACTTAAGCTTGGTTTGTGACTAGACCATACCTCTTCTGGTGTCACCTTGTCAAGCTTCTTTGTAGGGAGCCTATTCAACAAATAGGGGGCAGTTGAAACGGCTTCACCCCACAATTTTTTCGGCAAGTTCTTGCTTCTTAGCATACAACGGACCATGTTCATTATCGATCGATTTTTCCTCTTGGCAATACCATTTTGCTAAGGCGTATAAGGTGGCACAATCTCACGCACTATACCCTCATCATCATAATAATTCCCAAACTCATTTGAGGTATACTCACCTCCACCATCGATCTTGTGAATTTTTAACTTTTGACCACATTGCCACTCCGTCATGGATTTCAAACGCTTGAATACATCAAATACCTCATCCTTTCTCTTGATGAGATAAGTCCACAACTTTCTACTAAAATCATCAATGAACGTCACAAAGTACCTATTTCCTTCATACGAATTGACTTGCATCGGTCCGCAAGCATCCGAATACACCACCTCAAGGTGGCACTTGGTCCTATGACCCACATCCTTGCTAAATGCAGCCTTGTGTTTCTTTCCTTGAACACATTCATCACACAACTCAGCTGGAATCATAATCTTTGGCAGCCTAGTCACCATACCGTGCTTTTACAACATGTCAAGGTCTCGAAAATTGAGGTGCCCAAGAAGGTAATGCCATAACCACTCTTCACGACTTGCCGCTGTAGCTAAACACTTATGCTCCATCATTTTCAAAGGTATCTTGAAAGTTCTATTGGCAGCCATTGGTGCTTTAAGGACCAAAACTCCATTTTGGTCAAAAACGCGCAAAATCTTGTTTTCCAACCGGATAGTGTAATCTTTCTTAAGAAATTGGCCAATACTCAAGAGGTTACACTTAATCCCAGGAATATACAAGACATCTTTGATCAAGGAATTCCCACCATCCCTCTTCAAGATCAAAACATCACTTACTCCTTCGGCATCCAAAGTCGTATCGTCGGTAAATTTCACTTTGTTCTCGGTGGCTTGATTGATCTTGACAAACCAACCTCTTCTACCCGTCATATGTGTTGAACAACCAGAATCCAAGTACCACTCATCACTTGCTTGGGTTCCATCTCGAATCGATACCATTGTGCTTCATTTCAGACACTTTTCGACACACTTTTGCATCAAACTGTCATTGCTGACCAACAACTTTCCTCTACTGTAGTTGTTGTCTAGCCCCTCCTTGACACCATAATTATCCTCCGTGATCATCACAAGAAGCGTATCATCTTCCTCCGCATCTTGCCTTGCAACCCTTGCCTCATCACCATGCTTTTCCTTGGGTTTTGCAACACATTCATTTGCAAAATGTCCAAACTTTTGACAATTATAGCACTTCACACCACTCTTGTCAATCTTATTTCTATAGTTGCAATGACCACCACCTTGCTTGGAGCTGCCCTCTTCTCTTTGACTTGATGAAGCCCTTAAATTTTGTGGATCCTTGCAATCAAAGTTAGGCTTCCCTCTCGGATTCCATTTCCCTTTTGGACGCTTATTCGTGTCATTGAACCGTGCTTGCAAAGCCACTTCTGCCTGGCCTTGTCATTACTTCTTTCATCCATTCTTTGCTCATGAGCTTCAAGGGAACTTTGAAGCTCATTCTTGGTCAATGTTGAAAGATCCTTTGATTCCTCTAGAGCCACTATGATGTTGTCGAATCTTGGCGTTAAAGAACGTAAGATCTTGGACACAACATTCTTTTCCTCTAGGGATTCACCACAAGCCTTGATTTGGTTCACTAATTGCGTTATGCGTGTCTCATAGTCGCATATCGACTCCTTCTCCTCCATTTGCATTAACTCGAATTGGCGCTTGTGAGTTTGTAACCTCACAACTTTGGCTTTATCAGCCCCAATATATGTCTTTTGAAGGATTTCCCGTGCTTGTTTCGCATATTCACAATCACCCACCTTTTCAAAGTTGTCGACATCGACACAAGAATGAATAAAGAAGAGTGATTTGTAATATTTCTTCTTCTCTTCTTGATTTGTAGATTGTTGAGCAGCAATAGCTTCTGCCCCAAGTGGTGTAACACCATTGTTGACGATATCAAGAACATCTTGATACCCAAACAATACCTTCATTTGCTTTGCCCACTTGTCATAGTTCTTCGAATCGAGAATTGGGAGATTGGAAGAGATTCGATCGTTGGAAACGGTAGCCATGTTTGCAGCGGATAATTGGATCAGAATCAAGGCTCTTGATGCCAAACGTTAGAACACAAAACAATGAAGGGTGGATAAAAATGGTGGAAAGGGAAAATGGGGAAGATGAAGATGAGAGAGAGAGAGAGAGAGAGAGAGAGAGAGAGAGAGAGAGAGAGAGAGAGAGAGAGAGAGAGAGAGAGAGAGAGAGAGAGAGAGAGAGAGAGAGAGAGAGAGAGAGAGAGAGAGAGAGAGAGAGATAATTGAGGAGAATTGAGAAACTTTATTCACAATGGTATATTAGTTGTTAACACTACAATACATTCCCTTATATAGTGCTAAACATGTAACAAACAAAAACAAACAAATTAACTGTTACAACTGTCAAAACTGAAACTACAGCCTTCAAACAGCTTATCCATTTAAGATATTTCTTCAAACCAGATTCTGAGCTTTATTCCCTTACATTAATCTTATTCAAACATCAATAAGAAAGAGTGGAATAAGAAGTGTTGAGGTGTTTGGAGAGTTCTTAGCTAAATTTTGAAAATGTTGATTTTTTTTCCTTTAGAAAGTTAATATAATAGCTTTTAAGTTATACAAGTAGTTGGATGGTATTTTTGTTGGCATAGAAAAATAATAACTTTTGTTAGATTTGATTTCTATCTTAATTTAACGTGTATACCTTTAGAATGATTACTAATTTTGATTGAGCAATGTTATTGTAAGTGTTTGTGGACTGAGCATATAGCAGAGTTTCATGTTAAGTGTAATTGATGTGGTAATGAAATTTGAGTTAATCTATTTTAATTCTAGTTATATTTTTGTATCTTTAATTTTTTTAATCATTTTATTTTTTAAATTATTTATTTTTTAGTTATTAATTTGCTTAAAGGTTATTAGGAAAAGACCAAAGAATATTTTAATAGTTTTTTTTAATATTTTAGTTAAGATTAATAATATGTGTCTTAGATTAATTAATTTAGTTGTTAAATAAAAAGCTCAAAAATATTTTACTTATTTTTAGTGTTCTCATTTTTAGTTTTAATTAGATTATTAATTTTTATGTTGTGGTTATTAATTAATTTAAATATTTTTATTTAATTGATTAATTAAATTATTAGTTAATCTTATTAAATATTTATATTTAAATTAATTAATAATTTTTTTGTCACCCGATTTTATGTGATGATTTGTCTGTTCTTATATTCTGGGTTTGTTCTATCCGATTAATTTTTGATGTTGCTTTTCCACGATTAATTCATTTCACGATACTTTGCTGTAATTATTTCCTTTGTCTGTGGATTTTCTCACGATGCTTTGTCGTGACCGTGTTGTTTATTTTATTCATGATGTTTTGTCGTGACTGTGAATATTTTCTAACGATATTTTTTCGTGATTGTTGTTATATATGTATGTGGATTTTATCTGTTTATTTTCACAATGTTTTGTCGTGCACTTTCTGTTTATTTTTGCACGATGCTTTGTCGTGCACTTTCTGTTTATGTTTACACGATTGTTTTGCAGTGTATTTCCTGTTTGTTGATGATTTTCACGATGTTTTACCGTGAATGTTGTTACTTTTGTGAATATTATCTGATCTTACGCGATGCTTTGTCGCATATCTTTGTCTGTTGGTTACATAATTTATTTCCGTGTATTTCTGTTGACTTATCTGTCTGACCATAAATGATGATTTTCTGTGTACTGTGTTTGTTTGTGTATTTGATGTTTGCCATTTACATGATATTTTTCCATGTATCTGTTGCTTTATATCTATGCTTTGTTGACCTAATCCAAGGGAAGAGATTGTATGTTGACTTATTATCATTGTGCATGTCCCTCGTTTGTTGTTTTTGTTGTTGTTCTTGGTTCTTAGAACCTAGCAACCCATAATTCTAAACTACGATTGCCCTGACTTCCTATTAAGGATAAGTAGGCATAAGATTGCGAAATCCTAGCGAGCTATCTTTTTATTTTTCTATATTTTTCTTTTTCACCTATTTTCTCTTTCTTACTCATCCTTATCTTTAACAAACAATTTTAACAATAACACAAATATTTCAATGCATATGCTTAAGGTGCTACTACCTTCCCTTAGTATAACAAACTCCTGCACCTTTTCTCTCTCTTTTTCTTAGCTTTAGGTCTTATTTATTTTTTTGCATTTTACTTAGATTTTTGTTCGATATTTTCTCTCTTCTCTTGAATAAAATAAAAGTTTGATGTTGACATCATTGTTTTGTGATTCAAGTTAATACAATAGTTTGATATTTGATTTTCACCGCGACAAGTATGATCCATCTGAGACTGTTGCTCCTCTAGAATCTCCTGATGAGCGGGTCTCGGCAGATCTCTTAGAGCAGTCGGCACCAAGTACGGATGTGAGACTCTAAATAACGACCTAATATATCCGTTGACCCTGAAGGTATATATATATATATATATATATATATATATATATATATATATATATATATATATATATATATATATATATATATATATATATATATATATATATATATATATATATATATATATATATATATATATATATATTGATTTTAGAAAACTCCATTGTGAAAATTGAAATTGAATTATTAAACCTAGAACAAAATCCAGTTTATGTAGATGCAGAAACATATAGTATGTGTCTTGTTAAATGGAGCAAAAATGGCAGCTTTAGTATCAAATTATAGGAGGTATTCATAACAAAGAGATCAGAGTAATTTACCTCTATTATTGGATTTGGAGGGATTTCTTGAACTCCCTTACTTCCATAGGCAAGTTTAAGTGGAAAAATTAACAGCCGCTGCAGAAAACTAACTCAAATATTGCTTCCATTTACTAACGGTCGTGATTTCACTTCTTACCTGGCCTCCAACTCGCATGCCTTCGACTCCTAAATATAAACCTTTTAGAACATTTTCTCTCTCAGATTTGCATACGTCAAATCCATCGGGTTGCAAAAATTCCAGCATCTTCTCATTAATCACTCAACAAGTAAATTTTGCAACCAAATCATATCTTAGAAGATTTATACTTTATGAATTATGATCTTCAAGAAAATAATTTTCATAACATTTTGCAACCAAACAATATATTCTTGATTTTCATAACAGGATAATATGAAACCAATTCTATTATTAAAATGAAAAATGTTAAATTTTGAACATCCATTCCATTGTATTAGAGATAACAAATAAGAGAGTTAAGTCATTACTCTTGTATAGACCAAGTGTATATATAGGGTACTCTTATATGTACATGTAACATAATAATAATATATTATTTGTTCAATCTCTTCTTCTTCTCTCTCACTATAACAGATCTGTAACAGAATTCTGTTACACTTGATGAACCTCCATGTTCATATTCTCAAACTCTAGTATGGTATCACTCGCCGCCACGATCTAACACGCTTCCGTCATCCCTATCTTCTCTCCCAGCTCTGCATTTCCATTCTTAGAGTTGTTCTACTCTACATCAACCTTGCAAGTTCATTTCTGCTCTAGCTTTGTTCAACGACAACAATGGAATCCGGCGACAATCAAGAGTCAGGTGTCAAAGACTGACCTCTATCGCAACAAGGCATCCCTGGGTTTGGCACAATGAAATTGAACAATTGATTCAGTCCAAAACTTTTCATTCAGCTGCAAGAAAACAACTACCTTCTATGGAACCAACGGGTCGAAGGAGTTATGTTGACACAGAAGATGCATCGTGTTGACAATCCTCAAATTCTGCCGAAATATGCAACTACGCAAGATTGTATCACAAGTAAGATTTCTGATGAATATGAAATGTGGTTAGTTCAAGATCAAGCTGTGTTTATTTGGTTACTCTCAACAATATCAGAATCGATTCTTCCACGTGTTCTTCAGCTTACTTTTTATGAAACTCAACAGCTTACTTTTTATAAAACTCAACAGAGTTTTCAACTCTTCAACACTAGACACCAAATTTAGATTATCCTCAACAATTGCATTTACCCAGCGGCTCCATGATTTAGCATGGGATTCTGTACGATGTTGGGCACATCATGTGTGAAATTAATAGCCTTACTATCAATAAGGTCTTGTACCTTGTGGTTGAAGGATTTACAATTGTCGATATGATGGTCGGGTGCCTCTGAATGAAAATCACATCGAGCGTTTGCATTGTATCCGGGAGGTGGTGCACCGGTCAATGGCGCTAGTGTTATTTTCTGTATCAATTGGAGTTGAAGTAAATATTGTAGCAGCTGCGAATAAGGAATTGGTGGCGCGTCAAAGTGCCTATTTACCACTCGTCTTCTGTCTTGAAATTGTCTCGGCGCATAGTTTTGCTGCTATTGCTGTTGTTGTTGTTACTGTTGTGGTTACGGTTGTGGTACTGTCGGAATAGCAATACTCGCCACTTGTGGACGTTGTTGATAGTATGGTTGTTACTGACATTGGTTTCTGTTGTGATTCTTAAAACTTGATACTACGTTGGTTTCATTCTCTCTCTTCCTATTACCGAAATTTTCTTTCCTCCTCCAGACGAGGGTCCTTCACCGCTTTGTATTTTACCCAGTTTTATTCCATTCTCCACCCTTTCACCAATTATGATTAGATCTGAAAAACTTCCAGACATATTTCCAATTAACTTCTCATAATATATCCCTGTCAAGGTTGCCATGAACATATCAATCAACTCCCTCTCCACCATCGGAGGCTGAACTCTAGTTGCTAGTTCTCGCCACCTCTGGGCATACTCTTTGCAACCTTCATTATTTCTTTGAGACAGATTTTGAAGCTATACCCTGCTTGGTGCTAAGTCACTGTTGTACTGGTAGTGTTTAACGAAGGCTTCTTCCAAATCTTTCCAACTTCTAATGTTGGTTGGCTCTAACCCCATATACCACTCTAAGGATGGATGGGATAGGCTATCCTAAAAGAAGTGCATAAGCAACTTCTCGTCGTCAGAATACGCCGACATTTTCCTATAATAGCACCGAAGATGCACCCTGGGACAAGTTATCCCCTTGTATTTATCAAAATCCAGCACTTTAAACTTCGGCGGGATCCTCAATCTCGAAATCAACCCCAAGTTCGACATATTGAGCCCCATAGAGTTCTGATTTTTGTAGGCCAGCATCTTTTCTTCAATCATTCTAAATCTTCTATCTGCATCCAACTACAGACCATCATTAAGATCCCTCATGGAAAACACGTCATCTTGACCGTCCTCCTCCCACTGAGGGCCAGCATTTCCGCGCACAGCGCACGCGACTCCTAGAATATTGACTCCACCTTGGTTACCTCCGCCCGGAGGGACAACCATTATTGGAATAGTATCAACCTGTGTAGTACCCGTCTCTATTTGAGAGGAACAGCAGTAGTCCCGCCATGAAGCACTCCGCTCCCATCAACTCTTTCAATTAGCGCCTGAACCAGCGTCCTCAATTGCTCTTATCAGTTGGCGACTCTCTGCATTAAGTCCATGAATTGTGCCATCCGGTCGCAGAACTCTTGTAGCTCATTCTGAATTTGATACATGGCTCTCTGTTGATTTCTTCTGGTAGAATATCGGTGAATGGCTTGACCTTCAATCCTGAAACAAACCTCATCAAGAAAATACAATGGAATCACCACGATCTCATCCAACAATTCTGGTGATGGTCGGGAATACAACACAATAACAAACAAAAGAGAAAACGCGTTAGGTACGACGTCGAGTTTGGAACTCCTCTAGCAGCTTCTTCGTTTCTGGATGATCTGGTCTGGTAATCAACCCCTGAATGAGTAAATCCCTCTTGTTGATGGTAGCTTACAAAACTTCGACTTAGTCCTTCCAAGCACCCTCTCCAAAGGCATCCTCTAATCTGGGCTTCTTCAGGTCTATCCTCAATTTGTACTCCTCCAACGTTGCAAGAGCTTCACGGAGTTTATGTTCGGTCTCGAATAGACGCATTAATTTACCTAGACTCTTCTCAATCCTGATTCGAAGATGAGTTCTCAAACTTTCAATTTGTTGACGGATACCATCCTCTCTCTCTTTGTTGTTGGTTAAGAGAGCATTCCATTGAGTGTTAAATTTGGATATCTCTAGATGAACTTTCTCCAACTCCTTATTTTTGCTTAGAATGACATCACTGACGCTCTTTAAATCTCTGCCTACTCGTTCCCGAGTACGAATCTCCTTTGTCAGTTCCTTACCAAGCTTATTCACCAGTTCTGTCTGCTTCTTGGAGGAGTGAATGACTTGATTCCTTTCACTCCTATGTTGAATTACTTCTTTATCCAATTCTTCGTTCGTCCTACGCAACTCTTCTTTTTCAGCCAACAATTGGTTATACTTCTAAATATCAATTGTTGTTGGTTCTTCAATAACCGGAGGATGCAAAGGTTCTCTCATTGGAAAAGGTAGTCACAACCTCTCGACTCTTTCTTGAATCCACCCCTTGTAAGGTCCAAAAGCTCTGCAATCACTCTTGCCTAAATAAATCTTTCCTCTCTGATGAATGCTATTCCAAGCCTGTTGCAACCTATCTAGAGTAATGGTATCAGCCAAGCCTATGAATGTCGCTACTGCGAAAATCGGCGCCGGCTGACAGAAGAGTCGCCACCGTGCGTTATTTATCCCTCAGAGCGGGAAAGGAAACGCTCGAAGTAAACCTCGCAAAAAACGGGGAAAAGGTATGGTCATCGCAACCATAGCCTGGGTTCGGGAGTCGGTTACGCAAGGGGAAGGTATTAGCACCCCTCACGTCCGTCGTACTCGACGGGATCCACGCTTGCTTGGGTTGTCTACTGGATGCAAAACAATCTATCTACGGCTGCTAAATCTAAACGGAAGAGAATTGACTCGATAGAGCGTCGCACTCTATGCCTACGTATTCTCAAGAGAGAAAGTCAGAGTCAACGTAGTTCGGGACTACAGGGAAAATTGGCTCGCCAAGACCTCGCGTCTTGTGCCTACGTACTTCCACTGGATGGAAGATCAGAGCTTTACGTAGTTCAGACTAACTACGGCTAAACAAAACATTCTCACACAGCAGTGAGGAAAACAACTGGTTTCACAGGGTCGGGAACCTATGGGCAAAACTACGGTTCGGTCTCAAATGCGCTTGGGAAAGAGAGAAAAAAGGGTACTCAATTAGTCGTCAGCGGGAAAGTCTCGATCGCACAGCCGCGAGAGAACAACAGTTAGTCGTTAGTGTGCTCGCTAGGATATCACATCCTATGCCTACATATCTTCGTCTGGTACGAAGAATCAGAGCAGCTGTAGTTCGGCTACTACGGGACCACAGCTCAAATCTCGTTTTATTAATCTCTGAAAAATGATTACAATGGGTCGATACTGAAAATAATTCTCCTAGGAAACGCTATCCTATTCTATCCTGAAAAATTGAATGGAAATAGCCCCCTAACAAATGGGCTTCTAAGCTATCCTAAAATCGGAAAATAATTCCTATGAAAGACCTAAAAGAAAATGTATTCAAAAATATTAAATCGACACTTTAATATTTTTTCCTTTTCTCTTCTTTTCTCTTCAACATATTTTTCTTCATATTTTCTTATTGAATATTTTCTCCTCTTTTCTTCTTTTCAATATGTATCTATTTTTCTCATATTTTTTCTCTCTTTATTTTTAACAATATTTCTTTTCTCACATTCTTTTTCCATTTTTTTTTCAAATATATTTTCTTTTCACTTCTTTTTTCCTATTTTTCAAACATATTTCCTTTTCACTTCTTTTTCTTTTTTGTGTAACAAGTAAAAAATAAAAAGAAGAAAGAAAATAAAAGGGGCTGGGGGGTGTATCCAATACAGGGGATTACAGGAAAATAAAATAAAAAAACTGGGATTGAATTGGGCCCAGCCCAATGTGCCTCTCCAAAAAACGCAGAAGGGGGTGCTGTGTGCATCTGGGAGTATGCCATTAAACCCCATTGGGCCTGAGCCCATCCTCATCAGAGAAAGAGAAAAAAACTTGAGGGGAGATGTTACTCCAAAAATTTGGTTGGGCCTGGCCCAATCTGCTGCGAACCCTTCCTCTCTTCCCTTTCAGCTTCCATTCTGAAACAAAAGAAAACCCTAATCTTATCTCCGCCGCCGCCGTTCTCCGTTTCTGAACTCTCTTCTTCTCCGCTTGGTTCAACTCACCACAAACCCTCTACCATAAACGTCCTTTTAATCTTCCCAAATGACACGCCATTGAAAAGGATGGAGATGGAGGCGAAGAGCTTATCTGGAAACGTCTTGCTCGTACTCATGGATGAAGGTTTCATGGTAGAAGTTGTTGAACGGGTTCTTGGATTTGCGTTGAAGCTTATTCTGGCGATCTGGGAAGCTGATGGAGGTAGGCGACGAATCTTCAACGTTCTGAGGAATTTCTGGAAAAGCCAAAGGTGAACGCAGTTGAAGGTCTTGCATGATCGAAGGAGTTGATTAGGGATGGATGGGATATGATCGGCGGATGACGATTCTTGATGTGTTGATGGTGGATCCAGAACACAATCTGGAAAGATGATGAATGTTGATGAAAGCTTGTTGAAGTTCGTTGGAGAATCTGGATCGTGATGAAGATCGTCTGGAGAAAAATATGATGAATGTTCTTCCTGATGAATTTCTGGTGACGCTCGTTTGATGAGGATCTTGGAACTCACGAAGTGTTCTTCGTTGATGAGCGTTCGTAGAAGTTGTTTGTGGATTCGGAGAGTTTGTGTTGAACACGGTTGAAATCTGGAAACGATGGAGAATCATCTGCTCTTGAAGTTTCTTCTGGAGTTCGCTGATGCGTGATGGAGCTTGATCAGTTTCTGGATTTCTGATCTTGATGATGAAGATCCATCGGGGAAGAAGAGGGTTTGTGTTGAATTTCTGGTGATCTTCTCTGCATATTATTATGGTGTTGTTGATGGAGGTTGTTGATCGGAAACTGGGAAGGATGAGTGCACGATGAAGTTTGTTTTGGGATTTTCTGGGTTGAGAGTTGGATCTTGATCGGAGATGGAGGTTCATGGTGGCCACCGGGAGGAGGAAGATGAAGATTAGGGAGGTGGGGACGAAGGTGACCGGATTCTGGGCGTGTTGGAGTTTGCCGGTGAGGGTTATGGCGGCCGCCGGCCATGCAGGCCGGCCGGTGACGTTCTCCGGTGGGATGCTGTGTGGTCACCACGTGGTGACGATGGTGGAGTGGGTTTCTGCATGTGGGACGCGTGTCCCCATGCGTGGCGGTGAGAGAAGGTCTGAAGGGTGTGAGGTGGCGTGACCTTGGGGATGCAGCGTGGGGTCCTCTTCTGGCCAACACGTGGCGTGCTGGTACTTATAGGCTGATGAATTCTGGCGTATTCTGGAAGATTCTGGAAGCAACTGGATAATGCTGGAAAGAACTTGGACTGTCTGGACCATATCTGGGAATATTGGGCTGCGAAAATGAGATTGGGCCCACACGAAATAGGATAAAAAAAACTTCAAAAACCTGCATAATAATGACTCAAAAATGGATTAATGGCAATGATTAGACCTTATTAAAATCTGATTATTATTCTAATTAACTAAACTAATAATACTCTAAAAAAAAAATCCCTAATATCTACTAATCTGAAAATTATTCTAATAATATTCTATATTAAAATCTAAAAAGACTATTATTTATTTAAATTCTATTAACCCTAATTTTTATTATACTAAATCCTAAAACTATTAAAGCTATTTAAAAAAACTATTTAAAAATTATACTAATACTCTAGAAAATCCTATATTATCCTAAAATGAAAAATGCTATTAAATTCTATTAAAATTTCTAAAAGCTATACTACTATATTATCTAAAAATATTAAAATCTATTTAAAATCCTATTAAATCCTAAAAATGAATTTAAAATCTATTAAAGCCCTAAAAAAAAAAATCCTATAAAATCCAGAAAAATCACCACAATTCCCAGAGGGACAAAATGAGCACCGAACGACACAAAACTTATCGGTAAAAATAAACGGGCACCGAAATATCCCAAAAATCGATTCTACCTATTAAAACTGATAAAAAACACCTGAAACACGAGACGAGAGCTGTGATCCCTGATAAAATCAATACAAATGAAAAATGCAATGTATGCAATATGCAGATGCGAATGCGGTTATGCGTCGAAACATCGAGCCAAATACGAGACCCGGTTGGTCAAATTTTGGGGTGCAACAGCTGCCCCTATTCAAGCGGCTTCGACCTGAGTGGGTGAAGAGCGCTCAGCCTTCAAACATTCAAGGTAGATGACGGTTGAATACAAATGGAACCCTGAAATTTGCCAACCGCAAGAATATACTGCAAAGCTGCTTGAGAAATAGCTTCCAATAAACTGAAGTTTGGTTGTCACGGCAACAACTGGTCAATTTTCTGATAAATTTTCTTCTCTTTTTCAACACCTGTGTGACGCCACAAGTATTGAAATAATGCTTCGTAAAGCAAACACCTTGATTCCCATCTCTCTCATGGGATCAAATCTGGTCAACTCACAGTTCACTGCGAACTTGAGGACAATTCTCCTGGGGAATTCTGAATGGAACTGCCTGGCACCTATTTTGACGAAGGGGGCAGCTTCAGAAGTCTGATATATGTCAATCTTTGTTGTTGTTGTTGTTTTTTCCGATGCTGACGTAACAATCAAATGAAGAATCACTCCGCTGGGGAAGACGAGAAGCTGAACCACACAACTCTGCAGGTGAACAAATTCGAAATCCAATAGGTAACCATCTTGGTCTATGTTTCGACATGCGTATGCTTGAAATGATGCAATGCCATATACGACATGTAAATGCTATGCGTTTTGTTTGAAAATGCGAGGCCCAGACGGCATGGATATGCTTTATGCTTGTATAAATGCTATGACTATATATGCAAATGCTAACGCAGGCCCGAGCTCTGCGGGGATTGACCCAAACTGAGGTTGATTACGCGCAGCACACTGCTGGAAATGCTCCTACTATCAAGGATATCAATCTTAATCTGCTGAAGATACTCCTGATCCTACTCTGATACGGGGTAAAAGACAATCTCGACTCTTCCGGGGATAATAAGCAACTTTCATCTGCTGAAGAGTGGCAATTCTGATTTAACAACATCCACAAGGAATTCAAACATTACTCGAAGCGCTGGCATCCGTCGAGCTTCGTATCGGGGAACATGACGACATGCGAGTCATTGGGAAATATTGTGTCAGATCTCTTTTAGGTTTTTTTTGTTTTTCTGGTTTAGGGTAAACATGGACTATGTACACAGTGGAAAATATGGGAAATACTAGACGAGAACTAGCATTCAAAGGTAGACTATCAGGCGAGAACTGATAGGAAAATAGGTTAGGAAAATTGATTTTTGTGTTTTTGAACCAGACGGGCTGACTGGACAACAAGCTGAGGTATAGACAACCAGGCGAGAACTGGCTGAAAGCTAACGTACACCAGGCGAGAACTGGCATAACACTTGAAGAAACGGTGACCGAACGAGAATTGGTTACCAATAAACTGCACGGGAACTGATGCTTACAATAAACTGCACCAGGACGGGAACTGCTGCTTACAATAAACTGCACCAGGACGGGAACTGATGCTTACGGAAGGGTGGGCCAGACGAGAACTGGTTACCGATTTTCCAGGCGAGAACTGGACTTTGGAAACGACTGGTTACTGACACGCAACAGGTTTAAACTGCAGGATAATGATCCAACAACAACAAGACCTTCTTATTTGAAAGGTTCAGGTTTTGATAAGGGTACTGACATGATTCCCCGATACTCAACTCTGGCTGGGGATACACAGGCTGGTTTGAACAACTTGCTTCAGTGCACTCAGCTGGGGATAACAAGACTGGCTTGCACAACTTGCTCCAGTACAATTCAACTTGCCCCAATCTAACTCTTGGGAGTACCTGCTCTGAACAGCTTGCCTCGAGAATACTTCGAGAATACCGGCCCCGGTATCTGTATGACAACAGAATTCAATCTCCAATTAAACACCTAACAACCAGTTGATTTCAACATTCTCTGCGATGACTTGCCCCTGAATGAGCGTTCTAGCGACTCAACCCGATCTGATTATCCATTGGAAGCATCTGCTTTCAAATCTCAGCGCTCTGCATAATTGCCCCTGATTGGGTCTTGAGAAGACTCCTTCTGATCAACTGCTTCTCAAACAAACTGCCCCTGCTCAACTGGAACTTCGGGACTTGTCCTCAGACTGACTGATACTGAACTTACCGGAAGATAATGCCCCTGATTCACAAGGCTTCACAACATACACCATTCTGGTTCAGACTGCTGGATTACTCAGTCCTATTTGATTACTCCCTGGTGGAATTTCTTTCATGCAAACTACTAACCTGCAATTAGAATCGTCTGTTCACGAATGGTAATCTTAATGCAGTGCTCATGCAGATTTTGAAAAAATTTTGAGCTGTCACTCATTTACATGCATATGATTGAGAGTGACGAATGAACCAAAGTTCAAACGCAGTGCTTACATGGTTAGCGAAAATACAACAAGGATGTGACTAGCAAGTCAAGAAGGAGTCAGGTTACTCAACCTTATCGTAATGCGCTTCAGACTAACCCTACCTCAATTAGGTCTTTTAAGGGTTGTATCGTGGTCGGGTTCACGGTTCGTGAAACAAAGGATATTTGGCTCAAATTTTGATTTGTACCCACCCCTTCTACGTGATGATCTCCGATCCTAAGGTTCAGTTAACCTGGCACAAGCACTCGCCTCTTCGAGAAGTATGTTGAATGGTAAGAACCACAGTTAAGGAGTTCACAAGCTTTTCTTCTAGAGTGATAGTTACTCCTCCTTCGTTTTCGGTGTCTGTGTACACGACTTTGTGATTTGCTGGGGAAAATTTCTTTTTACTCCCTTCTTTTTCATTCTTTTGATTCCCTAACTTTTGCCTGGACTGACTCATTTTGAGTTCTTTTCGATTTTTCGATTTCTTTTGAAGTCCAGCGGGATGCCCTGATTTTTGCCTAAGTATTAGCTTTCTCATCTTTTTACTTAGCGGGCTTTCTTTCTTTCTTTCTTTTGGAACAAAGTCGTGCGACACTGGTTGTCTTGATTGCTCCGAAAGGATTGTAACTGTCTCACTCCTGATTGGTGAGATTTGACCTTTTGAAGGTATAAACTGATTGGTCCTTGAAAGACAACACTCCTCTGCAAGACTTGAATGCTTGGTCAAGCCAACTGACAACTACCCTGCCCCGGGTTAAGATGTGAGGGTTTAAAAGTCCGAAAAAACTTCTACTTCCTGGCTCGAAGTGGTTAACAAGGGACTAACTCCTTATATCTCCAGTGTTTGGGGGATTTGAAACAATGCCTTGTACGTCATCGGTACGGTCTTATCTGAAAGCATGCGATCATCGGTTATGAGTTTCAGTTTCATCATCCTCCTAACTTTGCTAGTCACAGCGAAAAAGTGGAGTGAATAAAATGCAAGTGTCAGTGCAATGCAATAAATGAGCGACAGCGACATGATTAATTCAGAAAAATGCATAGTCACTTTATTATTATCACCATTCAAAACATACAATGTTAAAAGCAGGTAGTAACTAACAGAAAAGAAACTACAAATGCAAAATGGTAAAAAAAAGTCTGAGAACTGCCAATGCTGAGGCGCCTGCCTGTTTGAACCACTGGCTTTTGCTGGGGAATACCCTCCGAGTCACGAGCTTAGACAGCTGAGCGGTTAGGGATGAACAAACAGAAATCCTTCTCGAAAGGAAATGCGATCCTGATCAATCAACTGCTGTACCTTCGCCTGAAATGCTTTACAATCTTCGGTTGAATGCCCCGGAGAGCCACCATGATAACCACACTGAACGTGGGGATTGTACCCAGGAGGGTAAGGTTCTGGAACTGGCTTAAGAGCTTTCGGCTCCACCAAAGACTTCTGGATCAAAGATGGTAGCAACTGGCTATACGGCATAGGCACTGGGTGAAAAGGAGCATTCCTTCGTTCCAAGTTGTTGCGAGGTCTGTTCTGATTCTGACGCTGATTCTGATAACCTCGGCCACGAGCTCGCTGCTTTGCAATGGAAGCGACATAAGATTCCTGATAGAGTGCCCCAGGCACGGCTGTCTGTCCAGAATAACAAGCCACGGGAGGTACTGATCTCTGATAAGATGATGAACCAACAAAATTCACTGATTCGCTTCGAGGATATTCAACCTTTGGCATGACTGAGTTGATCACAACTTCTTCTTCACTCTGATAGTCACAAGGGTATTCAGTTTCCTCAGCTTGATCATATGAAGTAATCTGAATTTTCCCCATTCTTATGGAGTACTCGAGGCGCTCTCCTAATGCTACCACGTCAGAGAAACTTGCCGGAATTCCGAGCAATCTTTTGAAGTACGGATATTGTAGGGAATCCACAAACATGCTTGCCAGCTCTTGGTCTAACAGCGGGGGACGCACTCTAGCAGCAAATTCTCTCCATCTCTGAGCATACCTCCTGATAGGTTCATTGATCTCTTGAGACAACTCTTGCAAATGCATGCGATAAGGAGCAATGTCTAGGTTGTAATCGTACTGCTTCAGAAAAGCTCTGGCTAAATCCATCCATGACTGAATCTGATTCCTCTCTAACTGCATATACCACCTCAAAGATGCCCCAGTCAGACTATCTTGAAAGCAATGGATCATCAACTTATCATCTCGCACAAACGCAGTCATTCTTCGACAGAACATCATCAAATGCAGCTTTGGACAGCTATCTCCCGTGTACTTCTCAAATTTCGGCACTTTGAACTTGTAAGGCAACACCAGGCCAGGAACCAAACACATGCCTACAGCATCCAGGTTGACAGCATCTTTGGCTTTCAAAGCTTTCATTTGCTCTTCCAACACTCGGAGTCTTCTACCATCGTCAAGGGCTCTTGGATCTACCATCCCAGCTGCTGGAATATCTCTTCGGTAATTCATCACAGGGAAAGCAACACCTTGATTGTTGACAGGAGGAGGACGCTCATTCTGGGCAACAAACTGCTCATGTCGACCTTGGTTCTCAACAGAAGGCTGTACAACTTGGTCTGCAGCAACGTTGTTCACTTGCGGGGAGTCTTCCATGGAATCATACAGAGGGTTGGACGCCATAGTGAACCCTGTCAGGGTGTTAGGAGACTGGAAATTGCCTTCATACATGGCTACCAATAATTTTCAGCTGACTTCGACACTTGATTCTGCTCAAATCTACTCAACCCCTAGGTAGGTCTTCTGACAATCAACAGCTGCTCAATCCAAACTCCGGGTAATCACCTTCAGGAAACAAAGGCTGGATCAGAACTCTGGCTAGCTGGAGGATGATATGCAATGCAACACTGATATGCATATGATATGCAAAATGCAGCAAACAATGGGACCACAGCCCCCACACAAAATCTGAATACTGCTGCACTGCTGACGGAGACGCTCTCTGAAGAGAAGACCAAAATAAGGGGTAGGTTGAAAGTCAAGTTTCCTGCAAATAAAAACCCCCCCACTCACAGGTATGGACCTATATCTGACAAGGTACGGCATCCTATGCGGTCGTCAGCGTCACAGACTTTCAGAACTGACGATACGATTCCCAGAAGGAGTGGCATCATCGAGTCCTGAAGAGGCCTCACTTAGCTAACTTCCAAATGATCGGTTCCCGGAGTCGACAATCCAACTGACCAAACAACCCCCTCGACCCAAAGGGTAGGAAAGAAGTCAACCAGAAGAACCTCGTCCGAGTGTAGATTTCGCGGGACACTAGTACAAGCAAAGCCGGTACGCCCCCACTAATCTCTACTCTAAGTCTAAGGTGCACTCCAAGCCCAGGTCCGGCTTATCTCTCAATATCATAGAACACCCGTAACACCCCAACAGCAACAGATAATATCGATAAATAAGCCCCAAACAAGCGCTAGGATTGACTCTCTTAAGGGACATTGGATCCCACATGCATAAGAACTATCGCAGTCCTTAGCAGCCAGGGGACGTTGGATCCCCAGCAGAGTCGCCAGCTGGCGCTACTGCGAAAATCGGCGCCGGCTGACAGAAGAGTCGCCACCGTGCGTTATTTATCCCTCAGAGCGGGAAAGGAAACGCTCGAAGTAAACCTCGCAAAAAACGGGGAAAAGGTATGGTCATCGCAACCATAGCCTGGGTTCGGGAGTCGGTTACGCAAGGGGAAGGTATTAGCACCCCTCACGTCCGTCGTACTCGACGGGATCCACGCTTGCTTGGGTTGTCTACTGGATGCAAAACAATCTATCTACGGCTGCTAAATCTAAACGGAAGGGAATTGACTCGATAGAGCGTCGCACTCTATGCCTACGTATTCTCAAGAGAGAAAGTCAGAGTCAACGTAGTTCGGGACTACAGGGAAAATTGGCTCGCCAAGACCTCGCGTCTTGTGCCTACGTACTTCCACTGGATGGAAGATCAGAGCTTTACGTAGTTCAGACTAACTACGGCTAAACAAAACATTCTCACACAGCAGTGAGGAAAACAACTGGTTTCACAGGGTCGGGAACCTATGGGCAAAACTACGGTTCGGTCTCAAATGCGCTTGGGCAAGAGAGAAAAAAGGGTACTCAATTAGTCGTCAGCGGGAAAGTCTCGATCGCACAGCCGCGAGAGAACAACAGTTAGTCGTTAGTGTGCTCGCTAGGATATCGCATCCTATGCCTACATATCTTCGTCTGGTACGAAGAATCAGAGCAGCTGTAGTTCGGCTACTACGGGACCACAGCTCAAATCTCGTTTTATTAATCTCTGAAAAATGATTACAATGGGTCGATACTGAAAATAATTCTCCTAGGAAACGCTATCCTATTCTATCCTGAAAAATTGAATGGAAATAGCCCCCTAACAAATGGGCTTCTAAGCTATCCTAAAATCGGAAAATAATTCCTATGAAAGACCTAAAAGAAAATGTATTCAAAAATATTAAATCGACACTTTAATATTTTTTCCTTTTCTCTTCTTTTCTCTTCAACATATTTTTCTTCATATTTTCTTATTGAATATTTTCTCCTCTTTTCTTCTTTTCAATATGTATCTATTTTTCTCATATTTTTTCTCTCTTTATTTTTAACAATATTTCTTTTCTCACATTCTTTTTCCATTTTTTTTTCAAATATATTTTCTTTTCACTTCTTTTTTCCTATTTTTCAAACATATTTCCTTTTCACTTCTTTTTCTTTTTTGTGTAACAAGTAAAAAATAAAAAGAAGAAAGAAAATAAAAGGGGCTGGGGGGTGTATCCAATACAGGGGATTACAGGAAAATAAAATAAAAAAACTGGGATTGAATTGGGCCCAGCCCAATGTGCCTCTCCAAAAAACGCAGAAGGGGGTGCTGTGTGCATCTGGGAGTATGCCATTGAACCCCATTGGGCCTGAGCCCATCCTCATCAGAGAAAGAGAAAAAAACTTGAGGGGAGATGTTACTCCAAAAATTTGGTTGGGCCTGGCCCAATCTGCTGCGAACCCTTCCTCTCTTCCCTTTCAGCTTCCATTCTGAAACAAAAGAAAACCCTAATCTTATCTCCGCCGCCGCCGTTCTCCGTTTCTGAACTCTCTTCTTCTCCGCTTGGTTCAACTCACCACAAACCCTCTACCATAAACGTCCTTTTAATCTTCCCAAATGACACGCCATTGAAAAGGATGGAGATGGAGGCGAAGAGCTTATCTGGAAACGTCTTGCTCGTACTCATGGATGAAGGTTTCATGGTAGAAGTTGTTGAACGGGTTCTTGGATTTGCGTTGAAGCTTATTCTGGCGATCTGGGAAGCTGATGGAGGTAGGCAACGAATCTTCAACGTTCTGAGGAATTTCTGGAAAAGCCAAAGGTGAACGCAGTTGAAGGTCTTGCATGATCGAAGGAGTTGATTAGGGATGGATGGGATATGATCGGCGGATGACGATTCTTGATGTGTTGATGGTGGATCCAGAACACAATCTGGAAAGATGATGAATGTTGATGAAAGCTTGTTGAAGTTCGTTGGAGAATCTGGATCGTGATGAAGATCGTCTGGAGAAAAATATGATGAATGTTCTTCCTGATGAATTTCTGGTGACGCTCGTTTGATGAGGATCTTGGAACTCACGAAGTGTTCTTCGTTGATGAGCGTTCGTAGAAGTTGTTTGTGGATTCGGAGAGTTTGTGTTGAACACGGTTGAAATCTGGAAACGATGGAGAATCATCTGCTCTTGAAGTTTCTTCTGGAGTTCGCTGATGCGTGATGGAGCTTGATCAGTTTCTGGATTTCTGATCTTGATGATGAAGATCCATCGGGGAAGAAGAGGGTTTGTGTTGAATTTCTGGTGATCTTCTCTGCATATTATTATGGTGTTGTTGATGGAGGTTGTTGATCGGAAACTGGGAAGGATGAGTGCACGATGAAGTTTGTTTTGGGATTTTCTGGGTTGAGAGTTGGATCTTGATCGGAGATGGAGGTTCATGGTGGCCACCGGGAGGAGGAAGATGAAGATTAGGGAGGTGGGGACGAAGGTGACCGGATTCTGGGCGTGTTGGAGTTTGCCGGTGAGGGTTATGGCGGCCGCTGGCCATGCAGGCCGGCCGGTGACGTTCTCCGGTGGGATGCTGTGTGGTCACCACGTGGTGACGATGGTGGAGTGGGTTTCTGCATGTGGGACGCGTGTCCCCATGCGTGGCGGTGAGAGAAGGTCTGAAGGGTGTGAGGTGGCGTGACCTTGGGGATGCAGCGTGGGGTCCTCTTCTGGCCAACACGTGGCGTGCTGGTACTTATAGGCTGATGAATTCTGGCGTATTCTGGAAGATTCTGGAAGCAACTGGATAATGCTGGAAAGAACTTGGACTGTCTGGACCATATCTGGGAATATTGGGCTGCGAAAATGAGATTGGGCCCACACGAAATAGGATAAAAAAAACTTCAAAAACCTGCATAATAATGACTCAAAAATGGATTAATGGCAATGATTAGACCTTATTAAAATCTGATTATTATTCTAATTAACTAAACTAATAATACTCTAAAAAAAAAATCCCTAATATCTACTAATCTGAAAATTATTCTAATAATATTCTATATTAAAATCTAAAAAGACTATTATTTATTTAAATTCTATTAACCCTAATTTTTATTATACTAAATCCTAAAACTATTAAAGCTATTTAAAAAAAACTATTTAAAAATTATACTAATACTCTAGAAAATCCTATATTATCCTAAAATGAAAAATGCTATTAAATTCTATTAAAATTTCTAAAAGCTATACTACTATATTATCTAAAAATATTAAAATCTATTTAAAATCCTATTAAATCCTAAAAATGAATTTAAAATCTATTAAAGCCCTAAAAAAAAAATCCTATAAAATCCAGAAAAATCACCACAATTCCCAGAGGGACAAAATGAGCACCGAACGACACAAAACTTATCGGTAAAAATAAACGGGCACCGAAATATCCCAAAAATCGATTCTACCTATTAAAACTGATAAAAAACACCTGAAACACGAGACGAGAGCTGTGATCCCTGATAAAATCAATACAAATGAAAAATGCAATGTATGCAATATGCAGATGCGAATGCGGTTATGCGTCGAAACATCGAGCCAAATACGAGACCCGGTTGGTCAAATTTTGGGGTGCAACAATGAAGTACAGAGATTCATGCACTTCTTCCTCCTTCGGGGGTCCTCTCAAAGCATAACCAAACTGCCTAACGGCGAGAGCCGGATTGTAATTGATGCCACCTTTTCTCGCAATTAGAGGAACATTAGGGAAATCCCCACAGTTGTAAACAATTTCTGCACCCACAAGGTCTTTGTTGAACCATACGATATCCTGAAAGTTAAACCTATAAGTCTTTTCGACCAATCAACAAAGTCGGCAAGATCAGCAAAAGGTCCAGACTTTGGTAAATGCGAGATAAACCACTTGCACAACAACAAGGTACAATAAGAGACGTTCTTTCCTCGATGGTTCTTATTCTTGTAATGAGTGGAATGATAGACATCACCTAAAAGAGTAGGCACGGGGTTTTTAGAAGCAAAGATGTGGAATGCATCTAAATCAACAAAATCAGGTAGGTTGGGGAACAATACTATCCCATAGATGCAGAGTGCTAGAATTGCATTAAAGACAGTCAAACATCCTTCCTTTGCAAATTGTTAAGTCTTATCCACTAAGAATTACAATGGGAAGCCAGGCGCTCCACTCCTTCGCACCATTCTTCCATCTAGCTCAGAGACATCCACATGCAGAGAACTGGCTAGTCTGGCCAAATTGGGCTCTTCTTCAGAATGCATAAAAGGCATCTCATCCAACACTGGAACTCCCAACAACTGAGCAAATTCTTCCAAAGTAGGCACCAGGACATACCAAGGGAAAGTGAAACAGCGCAACTAAGGGTCATAGAATTGTAATAGTGTGTGGACACCTTCCAACTCATACTTAGAAACTCTATAGACAAGGCTTAAGATTCTCCCATATTCCTTCTTGAAGTCCTCCATAACTCTATGCTCCACCCCAGAAATAAGACTAATCAAAGACTTCACATCTGGTATAGGGAACTTGTAAATGACAGCCTTCTTAAAACCATGCTCCATGACGATATTGGATCAGATTACTAGAATCAAAGGGAAAATGAACACCTGAAACACAAATACATGTCAATGTAAAGAAATGCAAATGAATATGCAAATGCAACAGGGGATCAAATGTTGTTGTGTTGCTGACTGCAATGAACCACCGCTTCGCTTTGGCGAGAAAATAACACAGTACTGAGGTAAGGGCCACTGTATATGGATCAAAACTCACACTGACAAGACAACAGGGTAGGTTGAAGGTCAAGGTTTCCTGCATAACCCTCCCCACTCACCGGTATGAACTTATCTCCGACAAGATCTGGCATCCTATGCAGTCGTCAACGTCACAGACTTTCGAGACACAATGATACATTCACCATTTCTGGTTTGGCATCATAGTCTAGTGAAGCAGCCTCACTTAGCTGACTCCCAAATGATCGGTCTCCAGAGTCGACAACTTTCAGATCCAACACCCTTTCCTGACCAATGCACAGGATAGGATGTCTTCAACAGAAAACCTCGTCTGAATGCGAATTTCATGAAGGCTAGTGCACGCCTAACGTGCCGGTCCTCACTACTTTCCACTCTAATGCTATGATTTTTTCTCAAGCCTGGACTTTGGCTTATCACTCAATGAAACACCACACCCAACAGCACAACATTAACGATATATATATATATATATATATATATATATATATATATATATATATATATATATATATATATATATATATATATATATATAATGCTGAAAATAAAATGCACATGCAAATAAAGTACAAATACAACACATATACACATATGTACACACCCAAAGACCAAACACACAAGCGCTAGGATTGACTCGCTTAGGGGATGGGAAGACTTCCCCAGCAGAGTCGCCAGTTGTAGCATCGCTGCAAAAAAGGAGCCGGAAAAGACAGAAGAGTCGCCACCGTTCGTTATTTATCCCAAAAAGAGGGAAAGGAAACGATCAGAGAAAACCTACGGAAAAGGGAAAAGACAGGTCATCGCAACCAAATCTTGGGTTCGGGAGTCGGTTACGCAAGGGGACGGTATGAGCACCCCTCACGTCCGTTGTACTTAATGGGATCCACGCTTGTTGTCTATCTAAAAGGGTGTTAAACTATCTATGCTAAAGGCTCACGGGGACAAAAGAAAAAGAAAAGAGACTCGATAGAGCATCGCCGCTCTATGGCTACATATTCCCTCGTGCAATGCGAAAGTCAGAGTCAATGTAGTTCGGAAAACTACGGGTGAAAGGGGGGAAGGTTGCTCGCCAAGACATCGTCGTCTTTTGCCTACGTATCCTCGTCCGGTACGAGAAATCAAAGCAAATGTAGTTCGGGCTAACACGGCCACAGGTTGGTTCAAGTGTTTTAACTGAGTAGGGTTAAATCTTTGTTCTAGCAGTTAGGTGTATTGCTGCTCGACCATTGGAGACTTGGGTGTTACCTGTTTGCGGTAGAACCAAGAGTTAACACACTCTTTCTGAAAATGGTTTTCAATTAATCCCGAAGGATAAGAAGGTTTGATGTTTTTATTTTATTTTTTTGTGTTTTTTAAACAAGAAGTGAATTGAGTTAAGGTTTGAAACTCATGTTGCACTAAAGACTATGACTCGAGAGCGACTACATCACATATCACCCAAAGGGCATACACTAAACACTCTAGAAAGTTGAGAGAAGGCCCCTCAACTATCATTCCCCAAGTACCTAAGGCTCGTAGCGTACAACACACGTTATCCTATATTAAGTGTTTTGAAGTGTTTAGGAGATGAGAAGAGAAAGACACAGACTAAGGGGAAACTGGACCCTAATGTTGTCATACACAATGCTCCTAAAGATTGCAACTTTCAGTTTGGTGTAGCCTAATTTTCTACCAATTTTACCCTTATTTTAAAATATGTAACTTACACAATAACTTCCATTTGAATTACTACTATCATCTTTTACATAACTTTTTATTAATAACTTTCTACATAATTTCCATTTAAACTAACATTAAATAAAAAAATATTATTTATATTTTTATGTATGTGCATTAAAAAGTGGGTAAACGGGCACGCGAGTGCCCGTCTGGATGCTATTGTTGTTAAGCATTAGTTATAACAACGACATCAAATTTCGTTGCAAAACTTTTTGCAACGGCTCTTATACCATCGACATTTTTTTGCTGCAAAAAACACATTTCTCAGCAACTTTGTGTTTTTCTTAACAACTTTTGTCGCTGCGAAAACTCATTTTTCTTATAGTGACAACTTTCTCTCATCATCACACGACCATTCTCACACCTTGATGACCATATGCGCGGCGAAGAAACTGGACTAATTGGTTAGTGTTTTTTTTTTCAATTAGGGTTTAATTTTTTTGGGTAGAACATTAGGGTTTAATCTTTTAGGTATAACATTAGGGTTCATATCTCTTTAAAAAATAAGCTCAATTTCTTTTTCAAATAAAAATTTACTCTTATTTTGCTACCCATAACTATCACTATTTTCATTATCACTATGTTTCTTTATATAATTCATATTTGTTACTCGCATAATTTTTTTATTCATATTTTTAATAACTTATATTGTATTTGATATTGAATGATAAAAAAATCAATTGGATTCCCATTGATATGTTCATAGATGCGACAAAGTTAATAATGTAACTTTTGTATTCTTTTGGATGCATTGTAATCAAAACCAAATCTGATCAAACCATTTTTACCAACTCTAGAAATGGAAACGCCTATTTTGTGATTCTAAATAAGATGCCTTCAAATGATGTTTGTCTTCTTAGAAAGGAGGATGCATCTTGGCTATGGCATAGGAGAATAGACCATATCTACATGGACCAATTAAACAAGTTAGACTGTAAGGATTTAGTGATTAGCATTCCAGACTTGTTATTTGATAAAAGTTGATTATGTGATGTCTCCAAAAAGGGGAAACAAGTAAGGGTAAAAAGTCTGGTTTCTACAAACTGACCCTTACAACTTTTGTACATAGATTTTTTTAGCTCACAAAACTAAAAAATTTAACGACAATCTTTATTTCTTTGTAGTTGTGGATGAATATTTTCGTTATTCATGAACGTTATTTCTATCTCAAAAAAATATATGTTTGTTATCTTTCAAAAACTTTCCAGAATTATGCATAATAAAAAAAGGATTAAGCATTGCATCAGTTCAAAGTAATCATGGTTGTTAATTCCATAATGAGGAATTAAAAAACTTATATAATGAGAATAACATTTATCATACTTTTCCACTCCACGAACTCCGAAACAAAAAAAGGTTGTGGGGAGGAAAAACAGATCTCTAGAAGAGCTGATGAGGATGATGTTCAATGGGACTAATTGGGATGATATTGGAAACACTTTTTATTATATAATGAATCATGTTATGATAAGACCAATTCTAAATTTGAAGCCCTATGAGTTATGTAAAGAAAGGAAGTGAATATTTCTCATTTACATGTCTTTGGATGCAAATACTTTGTCCTTAAAAAAAGGAAGGAAAACATTAGGAAATTTTACGCCCAAGACGGTGAAGTCATATTCCTAGGATATTCCACTTGTAGAAAATCTTTTAGTGTTTTTAACAAAAGAACCTTAATAATAAAAGATTCAATTCATGTTACCTTTGATGAGTCTTACCCTTTGTCTATAGAGGAAGATGTTGCTGACTATGCAAGTATCTTGAGAAAACATCTCTAAAATATAATGGTCAAGATAAATATAAATTTCAAGGTCAAAAGGAATATCAAAGCCTAAATGGAGATACTCGAGCTCATGAAGAAAACTTAGAAAATTAAAGTCTACCCAAAGAATGGAGGAGCACTAAGGACCATCCAATTTATAACATTATTTGAGATATTTCTATAGGAGTTACAACTCGACTATTCTTTAGAAAGGTTTGTAATCATATGACCTTTGTTTCCTAAATTGCACCAATGAAAGTTGATGAGGCCCTCATCGACAAAAATTGGCCTATTTCTATCCAAGAAGAGTTAAATCAATTTGAAAGAAACAATATTTGGGTAATCTCTCTTAAAGCCTCAACTAATCAAGTTATTGGTACCTAATGAGTCCTTCACAACAAGCTTGATGAAGATGGAAATTTTTTGAGAAGCAAAGCAAGACTTATTCTTAAAGGATACAATCAACAAGAGGAATAGATTTTAATGAGATATATGCTCTTTTAACTTGATTAAAGGTCATAAGGATGATTTTAGTTTTTTCTTGCATCATGGTTTTAACTTTTCCAAATGGATGTAATGAACGCGTTCTTAAAGGAATACATCTAAGACTAAGTGGTTTGTTGATCATCCTCTGGGTTTTGTAAACTATTCCTTTTATGGTCATGTCTTCAAGCTGAAAAAGACTTTGTACAACCTGAAATAAGTTTCTAGAGCTTAGTATGATCTTCTGAGCAAGTTTTTGCTTGAAAACAATTTTCAATGTGGGAAAGTTTACAAAGTCTTTTTTATCAAAACATTTGAGCATGACATATTGATAATTCAAATCAATGTAGATGATATCATTTTTGGTGCTACTGATGAATCCTTATGTAAGAAATGTGACAAAGACCTTTCAATATTTTCTCAGATTTAAAATTAATAAATTTAAATAAGGCACTTTAAAAAATCAAGCAAAGCACTACAAGAATTACTCACAAGATTCGGCATGGACCAAGCTAAGGCTATCTCCACTCTGATGGTTACTTCTTCCAATTTGGACAAGGATGAAGGAGGAAAACCAGTTTAAGTGAGCTATTATCGAGGCATGATTGATTCTCTTCTTTATCTCTCTCTGTATGTCGTCCTAATATATGCACATTTTGTGTTTTTGTGCTCATTTTCAAGCATCTCCAAATGGACCACTTTTCTCTGCGGTAAAATGCATTCTCATTAGCACACCATTAATGGGTTTATGGTACCTCAAAGGTACGAATTATGTTTTAGTTTCATACTTAAACTACATAATCGGTTAGGTGATATGCATAACCGATTATAAGAATTAAAAAGCTCATGGATTATTTTCCTTTTTAGATATATGTTTCCTATATAAATGAGGTTTCTCCTCATTCCAAAATGCACCATAGTTCAGATTTCTATTATCCTTTTATTATTTCCTCTTTTGATAGGTTAATTGATTGACCATTATTTGCATCTGTGAGACCAATTGATTGACCATTAAGATAATGTCTCCTTGTCCTACTAAGGTAAAGTCATGGGTATCAAGTAGCTTGTTTCTCTGTCGGAGACAGATCATTTATGAGTATTAATATGCTTTGAATGTTATATTTTCTTATTAAAATGTATTAGTCGACACTAAGATATAGTGACCTTGGATCGACCTATTCAACTTAACCACTTTACGTTGATTCAGCTACGTCATGTCTAATGGAATGGTTTAAAACCAAGATAGATTTTGTTGAGTTTGGATTTAAATTCGCCCAATTATTAGAGTGTATACAATCCCTCAAACATGTAAAAGCAAGATGCTTTAAGCGAGAGATTGGATTATACAACTATATTTTCCATAGTCGCATAACTACACATGGCACGCCGAGCATTTAGTTTGGAAGTATATTAGCGCTAAAATTACTTAAAATACATAACTATTTATTAACTTAATCACAAGTAATCAATAAAAAGATCTTCTAATTTATGACTAAAACAAAATAAAACATATGTATGGACTTTTTAACTGTATTCATAAAATACAAATAGAAATAATTAAAAAAAGAAAAACCCCAAACAACAACCAAAGATCTCGCCAAACAAATATCTTTCAAAAAATATTCTCATTAAGTGAAGATAGGGTCTCGTTAAATGAACAATGGCAGCAATCGGTGTCACATGTTTTATAAAGAAGGTGAAGAATGAAAACAAATTTGATGAAGTAGATGAAGATTGCAATCAAAATTTAGAAAATTTTTTTGGTCACCAATTTTAACGTTGCTAAATCGGTTGTTAGTGGTATTTCAAAGGAAATAGTACTAATGTGATATTTTTGAAAAAAATAAGGATTTAAAAGATCTTTTTAAACACTCATTTCAGTCCTTTTTAAAGATGCATGGAAGCAGTGGATGTCAGGTATCCCTGCAAACAAGATATTCTTAGGGCTACCTGCTTCTCCAACAGCTGCGAGAAGTGGCTTTATTCCTGCAACTGATCTTACTTCTACCGTGCTTCCAGCTATTAAGGGTTCTGCAAAGTATGGCGGTGTTATGTTGTGGTCTAGGTATGATGATGTTCAGAGTGATTATAGCTCCTCCATCAAGAGCCATGTGTGAAATCTAAATTCATCTAGCTAGTAGTAATGTATATGTAATATGTGATGTTTTGTTGAAATGAATTCACTACAGTTGAATGATCAGTGATGGTTATCGAACGACTAACAACAGCTATTTTATAGACTTGGTAATGGTATAAAACTAAACCAATAACTATTATTAAAAACATGTTATTAATATTTTGCAATACAATGGCTATGAATCAATGTCGTTCATTGCTTTCATATGGGGGCACGTTACAAAAGGATAATTCTTGCCTCCTGCATTAAGCCACTAACTAATACTCTGTACTAAGCCACTAATTTCACATGTTAGCAAAACCATCAATTCCTCCATACTTAATTCAAAACACTAGGAAGCTGAACAAAATAAAACATTGATCAACTTGCCCTTACGCTCACAAGGACTTCCGTTGGACCCCAACGTATTGCGACAATAATGCATCAGCAATCACTTTTTAACCACAGATGCAAGAAGGTCAAGAATCCGCTTTTGCTGTAGTTGAGTTTGCCTTTCTTTGATCCAGCTTAAAACATACACATCAAAATGATACTAGTCATGCTGGAAAGGATGTCAAGTATAATTACCTTTCACTTCAGTGTGCATCCGTTCGGATCCCTCCGGTACAAAAAGTCTGCAGTTACACGTTGATTTGAATTCTAATGATGACACTGAACAATCAAAATGACCAGTATATTCTTAAGTGGAAATAAAAGGAACCTTAGAGCTGGAATTGATCAAGCAATCTAGAGTTGGAACTGTTCAAGCAGTCCCTGGTGGAGATGGAAATGTCCTGTGCCGGAATAGCTTCAGCAATGCTCTACGTTCACAATCCTGCACACAGATTGAAGATGAACATGTTTTGTGAAATACAATATATTCATCCAGCGCTAAGGTAGTTTATTAAGTAGCATTCATGCAGGAACTATATCCTTGTCCAAAATATCCTAGAGATAGTAATAGATCTTTTGATGAAGATCATATAAAACTTGCAAAATAAGGTCATGTTTGGATTAAGCCCTTATAACAATGCGCTTATCATATAAATGAGTATGTTTAAGCTATTTCAATTACAAAAATTAAATTCAAGTTGAACTGTTTTCATATAAGCTATAAGCTATTCTAGAGAGATGGCGTGAAATGGTGTGAAAATTTACCTTGAACATATATAGATGAAATGGTTTATCTGGATTCATTCTCCTGAGCTTCAAATATGTATAAGCAAAGCTTAGTTGATCACGGGATGTAAATCTATCAACTTCATTAAACCAAAGACAGGAAAATAAATTTGACATTGGTGTATGCGCCCTAACTATAAAGGAACCCTCGGGAACATCTGCAACATGAAAGACTCCATAGTTGGAATGACATTATGCACGAATAGAGACATCAAAATTCCATAATGAACAAATGTGTGAAGGATACGCACAGCTTGGAAGAGGATTATCGTTTGATGGTTCAAACCTGGGGAGGCCATCAGACTCGTAAAAGCTAAACTGTTCATCAATTGCTGTGTGGTTGTATTTATTTAAGCGCTTATTTTGGAGTACCTCTTCCCAGACACTGTGACGATCATAATGATTCGAAATGGCATATTCGGCCTTCGTTCGCCACAAAAAATATTCAATAATCAGCATAGGGTCAGATGTGAGTCGCATCTTGCTGTCGAGCCAAATTGAATACCTAGCAAACAAATATATTTTCAAAAAACGTTAAAGTTGGGAACAGATTCAAAGAAACTTCAATGCAAGAATAGATTGTGAAATCTACCGAGAATTTGGGAAGAGACGGTGTGATAAGAATTTTGGCACCTTGCCGGTTCTACGCATGTCGTCATATGGTAAGCTGTTTACAATAACTACTTTCCACAAGCCAATGTAACCTCTTTCATCAGGATGGTTTCCTTCTGACAAAAGTTTGGACAGTGTTTGATCATCCATGAACATAACAAAACAAACATTGTCCTTTGAATATTGACTGATCTGTGGCAAAGAGGCATATATAAAATAGAATAAACTTTTTGCTTTTCGTATGGAGAATGCAAAAAACAGAAGAGAAAAAAAATAGCCGAATTACCAGTTTACTTGTAGGCCTCCGAATAAAATCAGAGCTTCCGAAAATGCATGAAGAAACTGCAACCTTACAGCTGGACATGTATGCTCTATCATTTTCATCTAAATCAAATCCAGTGCTTGGATATCCTGGCGGTCCCTTGACAAAACCACAGTGAATTGTCTGGTTTTTCACATAAAATGACTCTTCTCTTTCCTCTAGAGTTGCATGCCCTCCAAATCGAGGTTCAAATAAATCATTTTCTGATGTTTTTTCTTCACGGATAACATAATCTTGAGAAACCCATGTGAAGTTCATATAATCTTTGGGTTCAATAAGGCCATCTACTGATTGCCGAAGTCCAACTTCACAAGGAAAATCTGAAGGAATTGAATTTAAGGAAATTATTAGAGGCGAAGAATGTAGTTAATAATGCTGATAGATTATAGACAATGTTGATGGTTTTCGACAAAATTCAAGCATCGGAAGTCATCTAACCATGAAGTTAAAAATCTCAGGTTTTTTCTTGTTCATTTTGATTGGAAAACACCAGTTGTATTTGACAAATACTAGTATTCAACGTGCACAGAATCACACATCATTTTCAAAATGCTAAAAATTATGATATCACTAAAATATAAAGGACATGTGCATAATCAGGTTTTTCCGGCAACATATGATTCATGTAACTGCATAATCAGTTTTACACAAGTATTTTTTGTAAAATGAATTTCTCAATAAATTTTCATTTAAGAAAGAAACCAGGGGAGGGGAATGCGTTGAACTAAAGACTCAATTGGTGGCCAAAATAGGATAAAATAAAAGAGTTCAATCACAATAAGCTCTTATCATATCCACATTTCATGAGCACCAAATGATTCACAGATAGAACTATGTTATCATATTTACACATTTGAGGGGAAATAAATAAATTACAATCAAATGACAAAATTATCCTTTTGACTAGGCAGAAAAGATGGTGGTGAAGGTGCATTGGGGGAAAGATGGAGGGCGTCGGCAGAGGCGACAAAGATGATGGACGACAATCATGATGGCGGTGGAGGGTTCAAAACAATGGTAATGGATGCAGCAGAGGTGGAAAGGAAATGTGTTGGGTGGTGGAGGATATGTAGGGTGTCAAGAAATTATCGGTGCTGATGGTGGCAGAAGTAGTGATGACAAATGCGGTGGGGGTATCAACAAAAATAATGAGTATAGATTGGCAGCGGTTGATAGGACATTAGATTTAGGCCCTAGCCCAATAGAGAGGCTTAATAGAGAATTGATTATAACATTTTATGTTAAAAGGGAAGGTATATAAGGACGCCGATAACAAGGGAGAATTCATTATGTGCATTTTCGGTTAGAAACCTTTTGGGTTGGGCAGAGTGAGAACCATCTCTCCTCTGAGGAGCACTTGACTCTGAGATTATAGGGATTATTCTATGTTATAGTGTTAATTGCAATCAATACTACATAATGTGATGATAAATGAGTTACAAAGCATGACTCTTACGCTTCCGACGCTTGCTTTTAGGTGGCCTTCCATAGTTGTTTAAGAAACTAGTCTCTTCTAGGTGAAGCTCTCCCTCAAGATAAATTGGAGTTGAGAATCTGGATTCGATTTTAGCTGCGACGAAAGCATTGGAACAAATAAAACTGAAAATTCAGTAAGTTGGATATTTAAACATAACCAGCGGTAGGAAACTATTTGCATATAACCTTACAAAATATCACAAAGAAAGCCCCGTGTCTCTGGCCTCACCTTGTAAAAACTTTTTCAGTCCATAAACAGTTAAGAAAATGGAAAAGAGTGCCAGGAGGAGGAAAATCCAGCGCAAAAGTCTTTGTTTAGTGATCCTACTGAACCTTCTACTACCACGGCGTACAATTTTAGAGCCATGATCAGTTTTAGCAATAGAATTTAAAGCTGCATCAATGATGACTCTTCTCTCTGGAAATAATTCAGCATTGTTTCTTAGAAGAGCCATGCCAGAGTAACATCCCAAAATTCAGACATAGACCGTAATATCTACAAAATAAGCCAACAACAAAAAAGTTAAAAATTGCACCCAAAAAAATGATAATCTCACTCATGTTGCCAACTCTTGATCAATATCAGAGTAGTCAATAGTGGTCAATAGCTGTGTTATCCAGCTATAGCGAAACGGAGCGGAGGCTGACCGCTATGGGAAGAACCTTAGTGGTGTAGAATACTATTGCAGCCGCTATAGGGTAAATAGCGGGGTAGCTGATCAAAGCGGTTCTTGGCCCGCTATCCTTTTCTGCCATAAAAAACCGAAATTACCCCTTAAATTTTCAACTTTTTAAGGATTACTTTGGGGTTTTCAATCAAATTTTAAGTTGAGACTCAACCTTAACCTTCCTACATAGTCGTTTATGCACTTCAAGAGTCACGTGTGCTATGTGTGCTTTGATTTATGAATTGAATTGTTTGTTTAATTTTACATTAAATATATGTTTATAATTATTATGCCTAATTTGTCCGAAAAATGATCAAATAGTGCGGTCATCCAGCTATACGCTATCCCACTTTTGTGGTTGGCCGTTCCGCTCTGCTATCTTGGAATGCCTACTATGATCAATGTAAATTGAAAGGGGTGTCCGACCGGACACACTCAATAGCACCGACACTTCTGATTAAAGGTATGTCTGGTGGTGTCCTACACCTAAAGCAGATGTGATTTCATTCAAATTTGTTTGATATGTTGGTGCAAATTCATTCACTAAATTTGACATCCTACAAGCAACTACAGATTACAAAAGCATCCTAAGAATGAGAGGCGGTGCAATCAATGAATGAAGGTCAAAATTCTTGAAGCAACAAACAAACATCCTTCTAGACCCAATCAGATAGCAATGGCAAGAAATTGAAAGGAAATAAAAGAATGAAACTTTTCCAATAATTATCACAAAATGAGGGAATGGAAAAACTTACTGGGATTAACGAAAATACGAATGCAGAAGATGGAAAATCATTCCAAAATGAGATAATTGAGGATGTATGATTATGGGTGATGTAGCGAACTTTATAATTAGAAATAAAAAGTTTCAATTTTTCGTTTTCTCAGTTGTTGTTCTTTTTTGAAGCTTTCGTTTACTCATAAGTTATTATAAGGTAATTATTGAAGCTAAAAATAGCTCATGAACATATCATAAGTTAATTTTGTTAATTACATTTAAACACTAGTAATATAAATATTTAGTACATCACAAGTAAAATAACCTTTTTCAAATTTTGAAACACATATAGAGTTAATATTAACCCTTCAATCTTACATGTACGATAGAGATTAAATTTAAGTAAAAACCAATATTGACCACTATCCAACAAATACCGGAAAAACCTGCGCATTTGTTGCAAACAAAATAAAAAGAAAGCCGAAGTCACGAGAATTCTTATTCTAATAATACGCCCCAACGCATATACACATGCAATAAAACGCTCAAATATTTGACAGAATGCCAATTTGCAAATACACCATCATCGAACAATACAATGAAGCTAACAAATCATACACCTAAGCAACTGATACGTACGCACGCAATCTACACAATAACAATACACATCACATAATCTCGAAAACTCAATAAACATAACAATCATTTTCCATTTTCCAAAATCCCAAACATCAACATCTAATTTTTTCAACAAAAATAAAATAAATAAATAAACTAATTAATTAATTAATTAAACTAGTCCTTTAAACTTCAACATAAAAATGCAATTTCCATTCAGGTCAACAAAATTCAATCGGGAACCAGATCGAAATTCAAGCTAAATCTACCTATCTTCAGTAA
Organism: Lathyrus sativus; assembly: GCA_963859935.3. Classification (NCBI taxonomy): domain Eukaryota; kingdom Viridiplantae; phylum Streptophyta; class Magnoliopsida; order Fabales; family Fabaceae; genus Lathyrus; species Lathyrus sativus. The sequence continues at coordinate 480,297,345 of OZ012736.1, read as the reverse complement.
GAAAAAAAGTTGAAAAAAAGTCGAAACAAAGCGATTAAATTATCTTCAATTCATACCTGGAGATGAAGCAGTAATCGATTATACCTTTATCGGAATCAGCAGCAATAAACAAAACCAGAAAAATCGAGAAACGAAGAACAACGCAAGTACTACACAACCTCGAGTTGAAGAAAAAAAATTGAAATCGAAACTTGAAAGTATAAATAAATAAAGAATGTTGAGGAATCGAAGTGAATAGGTAGTAGCAAGTAGCAGATCCAATCAGAGAAAGGAAAATTGGCGAAAATCGGAGGTGCGGAAAATGGAAGGAAAAAGAAGAAAGAGAAAAGTGAGAGAAAAAGAAAGTAGTGAGTGAAGAAAAGAAGGAAGACCCGTATCTGCGAAATTCAAACCCACATTGAGTTTGACGGGCAAAATCCGTTTGGTCTGGTTTGAATGTGTTTAATAAACAAAATTTGAGATATTAGTACCCAATATGCGTTTAATTGAAGTTATAATTTATTAATTATCGTTGATAATTTGAAATATTAATTGTATGATATTTTAAATTTTATTTTATTATTTAAAATATATGTTTGAAAATAAATAATTTATGTTAAAATATTAATTACACTTATATACGAGAGCATATTTAAATTTATCTCGAATCTTTTCGAATGGATTTAGGGTTTCAATTCTTACCTCCAATAGAGATTGATGTAGAGAATGAATATTTGTTTTAAATTTGAGTTTGTGTATGAGAAAAGTAAAACTGTCTTCGTTCCATTATCATATCTAGATCAAGAGCATTTAACCTGTTATTTGTTCAATTAAATTTATCGTCCTCACATATTTTCATATTTATCAAATTGTATAGACAAATTTGAGTTAAAAATGCTAACAAAATTTTTAATAATTCATTTTTAGTTTATTAATTAAAAATTTTGTCGTTCCTTAAAAGAAAATTAAGATACCAATTTTTTTGATAATTTATTTTTCTGGAATTTTTTAAATTTTAGTTCATATTTAATAAAAAAACTAACATTATCGTAAAATTTTAAAAATATTATAGTTTATTTGAAATTTCGAAAATTGTGATAGTTTGTTGGAAATTTTTTTGGAAAATTCAATATTTCCTTCAATTTTTTTCATTGATTTTATATTAAAAATTTTGATTTTTTTTTTAAAATTCTTGATAAACGCAATAAAAAGCTCAAAATAAATTAATAAAAAGCAACCACTTCAAGGGTATTAGATTTAATTGAGAGTGACAAATTAAATTTTAGTATTAAATTGAACACAGCTTCTATAGTTGAGTTGACTTCTGACACCCTTTCATTGTTTTTACAAGAAATAATAATCTATATACATAAAATAAATTGCTTCCTATAGTATGGGTTTTTATTTTTTATTTTTTTTCTTTGGGACAGGAGTATATAATAGGGCTTATATGGTCGATTCTATAAATTTCTTTTTTAATCAAATTTTAATTGATAAAATATAGTCAATCAATACTAATTAAATTGGTCTCCGACAATAGCGCCAAAAACTTGATGGGCGATTCGCAAGTGCACGAATAACGTCAAAGTAATACAAAAGAGTATCGATCCCACAGAGACCAAACGTCAATCTATCGATTACTATTGTTACGGTGTTTATCAAGGTAAGTCAATTAAGGGATTTGGTTGTGCAGAATAAAAGTAAAGTGCGGAAAGTAGATTCAATTATAAAGCAACAGACATAGATACAATTCATATAGTTACGTAGTATTTCAGATGTGTACAAATAGGATATCTTACGGGTAATGTTTTCTACTCATGAAAAGAACTAATTTAACAGGAACTGTCGCTTTCGCGTATTCAGAACCGAGTTTATCCCTAATCGATCCCTCTTATTGTCACATATAAGAAGGTGCGCATTGCGTTAGGACTAATAAACCTATTTTTAAGAAATATAGTTTCTAGACTTAGTTGAAAAGTATTTTAACCTAGAATTTCTAATAAAAAGAGGTTCTTACGAAACGGACTTTAAATCCATAAACGCGTCCGAAAACAGTTTTAAAATTGCTTTTCTTAAACATTAAAGATTCCTAATTGACTGAGCCAAGCGCTTTCGCTTCCTTAGAACAGTCAAAACTAACCAAATTTATCTAAAGGTTGGACGATATTCGATCTTACACAACAGATTTTAAGTAGAGAAAATAAGTGTTAAAAGTAAAAATATCCCTTAAGTGATTATATCGACATTCGTTTGGAATACTACTTATAACTACAATCCTCGCATCCTAACCTTTAAGGTTTAGTCGGACATGGTAAATAAATACGAGAAAGTAAAGTGCGGATAAATAAATAAAGTGCGGTAAAAGGTGCGAGAAAATAAACGTGCGAGAAAATAAAAGGCGGAAAATGCGCATAATCTACACCAGAAAAGTGCAGCAAGCTTGCACAGAAAAATATGATCACACACACATTCATACAGAATGTTTAGTCCATAAGTGTCAAGACATGTATATTTTGGTGTAGCCTATTTTTCTACCCACCTTCCATTAAGCATAACAGATCCATACCTCCGCCCCATTCTCTTTTTCCATCCCCGCCACCATCATGAAACTATACCAACCTCAACCATAACCCACAAATATTTTGCCCTTCAACTCAATTCTTCTTACCAAAACCAACTTTTAACTCACCACTGTGTGAATCAAAAAAATCTATCCGCCGTGTTTTCGCACAAGATCACCACCGGAGATCCGCAACCACCACAACAGATCTGAAACCTTCATCATCACTCTCACAATTAAAATTTGTGCGGTTTATTTTCATGGTTAAAACGTCGATGCAATGATGCAATTTGAGTGACGTTTGTTTGAACATTGCGACATTCATCCTTACCTCAACACTTCTCAAACACAGTAAACATCTACAGCCGCAACATAATAAGCAACTCAACTCGCTTCAAGTAACAGCGTTGTAGCGGCAATGTCGTAGCAACTTCGATAATGTTGCAGTCCAGCAGTAGCTATGATCATTTGTGTTGTGTTTTCAAGCCACTGAGTTTTAGTTCAAGACTTTCTTTGCAAGAGAGATATCATCACAAATATGAGGATTAAGAACTGAGATCTTTATCTTGAGAATTAAGAACTATCCGAGTCTAGGCGAGTTGATATACATTCCATCATAAAATGAATTGATTGGACATCTCACCATATGCAAGGTGTCACCAAAAGGTTAATTGGAAGACTATTTTATTGTCTATGCATCTTGTTCGATCTTTCATATTACTCACCGTGGGCTACAAAGCTCATTACACACTCACGTTTAAAAAAACACAGGTACAATAAAAAAAAAGGCGGTGAAATCAAGCCAAGATAAAGGGCCTATAGAAGCCTACACGGTCTAGTCAAAACATGATAATCAGCTTATAAACAAAAAAACCTACAATTTACACTTTCGAAACACGATCCAGTCACATGTTGAGCATTGTGATTTAACCGCCTTCTAAGAATGTCTCTGTATAAGTGAGTCCACTTAGGCCAGATCAAAGAAATCCTTTCACATATGACTTATGAAATGCTTTTCAGAATTGATCTGGGCACGAAAAACTTCCAATTGCGGATATCAACAAAGAAATACATTCAAATAAGTTACATGTTTTGAATGAATCTCCTTGTGTTGTGCTTACTCAATGGGAACCATCTTAATCCGCAGATTTCAATTTTTGATCTGGCCTGGGTGGATTAGAAATACATCTTTAAAATTAATATTTGAATGTATTTCTTTCTTTGACCGTGTGTGGAGCATTTGTTGTCTTTGATCTCTCAAGTTATATTGCATATTTTTATTGGTTAACTATGTTAATTTATGTGTGTTAATACGAAAGGTAATACCTAATGAGGAACATCTCTCAGGTACAATATATTTTAGCCTCACTTTGATTTTGGTGTAGCCTATTTTTCTACCAATTTTACCCTTTAATATATAACTTACATAATAACATCTATTGAAACCACTACTATCATCTTTCACATAACTTTCTATTATTAGAAGCTGGGGTCTGGATACCACACGGGCTTGAGCTAATAAAATCGGTGAAAGCCAGGGTTTGGATACCGCTCAAGCTTAAAGAGATAAGATAATAACCGAGGTCTTGATACCACACAGGTTAAAGAGACATCATGGTTTGCTGGGGTCTGGATACCACACACGCAAGATGAGTCAAAGGTCGGGGTCTGGATACCTCATAGGATCAGGAAATAAACCGGTAGAAGTCGGGGTCTGGATACCACACGGGCTTGAGCTAATAAAACCAGTGAAAGCCGGGGTCTAGATACCGCACGGGCTTTACTGAAATAGACATCCACTGGGGTATGGATACCACACAAGTTGGTCAAACAAAAATGGGTACGAGCCAGGGTCTAGATACCATGCAAGCTTTAAGAAACGGATCGAAAAGAGCCGGGTCTGAATACCGCACGGGCTAATGAGATACACATCAACCGGAGTCTGGATACCGCATGGGTTGGTTGAACAAAACAGTATGAGTCGGGGTCTGGATACCGCGCGGGCTAATAAAGTGAACGTCAACCGGGGTCTGGATACCACACAGGTTGGTTAAACGGATTGGTATGAGCCGGGGTCTGGATACTGTCACACCCTTATTTTCGCCTTTAGCCTTTATACCCTACATTCGCCATATCATACATCGTTCTATTGCATATCGAGCATGTGGGTACGGATTGGGTCGATGTGTTATTTTCAATTTCAAATGAGATAACTCGTCTATCTTGGACTGCATGGGAGAAAAAAGGTTCATCACCTAAGGTTTGATCTAAGTTTGAAAGTCTATTCATGTGGATTACTTCAAGAAGAAGTTACTTGAAAAATATTAGGATATTCAAGATAAATATTCATAATGAACATGAAATGCAAGACCAAATTCAAGTTTGCTTCATCCAATTTTGTTTCAAATTCTTGGTCAAGTAGAGTTCAAATTTGCAAAGCATGAGTCAAGATCACAAGTGCATAATTCAAGACTTCATATAATGACATAAGGGAATCCATCATTCAAAGTTCAAGATTCATGAATTCAAGACTAGATTCAAGAATATTACAAAGAGAAATTTCATGACATTTGCAAAAGTGTCACATTTGTTACAAAGTTTTAAGCTCTTGGTAATGCTTAGAAAATTAAGCTATTCCTAGTCTTAATCCAAGCTTCTAATTAATTTCATGCTATGATCAAGATTATGCATGCTTATTCATGGGCAATATGAAGGTAATCCAAAACAGCCCCATGCAAGAAGTAACAAGTTGCCTCATGTCACAAAATATACATGTCACAAGACCAAGGGAATAACATATGATAATGCATCTAAAAATCAGAATTGCCAAATGCTGTCAAAAGGGGAGTAGCATTGACCACAAGAGTTGTCAAAACACAAGCCAACAAAAGGGGTGCAAGATACAAAGTGCAGCAGAAAAAAGACAGCAATGTATAGTAGTGCAGCAAAAATACAGCATAGGAGCTTGCATGAAAATGGAAAGAAAGAGAGTGACATGAGAAAAGGTGGTAGGAGACATTACCCCATGAAAAAATTTGATGTTTGGGGAGAAGGGAAAACCCTAGAAAAATAAGATAAGAAGGGAAGGGGCTGTAAACAAGGGAATCATTCTTTACACATTCAACATCCACTACACATTGCAAAAACCAGAAAAGATAGAAAGAGAGCAAGAAACCCTAGAGAGAAAACCAGAAAAAAAGAGTGAGAAAGAAAACCAGCAAAAATCAAGAAAGTTCCATAGAAACCCATAGAGAACCACTGAGGAGAAGCACCTTCAAAGCGTAGAAGGAAGAAGGAAGAAAACACACAACCAAACCAGTGGAAGCTTAACAAAGAAGGAGGAAGCTCTTGGGTATCCATCTCAAACTTTTTCTCTCTTTATATTTTTGCACTTGCCATTTATTATCATTTGTAAGCGTGTTTGTGCTGGGTGTATTGTGTGAGGTCCCAAAGGGACCAAGAAACCATTTTTAAGAACCAATAGAAAGGAAAAAAAACCACAAAAGACAGCAAAAAAATAGCAAATATTGCATTTTTCGCTCCAGGTCGCGGCGCGAACATGCAAAAAACAGAATGACAACTTTCTCAGTTCGCGGCGCGAACATGCAAAAAACAGAATGTCCATTTTTCTCGGCTCGCGGTGCGAATTGATCAGTTTGTTTATTTTTTTGCTGTTTTTACCTTTAAAATTTTTTTTCAAGGAGTTCGCACGGCGTGCCGTTTTTTTTGCATGTCTCAATTTTTTTTAGCCAACTAACCCCACATGTTTGTATGATTTTAGTGTGAATATTACTATTGTCCTCGTTGACTTTTGATTCCAAAAACCATTTTCAAAAACAAACTCTCGATTTTATCGAGCCACTTTTAACCTTGTAAGTCGATTGCCTTGCGCATCGCCATCGACCTTGTCCGTATTGCTTCAAATATATCTTTACAAACAATAAACCTTGATCCAACATCAAGTGATATTTTTTCTCATAAAAAACCCAAAATACAATAAATATATGGTTAGGATTGTACACCATGGATTTTAAGGTGGTGGAGAAGGAATGAGAATGGAATCCTCCTACACTTGTTCCGAATGTTTTGGATACAAGACACTCGACTTGGCTATTCGAAACATTCACCTCTGTCCAAAGTCCTTTTGTGTAATCCTAATCAAGAACCATTTCTCTTCAAAAAACCTAAAAAAATAACACCAACTCATCAAACTACTATTTTCGCCCTAGGGCATCAATCAAAAACCCTTTTTCAAGGTATAAAATCAACCAAAAAACAACTATTTCATAAGCCTCTGAACTACGGAGCTCTGATTCTTCACTTCTTTTAAGTGAGGATACGTAGGCACAAGGGCCACAATCCTTGGCGAGCATTAAAATAAATAAACCAACCCCTCTTTTCCTTAAGCAAGCAAACTCTTAATAAAAACACCCATTCACGCGAAATAACCTAGGAGGTTCCCATCGAGTACGATGGATGCGAGGGGGTGCTAACACCTTCCCCTCGCATAACCGACTCCCGAACCCTAAGACTTGGTTGCGATGACCATGCTCTTTTATCAAAGGTTTTATCGCTATTTCCCTTTCCCTCCTTGGGATAAATAAAATCCGGTGGCGACTCTGTGTCATTTTTCGCATAGCGACAGATACCATGCAGGCTCGCTGAAAACAAACAGAAGAAGCCGGGGTCTGGATACCGCACACGCTTCTGGAACAATCACTAGCTAGGGTCTGGATATCGCACATGCTAATGGAACAAACCGGAAGAAGCCGGGGTCTGGATACCGCACGAGCTTAAAATAACCTGAGGAAACCGGGGTCTGGATACCACACGGGCTTAAAATAATCATCATCAACCGGGGTATGGATACCACACGGATTAATGAAATGAACATCAACTGCAGATATACCTGAAAAACAGAAGGGGTAACAACCTGGCTTATGTTTCAAATGCACATGTTTGAATATGGTGTAATGCTCCATACGAAATGGAAATGCTACATGTTTGGGAGGATTCTATGCACAATGCAAATGCAAAAGAACCAACTTTAGCAAAGTAAATGCTAAAGAAGAGAGACCTTCTCTGTTGGGGAAAGGCTAGACACGCCTAGCACAAACGGACCCATGCTGGGGGAGACAAGCCCTGGATGGCTTCTGAGAAAACTTCTGTGTAAAATTGCTTTACTGCTAAGAGCAAATCCACTCCGCTGGGGATCAAACCAAACTCTACTGAGGAAAACGCCCTGGATAGCTTACCAGAATACAACTCTTCTAGGGGAATGAACGACTCGGCTGGGAGATTGCCCTGAATGGCTTTCCATAACACAACGCTCTGAGGAGCAAACGAACCTACTAGGGATACATAGTCAATTATTGAGATTGACTTCTACTGGGGGAGGTCAGCCCTGTATGGCTTCCTAAAATACAACTCTTCTAGGGTACGGGATAAACAAACGAGAATAAACTCCATCCTGCCGGAGGTTCTGCTCTGCTGGAGACTTAATCTGCTATCTGTTGGGGATAATGAGTGTGATTTGTTGAAGAAAGGGAAAAATTCTCTCCAATGACTTTGTTGGGAATGAGCGCATACAATCAACCTGTTGGGGAGGGAGTACTTAAACTGCGCATCTTCTTTTGTCAGGTACAGAACATTTGCCATCAAGAGTGCACTTCTGAAAAAAACTTTGAGGCCAGAAGCCCTAAAAATAACAAATAAACAAACATGTTTTGCATAACAGGCATCATCCTAAGCATCGCCCGTGACATTATTCAAGCAAAAATGTTACTTCAATTATGGTTAGCAAACCCACAAATTTATGTATGCAAAGTTTTTTATCAAAAACATCAGGCGTCTTTTGCAAAAAAAAATGGTAAAAAGCTAAAACAAGAACAAAAGCTTTTTTGAATAATATGTTTTATTCATAAAAGGCATGTAAATAGGCAAATTTACATCAGATGCAACTCCTGAAAAGAGAAAGTTGTGTGAAAAGATAAATGCAGGAAATATACAAAAATGTCGGCAATGTGGCGCAGACAACCACCATGTGACGACTCATCCATGACTCGCATGACTTTGACATTTTTCGATGCTTCAGCTTCTGAATAGACAGATTTGAATGGTCGACCCTCGGGTCCTCCCAGAATCCACTATGTTCGTGATTTCTTACGCAGACCGCAGTCGTTTTGCTTTTCAGATCCTTAACTTTTGCCTGAATTGCCCTCGCGGGTTTTCAATTCACCGGGATACCCATTTTTGCCAAATTCGCCTTTTCAGGTTTTCAAATTTGCAGGTTTACATTTTTTCTTATATATCCCTAACTTTTTCCGGAACCTATCCTTTTATGGTTCGCCGGGATGCCCCATTTTTGCCTGGATATTCTTTTTCTTTCCACCGGGCCTATTTTATGCAAAGTATTTTCTGACTACGTCCGTGTTCACAGGGGACGTAAAATCTTCGCCGTCCATGGTTGATATTAGTAAGGCTCCTCTGGAGAAGACTTTCCTTACCACATATGGACTTTCATAGTTTCGAGTCCATTTTCCCCTGTGATCCGTCTATGGCGGGAGGATCCGCTTCAACACTAAGTCACCTGCCTGAAAGCTCCAAGGGTGCACCTTCTTGTCAAAAGCTTTCTTCATTCGACTCTGATACAGCCGACCGTGAGCAATAGCTGCCAATCTCTTTTCGTCGATCAGATTGAGTTGATTCAACCTGTTCTTCACCCACTCTGCCTCGTCCAGCTTGACCTCAACCAAAATCCTCAAAGAGGGAATCTCGACTTCTAATGGCAGGACAACTTCTATACCATACACTAGTGAGAAAGGAGTTACCCCAGTTGAAGTACGCACCGAAGTACGATATCCGTGTAGTGCAAAGGGCAACATCTCGTGCCAATCCTTGTAGGTCGCCACCATCTTTTGCACAATCTTCTTTATGTTCTTGTTAGTTGCCTCGACATCGCCATTCATCTTCGGACGATATGGAGAAGAATTATGATGCTCTATCTTAAAACTCTAGCTCAGTTCCTTCATCATCTTGTTATTCATGTTCGAACCATTATCAGTAATGATTCTCTCAAGCACTCCATAGCGACAGATGATGTCCCTTTTGATAAAACGAGCCATGACTTGCTTGGTGACATTGGCGTAAGAAGCTGCTTCGACCCACTTAGTGAAATAATCGATCGCCACTAAGATAAATCGGTGTCCGTTGGAAGCGGTTGGATCGATCTTGCCAATCATATCAATGCCCCACATGGAGAAGTGCCAAGGAGACGTCATGACATTCAAAAGGCTCGGCGGCACATGAATTTTGTCGGCATAAACCTGGCACTTATGGCATTTCTTCGCAAATTTGAAACAATCAGATTTCATAGTTAACCAGAAGTAGCCTGCTCTCAACAATTTCCGAGACATGGCATGTCCGCCTGCATGCGTTCCGAAAGCACCTCCGTGGACCTCTCCCATAAGCAAATATGCTTCCTTTTCGTCCATACATCTTAGCAGAACTAATTCGAAGTTTCTCCGGTAGAGTACATCGTCTTGATTCAGATAGAAGTTCCCAGATAACCTCCTCAAGGTCTTCTTATACCGAGCAGATGCCCCAGGCGGGTATTCTTGGTTCTTGAGAAAGTTCTGGATGTCATAGTACCATGGCTTCCCATCTAAATCTTCCTCAATTGCAAATACGAATGTTGGCCTATCGAGGCGCGAGATGACAATTCTCGGAGCATCGTTCCAATGATTTACTTTGTACATTGAGGACAAGGTAGCCAAGGCGTCTGCCATCTGATTTTCTGCTCTTGGTACGTGATGAAACTCTACTTGGTCGAAGAAAGGTAACAACCTCCTCGCGTAATTCATGTAGGGAACCAAATTCGGTTGGCGAGTCTCCCATTCTTCTTTGATTTGATTAATCACCAAAGCTGAATCACCATAGATATCAAGGTTCTTAATTCTCAAATCAATTGCTTCCTCAATCCCCATGATACAAGCTTCATATTCGGCCTCGTTGTTTGTGCAGGGAAAGTCGTTTTCTCCATGTCCTCCGGAGCCATTTTTGAAGGAAAATTGCGATCTAAACGCAGCGGAAAACAAAAATTTCCTTTAGTGATCCTTACGAATGAGCATGGTCAGTGATAGAATCATTACCTCTTTGTGGCGATTCAGATCTTTGATGCAGCGATCACAAGCGTTGATGAAGTGCAACGCCTCTACTCAGTCCACACGAACAGCTTCCGGTCACAGTGCTAGCTGCTTACGAACGGAATTATTTGAGTGAGAAAAGAGAATCAAAAACGAAATTGCATCAAGTGAAAGCTTCATCACAAGGGTTCCTTTTATAGACTCTCTTGCGGGCTGCGGGCTAAAACCCAATTCACATGATCCATAATAATATTATATATTATTATAATAACTATTATTATAATAAATATATTTATTTTATTATTATTTTATAACCATTATAAAATAACAATAATTATTATTATATTATCCGAATTTCTATTTTTCACTTAAGTGCACCGTACCTTACGGTGTTCCTTTTTGATTTCTCTATCTCTCATCAAACTGTCCTTATGTGTGTGACCCTGTAGGATTTCGTAACGTTGGTAATTATATTAAATTATATATTTAACATAATAAACAGTAAGCGGTATCTAGCAACACATCACTGCTACCCAAGTCACGAAAATGTCATGTGATCTGACAAAACCTTTTTCGTGATAATATATGTTTGTACAATTACCCTTTTGCCCCTATGTCTATATTGAACACAAGGCATACACTGTGTCATCCTTGTCCAGTTCAATATTGGGCCCTTAGACATTTCTCCTGTTATGCAGGATTGGCAAATTCCATCTAGGACACTCATGTCCCTCAGCATGCTTCGTGGAGTGCCCATCAACTGTCTTTATGATCATCCAGTTACGGATAATGTTTGATCAGCAATAAAGCACCTGACTCTACATCTAGGGTCCATAGTGGTTTCAGGTCGAAGGGTGGTGTTGCGGTGGAAATAGGATCACAAACTATTAATTAGTTTGAATCGCAATTCAATTCACAACCGCTCTTTGATTTATCCGAAGGAAAAGGTCAAAAGAGGGAAAACCTATTTTGCATCGTAAACACAATGCGGGGAGAGATCTAGGGTTCGGGGGTTGGTTAAATTTAGGGAAGGTACTAGCACCCTAAACTTCTGTAGTACTCTACAGGAACCTTTTGTTCAAATGCTTACTATTTGCTTTATTTATTTGCTTAAGGTATATGTACATAAGGATTAAAAGTGAGAAAATAAACCTAAGGGGTTAATTCTAAGTTTACTCGGCAAGACATCGCATCTTGTGCCTACGTATCCTTACGGGAGTGGAATCAGAGTAATCGTAGTTCCCCTCAATAGGGAGGTTAGAAACTTCTTGACTGTGGTCAAGGTCTCAAGGGGAATAAACGCATCTTAAGGACACGCTTACATGGAGTCTTAAACTCCGACCTCTACGTTGAATTGGTTAAGTTGTAATTAGGGTTAAATTAGGGATTCCACGGCGGGAAACCCTAAAATGAGTGCGGCGGCTCTTTGACCTAATGCTAAGGGTAAAATTGTAACTTTTCCTGCGGCGAGGCATTTGTGAAAATTAGGGTTTGTAGGTTGTAAGGTTTTGAAGTTGTGAGGACTATTGACACGGCGGTCAAATGCTAGACCTAATTCCTTCGGAGTGCGTAGTGTGACTGGAATATTAATGAAGATGTGAGATGATTGAGTTATGCAAGCAGAAAATAAAGACAGCAGTTAAAGCCATACAAACAGAAATTTAAAGGCAGAAACTTAAAGCGCGATTATTAGGTTCGCGTAGTTACATATGAGAAGCAGTTACAATATAGTAATGAAATAAAACGAGATAAGTAACGGTAAATGTAACGAGCTGCAAAATGAACAAATGGCGTTAGTGGGCAGAGTTAGGCGGTGATCAAATTAATTACGAAACAATAAAGAAAAAGATGCCAATTCGAGATTTTTATTGTTGTTTTATTTAAAAATCTTAATAATTTAATGTTAGCTTGCAAAAGAAATTTAATTTAAAAATAATTTACTCTTTTTTTTTAAAAAAAGGTTTTATTTTTATATTTTAAAAAAAGAGTCTTTCTTATTTTTGTTAAAAAAAAGTTTTTTATATTTACAAAAGTTTTAATTTTGTATTAAAAAAAAGTTTTAATTTTTATTTTAAAAAAAGCAATTTTAAATTATAAAATAAGATGCTAAGAAAAAAATATAAAAATATATATAAAAAACAAAATAAAAAAATAAAGAAAAAAAGAAAAAAAACAAATAAGGGGAGGGGGTTGGGCCGGTCATCACACCCGGACCCAACCCGGTTGATGGTTAAGCAAAAAAACATTTAGGGTTCTGGGAACCCTAATGTTTCACGGCGCCGTTTCACTCTTCTTCTCCTCTCTCTCGCTTCTCTTCTCTCGCATCTTTCTTCTTTCTCTCGCTGTGATCCTCTTATTTCCTGAAACAAAACACGAAAAATAAGAACATGTGAGTTAATGCATGGTGGTTTACATTTGTCTTTGGCCGATTGATGTAAAGCTGAGGCTCAGGGTTGATTGCCCGCCGTTTTTTAACGAACGGCGAAGGTAGTCTTCCTTCGTTCGGTGGCGCGGTTGTTGATGTTGGTTCGTCGGAGACGATGATGAGGGTGCTGGTCCCTCTGAGTCTCGCGATTCTCGTTCGTTAGGGTTTTTGCGCTTTGAGTGTTCTTCGTTCTCTCTCTCTCACACGGCTACGTTCCTCCCTTTTTGATGGTGAGATCGTTCCCCTCTTATACTCTTCTGACCCTCTCCTTTTTGGGCTTTTGATGTTGGATTTGCATTATTGCCCCAGGATTTCGTGGTGATTCGATTTGATTTGATTTTCGTAACCAGCATACTTTTGATTTGATTGAAAGTTTGATATGATTTTGTTTGGTTTTTTTCAGATAACGATTGAACCATGTTCCCTCTTTTAGGGTTCGATTGGGATTTCGGTGAGATTGGATTTCATTTGTTTCTGATATATTTGATCTCATCTGATTTGTGATTCGCTTTTACTTTGATCTTATCTGATTGAATCTTATTTCCCTTCTTAAGATTTGATTGGGATTTCTTTTGTCATGATTCTGGGCTCGTGATTTGTGAACTTGGTGCTTTGGCTCGTTTTGATTCACTTGATATGATTTAATCTTCCCTGATTTGGAATTGATATCAATATCAAAATTGTTTTCTGTTATTTTTCTGATACAATTTGCCTTGCACCTTCAGGGTGGATACGGTTATGATCTGTCATGGACTTGGTCTGCTTTCCAGATGTTGATTGGATTCATACAGATTCTGTTTGACACAACTGGATTTGTTTCGAAATGTTTGACACAACTGGATTTGTTTCGAAATGTTTTCATTCTGATTTGTTTTGGTTAACTGGATTATTTATTCTGATTCCATTTGAACTGCTTCGTGATAAACTGAATCATTCTTCTCTGATTTACTCGAACTCAATTCTTCTGATAGGGACCGTTTTGATACTATGGGCATCTTTTTTACTGATGTGGTTCTTTTGATGCAGATTTTCAGTAAACTAACTTTGGTTATCCAATTTTCGATGTCGCTGTGGGTTTATTGGTTTTGGTCCTAATTTGATATCACTGAGTTTCGAATCTGGCGTAGACTGATACGGCCATAGTGTTGGATCCTTTTGATGTCGATTGGATTTGTCTGGGGATTCATTGATGAACTGGGCGGTTTTTATACTTTATGAATTGAATTGTCCATTCAAGTTTATGCAGCTCGTGACTCGTTTTTGGCTTTGAGTTCTGTTATGAACTTTGGGGAATGTTGATGTTGTTTGATCTTTGATGCTTGTGTTAAACTTCCGGCGGGGGACTCATAACCTGACTGATACACTTACTTGCCTGGGCAGTGATGTTCGAACTGAGCCCAGGCCTGTGCCTTTCGATCTTCTGCAATGAGCTTGCTCATTTGGTTCAAAAGGTGTTGCACTATTATGACATTCAGATTTATGAACTGGTTTTTTCTGATATGGATTCGGCTGGTTTTGTTTGGTTGTCTAGCTGCAGGGTTCGAACTCAGTTTCGATTTCTCTTGATTGCTGATGAACTGGTGAACAGAGTTTGGTTTATTTTTGAAACTGAATTGGATTGCTGATGCACTGCTTTTTTTCTGATGCAGCTTTCGGTTATCCAGTTTATTGATGATACTAGGCCATGATGTTTTTCAAACTGAGTCCACGTACCGGATTGCCGTAAAGATCTGAGCTTGCTTCCTTGTGATCTGAAGATGGATTGAATTTTCGAAAACTGATGTGTGGTTTTATAGGAACTGATGTGCTGATTTTACATGATGGAACTTTGAGTTCGAATTCCAATTCAGTTTCATTTCCAATTTTTTTTGGTGTGGACCCTTGATGAAATGGTATTCAGTTTGGTTTTGAATCGAATCCAATTACGGCGAATCAAATCGGTCCCCACTTCTTTTACCTCTTCATCTTTCTCGGTTGTCCCGCATTGATAAGAAACAGTAGCCACTTGATCTGACGCCAATGGCGCGGGTCGGTAACGGGGGTAGGACGCAGCTTCGGTTGTGCCACTCCCGGCACTCGATGATGACACTGTTCTGAGAGTGTCAAAAACCTCTAACATTTTCTATATTGCTTGTTTTGCTTTGATGTGCAGGTTAGTCGAGATTTGCGGCGAAGCTTAGAGACAACATGAAGACACTTAGATGTTCTTAGGATTTAGGATAGATACTTTAATGTAATTCCTTAGAACTTTAATGTAATCCCTTGTAACTTGTAAAAAAAAATATTATGAATAAATAACATTTTTTATCCAAATCATTTCTTCTTTGTAATTCACTTTGCAAACTTGTAATAATGATAATAAAATATTATGAATAAAATTCACATATTCTATTAAAATCATTTCCCAATTGCTTCTCCATGCTTTAATTTGCAAACACCTCAACATCCGATTAAATCTCACTAGTCAAATATCCTGGAATTAATTCGATCCAACCATTGCATGAATAAGTTCCATTAATCAGTCGAAGTTTTCACCGTTTTCCCTCTGGAAGAAAGAAGAATGATTTCTTGTTAAACCCTGCTCCACAGATCAGACTTTGATATCAAACCCACGTAAATAAACGCCTCAAAAAACATCATTACGCCCAACATTACGAACTATGCTTCAAAAATGACCAAAACGCCCCTGGGGTATTTCCTGCAAAACAAACACCTTCAGGTCTTGTTAGTGGTTAGCAAATGCGCAGATGATATGATATGCGAAATGACCGACTAAATATGAGGGTAAAATTTGGGGTATTACAGTTGCCCCTATTTAAATAGCTACACCGGACGATTTGAGTGACAGAGACTCGAGGAATCATGGTGGAGAGATTTAAATATAGATAACCGAAAATTTTGCCCTTATATGCGACGATATGCGATGCTATGGACAAGACTGGAACGACTTAATGCAGATGATGCCATGAATATGATATGCTGCGTATGCTGGAATAATGAATGCGAAAATGCTGACGAACATGACGACACTGGGACAGACGCCACGAGAAGAAACACACTGGGGAAAATGACGCGCTGAGACATAGTACAACACTGGGGAATTTCTAAAATTGATAGTCAACTGGTGCGAATAACCAATTGTCACTTTTAGAAAAGGAACGAGATCCTCCAATGGAGATGGTACCTATGAGACGGCCTCCACTGGGGAATCTAAAAATAAAACTGGATCACGTACGATTGTAAGGTCGATTACAGAATGCTGGAGCATTGAGCAAAGAATAACATCCAAGCTTCTGTAAACTACCCCTCGCGACAGGATCGAACGGACTTTTCGGAAATCCGTATCAAATATACAGGGTAAAGACCGACTGTATGCCAAAATAAATGGATTTTAATAGGAAATGCCCTAATAAGCTTCTCGAGGGAGAACTGTCACTTATCGTTGGAAGGGACTTATGTGCAAAAAATGGATAAGCACTCAAATAAAGAGGCTGCTGCTTATCTGATAGATAAATCTTCTCGCATTTAAGGTCGGCGTCTGGAATACGATTCTGATTCTTCTCTTACTGAAGGATAAATAAACTTCCTCATGCTTCAAGATTATGTTCTCCTGAACATGAAAAGGGTAAACTGAACTTCCTCATACTTCAGAATCGTGCTCTCCTGAATATGAAACTGGATGACTGAATATACTCATATTTCAGAATCGTGCTCTCCTGAATATGAAACTGGATGACTGAATTTACTCATATTTCAGAATCGTGCTCTCCTGAATATGAAACTGGATGACTGAATTTACTCATATTTCAGAATCGTGCTCTCCTGAATATGAAACTGGATGACTGAATATGCTCATACTTCAGAATCGTGCTCTCCTGAATATGATTCGGCTCCTGAAATTTCTTCATTCTTCAGAATCGTGCTCTCCTGAAAAAACGGCCAAACTGAACTTCCTCATAACTCAGAATCGTGCTCTCCTGAATATGATTCCGCTCCTTCTTTTACTAAAGGATAAATGAACTTCTTCATAACTTCAGAATCGTGCTCTCCTGAATATGAAACTGCTCAAACCTCCCCGTAACTCAAGATCGTGCTCTCCTGAATACGATTTGGTTCAAACCTCAAGACGGCAGGTAAATGGAAGCCCAACTGCTCCATGGAGATGGCCATTTGCTGCGAGTCATAACGAGGATATGATCGACTTCTTAGGTGAGAAATGTCTTGTGTTGATGCTGTAAAATGTAAAGTGTAAAGGGTTGTAACATGTAGGATTGTAAAGTGTTGTACTGATATATTTTCCAGGCGCGAACTGGCGTGTATCTGTAAAGGACTGTAGTTGATTTTCTTGAAAGGTAGTGCAAAATAAATGCACGTCCGGGTACAGTGATAAACTTCTCGGCGAGGACAGACGAACATCTGTCACGGTATAGTGAAGTTTTTTAGATGGTGCAAAATAAATGCACGTCCGGTTGGGCTTGACGACCGACAAGACTGAGATTCAATCTAGGATCGAGCTAGAAAGAAAACTGGTAATCTAAACTCCATCGAGGGAATGATCTCGGAGGGTAAATATCTTATCCTGGTGAGGAAAGATAGTTGAAGTAACCGTCATCCACGAGGATCGAGCTCCGTAGGGAAACTGGAAACAAGTAAGTATTTTATGCTTAGGGCTGACAATCTATTTGAAGAGAATGGACAAACCCAATTACTCGGCGATAACAACCAATGACGGTGAAACGCAATGAACCTGTGAATGCTAATGCGTATGTTAATGTGAATGTATGTTAATGTCTATGTATGTTAATGTTTATGTATGTTAATGGTTATGAAATGAGTATGTAATGAGTATGTAATGAATATGTAATGAATATGTAATGAATATGTGATGAATATGTAATGAATATGTAATGAATATATAACGAAATAGGCATGTGATGCTTATGCCCTTGCGTATGCTGACGAAACAGACTAGAGACGGGACGAGAGATGAAATAAACATCTCGACGGAAATACCCTGCGTTCTCTGCAACCAATACGTCAATCATGGGTAAGAAAGATCAATGGTAGAACCGAACCTGGTTTTAAAGTTCTGAAATCTCTGGGGAGAAGATAATCTGCTTGGGTGTACAGTATCACGTCTTCACATGGGGAGAAGAAAACCTGAGGGACACTGTTGAGTTTCCCAAGAAAAAGTTGTCAGCTTATAGCCTCTCTGGGGACTATCACTGGGCAATGGTTTGAAAGTGTTTCTGCAATAATGATATTTCCGGGGAATGAAGAGATCCTGTCGGAATTTCCACTAGTCAAAGTAATTTATTACATTTCAAATTTGTTGTTTTTGAAAAACAGTTTTTGAAAAAATCTCCAATGCACCTTTCATTTTCAAATTTTAAGAATAAACGCATTTTGCATAACAATAGAAAATAAAGAGCAATGCACCAAAGAATGTAAGTAACGAGATGGTATCTTTTATTAAAGGGTGGCTGCTTGCTGAAGGCATAGCTCCACAGATGATTACATTTTGAAATTGGCAACATGGGAAAAAGGTTACATCGAATCCAACGACACCTACTGACACTAATAACTAAGACTAATCCAGAATCCTGCTTTGGGCAAGGATGAAAGAACTGAAACATGGCTCTCATGCGGAAAGTGTGTTTGAGATAATCAGTGTCTTCTGATGCAATGAAATGCCTTTGTCCCTAACTTTTGCCTGGACCGCCCTTTCGGGTTTTCAATCCACCAGGACGCTCTTTTTTGCCTAAGCCGCCCTTTCGGGTTTTCACCTTAGCGAGCTTTTGTTATTATATTTTTTTTCAACCCTTACTTTTGCCTAAGTCGCCTTTTGCAGGTTTTCGACTTAGCGGGTTTTTAGGCATAATATTTTCGGACTGCATCAGAATTCACGGGATGTGCTAGTTCTTCACCGTCCATTGTCGTAAGTATTAGAGACCCTCCGGAGAAGACAGTCTTTACAACGAATGGGCCTTCATAATTGGGCATCCACTTTCCACGCATATCTTTGTGTACTGGCAAGATCTTTTTGAGTACGAGCTCTCCTTGACGGAACTCACGGATACGGATCTTCTTATCAAACGCTCTCTTCATCCGTTTCTGATATAATTGCCCATGGCACATGGCTGTCAAGCGCTTCTCGTCAATGAGATTCAACTGATCCAATCTGTCCTGAACCCACTCAGCTTCCTCAAGTTCAGCTTCCATTAACACTCTTAAAGAAGGTATCTCTACTTCGATGGGGAGCACGGCGTCCATTCCATACACCAATGAGAAAGGTGTTGCCCCTGTCGAAGTTCTTACTGAGGTTCTGTATCCATGCAAAGCAAACGGTAACATCTCATGCCAATCTTTGTAAGTCACAACCATCTTTTGCAGGATCTTCTTGATATTCTTATTCGCAGCTTCAACGGCCCCATTCATCTTAGGACGGTACGGAGAAGAATTGTGGTGAGTGATCTTGAAATTGTCACACAGCTCTTTCATAGTCTGGTTCTTCAAATTGGTGCCATTGTCAGTTATTATCCGGCTTGGGATTCCATAGCGGCAGATGATCTCTTTCCTGATGAATCGGGCAACCACTTGCTTGGTCACGTTGGTGTAGGAGGCAGCCTCTACCCACTTGGTGAAATAATCAATAGCAACGGGAATAAAACGATGACCGTTAGAAGCCTTCGGCTCGATTGCCCCAATCATGTCAATGCCCCACATAGAGAACGGCCATGGTGAAGACAAAACATTCAACGGTGACGGAGGTACATGCATTTTATCAGCATAGATTTGGCACTTATGGCATTTCCTAGCGTATTGGATGCAGTCGGCTTCCATGGTTAACCAGTAATACCCAGCCCTTAACATCTTCTTGGACATAGCATAACCATTGGCATGGGTTCCGAAGGTCCCCTCATGAATTTCCTGCAGTAACATGTCCGCTTCCCGTTTATCAACACATCTGAGCAGGACCATGTCGTGATTTCTCTTGTATAACACGCCATTACTGATAAAGAATTTGGACGCCAGTCTTCTCAATGTCTTTTTGTCCAGACCAGTAGCGCCATCGGGATACTCCTGCTTGACGAGGTAGTTCTTGATATCATGAAACCAAGGCTTTTCATCCACCTCAACTTCTTCGACCATCTGACAATAAGCGGGCTCCACCTTGCGCTCAATATGGATAAGAGGTGCTTCATTAACGAACTTAACTTTCCACATGGATGCTAACATGGCTAAAGCATCAGCTACGTGATTCTCGGATCTAGGAACATGCTCGAATTCTATCTCGTCGAAATGCTTGATCAGCTCAATAATGTAGTCCTTATAAGGGATCAGCTTCTCATTCTTCGTTTCCCATTTGCCTTGTACTTGGTAAATAACCAAAGCTGAGTCACCACTTACTTTAAGAAGTTTGATTCGGAGGTGAATCGCTGCTTCGAGGCCGAGGATACATGCTTCATATTCTGCGACGTTGTTAGTGCACTCAAAGTCCAATCTTGCTGTAAATGGAGTGAATCCGCCTTTTGGGTTCATCAAAACGGCGCCTATACCATGCCCATTGAAATTCGAGGAGCCATCAAACATCATCTTCCACCAAAGACCTGGTTCTGGACCTTCGCTCGGATCTGGCTCTTCACAATCCCTTTTAATCAACAAAATATCCTCATCAGGAAAATCGAGCTTAAGAGGTTCATAATCTTCAACTGGCTGGTCTGCAAGATAATCAGATAAAATACTACCCTTAATCGCCTTCTGGGGTACATATTGGATGTCATATTCGGATAACAACATGTGCCAACGGGCTAGCCTCCCGGTTTGAGCAGGTTTTTCGAAAATATACTTGATCGGATCCATTTTAGAAATCAACAATGTGGTATGACAGACCATATACTGCCGAAGGCGCTTAGCGGCCCATGCCAATGCACAACAAGTTTTCTCTAATGGTGAGTATCTGTTTTCGCAATCGGTAAACTTCTTGCTCAGGTAATAAATTGCATGTTCCTTTTTCCCAGTCTCATCATGTTGCCCAAGCACACAACCCATAGACTTCTCGAGAACGATAAGGTACATAAACAACGGTCTTCCAGGTACGGGCGGGATCAGAATAGGGGGATCTTGCAAATAACCCTTAATCTTCTCGAACGCTTTCTGACAATCAGGGTTCCACTCAACTGTCTGCCCCTTGCAAAGCAACTTGAATATCGGCTCACAAGTAGCGGTCATATTGAAGATAAACCTGGAAATATAATTCAACCGTCCCAGAAAACCTCTAACTTGCGTCTCGGTTCGCGGAGCCGGCATATCTTGAATGGCTCGGACTTTGTCAGGATCCACCTCAATCCCTCGCTGGCTAACAATGAAACCAAGCAATTTTCCGGATCTGACACCGAAGGTACATTTTGCAGGATTCAATTTCAACTGATATTTCCTGAGTCGTTCAAACAGCTTCACCAAATGGTCTAAATGCTCCTCTTCACTCTGAGATTTGGCTATCATATCGTCCACATACACCTCAATTTCTTTGTGCATCATATCATGAAAAAGAGTGGTCATAGCACGTTGGTAAGTTGCCCCTGCATTCTTTAAACCGAAGGGCATGACTTTGTAGCAGAAGGTTCCCCAAGGAGTAATGAAAGTAGTCTTCTCTCGATCGTCGGGATCCATCTTGATCTGATTATAGCCAGAGAAACCATCCATAAATGAAAACAACGCAAAACTGGCTGTATTGTCTACAAGTGTATCAATATGTGGCAGAGGGAAGTCGTCTTTCGGACTTGCTTTGTTCAGATCCCTGTAGTCCACACACATCCTAACCTTACCGTCCTTCTTGGGCACTGGCACAATGTTGGCAACCCAATCTGGATATTTCGCGACTGCCAAGAAACCTGCATCCAACTGCTTTTTAACCTCATCTCGAATCTTCAAAGCCATGTCGGGTCTCGTTCTTCGGAGCTTCTGCTTGATAGGTGGACAATCTGGCTTAAGTGGCAACTTGTGAACAACAATGTCTGTGTCTAGGCCCGGCATATCTTGATACGACCACGCAAACACATCAATATACTCTTTTAACAACTCAATCAACCTCGGCCTAATCTCCGTCCCAAGCATTGCACCAATCTTGACCTCTTTCTTGCTCTCATTCATACCGAGATTAATTAGGTCCACCTGCTCTTTATGCGGTTGAAGCTCTGTGTACTCGTATTCAATCAATCTTGTCAGTTCCGCGGGTACTTCAAAATCTTCTTCACCCTCGTCCTCAGCTTGATTGATGGGTGCATCCCAGTCAGGAGTGTCAGTAAGGTCATCGGATCCAACAAGGTTTACGATATCTCTGCATGATGGAAGGCTTACTTAATTAAAATGCTCGAAGATATGTAAGAATGAAATGCTGTTTTTTTTTATTATTATTTTTTGGAAGAAAGGTTGCCAATTTCATTTTTAAAAGTGAAAACGAAAAACGCAAATGAACCAAAGTGGAATTGAACAAACTGCTTTTATTAATATCCTTTTAGAAATGAAAGGTGGCCCAATAAAAGCGACCCTATAGCCTTGGGCAGAGCTACGGATTTTTATTTGAAATGTAAATGAAACTTTTTTTTTAAAAGAAATTACTTTGACAAAGGAAAAATAACAGGGATCTCTACGGCCTCCCAGTTATTCAAAACTGCATCACCCTTAAACACCAGGTTGCTCAGCTCTTCATTTTCTTCACAGTTGCTGATGGCATTGATTTGGAAACCTCCGCTGACAAATACTTCTTGGATAACCTTCGGACGCCCTTCGACAGTTGTGGCAGCTCCATTCTGAGTTGGTTTGTAACCCAACCCAGAGCGATCAGTCTTGGTCTTGACATCAATTACCTCTCCCCAACCTTCAGGAATGCCCCTGTCAATTGTTGATTTGGTACTCTTCAGAGATGCAAAAGATGGATTGCCCTGACCCACTGTCTCTTCGACTTCTAGCAGAACAACATTGGCGATCTCAAGTGCTTGAAAGGAGATTTCTAAAGCATTCTCATCGGCCTCGATGTAACGGAAAGAAGACAGGTTACTGACCATCAGATCTTCCTTACCGTGTATAATAACCAACTTTCCATCGATCACGAACTTCATCTTCTGATGTAAAGTTGAGGTTACCGCCCCAGCGGCATGAATCCACGGCCTTCCGAGTAAACAACTGTAGTTGGGATTAATGTCCATGACTTGAAACGTGATATTAAAAACTTGCGGACCAATCAGGATAGGAAGCTCAACCTCCCCCATTACCGACCGGCGAGAACCATCGAAAGCCTTGACGACCAAAGGAGTAGGTTTCAACACAGTCTCTTTACAAGCCAACTTATCAAGAACCCTCTTGGGTAGAACATTCAGAGAAGACCCGGTGTCCACTAGCACTCTCGCTAAATTGTCCTCCTGACATTTCACCGATATATGTAAAGCACGATTATGGTTCGGACCCTCCTTCGGTAACTCTTCATTGCTGAAACTGAGGGTGTTACAGGCGGTTAAATTGGCAATCACACTATCAAACCGACTGGTGCTAATATCTTGATCCACATGTGCTTGAGTCAAAACCTTCTGCAAGGCCATCCTATGAGCGGGTGAACTCATCAACAGAGATAAAATCGAAATCTTGGAAGGAGTCTGATGAAGTTGGTCGATAACTTTATAGTCACTTTTCTTGATGATCCTTAAAAATTCGGCATCTTCGTCATTCGTGACGGCTCCTTTACCTTTGTCTTTGGCAGGCACTGGGATACTAGCTGTTTCCTTAAGTGGGACCTCACTGGAATGGGGAGTATACACACGGCCACTGCGGGTCATCCTGCTTACCTCTGCGATATTGGTCACAGTATCCTTACCTTCTTCCTTTGGAATAACCTTCCCAGACTCCTTGTCAATCATCGTCACGTCGTATTTCCAAGGCACGACTTTAGGATCACTGAAAGGAAACGGACCTGGTTTTCGAATAACTATAGGCTTAGGCTGATTCACCTCAGGAATATACGACTTTGGTATATCGAACACGGGATTGGCAGAACCTGCTCCTGATAGATTAAACACTGGTACCTTACCCTTTGATTCGGGCTGATGGAAGACAGGCTCGACCGCAGCGACCTCATCTTTCTTGGCTTGGCTTGTCACTTGTAAAACACCCTCATTAATTAACCTCTGAACATCATTCTGAACCAACACACAACCCTTGCTACTGGCTTCACAACTTGCGCATGCAACGTGGGAAGTATCTACCAAACCGGCTTCAAACAGTTTCGAATGGAACATCTTAAGAGGAGTCTTAATCTGTTCAACATCAAGGGCATAACCTTCCTCTGAATCAGCACTAACGGCATTGACACTCTCATGGTTAGGAAAAGGGTTCTTCTTAACATTTGGTTGAGGATCTTCAAATGACAAAATCTTCTTTTCCAATAAATCTCTAACAATATTTTTGAGAGCATAACAATTCTCCAGATCATGACCAGGCGCACCCTCATGAAATAAACAATGAGCGGCGGCGTTGTAATTGGCGGGTAGAGGATTAGGAGGCGGACCCAAAGCCCGAGTAGTGATTAGACCTTGCTTGACCAAAGAGGGGTACAACTCGGTGAAAGTCATCGGAATTGGCGGACAAGGCTTATACGTTCTTCTATTCGGAACATTCCGGCGAGGAGCCGGACTCTCTGGCTGTTGAGGAGCAGGAGCGTTGGGCGCCTGTAGGTAGTTGATAGGAGGCGGATAAACAGGAGGTTGTTGCATAGGTTGATACATAGGAACCTGTTGATTGAAAGAAGGTGTAATAGCTGCCACATAGGGTTGTTGAGCATATTGGACTGGGTACCCTTGAGGTTGATCATAACCTTGCGGATGCCGATAAAAGCGTTCCCTTGGTCTACCAGAGGATATAGCATTAGTCTCACTCTCCTTCTTTTTCTGGGAGCTATACGGAGGTTTCTTCGGCTGATCCTTAGAAGCGCCATGATTATTTGTCATTTTACCACTCTTCATACCCAATTCAATCTTGACACCCACAGCAACGATGTCGGAGAAATTTGAAGTCACACTACCCACCATTCTCTCGTAAAATTCTGGACGGACCGTGTCGACAAACCAATCAGCTAACTCTTTCTCGGTCAAAAGAGGTTCTACCTGCGAAGCAGTCTCTCTCCACCTTTGAGCATACTCTTTGAATGACTCAGAATTCTTTTGTGACATACTCAGCAACTGTCTTCTGTCAGGAGCCAGATCCATATTGTACTTGTAGTGTTTGATGAAAGCGTCAGATAAATCTTGAAAGCTCTTAACGCGGGATTGGTCCAAAGTTAAATACCACTTGGAAGAAGCACCCTTCAAACTGTCTTGGAAGCAATGAATCATCAGTTTATCATTCTCAACATGGGCAGCCATTTTGCGATAATACATGATCAGATGACTCTTAGGACAGGTGGCACCTTCATAGCGATCGAAGTTCGGAGTTTTGAACTTCGGGGGAATAACCAAACCCGAGACCAAACAAACATCCCTTGCAGCGGTCCCAAAAATTTGATCACCCTCTACCTTTTTCAATCTCTGGACGATGGTGTTTACTTCCTCACGAAGCTTATCATGTTTCTCATAACCCTCAAAATTCTCGTCAAGATTATCAAAAGCTGTCTCATTGAAGTACGGTTGCGCACGAGTGTGTACAACAGGTGGTGCAAAGATAGGAGCCCCCCTAAAAACTTCAGAAAACAAGGGCACGGCTTGCTGAACAGGTTGATTAATCGGAACAGTGGCTTGAGGAGGCACAAAACCGGGAGCAAGACCATAAGGTGGGTCCCTTGCTACGGTCACACTTGGTGGAGGGTCCACAGTAACGCCGGTAATCTCAGAAACAACAGTGGGCTGGGTATCCATTTTAGCATTCATGACATGTAACAATTCCATCATACGCCCCATACCCCCTCGAAGGTCTTCGAGTTCATTGCTAAGGCGATCAATCTCTTTTGCCTGATCCTCCATTCTTTTCTGAGTTTGAGCTCTGGTGTTGTATTGGTGCCGAGAACTCAGGGTGAAAAAACTGGAAGGTGAGAGAACCGAGTATGAGAAATCGGGAGACACATGCAATGCAAAAGTATGATGCTAAAATGTGAATGTAAATGAAGATTTCATGGAATTCAAAACATTTACTAATGTCGTGGGGTACCAAGGAAATCTTTTTCTTGTTTTTTCATTTTATATTTTTTTTATTTATGGTATCCCGCGATATCCATTAATGATGTTTGAACTCCATGAAATACAATGCGATGAGATGCTTTATGGATGCAATGCATGAAAACACACAAAGTCCTAGGTTAAAGGCTTGCATGAGGTTCAAAGGCAAGTACCCTCCCCTGAAGTTAGATGGTTCATCCTGTCCTACAAAAGTAACCAGGTTCTAAGGGATCTCAATATCATTGATCCTTCACAAGGGTGGTTGTTCAGAAGGCAACTTACTTGCCAACCAAAACCCTCCAAGTTTAAGATCTCAATGAGCGTAGTATCGAGTGTCAACCAACTTCAGTCTGCACCAAAGCCGGTTACCTCACTACTTTCTAAAGGCCAAGATGAGTTAACTAGGGTTCTAAAAGTCAGTTAGTGCATTGACAACATATGGCAGCCTCAATATTATCCTCAACTTGACTTAAGGAATATAAGCACCAACCAAGAAGTCGCACTAACTATGGCCACCAGATCAACCGTATCGATATACGTCGTACAGTTTCCTTGGTCTATTGCCATTTACCTAAGGTACACTAGATCCGGGTGTAGGACTCATCTCACAGCACAAGGAACAGTCCCACAATCAAAGCACAAATATATACATGCAAAAGAATAATAACACAGATAGTAATAAATATGAACAAGTTAGGGATAACCCTCAAAAGTTAGGATTCTATTCCCCAGTGAAGTCGCCATTTTCTGTTGCGGTGGAAATAGGATCACAAACTATTAATTAGTTTGAATCGCAATTCAATTCACAACCGCTCTTTGATTTATCCGAAGGAAAAGGTCAAAAGAGGGAAAACCTATTTTGCATCGTAAACACAATGCGGGGAGAGATCTAGGGTTCGGGGGTTGGTTAAATTTAGGGAAGGTACTAGCACCCTAAACTTCTGTAGTACTCTACAGGAACCTTTTGTTCAAATGCTTACTATTTGCTTTATTTATTTGCTTAAGGTATATGTACATAAGGATTAAAAGTGAGAAAATAAACCTAAGGGGTTAATTCTAAGTTTACTCGGCAAGACATCGCATCTTGTGCCTACGTATCCTTACGGGAGTGGAATCAGAGTAATCGTAGTTCCCCTCAATAGGGAGGTTAGAAACTTCTTGACTGTGGTCAAGGTCTCAAGGGGAATAAACGCATCTTAAGGACACGCTTACATGGAGTCTTAAACTCCGACCTCTACGTTGAATTGGTTAAGTTGTAATTAGGGTTAAATTAGGGATTCCACGGCGGGAAACCCTAAAATGAGCGCGGCGGCTCTTTGACCTAATGCTAAGGGTAAAATTGTAATTTTGCCTGCGGCGAGGCATTTGTGAAAATTAGGGTTTGTAGGTTGTAAGGTTTTGAAGTTGTGAGGACTATTGACACGGCGGTCAAATGCTAGACCTAATTCCTTCGGAGTGCGTAGTGTGACTGGAATATTAATGAAGATGTGAGATGATTGAGTTATGCAAGTAGAAAATAAAGACAGCAGTTAAAGCCATACAAACAGAAATTTAAAGGCAGAAACTTAAAGCGCGATTATTAGGTTCGCGTAGTTACATATGAGAAGCAGTTATAATATAGTAATGAAATAAAACGAGATAAGTAACGGTAAATGTAACGAGCTGCAAAATGAACAAATGGCGTTAGTGGGCAGAGTTAGGCGGTGATCAAATTAATTACGAAACAATAAAGAAAAAGATGCCAATTCGAGATTTTTATTGTTGTTTTATTTAAAAATCTTAATAATTTAATGTTAGCTTGCAAAAGAAATTTAATTTAAAAATAATTTACTCTTTTTTTTAAAAAAAGGTTTTATTTTTATATTTTAAAAAAAGAGTCTTTCTTATTTTTGTTAAAAAAAAGTTTTTTATATTTACAAAAGTTTTAATTTTGTATTAAAAAAAAGTTTTAATTTTTATTTTAAAAAAAGCAATTTTAAATTATAAAATAAGATGCTAAGAAAAAAATATAAAAATATATATAAAAAACAAAATAAAAAAATAAAGAAAAAAAGAAAAAAAACAAATAAGGGGAGGGGGTTGGGCCGGTCATCACACCCGGACCCAACCCGGTTGATGGTTAAGCAAAAAAACATTTAGGGTTCTGGGAACCCTAATGTTTCACGGCGCCGTTTCACTCTTCTTCTCCTCTCTCTCGCTTCTCTTCTCTCGCACCTTTCTTCTTTCTCTCGCTGTGATCCTCTTATTTCCTGAAACAAAACACGAAAAATAAGAACATGTGAGTTAATGCATGGTGGTTTACATTTGTCTTTGGCCGATTGATGTAAAGCTGAGGCTCAGGGTTGATTGCCCGCCGTTTTTTAACGAACGGCGAAGGTGGTCTTCCTTCGTTCGGTGGCGCGGTTGTTGATGTTGGTTCGTCGGAGACGATGATGAGGGTGCTGGTCCCTCTGAGTCTCGCGATTCTCGTTCGTTAGGGTTTTTGCGCTTTGAGTGTTCTTCGTTCTCTCTCTCTCACACGGCTACGTTCCTCCCTTTTTGATGGTGAGATCGTTCCCCTCTTATACTCTTCTGACCCTCTCCTTTTTGGGCTTTTGATGTTGGATTTGCATTATTGCCCCAGGATTTCGTGGTGATTTGATTTGATTTGATTTTCGTAACCAGCATACTTTTGATTTGATTGAAAGTTTGATATGATTTTGTTTGGTTTTTTTCAGATAACGATTGAACCATGTTCCCTCTTTTAGGGTTCGATTGGGATTTCGGTGAGATTGGATTTCATTTGTTTCTGATATATTTGATCTCATCTGATTTGTGATTCGCTTTTACTTTGATCTTATCTGATTGAATCTTATTTCCCTTCTTAAGATTTGATTGGGATTTCTTTTGTCATGATTCTGGGCTCGTGATTTGTGAACTTGGTGCTTTGGCTCGTTTTGATTCACTTGATACGATTTAATCTTCCCTGATTTGGAATTGATATCAATATCAAAATTGTTTTCTGTTATTTTTCTGATACAATTTGCCTTGCACCTTCAAGGTGGATACGGTTATGATCTGTCATGGACTTGGTCTGCTTTCCAGATGTTGATTGGATTCATACAGATTCTGTTTGACACAACTGGATTTGTTTCGAAATGTTTGACACAACTGGATTTGTTTCGAAATGTTTTCATTCTGATTTGTTTTGGTTAACTGGATTATTTATTCTGATTCCATTTGAACTGCTTCGTGATAAACTGAATCATTCTTCTCTGATTTACTCGAACTCAATTCTTCTGATAGGGACCGTTTTGATACTATGGGCATCTTTTTTACTGATGTGGTTCTTTTGATGCAGATTTTCAGTAAACTAACTTTGGTTATCCAATTTTCGATGTCGCTGTGGGTTTATTGGTTTTGGTCCTAATTTGATATCACTGAGTTTCGAATCTGGCGTAGACTGATACGGCCATAGTGTTGGATCCTTTTGATGTCGATTGGATTTGTCTGGGGATTCATTGATGAACTGGGCGGTTTTTATACTTTATGAATTGAATTGTCCATTCAAGTTTATGCAGCTCGTGACTCGTTTTTGGCTTTGAGTTCTGTTATGAACTTTGGGGAATGTTGATGTTGTTTGATCTTTGATGCTTGTGTTAAACTTCCGGCGGGGGACTCATAACCTGACTGATACACTTACTTGCCTGGGCAGTGATGTTCGAACTGAGCCCAGGCCTGTGCCTTTCGATCTTCTGCAATGAGCTTGCTCATTTGGTTCAAAAGGTGTTGCACTATTATGACATTCAGATTTATGAACTGGTTTTTTCTGATATGGATTCGGCTGGTTTTGTTTGGTTGTCTAGCTGCAGGGTTCGAACTCAGTTTCGATTTCTCTTGATTGCTGATGAACTGGTGAACAGAGTTTGGTTTATTTTTGAAACTGAATTGGATTGCTGATGCACTGCTTTTTTTCTGATGCAGCTTTCGGTTATCCAGTTTATTGATGATACTAGGCCATGATGTTTTTCAAACTGAGTCCACGTACCGGATTGCCGTAAAGATCTGAGCTTGCTTCCTTGTGATCTGAAGATGGATTGAATTTTCGAAAACTGATGTGTGGTTTTATAGGAACTGATGTGCTGATTTTACATGATGGAACTTTGAGTTCGAATTCCAATTCAGTTTCATTTCCAATTTTTTTTGGTGTGGACCCTTGATGAAATGGTATTCAGTTTGGTTTTGAATCGAATCCAATTACGGCGAATCAAATCGGTCCCCACTTCTTTTACCTCTTCATCTTTCTCGGTTGTCCCGCATTGATAAGAAACAGTAGCCACTTGATCTGACGCCAATGGCGCGGGTCGGTAACGGGGGTAGGACGCAGCTTCGGTTGTGCCACTCCCGGCACTCGATGATGACACTGTTCTGAGAGTGTCAAAAACCTCTAACATTTTCTATATTGCTTGTTTTGCTTTGATGTGCAGGTTAGTCGAGATTTGCGGCGAAGCTTAGAGACAGCATGAAGACACTTAGATGTTCTTAGGATTTAGGATAGATACTTTAATGTAATTCCTTAGAACTTTAATGTAATCCCTTGTAACTTGTAAAAAAAAATATTATGAATAAATAACATTTTTTATCCAAATCATTTCTTCTTTGTAATTCACTTTGCAAACTTGTAATAATGATAATAAAATATTATGAATAAAATTCACATATTCTATTAAAATCATTTCCCAATTGCTTCTCCATGCTTTAATTTGCAAACACCTCAACATCCGATTAAATCTCACTAGTCAAATATCCTGGAATTAATTCGATCCAACCATTGCATGAATAAGTTCCATTAATCAGTCGAAGTTTTCACCGTTTTCCCTCTGGAAGAAAGAAGAATGATTTCTTGTTAAACCCTGCTCCACAGATCAGACTTTGATATCAAACCCACGTAAATAAACGCCTCAAAAAACATCATTACGCCCAACATTACGAACTATGCTTCAAAAATGACCAAAACGCCCCTGGGGTATTTCCTGCAAAACAAACACCTTCAGGTCTTGTTAGTGGTTAGCAAATGCGCAGATGATATGATATGCGAAATGACCGACTAAATATGAGGGTAAAATTTGGGGTATTACAGGTGGTAATACACCATTATCACCATGAGAATAACTTATGACACTTTGCATAACATACTATGTAGTATTCTCATAGCGGGTCAATCCGGTATAAATATTACTCCTAATATTTATACCTATGTCAAGACTTGATAACTCTTTATCCATGATCCATGAGATGTGATCATCAGTCTATCTTCATAATAGTCTCAATGCTTTTAATGTTATCCCACTTTGCAATAAAGCTTGACTACGGATATTTTAAGAATAATGTCTTTATGTTTAATGGGATCTCATGATTAAGTCACACTTAACATTTCATTAAACAGACTAACTATTCTAGGGACTTTATTATTCTGAAAGACAAACATAATAAAGAAATGCCTTTTATTATTAAACGAATAATCCGATACAAGTACCAAAAAAAGTATTGGCCTCTAGGGCTTACACCAACAATCTCCCACTAGCACTAGAGCCAATTAGGCATACCCTTAATACCCATAGATCTAGTATGACCATCATGCTTCTGTTGCGCAAGAGGCTTTGTTAATGGGTCAGCGATATTGTCAAGTGTAGGTACTCTGCATATCTTCACATCTCCCCGATCGATTATCTCTCGAATGAGGTGATAACGCCTAAGTATGTGTTTGGATTGTTGGTGAGATCTAGGCTCCTTAGCTTGTACGATAGCACCATTGTTATCACAATATAAACCAATGGGATCCACAATGCTAGGGACTATGCCAAGTTCACTAATGAACTTCTTGATCCAAACAGCTTCCTTTGCTGCATTTGAGGCAGCAATATACTCGGCCTCAGTTGTAGAATCAGCAACTGTTTTTTGCTTTGAACTTTTCCAGCTCACAGCGCCACCATTGAGACAGAACACATAACCAGATTGTGATCTAAAATCATCCTTATCTGTCTGGAAGCTAGCATCAGTGTAACCAATTACATCAAGCTCTTCCTGACCTCCATATATCAAGAATGAATCCTTAGTCCTTCTCAAGTACTTAAGGATATTCTTGACAGCTACCCAGTGAGCATCACCGGGATCAGATTGGTACCTACTCGTTGCACTTAATGCATACGAGATATCTGGTCGAGTACATAACATGGCATACATGATAGATCCTATTGCAGATGCATATGGAATCTTATTCATGCGATCCCTTTCTTCCTTAGTTGAAGGGGATTGTGTTTTTGATAAACACAGACCATGTTGCATAGGTATGAATCCTTTCTTGGAATCATGCATATTAAAGCGTCTCAACACTTTATCTATGTATGTACTCTGACTTAGGCCAAGCAGTTTTTGTGATCTATCTCTATAGATCCTAATTCCTAATATATAGGCTGCTTCACCTAGGTCTTTCATAGAAAAACAATTCCCTAACCAAGTCTTCACTTGTTGCAAGGTAGGGACATCGTTTCCAATGAGTAATATGTCATCTACATATAATACCAGAAACACGATCATGCTCCCACTAACCTTCTTGTAGACACAAGGTTCATCTTCATTTTTGATGAATCCATATTGTTTTACGGTTTCATCAAAACGAAGATTCCAGCTTCTGGAAGCTTGCTTCAATCCATAGATTGATCGCTGTAACTTGCATATCTTTTGGGCATCTTGTGGTATGTCAAATCCTTCAGGTTGTGTCATGTACACATCCTCAAGAAGATTCCCATTAAGGAAAGCAGTTTTGACATCCATCTGCCATATTTCATAATCATGATATGCAGCGATGGCAAGTAAAATCCGAACAGATTTAAGCATTGCAACTGGTGAAAAGGTTTCATCATAGTCAACCCCATGAATTTGTTTATAGCCTTTTGCAACCAGTCTTGCTTTATAGGTATGTACCTTACCATCCATGTCAGTCTTCTTCTTGAAGACCCACTTGCATCCTATAGGGTTAACTCCTATAGGAGGTTCTACCAAGGTCCAAACCTGGTTTGTGTACATGGAATCCATTTCAGATTTCATGGCTTCTAGCCACTTCTCAGACTCAGGACCAGTTATGGCCTCTTTGTAGGTCACAGGCTCATCTTGATCCATGAGTAATACATCACCCTGATCACTTATGAGATATCCATATCTCTCAGGTTGGTGACGTATTCTGCTTGACCTACGCTGGTCTTGTTCTACTTGAGCAGGTTGCTCTTCCACAACTACTTGTGTTTCCCGCTCTAGTTCCTCCATAGGTGTTTCAATGTTTTGTGATTCTTGAATTTCTTCAAGCTCTATTTTCCTCCCACTGTTTCCTTTGGAAATAAAATCCCTTTCCAGAAAGACTCCAGTTCGAGCGACAAACACTTTGCCCTCAGAAGGATTGTAGAAGTAATATCCTCTTGTTTCTTTAGGATACCCCACAAATAAGCATTTGTCAGATTTGGGCTCAAGCTTGGTTGAAATTTGTCGTTTGACGTAAACTTCGCAACCCCAAATCTTCATGTAAGACATATGTGGTTTCTTACCACTCCATATCTCATATGGTGTCTTATCAACCTTTTTGGATGGAACACGGTTAAGTGTGTAAGCTGCTGTTAATAATGCATGTCCCCAAAAGGAGTTTGGAAGATCGACGTGACTCATCATGGATCGGACCATGTCTAACAAGGTTCGATTTCTTCTCTCAGATACACCATTCCATTGTGGTGTTCCAGGAGGAGTAAGTTGGGATAGAATCCCATACTCTTTTAGATGGTCATCAAATTCTAGGCTTAAATATTCACCGCCTCGATCTGATCGAAGAACTTTAATATTCTTACCTAGTTGGTTTTGTACTTCATTCTTGAATTCCTTGAACTTTTCAAAGGACTCAGATTTGTGTTTCATTAAATACACATATCCGTATCTACTGAAGTCATCAGTAAAAGTGATGAAGTACTGAAAACCTCCTCTGGCTGGTATGTTCAGTGGTCCACATACATCAGTATGTATGAGTGCCAAAAGATCATTAGCCCTTTCACCTTTTCCTGTGAATGGGGACTTTGTCATCTTTCCAATTAAACAAGATCTGCATGTCTCATATGATTCATAATCAAAAGAGTCCAAGAGTCCATCTTTATGGAGTTTGGAAATGCGTTTCTCATTTATGTGGCCTAATCGACAGTGCCAAAGGTAAGTTGGATTCAACTCATTAGGTTTCAACCTTTTAGTATTAATGTTATAAATTGGTGTTGCACCCCAAAATTTGCACTCACAATACAAGACTTTGTGCTTCTTGAAGGTTCACAAGGTTCACAAACTTCTCAACATCTACAAGACCTTTCATGAGGTTCATGAAGTCCATAGGTTGCTTCTTGAAGGTTCACAAGGTTCACAAGATTCACAATGTTTACAAAGCTTTCCTAAGGGTCATGAGGTCTACAAAGCCACTTCATGATGTTCACAAGGTTCACAAAGTTCACAATTGGTCAGAAGAGTTGACAATTCCCTCAGACAATGCACCTCCTAAGCAGTGCATCCGAAACTAGGGTTTTGACTTTAATCAGGCTAAATGGACTTCCAAGACTTCAAGTGAGCTTCATAACATCTTATATGTGTATAAGAACCCCCATGTCAAGTTTCAAGACTTTTCTCAAAAGTTTGCTCAGTCAGATGATCAGATAAGTCAAAAGCAGTCAATGCAGTTAAAAAGTCAAATTGAGGTCAACTGTGGTCAAACCAAAGTCAAACTTCATGATTTTTTGCCAACATCAAGTATATGAATTAAAATTCATCATTTGATCAAGGGTTGATCATGATTCATCAAGGAGATTCCAGATCATCAATAATCAGGAGTTTCTAAATTAGGGTTTCCTCAGTAAAAGTCAACTGAACTTTGACCAGGCATAACTTTCACATACTTCATCACCAAGTCTCCATCCAAAGCTCATTTTGAAGGAAATTGAATTCTCTACAACTTTGATGTTGAGGGTTAAGCCCAAAAATGCTTTATTTGAAAGATATGATCTAAGACATTATGGGTCATTTCAAAAGTCAACAAAAAGTCAACAACTTCAAAAGGGCATAACTTGAGATTGGTAAATGATATGGACCTGAAACCAATGGGGTTGTTTAGAGGACTCTTCAAGCTTTCCAAAAAGTCCAAGAACACCATCATACCTTTAAAATTGAGAGAAATGTGCCCTTGCAAAGTTGGGCAATTTTGTGATGGTTTATGTTGAAAATGGAGGCTTAGAAGTATTTCTTTCCAAATGGGCTGCCTAATTTATGACCCAATCCATCTCATAACATGGTGCACGACCCAATTGACCAAAATTCATCATTTTTATTATTTTTTATTTATTTATTATTGATTTAATTCATAAAAATCATTTTAAATAAATAAAAAATATAAAAATCTATTTTTGGGTGAAGATTTTGTTTCTAGAAATTCATAATCATTGATTGAATTAGAATGAGAAGGAAATCATGTGATCTCTCCCAAATTATTATTTTTTATTTATTTATTATTGATTTAATTCATAAAAATCATTTTAAATAAATAAAAAATATAAAAATCTATTTTTGGGTGAAGATTTTGTTTCTAGAAATTCATAATCATTGATTGAATTAGAATGAGAAGGAAATCATGAGATCTCTCCCAAATTATTATTTTTTATTTATTTATTATTGATTTAATTCATAAAAATCATTTTAAATAAATAAAAAATATAAAAATCTATTTTTGGGTGAAGATTTTGTTTCTAGAAATTCATAATCATTGATTGAATTAGAATGAGAAGGAAATCATGTGATCTCTCCCAAATTATTATTTTTTATTTATTTATTATTGATTTAATTCATAAAAATCATTTTAAATAAATAAAAAATATAAAAATCTATTTTTGGGTGAAGATTTTGTTTCTAGAAATTCATAATCATTGATTGAATTAGAATGAGAAGGAAATCATGTGATCTCTCCCAAATTATTATTTTTTATTTATTTATTATTGATTTAATTCATAAAAATCATTTTAAATAAATAAAAAATATAAAAATCTATTTTTGGGTGAAGATTTTGTTTCTAGAAATTCATAATCATTGATTGAATTAGAATGAGAAGGAAATCATGTGATCTCTCCCAAATTATTATTTTTTATTTATTTATTATTGATTTAATTCATAAAAATCATTTTAAATAAATAAAAAATATAAAAATCTATTTTTGGGTGAAGATTTTGTTTCTAGAAATTCATAATCATTGATTGAATTAGAATGAGAAGGAAATCATGTGATCTCTCCCAAATTATTATTTTTTATTTATTTATTATTGATTTAATTCATAAAAATCATTTTAAATAAATAAAAAATATAAAAATCTATTTTTGGGTGAAGATTTTGTTTCTAGAAATTCATAATCATTGAATGAGAAGGAAATCATGTGATCTCTCCCAAATTATTATTTTTTATTTATTTATTATTGATTTAATTCATAAAAATCATTTTAAATAAATAAAAAATATAAAAATCTATTTTTGGGTGAAGATTTTGTTTCTAGAAATTCATAATCATTGATTGAATTAGAATGAGAAGGAAATCATGTGATCTCTCCCAAATTATTATTTTTTATTTATTTATTATTGATTTAATTCATAAAAATCATTTTAAATAAATAAAAAATATAAAAATCTATTTTTGGGTGAAGATTTTGTTTCTAGAAATTCATAATCATTGATTGAATTAGAATGAGAAGGAAATCATGTGATCTCTCCCAAAATAGCAAGCACTCATGATCAAATATTTGAAATTTATACAATGATCTTTTTGAATATTTTTTGGATCAAATATCCACACAACACATCAATGTTTCTGACCTAAATCCATCACACATATATACTAAGCACAAACCCTAGCCTCATTCACGAATTTGCAGCAGCCTAAAGGTAAGATCAAAAGCACAAAAATCTTTCAAAAAGTCATATTCGGGTTCTCAAATTCAGAGCATTGCAAGGTATTTGGAAGACATAGCAAGCTTCCTTGGACTCTTCTGATCATAAATCATCATCCATATGCATCATATACACACCCAATTGCTCAACCCGAGTTCATCTTGACCTTGAATATTTTGTTTTCGAATCCATTGATTTATCATGTTTAAACTGTTTTTGATTGTTGTAGGATGTTTAGAATGAACTCTAGAACGATTCTGGGTGGTTCAATTGGATTTTCATTGCAGGAACAAGAATTCACCATGATTAGGGTTTTCGGCCCTCTTTAGGGTTTCACGATTTTCAAATGATAAATGGATTTGAAAAACATAGGACGATTGAAAAACTCAGTAGCAATACAATGGTGCAATCAATTTTGTGAAATTTTGCCGTTTGGATGAAGTTTGTGTTTCGCAGGGTGGAAGAACTCGTAACAATATTCGTAGGAGAAAACGTTGCAAAATCCGCAGCCTGATGGTTGTTGTGCTTCCTGGAAATCAAGCTGGCCTGGGTTCAAACCTCAGCCAGGTAAGTTTCCGTTTTTTTTCTTTCCTTTTATTTGATTTAAATATTATAATATTAAAAATTAAATATATTATGTATATTTCTCAATAATAAATAAATAATAATAAAATATGTCTGTTTTCTTTAATTTTAAAAAATATGTTTTTTTTTTTTTCACAAATTTTGTTTCTATATTTTATGTCTAAATTGTAATATGTATAAATTAGAAAATTTTTGTATATAACTAAATCCTATTTTTTTTATATAAACCCTAAAAATTTATTTCTCATATAAACCCTAATTTCATAAAACTCTAAAAATATTTTTTAATACAAATCTAATCCTTTTTTTTTTTAATGTTATTTTCTAATATAATTATTATGTATGTATGTTTACTATAATTCTTACAAATTTTTGTAAATATACTTATAAATATTTTTTTTACATAACTTTAGTTTATAAATAATTGTGCTTATAATAATTAGATTTTTTGTAGTAACTTCATGATTAAAATATAATTTAATAATTTGTAAATTAAAACAATTGTTTATTCATATTTGTTTTTTTAGTTGATTATATTAAAAAATTGTTAATTTCTTATTATTATAATATTTGGATTAATTCTGTTTATTCTTATTTACTAACCCATTTATATTCTAATCATGCTTATTATTTTGTCAAATATTGCTTACTAACCCCCTTTATTATTTA
The DNA here is from genome assembly GCA_963859935.3 of Lathyrus sativus. NCBI lineage: Eukaryota > Viridiplantae > Streptophyta > Magnoliopsida > Fabales > Fabaceae > Lathyrus > Lathyrus sativus. The sequence goes on along the minus strand of OZ012736.1, from coordinate 480,258,805 downwards.
TTATTGCTTATTTATATTTTATTTATCTTTGCTATTTAATTATTTTGCTTATTATTTTGTAATTGTTTCTTGGATGTAAAGTTGTTTAATTATTTAATTATTATTATGGTTAGTAATTAGGGAGTGTAACAACATGTATGTAATATTAAAATAAATTTAGATCACTTTTAAATAAAGATAATTAAAATAAACACGTCACACACGTAAGTCGATTTTAATCGCCGTCTCACTTCCTAAGGATATCCCTCAAGTTGCCTACGAATAATGGTTAAGTGGGGTGTATAAAGCAAGTCCCTCAAATAGAAAAATCATCAAAGTCCCTTATGGTTGCCTTTACGAATCGAGTCCCTTTCGAAAAATGATGATGGTCCCTTATATGTGCTTATTACATCCCACAATGGCCTTCAAAGTCAAATTGTCCCTCACATGTCCCTTAACATCCAAAGTAAGGACTACCTACTCCATTATAGTAGGGATAGTCTTACTAAAGGAAAGAATAAAGAATAAGAAAGACCTTTAAACATTAGGGTAGGTTACTCCTAGGTGCTTGCTCACTTCAAAACTGTTTCACACTTAAACAAATTTTCAACAAGTTTTCAAACAAGTTCTTAACACATCCTTACATGGATTATTTATTAACTATTCTGAAAATTTTCTATTCACACACTACACTTTCAAAACAATTCAAAAGTGAGCTTAAGTACCTAAGAGCCCATGGATAACCATGGATGAAAAGGGTGCTAACACCTTCCCTTTTCATAACCTACCCCCCGGACCCAAAATATTCTCTAAGGTCTTTCCTGTTCTTTTATAACCTTTCCTTATGGATAAAATAAAAGTCGGTGGCGACTCTTGCTATCCGCAACATTGTTTAAAGTCAGTTCTCCCACCGTGTTACAGAACTGGCGACTCTGCTGGGGATCTATTTAAGAGGGGTACCCTTAAGAATTAAGATCACTTTAAATTGTTTGCCTTGTTTGCTTTATTATTATATTGTTGGGGTGCTCTTATGTGTGAAAGGTCTTAACCCGGATCTAGTGTACCTTAGGTAAATGGCAATAGACCAAGGAAACTGTACGACGTATATCGATACGGTTGATCTGGTGGCCATAGTTAGTGCGACTCCTTGGTTGGTGCTTATATTCCTTAAGTCAAGTTGAGGATAATATTGAGGCTGCCATATGTTGTCAATGCACTAACTGACTTTTAGAACCCTAGTTAACTCATCTTGGCCTCTAGAAAGTAGTGAGGTAACCGGCTTTGGTGCAGACTGAAGTTGGTTGACACTCGATGCTACGCTCATTGAGATCTTAAACTTGGAGGGTTTTGGTTGGCAAGTAAGTTGCCTTCTGATCAACCACCCTTGTGAAGGATCAATGATATTGAGATCCCTTAGAACCCGGTTACTTTTGTAGGACAGGATGAACCATCTAACTTCAGGGGAGGGTACTTACCTTTAAACCTCATGCAAGCCTTTAAACCTAGGGCAATTGTGTGACTTGTTTGTGTGTGCCACATGTTTGTGATTGAACATAACATCATGACATCATCATGCATCATGAGCATATCATTTTCCCTAACCATTTCAAGGACCAAGGGATTTTATTTTGTTCTTTGTTGCAGGTCATGGCTTCTGCTCGTAGAAACACCATCAGGATCAACTTTGTAGGGATACCTCCCAAGCTCAAAGAGTTGGTTTCCCAAGTGTCTGATCATTCCCAGTTCGTCCAGAGACATGGTCACCTATTGGATCTAGTCACTTCAGGGTTCAGTGAAGACATGATGAGTGTGCTGTTTCAGTTCTTTGACCCTAAGCACCATTGCTTTACATTTCCTGATTATCAGCTGGTTCCAACCATGGAGGAGTTCTCTAAACTTCTGGATATACCTGTTCTTGATCAGAAGCCATTCACAGGCTTAGAGAAGGAGCTTAAACCAGAAGTTATTGCTGCAGCTCTACATCTGAAGAAGTCTGACATTGTTCTAGAGACGAGAAGTGGAGTTAAAGGTATTCTTGCCAAGGTATTAGTGGATAAAGCTCAAATGTTCTTGAAGGCTATGAGCTACGATGCTTTTGAGGAGATCTTAGCCTTATTGATTTATGGCTTAGTGTTGTTCCCCAATCCTGATCAGTTCATAGACGTTCATGCCATCAACATATTCCTGAGTCACAATCCAGTGCCTACCTTACTTGGAGACATCCTACATTCTCTTCACACCCGTACTACAAGGGCAAGAGGAACTTTGATGTGCTGCATACCTTTACTTTCTAGGTGGTTTATTTCTCACCTTCCTCGCTCAGTAATGAAGAATGAGCAAGGGTTCAGATGGTCCAAGAGGATCATGTCACTTTCTCACTCAAACATCCATTGGTGCTCCAGATCTATGGAGAATGTCACCATCATTGACCGTTGTGGGGAGTTTCCTAATGTACCACTTCTAGGCATAAGAGGAGGCATCACCTACAACCCATCTCTGGCTTTCCGACAGTTTGGTTACGCCCGGAGCGATGGTCCACATGACATGTTGATTCAGGGCATTGTGTTTGACTACGACAACGATCTTCAGGGTTACCGTCAGAGATTCATACGAGCTTGGGGAAAGGTAAACAGGATTGACAGCAAGACACTGGAGCCTAAGTACACCATTCCTATGGAGGCTTATCTCAGATGGGTACGATCTCGTGCTCAGACACTCATGATGCCATATCCTGCCGTCCTACCAGTTACCATGGAACCTGTTGCTGAAGGAGACACAGCTTATACCATCCTTCACCCAGACATGCCTACTGATATGGAAGACTTGCAGAGATCATGGATCCAACTGAAAGAGCAAAGGGATACTTTCGAGGCTCATTACAAAGCAAGCCAAGCAAGGATCCTAGAGCTAACAAAGCTACTTCATGAGGAACGAAACCTCAACTCATACCTCAACACAAAGAGGAAACGTCTATGGGAGACTTAAAACCCCATCTTTTGTACTTATTTCGTTTTCATTTTTTTGTAAGCCTAAAAGGCAAAACAAGTTATTACTAATAAAAAGTTACTTTCTTGTTTGTTTAAGCAAATTTAAATCCTGCGGTCCTTGAAAACATTGCATATGCATTCCCATATCATTGCATCACAGGTTTATAATTGTGTACAGGTTTCTCATCTTCTCGCTGTTTATTTCAGCAATGGCTCTTGAACAATCAGTTAAGGATCTCCAGGCACAGAATGCACAGTTCCAAGAGCTGATCCTGAACCTATCTAAGGGGCAGGATGAATTGAAGACACTGCTGGCCAAGAAGACTAAGAAGGCTAGAAGGTCTGCTGGGTTGCTCAACATGGGAAGAAGGTTCAAAGGTCCTGCCAAGACCAAGGAACAGGTTGAAGACTATGAATCTGAAGAATCTGAGCAGGAGAGAGGCAGTCTCCACAACACTATGGGGGACTCTGATTCTGAGGCTAACTACTACCATGAGCCTAACGAAGACAAATTCAAGATGCTGGTGGATAGAATGGATGCTATGGAATTACAGAAATCATCTGGGCTGGATTTTGAGGATTTGAGCTTGATATCTGGGGTGGTCATACCCATTGGGTTCAAAGTTCCTACATTTGTTGTCTATGATGGGGTCTCTTGTCCCAAATTGCATCTGAGGTCTTATGTCAGAAGAATTCAACCCCACACTGCTGATAAAAAGTTGTGGATCCATTTCTTTCAAGAAAGTTTATCTGGAGCTCAGCTAGAGTGGTATTATCAGTTGGAGAGTGTCAACATCAGAGATTGGAATGACCTTGCTGAAGCTTTCTACAAGCAGTATCAATACAATGCTGACTTAGCCCCCACTCGCATGCAGCTTCAAAGCATGTCTATGGGTGCCAAAGAAAGCTTTAAGGAGTATGCTCAGAAGTGGAGAGACTTAGCTGGAAGAGTTCAACCCCCTTTGACTGATAGGGAGTTGGTTGATATGTTCATGTGTACGCTGAATGGTCCGTTTTACAGTCATCTCATTGGAAGCTCATCATCTGGCTTCACGGAGTTGATCATGACAGGAGAGCGAGTAGAGAATGGTATCAAGAGTGGTAAGATCCAAGTGGGCACTTCTTCATCAGGTGCTGCAAAGAAGCCTCCCACTGGGAAGAAAGAATCTAATGCTGTGTATGGTCAGCCTGATCGTAACAGAAGGCATCAGTCTGTTAGTGCAGTTCATATTTCAAATCCAACTCCTGCAACAACAGAGCAGCCTCAAGGCAACCAACAGAGGGCTAGAAGACAGTTCACAAAGATCAACATGTCAATGGCTCAGGCATTGCAACACTTGTTGAAAGCTGAACTTATTACCCTGAGGGAGGCCCCTCAGAATCCCAATGTTACCTCTCCCAAGTACCATCCCAATGCACGATGTGCATATCATTCAAACTGTCCAGGACATGATACTAATAACTGCTGGGTCTTGAAGAACAAAATTCAGGATATGATTGATGCTAGAGAAATTGTGTTTGATCCACCAGGTACTCCAAATGTGATTACAGCTCCAATGCCAAATCACGAGAAGACTGTCAACGCCATTGATGAAGATATTGATGAAGATCTGCATATCTATTCGGTTATGGAGTTGAGCACACCATTGTCTGTTATCAAGAAGAGGTTAGTACAAGCTGGGATCTTTCCAGGTTGTCATGAAGATTGTCTATATTGTACCTATAAGCCGGATAGTTGCTTCATTTTGAGAGATGGGATTCAACGTCTCATGGATAAATATACTATAGTGTTTGAAAGAAGACCAGCATCTGTAGAAAGTATGGTGGGTCATCTGACTCAGGGTAAGAAGATTGAAGAGGTTGACATGGTTGACAAAGTACCACTAAGAATCACTTCAAAGGGTCCCATTAAAATCACTCATCAGGGCCCAATCAAGATTATTGCTGAAGGTCCTGTGAAAGTTGTTGCTGAAGCCAGAGTAGCTCCTCTGATCATTACCACTCCTGGTCCTATTCCTTATACATCTGACAAAGCTGTGCCTTGGCACTATGGGTCTGATGTTTACATCCATGGTGTCAAGCAGGAGCCTTTACCTGATATGCCTGTTGACATTGATAATATTGCTGGATCTAGCAAGATCACTCGTAGTGGAAGAGTCTTCTCTCCTCCAGTTGCTTCTAAGAGTGCAGTTACTCCTGCTGTTACTTCCACCACTGATGCTCGGGGCAAGGGTCCTGTTATTGAGCCTGTATCTACTGATGTGCCAGCTGATGATGACCTCTCTAAGCAGATGGAAGAAGTATTGAAAATCATTCGCAAGAGTGATTATGATATTGTTGATCAGCTGGGGCATACTCCCTCAAAGATTTCTATGCTCTCCCTGTTATTATGTTCTGAGGCTCATGCCAAGTCATTGATCAAGTTTCTAAAGATGGCTCATGTACCCAGTGCAATTTCTGTGGACCAGTTTGAGAATTGTGTTGCTCACCTGACCTATGACAACGGGTTAGGATTTTCTGATGCTGACTTGACCCCTGCCAAGAGGGATCATAACAGGGCCTTGCATATTTCAATTGAATGCAGGGGCACTACCCTGTCTCATGTGCTGATAGACAATGGTTCCTCTCTGAATGTGTTGCCTAAGGAAGTCCTGAACAAGTTGAGTCCTGAAGATACGGTATTGAAGCCCAGTAATATTGTGGTAAAGGCTTTTGATGGTTCTAGAAGAGTAGTGCATGGGGAAATTGATCTTCCAATCAAGGTTGGCTCTCAGGTGTTCACTGCTACATTCTATGTGATGGATATTCGTCCTTCGTACTCATGTCTGCTTGGTCGTCCCTGGATCCATGGGGCAGGTGCTGTGACCTCCACATTACATCAAAAGTTGAGATATCCGGTGAATGGAAAAGTTGTTACTGTCTTTGGAGAGGAAGAATACTTTGTCAGCCATGTAAACACTTTCAAGTATCTGGAAGTAGAAGGTGAATACATTGAAACTCCATGTCAGTCATTTGAAGTGGTTCCCTGGGCTGTTAAGGATTGTGTGACTCCTCCTGCTGTGAAGAAGGTTCCTGTAGTCATCAGAAACCCTCAAACAATGGCAATGGCCTCCCTCAATGATGCAAAAGCTGTGGTGGAAGAAGGTGGTTGTACTATTTGGGGTCAGCTTCCTGATATTCCATACAAGTCTGACAAGTTTGGTTTGGGTTTCACTGCAGAGTCCCAGAAGGCTGTTCGTCGTGCTCGTGTTGTTCGTATCACCGATCAAGGGGTTATCAATGCTGTGGGAGATCAAGATGAAGACTACAACTTGGAGGCATGGATTTTTCCTACTGTGGGTGCTGGACTCAATAATTGGAAAGCTGAAGATGTTATCCCTATCTCCTTTAGTCGGGAGTAAATACTATTACTGTGTTATGTTTTTAAATTTGTACTTTCAAGCCATGTGCCTTACCCGGGGCACAATGGTGTGCTTGTTACGGGTTGTCATTTCATTTGCATACTTCATTCAATAAAATCAGTGGACGTTTCGTTTTCGTAAATATTGTGTTCCTTGTCTTTCTTTTTCTTTTATCTTTGCTTTATCAGCTATGTGTTCTTACACACACCCACGTCACTAAAATGCAGATCCTCATCCACTCTGGATCCAGTTGATAACAGTTCTACTATTGCCAATTACAATTTCGAGAATCCGATCTATCAAACTGAAGACGGAAACGAGGACGATTGTGAAATACCTGTAGAGCTTGCTAGGTTGTTACAACAAGAAGAGAAAGCTATACAGCCACATGAAGAGCCAGTCGAAGTTGTGAATCTGGGAACTGAAGAAAACAGAAAAGAGGTCAAGATAGGGGCTGATTTAGAGGACAGTGTCAAGAGCAGGTTGATTCAGATGCTACGTGACTATGTGGAGATCTTTGCTTGGTCTTATGAAGATATGCCAGGGTTGGATACAGACATTTTGGTTCACCGTTTGCCAGTGAAAGAAGATTGTCGTCCAAAGAAGCAGAAGGTTCGTCGTATGCGCCCTGAAATGTCAGAAAAGATCAAAGCAGAGGTAATGAAACAGTTCAATGCAGGGTTCTTGGCAGTAATTTCTTATCCTCAGTGGGTTGCAAATGTGGTACCAGTTCCTAAGAAAGATGGTAAGGTACGTATGTGTGTAGACTACAGAGATCTGAACAAGGCTAGCCCTAAAGACGACTTTCCACTTCCTCATATTGATATTCTGGTAGACAACACTGCTCAACATAAGGTATTCTCTTTTATGGATGGTTTCTCTGGTTACAATCAAATCAAGATGGCACCTGAAGATATGGAGAAGACTACATTTGTGACACAGTGGGGCACCTTTTGCTATAAGGTAATGCCATTTGGTTTGAAGAATGCAGGGGCAACATATCAGCGTGCTATGGTGGCTTTGTTTCATGATATGATTCATCATGAGATAGAGGTATATGTGGATGATATGATAGCCAGGTCTCAGAATGAAGAACAACATATTGATCATCTGCACAAGTTGTTTGAGAGGTTGAAGAAATACAGGTTGAGATTAAATCCAAACAAGTGTACTTTTGGAGTTAGATCTGGAAAGCTCCTGGGTTTCATTGTCAGTGGAAAAGGTATTGAAGTGGATCCTGCAAAAGTGAAAGCTATACGAGAGATGCCAGCTCCCCGTACTGAGAAGGAGGTTAGAGGTTTCTTGGGACGATTGAACTACATTGCAAGGTTTATTTCCCAATTAACTACCATCTGTGAGCCAATCTTCAAGTTGTTGAAGAAAGATCAGGTGATGGAATGGAATGATGAGTGCCAGACTGCCTTTGATGAAATCAAGAGATATTTGCTAGAACCTCCAATTTTAATGCCACCAGTTGATGGAAGACCCTTGATTATGTATTTAACAGTATTAGACAACTCAATGGGGTGTGTATTGGGGCAACATGACGAGTCTGGTCGAAAAGAGCAGGCAATATACTACCTTAGCAAAAAGTTTACCGACTGTGAAACAAGATACTCACTGCTCGAGAAAACTTGTTGCGCTTTGGCATGGGCTGCTCGCCGACTAAGACAGTATATGTTGACCCATACTACCTTGTTGATTTCGAAGATGGATCCAATCAAGTACATATTTGAGAAACCTGCTCTCTCCGGAAGAATTGCAAGATGGCAAATGATCTTGACGGAATATGATATACAGTATACCACTCAGAAGGCCATTAAGGGGAGTGTTGTTGCTGATCATTTGGCTCATCAAGCAGTAGATGATTACCAGTCAATGAATTTTGAGTTCCCTGATGAAGACATTATGTCTGTTACCAAAGAACCTGGACAATATGACGGACCTGAACAAGGATCCCGATGGACTATGGTTTTTGATGGTGCCTCCAATGCATATGGTAATGGTGTTGGTGCTGTGATTAGTTCCCCTGAAGGTTGTCATACCCCGATTACTGCCAGACTTTGTTTCTATTGTACCAATAACATGGCTGAGTATGAGGCATGTATCATGGGTATGCAAGTTGCTATTGATATGAAGATTCAGTTCCTTGAGAATTATGAAAGATGCAGGCTTGGATGAAGATGAGTGGATTCAGACTCGACTTGACCAGATAAATTTGATTGATGAGAAAAGGTTAGCAGCAGTTTGTCATGGCCAGATGTACCAGAAACGGATGATCAAAGCTTTTAACAAGAAGGTTAAGCCAAAGGTATACCAGGCTGGTGACTTGGTAATCAAGCGTATCATATTACCACAGGGTGATCCTAGGGGCAAGTGGACTCCAACATATGAGGGACCATTTGTAGTCAAGACAGTGTTCTCAGGAGGTGCCATGATACTGACTACAATGGATGGTGAAGACTTCCCACAACCTGTAAACGCAGACATAGTTAAAAAATACTACGCATAAAAAGAGACCCGCTAGGTTGACAGGCCTAGGCAAAAATAAGGGCACCCCGGCAAACCAAAAGGGTTTGGGCAAAAATTAGGGATATATATATAAAAAGATGTACACCCGGCAAGTCGAAAACCTGAAAGGGCGGCTTGGGCAAAAAAGGGTATCCCGGTGGATTGAAAACCTGAAAGGGCAATCCAGGCAAAAGTTAGGGATTAAAGCGTATGACTATGTCTCGTTTGGATCACTCATGAAACTGCAACCAGTTGTACTACTTACTCAAGCTCAAACAGATAAAGCTCAATCCAATCGTTTCCGTCTCAACAGCAAGAAGATGAGATACTTGAGTGGCAATAGTAGAATTGAAACTCAATAGGATTATTTCCCACATAGCTGATTCTTTTTGTAAAACTTCATGACAAAATTCTCTTACTAGGGTTTATGTCTCCTTGTACAAACTTACCAGTGTATGGGTCACTTTTGATATAAATAAATTCCATCTTTTGAATCCAGATTTACTTTTACCCTATTTACATAAGCGAAACGTCCATTGGTTGTGTTTGAATGTATGTATGCCTTTGAATATGATTGATGTTTACCAGAAATGCATGTATGCTTTTAATATGATTGATGTTTACCAGAAATGCATGAAAATGCAGTAATAGTATTTACTAAGGACGAACGAGGGAAGGATTTCAACGAAGCTTCGCCGGTTCATCTTTACAAGACAGTTACAAACCATCAGTAGGACTAATCCATTTTCACAAAGTCTAATCTCCCTTGGAATTTATATCCATCTCTTTTATCCTCATACGGATATACGGGAAATTACTTTCCAATAAGGGCACGATGAACAAAGACGGGATGTCATACTTATCCTACTATCAAACGAAAACGAAGGTTATCTATACCCTACTATCCCCAACAATGGGAGGTTATCTATACCTTGTTATCCCCAACAACGGGAGGTTATCTATACCTTGTTATCCTCAGCAGACGGAGGGTTATATATTCTTCAACAACGAATCGGGATTTATTTTCCTTGGCCAGCAGTTGTTATACAAGGATATCCAGACACTTCCAGCAGTGTCATATCATACATACATCATTTACATCATACCATAACATATATGTCTATAGTACATTACCTAAGTGTATCATGTCATACATGCATACATAAAGCATAAACTAATGTTGTTATACAGAATGCTACCTTGTTTTCAGGTTAATTATCCAACAAACAAGCTTATGATCTTTGGGACTGCTTTATTGTAACCTCAGGGTTACTTTATCCTCCTGATGGGCTTCTTATTACTTTGGGACTGCTTTATTGTAACCTCAGGGTTATTTTATCCTCCTGATAGCCTCTCATGACTTCAAGACTGCTTTAGAGCTACTGATTGCTCTATCCTCCTGAAATCATCCCATTACTTCAAGACTGCTTTAGAGCTATTGATTGCTCTATCCTCCTGAAGCCATCTAACTACTTCAAGACTGCTTTAGAGTTATCCATTGCTCTATCCTCCTGAAATTACATTATTATTTCAAGACTGCTTTAGAGCTATCCATTGCTCTATCCTCCTGAAATCATTACTTCAAGACTGCTTTAGAGCTATTGATTGCTCTATCCTCCTGAAGACATATCACATTATTATTTCAAGACTGCTTTAGAGCTATTCATTGCTCTATCCTCCTGAAGCCATCTTATTATTTCAAGACTGCTTTAGAGCTATCCATTGCTCTATCCTCCTGAAATCATTACTTCAAGACTGCTTTAGAGCTATTGATTGCTCTATCCTCCTGAAGACATATCACATTATTATTTCAAGACTGCTTTAGAGCCATTCATTGTTCTATCCTCCTGAAATCATATCATTGCTTCAAGACTGCTTTAGGGTTATCACTATTGATTGCTCTATCCTCATGAAGACATGTTGCTACATCATTATTATTCCAGACTCCTGACAGCTTTCATCATACACCCATATTTTGAACTGCTCCCCCCTAGTGGCATCTTTAAGCCCACTCAATCATATTCGACTAGCCATCTGTACCACTCTAGTGCACTGGTGAGTGCAAATTTTTGGGCTTTTGTGTTCAATCCCCTTCAACCTTCCAGGTTACGACTGGCAAATATACCAATCTAACCCCTCAGGTTTCAGAAAATTGAACAGGGGCAGCTGTTGCACCCCAAAATTTGCACTCACAATACAAGACTTTGTGCTTCTTGAAGGTTCACAAGGTTCACAAACTTCTCAACATCTACAAGACCTTTCATGAGGTTCATGAAGTCCATAGGTTGCTTCTTGAAGGTTCACAAGGTTCACAAGATTCACAATGTTTACAAAGCTTTCCTAAGGGTCATGAGGTCTACAAAGCCACTTCATGATGTTCACAAGGTTCACAAAGTTCACAATTGGTCAGAAGAGTTGACAATTCCCTCAGACAATGCACCTCCTAAGCAGTGCATCCGAAACTAGGGTTTTGACTTTAATCAGGCTAAATGGACTTCCAAGACTTCAAGTGAGCTTCATAACATCTTATATGTGTATAAGAACCCCCATGTCAAGTTTCAAGACTTTTCTCAAAAGTTTGCTCAGTCAGATGATCAGATAAGTCAAAAGCAGTCAATGCAGTTAAAAAGTCAAATTGAGGTCAACTGTGGTCAAACCAAAGTCAAACTTCATGATTTTTTGCCAACATCAAGTATATGAATTAAAATTCATCATTTGATCAAGGGTTGATCATGATTCATCAAGGAGATTCCAGATCATCAATAATCAGGAGTTTCTAAATTAGGGTTTCCTCAGTAAAAGTCAACTGAACTTTGACCAGGCATAACTTTCACATACTTCATCACCAAGTCTCCATCCAAAGCTCATTTTGAAGGAAATTGAATTCTCTACAACTTTGATGTTGAGGGTTAAGCCCAAAAATGCTTTATTTGAAAGATATGATCTAAGACATTATGGGTCATTTCAAAAGTCAACAAAAAGTCAACAACTTCAAAAGGGCATAACTTGAGATTGGTAAATGATATGGACCTGAAACCAATGGGGTTGTTTAGAGGACTCTTCAAGCTTTCCAAAAAGTCCAAGAACACCATCATACCTTTAAAATTGAGAGAAATGTGCCCTTGCAAAGTTGGGCAATTTTGTGATGGTTTATGTTGAAAATGGAGGCTTAGAAGTATTTCTTTCCAAATGGGCTGCCTAATTTATGACCCAATCCATCTCATAACATGGTGCACGACCCAATTGACCAAAATTCATCATTTTTATTATTTTTTATTTATTTATTATTGATTTAATTCATAAAAATCATTTTAAATAAATAAAAAATATAAAAATCTATTTTTGGGTGAAGATTTTGTTTCTAGAAATTCATAATCATTGATTGAATTAGAATGAGAAGGAAATCATGTGATCTCTCCCAAATTATTATTTTTTATTTATTTATTATTGATTTAATTCATAAAAATCATTTTAAATAAATAAAAAATATAAAAATCTATTTTTGGGTGAAGATTTTGTTTTTAGAAATTCATAATCATTGATTGAATTAGAATGAGAAGGAAATCATGAGATCTCTCCCAAATTATTATTTTTTATTTATTTATTATTGATTTAATTCATAAAAATCATTTTAAATAAATAAAAAATATAAAAATCTATTTTTGGGTGAAGATTTTGTTTCTAGAAATTCATAATCATTGATTGAATTAGAATGAGAAGGAAATCATGTGATCTCTCCCAAATTATTATTTTTTATTTATTTATTATTGATTTAATTCATAAAAATCATTTTAAATAAATAAAAAATATAAAAATCTATTTTTGGGTGAAGATTTTGTTTCTAGAAATTCATAATCATTGATTGAATTAGAATGAGAAGGAAATCATGTGATCTCTCCCAAATTATTATTTTTTATTTATTTATTATTGATTTAATTCATAAAAATCATTTTAAATAAATAAAAAATATAAAAATCTATTTTTGGGTGAAGATTTTGTTTCTAGAAATTCATAATCATTGATTGAATTAGAATGAGAAGGAAATCATGTGATCTCTCCCAAATTATTATTTTTTATTTATTTATTATTGATTTAATTCATAAAAATCATTTTAAATAAATAAAAAATATAAAAATCTATTTTTGGGTGAAGATTTTGTTTCTAGAAATTCATAATCATTGATTGAATTAGAATGAGAAGGAAATCATGTGATCTCTCCCAAATTATTATTTTTTATTTATTTATTATTGATTTAATTCATAAAAATCATTTTAAATAAATAAAAAATATAAAAATCTATTTTTGGGTGAAGATTTTGTTTCTAGAAATTCATAATCATTGAATGAGAAGGAAATCATGTGATCTCTCCCAAATTATTATTTTTTATTTATTTATTATTGATTTAATTCATAAAAATCATTTTAAATAAATAAAAAATATAAAAATCTATTTTTGGGTGAAGATTTTGTTTCTAGAAATTCATAATCATTGATTGAATTAGAATGAGAAGGAAATCATGTGATCTCTCCCAAATTATTATTTTTTATTTATTTATTATTGATTTAATTCATAAAAATCATTTTAAATAAATAAAAAATATAAAAATCTATTTTTGGGTGAAGATTTTGTTTCTAGAAATTCATAATCATTGATTGAATTAGAATGAGAAGGAAATCATGTGATCTCTCCCAAAATAGCAAGCACTCATGATCAAATATTTGAAATTTATACAATGATCTTTTTGAATATTTTTTGGATCAAATATCCACACAACACATCAATGTTTCTGACCTAAATCCATCACACATATATACTAAGCACAAACCCTAGCCTCATTCACGAATTTGCAGCAGCCTAAAGGTAAGATCAAAAGCACAAAAATCTTTCAAAAAGTCATATTCGGGTTCTCAAATTCAGAGCATTGCAAGGTATTTGGAAGACATAGCAAGCTTCCTTGGACTCTTCTGATCATAAATCATCATCCATATGCATCATATACACACCCAATTGCTCAACCCGAGTTCATCTTGACCTTGAATATTTTGTTTTCGAATCCATTGATTTATCATGTTTAAACTGTTTTTGATTGTTGTAGGATGTTTAGAATGAACTCTAGAACGATTCTGGGTGGTTCAATTGGATTTTCATTGCAGGAACAAGAATTCACCATGATTAGGGTTTTCGGCCCTCTTTAGGGTTTCACGATTTTCAAATGATAAATGGATTTGAAAAACATAGGACGATTGAAAAACTCAGTAGCAATACAATGGTGCAATCAATTTTGTGAAATTTTGCCGTTTGGATGAAGTTTGTGTTTCGCAGGGTGGAAGAACTCGTAACAATATTCGTAGGAGAAAACGTTGCAAAATCCGCAGCCTGATGGTTGTTGTGCTTCCTGGAAATCAAGCTGGCCTGGGTTCAAACCTCAGCCAGGTAAGTTTCCGTTTTTTTTCTTTCCTTTTATTTGATTTAAATATTATAATATTAAAAATTAAATATATTATGTATATTTCTCAATAATAAATAAATAATAATAAAATATGTCTGTTTTCTTTAATTTTAAAAAATATGTTTTTTTTTTTTCACAAATTTTGTTTCTATATTTTATGTCTAAATTGTAATATGTATAAATTAGAAAATTTTTGTATATAACTAAATCCTATTTTTTTTATATAAACCCTAAAAATTTATTTCTCATATAAACCCTAATTTCATAAAACTCTAAAAATATTTTTTAATACAAATCTAATCCTTTTTTTTTTTAATGTTATTTTCTAATATAATTATTATGTATGTATGTTTACTATAATTCTTACAAATTTTTGTAAATATACTTATAAATATTTTTTTTACATAACTTTAGTTTATAAATAATTGTGCTTATAATAATTAGATTTTTTGTAGTAACTTCATGATTAAAATATAATTTAATAATTTGTAAATTAAAACAATTGTTTATTCATATTTGTTTTTTTAGTTGATTATATTAAAAAATTGTTAATTTCTTATTATTATAATATTTGGATTAATTCTGTTTATTCTTATTTACTAACCCATTTATATTCTAATCATGCTTATTATTTTGTCAAATATTGCTTACTAACCCCCTTTATTATTTATTATTGCTTATTTATATTTTATTTATCTTTGCTATTTAATTATTTTGCTTATTATTTTGTAATTGTTTCTTGGATGTAAAGTTGTTTAATTATTTAATTATTATTATGGTTAGTAATTAGGGAGTGTAACAACATGTATGTAATATTAAAATAAATTTAGATCACTTTTAAATAAAGATAATTAAAATAAACACGTCACACACGTAAGTCGATTTTAATCGCCGTCTCACTTCCTAAGGATATCCCTCAAGTTGCCTACGAATAATGGTTAAGTGGGGTGTATAAAGCAAGTCCCTCAAATAGAAAAATCATCAAAGTCCCTTATGGTTGCCTTTACGAATCGAGTCCCTTTCGAAAAATGATGATGGTCCCTTATATGTGCTTATTACATCCCACAATGGCCTTCAAAGTCAAATTGTCCCTCACATGTCCCTTAACATCCAAAGTAAGGACTACCTACTCCATTATAGTAGGGATAGTCTTACTAAAGGAAAGAATAAAGAATAAGAAAGACCTTTAAACATTAGGGTAGGTTACTCCTAGGTGCTTGCTCACTTCAAAACTGTTTCACACTTAAACAAATTTTCAACAAGTTTTCAAACAAGTTCTTAACACATCCTTACATGGATTATTTATTAACTATTCTGAAAATTTTCTATTCACACACTACACTTTCAAAACAATTCAAAAGTGAGCTTAAGTACCTAAGAGCCCATGGATAACCATGGATGAAAAGGGTGCTAACACCTTCCCTTTTCATAACCTACCCCCCGGACCCAAAATATTCTCTAAGGTCTTTCCTGTTCTTTTATAACCTTTCCTTATGGATAAAATAAAAGTCGGTGGCGACTCTTGCTATCCGCAACATTGTTTAAAGTCAGTTCTCCCACCGTGTTACAATTGGCATTTCAAGATCAAGGACATATAGTCCATTATTCATTTTTGCAGTAGCATAGAATATATCATTCAAATAAATGGAGCAACAATTGTTCCTTATTATGAATGAAAAACCAAACTTGTCCAAACAAGAAACGGAAATAATATTCCTGCTAATTGCAGGTACATAATAACAGTTCTCTAACTGAATTATTAAACCACTAGGTAAAGTTAAAACATAAGTTCCTACAGCTAAAGCAGCAACCTTTGCTCCATTGCCAACTCGTAGGTCAACTTCACCTTTTGCCAAATCTCTACTCCTTTTTAGCCCCTGCACATTAGTACAAATGTGAGAACCGCATCCAGTATCTAATACCCATGATGCAGAAGTAGATAAATTAATTTCAATAACAAAAATACCTGAATTTGAAGTCTCTACTCCATTATTCTTATCTTCCAGGTACTTTGGGCAATTTCTCTTCCAATGTCCGGTCTTACCGCAATGGAAGCAAGTGCCCTCCTTTGCTATTCCTCCACTAGGCTTCAAAACAGGAGGAGTGAGTTTGGGTTTGGCAACTTCCTTGCCTTTTCCTCTACCACCTTGTTTGATGGGCCTCTTGTTCTGTTTCTTTCCATTACTGACCATCAGAATGGATTTCCCTTTTGTCTTCATATTCTGCTCAGCAGTTCTCAACATGCTTAGCAGTTCTGGAAGACTTTTGTCCAAGTCATTCATATTGAAATTCAGGACAAACTGACTGAAGCTCTCTGGCAACGATTGCAAGATCAGATCAATCGCAAGTTCTTTTCCAAGGGGAAACCCTAATCTGTCAAGGTTCTCCACATACCCAATCATCTTGAGTACATGGGGACTTACAGGGGCTCCCTCGGCTAACTTGTTGTTAAAAAGGGACTTTGAAACCTGAAACCTCTCATTTCTTGCTTGCTCTTGATAAAGCATTTTCAGATGTCCGATCATATCGAACGCAGACATGTTCTCGTGTTGCTTTTGCAACTCAGAGTTCATGGTAGCAAGCATGAGGCAAGCGGTTTCATTGGCATCATCGAAATGCTTCTTATAAGCATCTCTTTCTGCCTTTGGTGCAGAATTAGGAGGTTCCTCCTCAGGAACTGGTGTCTCCAAGACATACAGCTTCTTATCGTGCTTGAGGACAATCCTCAGATTACGGTGCCAATCCAGGAAATTTGTCCCAGACAATTTTTCCTTATCTAGGATGGATCGCAAAATATTGTTCGATGTGTTTGTTGTCATGGTAATCTACAAGAGAAATATGAAAATATAAGTATCATTAAAACAACATATTTAATTAGGCCTTTAATCAAATATGCTCCCACTATTTTATTCAAAACAAATGACCCTCATCATTTGATTCGGAAAATCCCGTTGGAAGACTTTCTAGTGGGTCGAGATCCACGTTTCACTTTGTTTTAAGTCAGCGTTAGGCTGATTACACAAAACTAAGTTATTTAGGTAGGAACTCCTTCCAATTGTATCTCATACAACTCTCGAATATTTTCAATTGGGTGAATAACTCCTTATTCTGATCCATCACATGAATCATTCCCAATTCTTGCTTCTAAACATATATAATCTTATTATAATTTGTTTAGTTAAGTTTGACCCATTGTTTTAGCAATTGGATATTACAATTATCCCATCACACCTTACTAATATAGAACATGCACCTCGCGTAGGCGAAACCTACAATGCTCGATACTAGTCTTGATGAGTGCTAAAAATTGGAAAGCATAAACTTAATATTTAATTTTGAGGGAATTTGTTATTAGTTTGATCTCACCGGCTTAACATGCAAAACGTCTCTCACATGCATCAACATACAATTACATGCATCAACATACATATAAAAAGATACAATTATGGCCCCTAACACAATTGTTCTCTCAAGCCAATGAGAGAACCTAAGCTAACCTAATAACGATCTAAGCTTCTCCAAGCATGATCTCCAAGGTTATCCTCCTTTAATATTGAATACTTCCTTTTTGTTTTTTTCATAACATAATATTACATTACATATAAGAAAACTCGTTTTACATACGAGGGAGTGAGATGAGAAAAGAAGTTACATAAAGAGATTGAGAGAGAGGCACGACACGCAGGCCGTATTCAAAAATCCCAAAACAATAATAAAGGATAAACTAAGGCCATAACTGATCACCACAAATAAATAATAATAAACACACTTTTATTATTAGTTTAAAATTCCGATAATTAAATAAACTAAATTAAATTTCGGCTGATTGATCATACTTTGCAGACTTAGCCGGGGGTTCCGCTGCCCGGTCAGCGGACGGTGGTTCCGCTGACCGTTCAGCGGACGGGGGTCAAGGGGGCAGCGCCTCCTTGCGGGGTTGTCAGGGGAAGCGCCCCAGCGAAAAATTTTATGAACACTTCATTGTATTTCACGTCGTTTCCTGCACAACTTTTGTGCATTTACAACCCCAACCGGAAAAGTCTGCGGCAATACAACACTTGTACTGCCATTAATCCTAATGCAACAATTTCATGCCGTCAAACACAACTCGATTGATAACTCAATATGATAGATCAACATGTCATTGCTTCACCATACTAACGTCGGATTCCGAAGCGAATGAAAATGATGATCTTTCAAAAGAATTACAATCCTTATGTGATTGAATGGATGAAATCAAAACAGTATATCCCATATACCATCTTTGCATCAGAATTTCTTATATCTTATATAAAAGTGATTGATCTAATTGTGTAACCTATGGATGATCAATGTATCGCACAACTTCACCATACTAATGTCGGATTCCGAAGCATAATCAACATCAATCATCCAAATCATACACAACAGATGCCAAATTTAATTAATCGTTTATTGTTAAATTCATTCTGTGTTTTAATCGAATCAAATACAGAAAAGACAGAAATTTAACAGCTATCAGATCCATGGTTTCGTAAGTGGCTCTGATACCACTGAAGGAAAATTGCGATCTAAACGCAGCGGAAAACAAAAATTTCCTTTAGTGATCCTTACGAATGAGCATGGTCAGTGATAGAATCGTTACCTCTTTGTGGCGATTCAGATCTTTGATGCAGCGATCACAAGCGTTGATGAAGTGCAACGCCTCTACTCAGTCCACACGAACAGCTTTCGGTCACAGTGCTAGCTGCTTACGAACGTAATTATTTGAGTGAGAAAAGAGAATCAAAAACGAAATTGCATCAAGTGAAAGCTTCATCACAAGGGTTCCTTTTATAGACTCTCTTGCGGGCTGCGGGCTAAAACCCAATTCACATGATCCATAATAATATTATATATTATTATAATAACTATTATTATAATAAATATATTTATTTTATTATTATTTTATAACCATTATAAAATAACAATAATTATTATTATATTATCCGAATTTCTATTTTTCACTTAAGTGCACCGTACCTTACGGTGTTCCTTTTTGATTTCTCTATCTCTCATCAAACTGTCCTTATGTGTGTGACCCTGTAGGATTTCGTAACGTTGGTAATTATATTAAATTATATATTTAACATAATAAACAGTAAGCGGTATCTAGCAACACATCACTGCTACCCAAGTCACGAAAATGTCATGTGATCTGACAAAACCTTTTTCGTGATAATATATGTTTGTACAATTACCCTTTTGCCCCTATGTCTATATTGAACACAAGGCATACACTGTGTCATCCTTGTCCAGTTCAATATTGGGCCCTTAGACATTTCTCCTGTTATCACTACAAGAAAATAGTCATTTTGTGACACTTAGATTGCGACAGTTGGAGTACAACCGTCGCAATATACCATTTTATAAATTTTTACGACAGTTTTGACAACTGTCGCAATCATTTAGTTGGTTTTTAGGCTACCAAGTAGTTAAATTTGTCCTATAAAAAAAGTAATTAGATTTATATAACCATACAAAATAACACTTGTTTTCTATTTAATTTTGAATTTTTAATAATTAGTAATTTTTTATGTTGTGTATTTGACCCAAAACTTTTAATACATTATAATCAAATTTTTATATTTTTTATAAAACAAACATCAAATAGTTTCTTATTTTAAAAATAAATATAATTAAATTTTTAAATACTTAATTTTATTTTATAATTTATAATATTCATATTTAAATAAACATAAAAAATATTACAATTAATAATTAATTTTTTTAATTATAGCAGTAAATTTGTTTTAAAAAAGTTTATTAAAAAATATAAACTACTTTATTAATCCAAGAAAAAAAATTAATTTAAAAATAGTATATTAATTGATAATTATAGAAAAAGTACAAATTGAACTTCATATTCATATCTCTCGACGGTGAAGAATCTGACGTAGCTGAAATTCTGCGACCGTTTTCCACCTCTGTCGTGTTCTTCTTTACTAATCTTTCAATTCACGTGGCTATGATTCTACTACTTCTAATTTCTACCACATTTTTGTTTTCTTTTAGAATCGTAAACCCTTGTCATTTCTTCATCCAATTTGAAACCATATTCCATTTTCCTAAAATTTCAAAAAGTACTTATTCGATCTAATCTCATAATTGCAAAATCATTCTTCTCCCGTATCTCATGTACAAAGAAACTCGGCAAAGGTGCATTTTATTTGTGTTCTTATGTTTTTTTATTTCTCTGAAGAAATTTGTTTCAATTTGGGATTTAGGGTTTCTTTATTTTAATGCCCATAGAATCATATATCGATTTTGTTTGTTTTGATTTTAGGATTTAGGTTTTGTCTCTTTTATTTCCAAACTACTAGTTCGATGGGTATCAACTGTTCGATGAAATTCCTAAATAGTTATTCGTGTTTTTTTTTGCAGGTGGAGATTACTCAACATGTTTTATATTGATGGAGAGGTGAATCGTGTGAGTACAAAATGCTGTAACTGTGAATGAATTTTTTGGTAATAGCTGGAGAAAGGTAATGTGAATCAAATGGTTAAGAAATCATATGATATATAATTCAATGATATTTTTGTATAAGATGAATTTCCTTGAATGTTGCAGGTAATTCCTAAATCCAATGAAACATTAGGAGTATTGATAATAAAATCTCGCTGATTTTTCCCACAAGCTTATTGGTATTGGATTGAAATTGGAGCTTTGGTTGGTTATCTGTTTCTATTTAATTTTCTCTTTGCCTTGGCTTTGCAATATCTCAGTTGGTTATCCATTGTGTCGTTATTTGATGGCAGTATTAGTGCAGCTTCGGTAGGGCCTGCTTCCCCAAACAGCCCTCTTGCTCCAAGTGTATCTGGTTCAAGCTCACATGACGATGTTTTTGTGACTAGTATAAAAGTATCGATAGATAGAAAACCGAGTTACTCAAGTGGAAATTCTTTTGTTTTTTTGTTAGGAGACAGAAGAATCTAGCATCATATCCAGTAATTATGATTCAGGGTAAGGGGCAGGTGGTGTTTTCTTATTTTCTATGGAGATGCGCTGATGTTCTTTGTTGTATAGTTTATATCCATTTGACACTTAACAAATTAAATGCTTTGTAAGCTGCGGATGGAGGGATGTCTTAGAATACATTAAGGTCATTTCTTCCTTTCAAGTTGGTATTTAAATCAAACTAAAGATTCAATTTCACTGGTTTTATTATATTTTAAGGTTATTTCAGTGATGGGTCTTGTTGTGTTTTTAGTTTTTCTTAAAATTTAGTAAATAGATTTACTCATATAGTTTGTTCCAAGCAAATCTTTCTTAAAATTTGTTATCAATTGATTATAAAGAATGGTGTTGGTCAAACCACTATTGACCTTATTCTTGTAAAGAATGATTTTTGTTGTTTATGAGTATTGTCAAACTAATCCACGTGATAATGTGGATATGAGAATGGTAGGATGGTTACAAACTTTTTTTTTCTGATCTATATTTTATAAATTCCATTGCAGAACTCAATAGATGTACATCTATGTGGCTTGAGGAACATTAGAGATGAAAGACTCAATAGGATGTATCAATTATTTAACTAATGAGCTTCACTATCAAGTATCAAGTAGTTCATTGAAAAGTATAAGTACAATCAAATATGATTATGGTATATTATTTTATTCCTTTTGAGATGCATTATGCTTTGCGGTCGATGCAGACTAAATTTCTTACCAGTACACAAGCATGTCCACACTTTTGAAGACATGAAATGAATCAAGTGAAGAAACTGGATTTGATGAATTGTGTGTGAGTTGTTTGGTTTGTTTTTGCAGATTTTAGTTAAGTTATAGAGGGATCCATTTTTGGTGTTCGGTGTTTAGTGGGATGCGATGTTTACTGGCATGGTGTTGATTATTATGGCTTGTTTGTCATAAGTTTGTGTCTCTAATTCCTCAATAATGGTGTTTATTAGTTGACCAATAACCGAAGGACTTGCCCTTATAAGTGTTTCTCATTTTACTTGTTAGTGTGTTAGACATAATGATATGTTTGGCCAAATGAGGTACAAAATTGATTTACTTGTGTCTAGCCAAATGAAGTAGAGACTAGAGAATACAAATTCAAGAAAGAATTTGCCAATAGCTTACATAAATTCAGCAAAACAAGTGTTGAAAACATTGTGTGAATCATTAAATGAATTTCTTGATGATAATTCAAAGTTTAGACGAGCTTTTGATGTGGAAAAGGAGTCAATTTAGGAGTATATTGGTAGTTGGAGGAGAAACTTAACTATTTTTTAAGTATGTACTTCTGAGTGAACTTAAGCAATGAAAATTCAATGCTTTGACTATCATGTATGTTAGTATTTTGTTGTAAAAATAGGGAGTTAGTGTAGTGTATTTATCCTAAGGAATTAAAGTGGGTATGACTTTAGAAAAATTCATATTCTTATTCTTAACAAATACAAGTGTTTTTCAGACAAAAAGCTACCAGAATATCCTACACAATTTGAAGATGTTTTTCTTTTGGAAGAGCGTGTTAGTGAAGCCAAAAGATTAGCAGCAACTACAAGACTACAAAACTGATTATGAAGGGCTCATGATGATACTAGAAGACCACAAGTGATTTTCTTTATTGGTGCTAACTGGAAGTAATGTTTAAGCTTTTGTAGATGTTCATGTCTATCCTCTAAGGCAAAATCATACCAAAGATTTCTTCAGCCATCGGTAGAAAATCTTGGATCATCACTTGATGTGGAAAATTGGGCAGAATATCTTGGATCATCATAGGTTGTACAATTATATTGATTATATTGTATATATCAATTTATAGATTATGACATTTGATCATTTAGATATTCATAAGTATATATTCAGTAGAAAATATAATAACTTATTTAGAAAAGTGATATAATGAAATATCAATTGTTTTTTTAAGTTATATAAATTTATATATTTGTTATATGTGAGTCTTTATATATTTGATATACGTGAGTCTTTATATATTTGATATATTACCAAAAAACAATAATGTCTAAATTAAAAAAACTAATATTATAAAAAAAATGAGATAAGAGTAATTTAAATAAAAAAAATTCTATAGATAAAATTACGACGGTTTAAACCGTCGCAACTAGCATAAATAATATTTAGAATTAGTAAATATAATTACGACGGTTGAAAACCGTCACAATATGGAGATTACGACAGTTAGCTACCCGTCGTGAAAATAACGACGGTTTGTACGACAGTTTTCACAACCGTCGCAATACGGCCTCACGACGCACATTTCTGCGACGGGGTTGAAACCGTCGTAACTTACAAATTGCGACGGTTAAAACCGTCGTAATATGTCAAAATGAACCGTCGCAATTTGCCAATTTTCTTGTAGTGTATGCAGGATTGGCAAATTCCATCTAGGACACTCATGTCCCTCAGCATGCTTCGTGGAGTGCCCATCAACTGTCTTTATGATCATCCAGTTACGGATAATGTTTGATCAGCAATAAAGCACCCGACTCTACATCTAGGGTCCATAGTGGTTTCAGGTCGAAGGGTGGTAATACACCATTATCACCATGAGAATAACTTATGACACTTTGCATAACATACTATGTAGTATTCTCATAGCGGGTCAATCCGGTATAAATATTACTCCTAATATTTATACCTATGTCAAGACTTGATAACTCTTTATCCATGATCCATGAGATGTGATCATCAGTCTATCTTCATAATAGTCTCAATGCTTTTAATGTTATCCCACTTTGCAATAAAGCTTGACTACGGATATTTTAAGAATAATGTCTTTATGTTTAATGGGATCTCATGATTAAGTCACACTTAACATTTCATTAAACAGACTAACTATTCTAGGGACTTTATTATTCTGAAAGACAAACATAATAAAGAAATGCCTTTTATTATTAAACGAATAATCCGATACAAGTACCAAAAAAAGTATTGGCCTCTAGGGCTTACACCAACAATTTTGATCTGGTTATATCTGGAGAAACTGTCCATGAAGGAAAACACTGAGTATTATGCGGTGTTATTATCAAGCACGTCAATGTGGGGGAGCGGCAAGTCGTCTTTCGGGCTCGCTCTATTGAGATCACGGTATTCTACATGCATCCTTACCTTACCATCCTTCTTTGGTACAGGCACGATGTTGGCGACCCACGAAGGGCAATTTATCACAGCAAGAAATCCAACATCTAACTGTCTCTGGACTTCTTCCTTGATTTTCACTGCCATATTTGGCCTGGTTCTTCTCAATTTCTGTTTGACAGGAGGACACTCTTTGCAAAGAGGCAGGCGATGAACCACAATATCCGTGTCAAGTCCTGACATATCCTCAAAGACATCCTTGTACTCTCGGAGTAACTCAACCAGTCTTCGTTTAACATCGTCTTCCAAGGCAGCCCCTACTCTGACTTCCTTCTTGGCCTCTTCAGTTCCCAGGTTGACAACTTCAACTTCCTCCTGATGAGGCAGAATGATCTTTTCTTCTTGCTTCAACAGTCTGGCAAGTTCCTCAAGCAGGTCTTCGTCTTCTTTGATCTCTTCTTCTGCTTGAAAGATCGGACTATTAAAGTTATACCGAGTCATAGACGAGTCTGATTCGGTGGCATCTGTAATGTGAAACCTGCAATGATGATGATTTAATGATTTAATGATATGCAAACAAACAAACACAAACCACATTGCCATTTTATTGTTAAAATAAAAATAGGACAAACAAGGATCACAAAATTTTGATGCAAAGACGCCTTCTTGATTGATAATAAAAACTGATTATTAACATGAAGGATATGGCCCTACAATCAAAGACCACTATGTTCCGGGCAGAACATAGGGCTATACATAATCAAAACAAACAAATTGCTCTTCTCGGGTCACTAAAATGACTTCCTCCATGGTCTAATTCTTTAAGCTCTGGCCGGGGATGCATGGCTGGATCCATGCATCCATGTTGTAGTCACTGTCCCCTTCTTCATCTGTTACATCATTGATCTGATAAAAAATAACCCCGCCGCTAGTGAAACAAACCGGTCCCCGATAGCATGGTGCATTCTGTACTGAAGAAGAAGCAGATGGGTTGTATCCTAATCCGAACTTGTCCTGCTTGTTCGGTATGCTCAACAACTGCCCCCAACCTTGAGACGACCCAGACTTTACAACGGCTTGTGCCTCCTTGAAGGAAGACATAGCAACTTCATAAGTCTTTTCCGCGACCGGCCCTTTCTCCTTAACTTGAACACCCTCAAAGGCTTGGCATAGGGTCTCGTGGATCTCTCCTCCGACCTCAACATACTTGAACGAAGACAACTGATTAATCATGATGTCTTCCTCACCACAGACGGTGACTATGTTTCCATCCACCATATACTTTAGTTTTTGGTGCAAGGTTGATGTTATGATGCCTGCCAAATGGATCCATGGTCGCCCTAGTAGACAGCTGTATGCTGGCTGGATGTCCATTATATAGAAAATGACGTCAAAAATTTCAGGACCAACTTCGATTGGGAGAGTCACTTCCCCAAACACGGACCTCCTTGTACCGTCAAACGCCCACACGACTAAATCACTAGGAGTACAGATTAATCCCCAAGTGTCTAGTTTCATCAAGGCCTTTTTGGGCAACACATTGAGTGATGACTCGGTATCCACCAATACGTGCAACATAACCGCCCCCTACACTCTATGAAGATGTGTAGAGCGTGGTTATGATTCCGTCCTTTGGGTGTTAAGTCGAGATCAGTGAACCCTAGTCCATTTCCGGCATTTACATATGCAACCACACCTTCGAGCTGATTAACTAAAATCTCCTGCGACACATATACCGTGTTCAAGATTCTTAGAAGCGCATTTTGGTGTGCCTCGGAGCATAACAACAAAGACAAGATTGAAATCTTGGAGGGATTCTGTTGTAAGTGATCTAAAATTTTATAGTCACTCTTTCTGATCAAACGCATGAATTTCTCTGCATCCTTTACCAGAGCTTCTCTCTCTCCCTGTCGTGGATCCTCTTCAATCACCACTTTCTCCTTCCCCTTGTCAGTCCTTCCAGCACTAGCTTCTGGAGGCGCGAATACTCTTCCACTTCTCGTTACCCCACAGTTTTCGACCAGATTGTCGACCGACTCGCAAGGCGAACTCTTCAATTCTTGTTTCTGCCCATTACAGAACACCTCTGCCCCATAATTTCAGGGAATCGCTTTAGTGTTCTCGTAAGTCATCAGTCCTGCCTTGGTAATCACAATAGTCGGCGGCCTCGGTGGCGCAGAAATGTTGATCGTCTTATATGGGATAGAGATCGTGGACACTTCATCTTTATTCTCATTAATCATCTTCTTGTCATCCTCCTTATTGATTCTGTCAAACTGTAAAAAAAACCTCATCCATCATATTCTGAATACAACTCCTCAAACGTGGACATCCTTCTAGAATAACTAAGCAACCCTCACATTCAATCCCACAGCCTGGGAACACCCCACCAGCTAACAACTTACTTTTTACAAAACTCAGCGGAGTTTTCAAATCTTCAACACTGGACACCAAGTTCAGATTGTCTTCGACAATAGCATTTACTCCAGCAGCTCCATGGTTCGGCATTGGATTTTGGATGATGTTGGGTACATCATGATTGAAGTTTATGGCCTTACTATCAACAAGGTCTTGTACCTTTTGCTTAAAGGCTTTGCAGTTGTCAATATTGTGGCCGGGTGCCCTTGAATGAAAATCACATCGGGCATTGGCATCGTATCCCGGAGGAGCTGCACCGGTCAACGGTGCCAATGTTCTCTTCCGTATGAGTTGTAATTGAAGTAAGTGTTGCAACAGTTGAGAATAAGGCATTGGAGGCGCGTCAAAGTTCCTATTCACCACCCTTTTTCTATCTTGAAACTGCCTTAGGTGCGTAGTTTTGCTGCTGCTGCTACAGACGTTGTTGTTGTGGTTGTGGTTGCGGTGGTGGCACTACCCGAATGGAAATACTTGCCACTTGTTAACGTTGCTGATAGTATGGTTGTTGCTGACGTTGATTCCTATTATGATTTCTAAAGCCTGACACTGTGTTGGTCTCGTTTTTCCTTTTCCTGTTACCGAAAACTTTCTTCCCACCTCCTGACGAGGTCCCTTCTCCACTTTGCATCTTTCCCAGTTTTATCTCGTTCTCTACTTTTTCCCCAGTTATAATCAGATCCGAAAAACTCCTCGACATATTTCTGATTAACTTCTCGTAATATATTCCTGGCAAGGTCGCCACGAACATATCAATCAATTCCCGCTCCACCATTGGAGGCTGAACTCTAGCCACTAGTTCCCGCCACCTCTGGGCATATTCTTTGAAACACTCGTTGTTCCTTTGTGACAGATTTTGCAACTGCACTCTGTTCGGTGCCAAGTCGCTGTTGTATTGGTAGTGCATTACGAAGGCCTCCGCTAGATCTCTCCAACTTTTGACTTGAGCTGGCTCCAACCCCATGTACCACTACAACGATGGGCCAGAAAGGCTATCCTGAAAGAAGTGCATAAGCAGCTTCTCGTCGTCCGAATATGCCGACATCTTCCTATAGTAGGACCGAAGGTGTACCCTAGGACAAGTTGTCCCCTTATATTTGTCGAAGTCCGACACCTTAAACTTCGGTGGGATCCTCAATCCCAGAATCAGTCCTAAGTTCGACATATCGAGCCCCAAGGAGTTCTGGTTTTCGTAGGCCCACATCTTTTCTTCAATCATTCTGAATCTTTTGTCCGCATCAGACCGCAGACCTTCGTTAAGATCCCTCATAGAAAATATATCATCCTGACCATCGTCCCACCGAGGGTCGGCGTTTTCGTGCACAACGCGTGCTACTCTAGGAATATCAGCCCCACCTTGGTCACCTCCACCCGGAGGGACAACCATTATTGGTATATTATTAACATGCATAGTTCCTGTCTCATTTTAGGGAGGGATAGCAGCAGTCCCACCATGAAGCACCCTGCTTCCATCGACTCTCGCAATTAATGGTTGAACTAACATCCTCAACTGCTCTTGTCCGTTGGCGAATCCCTGCATTAAATCCATGAATTGCTCCATCCGATCGCAGAATTCTTACAAATCATTCTGAATTTGATCCATGATTCACTGTTGATTTCTTCTGGTAGGATACCGATGAATGGCTTGATCTTCAATCCTGGAACAAAACCTAGTGGAGAACCACATGAAGCAATACGGTCAACAGGACTAGAACACTTGCTATGCAAATGAAAAATGATGCAATATGCAAGACATGTAAATGTGTTTCAAGGAAATTTCCCCCTTGATTTTAGTTCCACTGGAATGACAAGAGAATGAAGAGTCAATAGTTGCAATCAGAAAAGCCATCTCATAAATAAAAAAGAGTTGCAGAGTTTTAGCATACATCATCAAGAAAAATACAACGGAATTACCACGACCTCATCCAACAAATCTGGTGATGGTCGGGAATACAACATAATAACAAACAAAAAGGAAGACGCGTCAGGCACGACGCCGAGTCTGAAACTCCTCTAGCAGCACCTTTGTTTCCGGATGATCTGGTTTAGTAATCAACCCCTGAATGAGTCGATCCCTCTTGTTGATAGTAGCTTGCAGACGTTCGATATAGTCTTCCCAAGCACCCTCTCCAAAGGCATCTTCTAATCTGACCTTCTTCAGATCTATCCTCAATTTGTATTCCTCCAACATTGCAAGAGCTTCGTGGAGTTTTCATTAGATCTCGAATAGACGCATAAAATTACCTGGACTATTCTTGATCCTGACTGGAAGATAATTTTTCAAGCTTTCAATCTGCAGGCAAAGATCATCCTCTCTTTCTTTATTGTTGGTTAAAAGAGTGTTCCACTGAGCATCAAATTTGGATATCTTTAGATGAGCTTTCTCTAACTCCTTATTTTTGCTTGTGGGGACGTCACTGACGCTCTTTAAATCTCTACCTACTCGTTCCCGAGTACGAATCTCATCTGTCAGCTCCATTTCTAGCTTATTTACCAATTCTGTATGCTTCTTGGAGGAGTGAATAGCTTGATTTCTTTCGCTCCTAAGCTGAATTACTTCCCTCTCTAATTCCTCGTTCTCCCTTCGCAACTCTTCTTTTTCTGCCAACAATTGATTATACTTCTAAATCTCAATTGTTGTTGGTTCTTCAATAACCTAAGCGTACAAAGGTTCTCTCATTGGGAAAGGTAGTAACAGCCTCTCGACTCTTTCTTGAACCCGCCTCTTGTAAGGCTCGAAAACTCTACAATCACTTTTGCCTAAATGAAGCTTTCCTCTCCTATGAACACTGTTCCAAGCCTGTTGTAACCTCTCCAGAGTAATAGTATCAACTAAGCCTGTGAAGTACAGATATTCCTGCACTTCTTCCTCTTTTGGGGGTCCTCTCAAAGCGTAAGCAAACTGTCTAACGGCGAGAGCTGGATTGTAGTTGATGCCATCTTTCCTTGCGATCAGAGGAACATTAGGGAAATCCCCGCATCTGTAGATAATCTTTGCACCTACAAGGTCTCTGTTGAACCATACTACATCTTCGAAAGTTAAGCCCATAAGTCTTTCAGACCAAACAACAGAGTCGGCAAGATCAGCAAAAGGTTCAGACTTCGGCAAATGCGAGACAAACCACTTGTACAACAACAAAGTACAAAATGAGACGTTCTTTCCTTGATGGTTCTCATTCTTGTAGTGGGTAGAATGATAGACGT
Source organism: Lathyrus sativus (assembly GCA_963859935.3). Classification (NCBI taxonomy): domain Eukaryota; kingdom Viridiplantae; phylum Streptophyta; class Magnoliopsida; order Fabales; family Fabaceae; genus Lathyrus; species Lathyrus sativus. The sequence continues at coordinate 480,228,791 of OZ012736.1, read as the reverse complement.
CACCTAAGAGAGTAGGCACGGGGTTCTTAAAAGCAAAGATGTGGAATGCATCTAAGTCAATAAAGTCAGGCAGGTTGGGGACAACACTGTTCTATAAATGCAAAGTGCTAGAATTGCATTGAAGATACTCCAACATTCTTTCTTCGCAAAGTGTTGAGCCTTATCCACTAAGAATTGTAATGGGAAGCCAAGCACTCCACTTCTCCGCACCACTTTTCCATTTAACTCAGAGACATCTACATGTAGAGCACTGGCTAGTTTGGCCAAATTGGACTCTTCTTCAGAATGTATGAATGGTATCTCCTCCAATAATGGAACTCCCAATAACTGAGCAAACTCTTCCAAAGTAGGCAGCAGGACATACCCAGGTGTTGCACCCCAAAATTTGCCCAACATTTCTTTACCTAGCTTATGTTTCATTTCATTCACATTAGCATTATCATTTACATTTCATTGACATGTATGCAGGAGATCAAGAGGTATGATTACCAGCTAAGAGCTACATAAGACTATGAAGCCAGCTAAGAAGTTTATTCAGATGTTCAAGGGTTGATATCCTTGTCAGAGAAGTTAAAAGATCCTCAGAGAGAGTGATTGAAGCCAAGTGTGTAGGTCTCCTAACTTGAGAGTTGTGGAGAGCCATCAGATGATTCTGAGGCCATGAGGATGGACTTGAGGTCTTGAGAGAGTTCATGAGAAGTGTTGAAGATCACTTTAAGGCCTAGACAGGTCATTGTGTGGGATTAAGAAGCCTTAGCCATGATTGGTGCAGCTAGGGTTTGACTGGGTCAGCCCTAAGTCAACTGAGGATTTGAAGAAGGTTGAGACCTAATCCAAGAGCCATGTGATCATGGATTGATACATTGATATGTTATAAGGATGATTCCAAGGTTAACTCATCACGATTGAAGAGTTTGAGAAGTTTCAGGCTAGGGTTTCTAAGGCCTGACAGTATAAAACCCCCTAGCCTGACCCCTGACTTCAAGGCCATTTAACTCAAGATGTGATCTTCATCTCAACTTGACCCCAACATGATTGTTGTAGGGCATGGTCTTAGCTTTAATTTTAGTACTATAAGTCCTTGATAGGGTTTATAGAACTCAGGTTATGAGCCAGACAAGTTACAAGTCATCTGAGGCATGTGAATTTGGAGCTTGAAAGTTACCCAACTTGCATGACACTTTTGCCCTAGAAAGATGATTCCTATGAACTTTTGGTCAACATGAATGTTGTTCCTTATTCTCTTAGCTTTCCATAGAGTACTAAAAGTCCATGATTGGATTTATAGAACTCAAGTTATGGCTTTGACAAGTCAAGGGTATTTTGGGTATTTGAGATTATAGGCCATTTTTAGTCATAGGTCAAAATCTCCAACTTGCACTTTTCAAATGGATTTTTTTTCAACATGAAAGTTTCTCAAAATGATGTTTTTAGCTTAGCCAAGTATCAAGAGTCCATTGATATGGATTAGAACAAGCATTGGTTGAAGAAATTTCACAAAAAGACCATTTTAATGAATTAAAAGGGAAAAATTCAAAACAATTGATAATTGAATGAACTCAAGTCAAATTTGTGCACATTTTGATTGTAAAATAAGTTATAAACACTTTGGCATTATTAGAATTTTCATTTGGGGCTTGGTTCATGGTGTTCCAATTTGTGACTTCATGAATAAGCTACACATCCCAAAATCATACCATTAAGCTCCAAACCAATTCTCACAAGTCAAAGTCCAAACCTTACCTTGGGATCCAAACCTAAGGAGTACTTAAGTGATCAGCTCCAAACCAAAAAAAAAACTCCTCACAATTTTCATTTTTGATTTTCAAGAATTCTCTCACTCTCTCAATTCTCTCAATTTTCTTCATTCTCCAAACCCTCACCCATAGCTCTTTGTCATCGGATCCATTAATTTTTCATTGAAATAAATGGAATCTTGAGCATAGACCTCCACTCATCATCATTATCGGATCAAGTTTTGTAATCAATTTTCGTGCAAATTGAAGTTGGATATTGGAGCGTAAGTTGGAAGCACTTATTCGGAGCAATTCGGATTCGAAGTGTTCGATCTTCATCTTCTTGCAAGAATTATTGTGGATCTTGAATTTTTCCGTCTAATCTTGTTCGGATATTTGCAAATTAACTTGATCAACGATCACCGGATTAAATCTTCGATCCGTAGGTTGGTTTTCCGATTTAATTTAACCATTTGATTGTTGTTTTTTAATGGCATTAAAATTCTGTTTAGTGTGGTGTTTAATTTTAATTCATATAAAATAGCAAGAATGCTTAGAAAAATATGAGAAAATTCATGGATGATCCTTATCATGTCTGTGATCTTTGTGCACAATTGGATTTTAGTTTCGTTTAATTTTCAATTTGATTTTGTTTTTCTCCTTTAGTTGGATAATAAAATGTCAAAAACTGCATTGTTTCTTGCCGGTTTTTGTTCTGGAGTTTGGCATAGAGTTTGGACTTAATTCTTTGCTGGTTTGTTATAGACATATTTAGGAACTCCCATAAATTTTTAGGGTAATTTTTAGGTAGCTTTAGGTTCTGTTTTGAACTAGATCTTTAGAGGCTTCCCCACTTGATTTCCCTTTTGACCATTTTTGGTGTGTGATTTCTTTAGTGCCTTTAAGCATAGTTTTAGGCTCTGGTTTTTCTACTATAGATACCTAACATGCTTAGGTTCCCCTATAAATTTTCCTAGGATTTTAGAATTATTTTTGGTATTTTAGATTGAATTAATACTTAGGCTAGTCTTAACATGTTCATAACATAGCCTTTCCTTTTGATTGATTTTATTGATGACTTTTAGCATGTGATAAACTTTTCATTCCTTTTGATTGTTGTTATATGCATGTTGATGATGCTATTTAACTTTTGTTATGATTTTTAGATGATTTTAAATAAGGTTTTAGGGTAGTTGTTTAGGAGTGTTCTTTGTTGAATCCCTTTAGTGTACCCTTGAAGTTTTAGATTTAGTTTGAACCTTTTGACTTAGGTTTAACCCCTGATTTTTGGACTATAGCATGTTGATACATGTAGGATGATATGATGTTTTCCCTAGAATTTTTAGGAATGATTTTCAATTAGTTCCCTATTTTACTAATTAACTTTAGTCTAGGTGATTCTAACTTAGAAAACTTCATAGGTTAACCTTGTAATTGGCCATTAGATGATTCTAAGTAGTGTATTCCTTCTTGATAGAATGGTAAGTAAGTAAATACCTCATTAAGGTTTAGGAAGAGCCCTAAAGAGTGTTTTCTTTCTTCAAATAAACATGGCTTGCTTTGTGTGCATGCCATTCCCATCCTATGATTCAAAGCCCTCGTGTGAAAGCCCATCTCTCCTTTGGAGGGATGTATGGCATGTCATAATGAGTAGAGCTTTTAAGGATGCCTTTCTTTGATGACTGGTTGAGTGTCAGGGGGGATTCCCTTGGTTTCCTTCCTGCTTCCCATCATCCATCCAATATTCTTTGTATTGAATCTCTTCTCTTTTGGTGGAGCCTATTGAATATTGAAGCTTGAAGATGGAGTTCTCCCATGAAGCTAGCTTGGGCATCAACACAAACTACAGACTGTTGGATTGCTGATGTTAGGAGTTTGCTTGCAGCTGTTTGGATGTTTGCTGTTTACCTGCTTTGCTGTTGAGCTATTTTGTCTGCTACTCTTTCTGTTTGATTGTTGTTGGTGTGACTTGCTATTGTTGCATTCCTTTATCTTTGCAATTATTCATACTTGGCTTGAGGTTGAGATGAGCTTGTGGAGACTCCTGCCCCACACATATTTCCTCCCTCACTTGCATTGCATGCATTTTATTTACAGCTGTTTCCTGTACAGTTTATCTGCGTATCTATTTCTGTATACCATTGATATGATCCCCTAGGAATCTCACTTCCTTTAATAAGGAAGTGATGATTAGAACTTTAGGTTGAAACCTATGCATGATAACTTCTAGGAGTTCCCTATTTCGAACCTCAACCATAGGATGAATCCTTGGCATGTCAACATTAGGACTTGATAGTCTCCCTATAGAGTTCATTCTCTTCTTATCTCAAAACAAATCAAAATACAGTAATAAAGGTTAACTGATGTCGTACGTTACGAGCCTTAAACTACTTGAGAAAGGGTTGTTGGAGAGTTTCTTTTCAACAACTTGGATGTTTAGTATGGCACCCTTTGGGTGACATGCGACACATTCACTCTCAGGTCATAGTCTCTAGTACGATATTGGTTGCAAACATCCTTAAAAACAATTCTTCCGTAAAAGACAGAAAACAAACTTCAAACCTTTCTGCCCCGTGGGCCCATAATTCAAAGGAAGCTTTTCTGAAGAAAAGAGTGTCGTTAACTCCCAGTTCTACCGCAAACGGTAACGCCTAAGTCTCCAAGGGTCGAGCTGCATACACCAAACTGTTGGAACTGTTTGTTAACCCTACTCGGAAAAACAGACGAATCTGAATTCCCGTAATCCGTATTATCCCGAACTACGTAAGCTCTGATCTTTCATGCTGTATGAAAGTACGTAGGCAAGAGATGCAATATCTCGGCGAGCAACCTTCCCCCCCTTTTACCCCTAGTTAGGCGAACTACGTTGACTCTGATTTCTCGTTCCAGACGGGGATATGTAGGCATAGAACTACTGTGTTCTGCCGAGTCACTTTTCTTTTATTTTTCTTTCAAACCAACCTGTAGATAGATAGTTAAACACACCATTTTCCGATAAACAAAAAGCATGGATCCCATCGAGTACGATGGACGTGAGGGGTGCTAATACCTTCCCCTTGCGTAACCGATTCCCGAATCTAGACATTGGTTGCAATGACCTTGTCTTATACCTCTTCGTCAGGTTTTTCCGATCGTTTCCTTTCCCGTTCTGAGGGATAAATAACGAAAGGTGGCGACTCTTCTGTTTTGCTAGCACCTTATTTTCGCAGTAGCGACACCAGGGAATATGAAACAGCGCAACTGAGGGTCATAGAACTGTAACAGTGCATGGACACCCTCCAACTCATACTTTGAAACTTCGCAGACAAATCTTAAGATCTTCCCATATTCCTTCTTGAAGTCTTCCATTACTCTATGCTCCACCCCAGAAACAAGACCAACCAAAAACTTCACATTTGGTATCGGGAACTTGTAGATGACAACTTTCTTGAAACCACGCTCCATGACAACAGTGGATCAGATTACTATAATCAAATGGAAAATGAACACCTGCAACATAAATACATGTCAATGGAAACAAATGCAAATGAATATGCAAATGCAACAGGGGATCAAATGCTGTTGTGTTGTTGACGAAGATGAACCAGCGCTTCGCTTTGGCGAGAAAATAGCACTGGTAGAAGTAACCCACTGTAACTATTTATGCTGATAAGACAAAAGGGTAGGCTGAAGGTCAAGGTTTCCTGCATAACCCAATCCCTCTCACAAATATGGACCTAATCTGATAAGGTTCGACATCCTATGTGATCGTCAGCTCACAGACTTTCGAGAAACGATGATACGTTCACCATTTCTGGTTTGGCATCATTGTCTCACGAAGCGGACTCACTTAGCTGACTTTCAAATGAACGATCTCCAGAGTTGACAGTTCTCAGATCCAACACCCTTTCCTGACCAATGCACAGGATATGATGTCTTCAACAGAAAACCTCATCTGAACGCGAATTTCATGAAGACTAGTGCATGCCTAACGTGCAGGTCCTCACTACTTTCCACTCTAATGCTATGTTTTTCCTCAAGCCTGGGTTTTGGCTTATCACTCAATGAAACACCCCCCCCCCCCCCCCCCCCCCGCAGCACAACAATATATGATATATATATATATATATATATATATATATATATATATATATATATATATATATATATATATATATATATATATATATATATATATATATATATATATATATATATATATATATATATATATATATATATATATATATATATATATATATATATATATATATATATATATATATATATATATATATATATATATATATATATATATATATATATATATATATATATATATATATATATATATATATATATATATATATATATACACAAATGCTGAAAAATAAAATGCACATGCAAAATAAAGTACAAATTCCACATATATACACACATACACAGACCCAAAGACAAAACACACAAGCGCTAGGATTGACTCGCATAGGGGATGGGAAGTCCCCAGCTGTCGCTACCGCGAAAAAGGGGTCGGCTGACTGATAGAAGAGTCTTCACCCTTCGTTATTTATCCCAAAGAGAGGGAAAGGAAACGATCAGAGAAAACCTACGAAAAAGGGAAAAGACATGTCATCGCAACCAAGTCTCGTGTTCGGGAGTCGGTTACGCAAGGGGAAGGTATGAGCACCCCTCACATCCGTTGTATTCAACGGGATCCACACTTGTTGTCTATCTAAAAGGGTGTTAATCTATCTATACTAAAGGCACACGGGGACAAAAGAAAAGAAAAGAGACTCGATAGAGCATCGCCGCTCTATGCCTACGTACTCCCTCGTGCAATGGGAAAGTCAGAGTCAACGTAGTTCAGAAAACTACGGGTGAAAAGGAAGGAAGGTTGCTCGCCAAGACATCACCGTCTTGAGCCTACGTATCCTCGTCTGGTACGAGAAATCAGAGCAAACGTAGTTCGGGATGACACGACCACTGGTTGGTTCAAGTGTTTTAACTAAGTAGGGTTAAACCTTTGTTCTAGCAGTTAGGTGTATTGCTGCTCGACCATTGGAGACTTAGGCGTTACCAGTTTGCGGTAGAACCAAGAGTTAACAACACTCTCTTTGAAAATGGCTTTCAATTAATCCCGAAGGATAAAAAAGATTTGATGTTCTTGTTTTTGTGTTTTTTATGAATAAGTGAATTGAATTAAGTTTGTAATTCATGCTGCACTAAAGACTATGACTTGAGAGCGAATGCGTCGCATATCGCCCAAAGGGCATAGGCTAAACACTCTAGACAGTTGAGAGGAGGCCCCTCAACCATCATTCCTCAAGTACTTAAGGCTCGTAGCGTACAACACAAATTATTCTTTATTAAGTGTTTTGAAGTGTTAGGAGATGAGAAGAGAAAGACACAAACTAAGGGAAAATTGGACCTTAAAGTTATCATACACAATGCTTCTAAAGTTGAGATGAAAGGGAATAAAACTATCATATTATTATCATGCAAAGGATTGAACAACTAATGTCTCTCCTACTCCTATCCTAAATGGAGGGACTAGGAATCCTAGGGGGATCATGGCACAAGGCCAAGTAAACAATAAATAACTCAATCACAGATGAAAAAAGAAAGAAAAGAAGTTGACTTAAACAAGTCAACAAGCAATGCAAAGGAAAGATGCAAAAACAAAGAAAAGAGGGAGGAAGAAAGTGTGGGGCAGCCACCACCACAAGCCCATCTCGACCAACATTTCTTAAAGATTCACACAATGCAATGCAAACAAACACCAAAGTAGGCAAACAAACACCAAAGTTCATGACAAGATCAAAGCATGCATAAATGATGTCAAACTATCATGAACAAACGGTAAACCACATGGGGAAGAAGTGAAACTCAAATTAAAATGTCTCAAATCCAAACTCAAAGCAAGAGGCAGTCATAAGAAAGATCATGTATAAGTGATGAACGAAAGTTCAAGCACACACTCAAACTTAAACAAGTGGAAATGACATGATCAAAAGATAGCTTATGACACAAGTCACACATGCAAATGACCTCCAACAAGAAAAACAACATCTCAAGCATGTTAGAAAGATGTAACAAAGCTCAAAAGGTTCTTGAGGGATCACTCATGATCATATCCCAAAGACTAGGTCAAACATCCTTAAAAAAGTTGAATTTGTAAAAGATACCAAAAATAAACAAAAGCCTCAATAAATCTCAAGAAAAATACACCAGGTACCCAAATCAAGTGAAAAACAGTAGCCAAAACCTCAAGTCAAACTTTCACTCAAAGCATCACCAAACAAACCAAAGATCGATGGTGCTCCACTTTATTGAGCATGAATCGAGGGGCACCTAAACTCGAAGCAAAACCAATCACAAATTGATCAAACATGGATCAAAATCCTTCTCAAGAGTGCTTCAATCCATTACCTAGGTGAGGGAGAGGCCATAGTCATTGGAGGCAAATATTGGAGCTCAAATGCAAGTGAAATCACAAGATATTCACCAAAACACACATGTTTTTATAAAATAGAAATAAAATAATAAAATAAAATAAAAAGAAAAAGAAAAGTAAAAATTATGAAAAATTAAATAAAACAATAAAATGCCAGAATATATTTTTTTGGGATTTTTCTGAGTTAAACAACTATTTTAAAATAAATAAAATGAAACAATTAATGAGAAGAAAATAAAAATAAATTGTGCACGTGTGGGGGGGGGGGGGGGGGGGTGTTAGTAAAACATATTATAATTGATTCCCTTTATAATCATGCGTGTGGGCCCAAATATGGGGTGTGGAAATTAAGAACGCTAGGCCCATCCATTTAAAATGTTTTCAGCCAAAACAAAAACACAACAAGCAAAGGGGAAAACACCCTGTTTCATTTAATGTGTTGGCATCCACGTAAGCCCTACGCGCCACATCGTCATCTTCTTCCTCCATCCAAAACGAGAAACAACCATGCACACGTGAAGTTTCAGAATGAACCCACAACTTTCAGCCATCATATATCAACATTTACTCAACCATTTGCAAAACTTCAAAGATAAAAAAATGATCTACTCAAAACAAGGATTACACTCATGCCAATAATATCTCAAAATAAGCACTTTAAAGCAGAGAAAATGTGGCTCAAAGACACGGGTTCAGATTGAAAGTCATCATAAAACTCAAACTAGAAATAAGCATAAACATGGCAACAACATCAAGGGCATCATAAACCAATGCATAAACATGAATATTACATTTGAATGAGCAGAAAATGGAGATGAGTTTGAATTTGCTTACCTAGTGGAGAGTGATCCACTGCACCTTCAAAATGCTATGAAACTTCACCAAAAGCCGCAGATCAAACCCTTGATGCTTGAGGAAGATGATGGAAGGGTTGAATGGCCTTGAATCCTCCTTGGTCTCCAAAAACAATTTTGAGCAGCTGAGATGCAATGTGCTCAAAGCTTCTTCTTTTGCCAACAGTTGAAAGAGGAGGTTGAGGGGATGATGTTGTGATGAAAAGTTTGTAAAATGGTTTAGTGAGGAGAGAGATTCGAAGCAATTTTCAGAGGTGGTAAAAAATGGTACACTATGAGTTTGGATCCAATGGTGATTCTTTTTGCAAACAGTTTGAAGGTTGTGTTATAGAGAGTATGGAATGGAATGAAGCTTGGGAAATGGTTTAATATTGAGGGAGTTTCGAAGGCAAGAATCAAAGGATGCAAAAACTCAACTTCACATTTTTCATGCAAATGGCAGCTAGGGTTTCTCTTGGTTCTTCATTAGGCTTATATATGGAGTAAAAAAGAGGATTTGGGGAGTTTTACCATGGTAAAGATTGAATGGACAAATTTGCATTTTCATGGTGATTTTTGAATCAATGGTTGATCATGGAGATGGTACATGAGCAGACCTGTGTTCTCTTGCCTTCTTGTTGGTTTTGTTTGAGTGGAAAAATCATGTTGGTTGGGGCTGCAAAGGTCAGAATGAAGGTAGCTTGACCCTTACTTGTTTTGGCCAAGGATTCCAAAATACCTCAAGGTAGTACATGCCTTGGTTTAGCTTGAAATGGCAATGTTTCTTGTGCACTAAACTTCAACTTCATGCGCATGGGATAAGGGGTGAAAGTTCTGCATAATTGAAGTGCATAAACATGCCAAAGTGACTTGTAATACATGCCTTGCAAAAATGTTCAAAACACCAACTTTGAGCCAATGTAACTTGGTGTACAGTGATCACTTTGCTTAGACCTTGTACTCAAATGGAAGTGTGCATGGGGTAGAACAATTTTCATGTTGGTGGAAGTTCCATTTAATCATTGGAAGATCATAAAATTTGAGGTTGAAAAGCATGCCATGCAAGCTGCCTACAAATAACTTAGAAAAAATTCTAATTATGGATTTTGGCTTATTTTTTCTCAACTTTGCACATCCACAACTTGAGCTTCACAAATCATATTGAGGACTTCTAGGACTTTTTGAAAATCTTGTAACATGATCTATAACTTTCATTTGGGACAAAGTTACACTTGACATCAAGAAAGTGATGAAAATTGACTTGCAAAGTGGGTCCAAAAATCTGCCTAAACATGTCAATTTTGAAGTCATTGAAATCTCCAACTTTGGTTGATCATAACTTGAGTTCTAAGTATTATATGATTATGAATTGGTACTCAAAAGAAAGCTCCAAATACAAGGAACAAGTTTGATGTTGGCCAAAGGTTCATTTGAAACCTTGATCATGGAGAAAAATGGCCTTGAAGATGGCTTGTTCAACCATAAAACTTTCCATAAATAGAAAGTTCTAAAACCCTAATTTTCTTAAAATGGCAACTTTCAACAATTCTTGATTTTTCATGATTACCTTTACTTTTATTGATAAAATTCCATCCATTGGTTATATTGGACTTAAGGAACATGATTTTGACCTCAAAAAGTCATGAGTTAACTTTTTCACTACACAATTGACCTTTTCCCCAAATCTCCTGATTTCCAATTAACTAATCAATTGAAGCTCTTCTGATTAAAATTGATGATTAATCTCCCATCCCTAAACACCTTAGGACATGTGAAAGACCATGGAAACAAGTTTTGCTCCAAGAAACAAGTTTATCCTAATTAAAAATGAAACCTTAATTTCACCCTTTTTGCCTAGGCATTGTTTATGTGAATTGAGTGACCATTCCCACTCCATAATGACCTCTGAGGTACTCAACAAGTCTCTTACTCATGATTACACCAATGATAAGTCTTCATGGACCCCTTGAACCCCCTGATGGTTCTTTGACAATGCTGTAGAACACCCTCCTCTCTAGGAGCTTTGATATCTTCATGATGATGACACACACACAATAACCTCTACCAATGCCTCTACTTGAGTTTGTGATCAATAAGGCTCTCCTCTTGGATAAGACACATACAAATACTTGATCCCCTATAAGAACAATGCTACGAATAAATGCAAGATGCTAAAAATGCAATGAAACATAAGCCCAAAAACAAGATCAGGGTTGGTCAAATTTTTGGGTGCAACAAAAATAAGTGAATGACCGGTATGCTAAAAATAAAAATAAAAATAAAAATTGCAACTCGGGTATAGGTAACCCTCACAAGGTCATTTAACCCAAAATGTTGTAATTTAGAAAAAGAAAGAAAAAATGATAAAAACAAAATAAGACAAAAAAAGTATACCTTCCCATTGTCAGTTGGTTCAGAGTTATCTGGTACTAAACTCGGTAGGGTAGATCATAATCCGATCCCCCACAACTGCAAGTGAGTCAATAAAAGGGGTTAAACCACTTTGTGCACCAGAACCCTACGCTTTAGATCAGAATCACTAACCGGTCACTTCACCATGATTTCGTACGGATAACGGGCTTAATGTGATTGCACCAGAATGAAAAGGACTCAAAAGGAGATTCAAAAATAGGCCTAGGTACAATAAGGTAGTACATATTGACTTATGTAAAGAGCGAAGCTTATGTCCGTGTTTATGGAGAAGTGTCATTCCGATACCTGTGGCTCACTGAGTAATCACCTATCACTTCATCCTAGCTTGAACTTATAAATCCTTTTTGCCCAGATCATTTATGGATATCTCCTTGTTCTGTCATGATGTTTTGCTTGAGGACAAGCAAAGGTTTTAGTGTGGGAGAATTTGATAGGCCTAAAATATACTGTTTATTTGACTCGATTTGGCACATGTTATTTAGTATTTTATTTCCATTTTCTTATATTATGCCTTTGTTTTGTTTCTTTTTTAGGTTTTTGTATTTTCAAAGCCACTCAAGAAGAAATGAAGAAAACCGAGCTAAAATCCCTACTTTCTGAGGAATTTTACACATGGCTTCCACCATGGCAGGCGCCATAGGAGATGTCATAAGTGAAATAGAAGACAATTGCTGACAACTGCCACGTCTCCCACTACTTTCCACCCTAGTTCATGTGGCGGGCGCCACCTTCACACGAATGTTTCCCTCCCAAAAGGAGTTGAGGGGCATTCTTGTCTTTACTTGTACTTTCCTACCTCTATAAATAGAAGAGTTATGGTTCATTTCAAATCATCCAAGCTTAGAGATTATGTGTAAAGTAGTAACCTTCTCACATCGAGGAGTTACTACATTGTCTGATCGAGTCTGTAATCAAGTTTGGAGCACTTGGGTAGAAGTTAAACCTGCCGCCATTTTATTTCAGCATTTTACTACCAGTTGTACAAGATTTTAAAGCCTCTCGTTTGAGCAGGTTTCTGTCTATTTATTGCTTTTATTTATCCGCCTTTTATTTTCTCGCGCGTTTATTTTCTCACACCTTTATTTCTCGCACCTTTTACCACATTTTAGTTTCTCGCATTTATTTACCATATCAGGCTAAACCTTAAAGGCTAGGATGCGAGGATTGTAGTTATAATTAGTATTCCAAATGAATGTCGATAGAATCACTTAAGGGTTATTTTAACTTTTAACACTTATTGTCTGTACTTACAATCTGTTGGGTAAGATCGAAAGACGTCCAAACTTTAGATAAATTTGGTTATTTTTGAATGTTCCAAGGAATCGAAAACGCTTGGCTCAGTCAATTAGGAATCTTTAATGTTTAAGAAAATCGATTTTAAAACTGTTTTCGGGTGCGTTTATGGATTTAAAGTCCGGTTCGTAAGAACCTCTTTTATTAGAAATTCCAGGTTAAAATACTTTTCAACTAAGTCTGGAAACTATATCTCTTAAAAATAGGTTTATTAGTCCTAACGCAATGCGCACCTTCTTATATGTGACAATAAGAGGGATCAATTAGGGATAAACTCGGTTCTGAATACGCGAAAGCGACAGTTCCTGTTAAATTAGTTCTTTTCATGAGTAGAAAACATTACCCGTAAGATATCCTATCTGTACACATATGGAATACTACGTAACTATATGAATTGTATCTATGCATGTTGCTTTATTATTGAATTTATTTTCCACACTTTACTTTTATTCTGCATAACTAAACCCCTTAATTGACTTGCCTTAGATAAACACCATAACAATAGTAATCGATAGATTGACATTTGGTCTCTATGGGATCGATAATATTTTGTAATACTTTGACGCTTTGTTTCGACTTTTTTTCTTACTGAAGATAGGTAGATTTAGCTTGAATTTCGATCTGGTTCCCGATTGAATTTTGTTGACCTGAATGGAAATTGCATTTTTATGTTGAAGTTTAAAGGTCTAGTTTAATTAATTAATTAATTAATTAGTTTATTTATTTATTTTATTTTTGTTGAAAAAATTAGATGTTGATGTTTGGGATTTTGGAAAATGTAAAATGATTGTTATGTTTATTGAGTTTTTGAGATTATGTGATGTGTATTGTTATTGTGTAGATTGCGTGCGTACGTGTCAGTTGCTTAGGTGTATGATTTGTTAGTTTCATTGTATTGTTCGATGATGGTGTCTTTGCAAATTGGCATTTTGTCAAATATTTGAGCATTTTATTGCATGTGTATATGCGTTAGGGTGTATTATTAGAATAAGAATTCTCGTGACTTCGGCTTTCTTTTTATTTTGTTTGCAACAATTGCGCAGGTTTTTCCGATATTTGTTGGATAATGGTCAATATTGGTTTTTACTTAAATTTAATCTCTATCGTACATGTAAGATTGAAGGGTTAATATTAACTCTATATGTGTTTCATAATTTGAAAAAGGTGATTTTACTTGTGATGTACTAAATATTTATATTACTAGTGTTTAAATGTAATTAACAAAATTAACTTATGATATGTTCATGAGCTATTTTTAGCTTCAATAATTACCTTATAATAACTTATGAGTAAGTGACCAACAACCCCTTGCGCCTAGTGGAAAGGGTTAGACTCCCACATCGTGGCAAACTGATGTTCGAATTCCGGTTGAAAGATCTAATTTAGTACCTAAGACACCTCTAATAGGACTGCCTTCTGTGTGGAGGGAACCTATGGGCAGTGTTGTTGATGGTGGACGAAAATCCATGGCGGAGTGCTGAAATCCCGTCATACCAGTTGCTTTGCGGCACCGTTATAGCGGAAAAACCCACAATATCGGCCGATATTTATCATTGCAGAGAGCCCAAAAACCTCCATATATAAATCTACTATAGCAGCCACGATGCCGCTATTTGATAACACTGCATATAGGAAACAAAATAAATTATGTGAAGTGATTAGTTAAGCTTCCTAATCCCTATAACAGCTTAACGAGTAAGTACTCATAAGCTGATTGCCCAAACACGCCTATTTTCTAGAATAGTATAACTACTGATATTGCTAAAGGACTTTGTTGGATGCAAATGCAAGGGTGTGCGTGTGTGTGTGTGCTTGCTTGCTTTCAAAGTCACAACTTGATCTTGCTTAAAAGCTTCAATCAAGTACAACACACTCTTGCTTAAAAGCTTTGAGTGAACAATTAACAAATAACAACCTAGTCCAATTCACACATCAAACAATGAGTGAATGGCTCACAAAACTAACACAAACGAAGCCTAAACCTTAAACAAATGCCACACTTTTTAATCCTTGCTTCTCTGATATTCAAGCTAGGGTTTTTGCCTCCTTAAATAGCAATGCAGAATGGGCTTGGGTTGTGGCAAAAGTAACAACAGGTTTGAGAAGATTTCAATATTCATAAATAGCAACAATAAACCAGATTTGATTTGATTAATCAGATCCAATCAAATCATTCTCCCGATCTTCTGAAAATAACTCCAAATCAAATCCAATCTGATCGACAATAAGTGTATCAGAAATACCTTTAAAAAGCCACTGAAAATGCGCAGAATCTACACCAGAAAAGTGCAGCAAGCTTGCACAGAAAGATATGATCACACACACATTCATACAGAATGTTTAGTCCATGAGTGTCAAGACATGTATATTTTGGTGTAGCCTATTTTTCTACCCACCTTCCATTAAGCATAACAGATCCATACCTCCGCCCCATTCTATTTTTCCATAACCGCCACCATCATGAAACTCTACCAACCTCAACCATAACCCACAAAGATTCTTCCCTTCAACTCAATTATTCTTACCAAAACCAACTTCTAACTCACCATTGTGTGAATCACAAAAATCTATCCGTCGTGTTTTCTCATAAGATCACCGCCGGAGATCCAGAACCACCACAACAGATCTGAAACCTTCATCATCACTCTCACAATTAAAATTTGTGCGGTTTATTTTCATGGTTAAAACGTCGATTCGATGATGCGGTTTGAGTGACGTTTGTTTGAACATTGCGACGTTCATCCTTGCCTCAACACTTCTCAACAACACAGTAAACATCTACAACCACAACATAACAAGCAACTCAACAACTCAACTCACTTCAAGTAACAACGTTGTATAGGAAATGTCGTAGTAGCTTCAATAATGTTGCAGTCCAGGAGCAGCTATGATCATTTGTGTTGTGTTTTCAAGCCACTGAGTTTTAGTTCAAGACTTTCTTTGCAAGAGAGATATCATCACAAATATGAGGATTAAGAACTGAGATCTTTATCTTGAGAATTAAGAACTATCCGAGTCTAGGCAAGTTTATATATATTTCATCATAAAATGAAATTATTGGACATCTCACCATATGCAAGGTGTCACCCAAAGGTTAATTAGAAGACTATTTTATTGTCTATGCATCTTGTTCGATCTTTCATATTACTCACTGTGGGCTACAAAGCTCATTACACACTCACGTTAAAAAAACACAGGTACAATAAAAAAAGCGGTGAAATCAAGCCAAGATAAAGGGCATATAGAAGCATACACGGTCCAGTCAAAACATGATAATCAGCTTATAAACAAAAAAACCTACAATTTACACTTTCGAAACACGATCCAGTCACATGTTGAGCATTGTGATTTTAACCGCCTTCTAAGAATGTCTTTGTATAAGTGAGTCCACTCAGGCCAGATCAAAGAAATGCTTTCACATATGACTCATGAAATGCTTTTCAGAATTGATCTGGGTACGAAAAACTTCCAATTGCGAATATCAACAAAGAAATACATTCAAATAAGTTACATGTTTTGAATGAATCTCCTTGTGTTGTGGTTACTCAATGGGAACCATCTTAACCCGCGGATTTCAATTTTTGATCTGGCCTGGATGGATTAGAAATACATCTTTAAAATTAATATTTGAATGTATTTCTTTCTTTGACCGTGTGTGGAGCATTTGTTGTCTTTGATCTCTCAGGTTTTATTACATATTTTTATTGGTTAACTATGTTAATTTATGTATGTTAATACGAAAGGTAATACCTAATGAGGAACATCTCTCAGGTACAATATATATTTTAGCCTCACTTTGATTTTGGTGTAGCCTATTTTTCTATCAATTTTACCCTTTAATATATAACTTACATTATAACTTCTATTGAAACCACTACTATCATCTTTCACATAACTTTCTATTATTAGCTTCCTATCTAACTTCTTACTAATAATTTCTTACATAACTTCTATTTAAAATTAATATTAAATAAAAATACCATTTAAATTTTTACGTGAGTATTAAAAAAACAAATAGACGGGCACGCGACGCTAGGTTAAAAGGTCAATGTCGTTAACAATATATAAAGGCAAAACACACTTTTGGTGCAGCCTTTTTTATTTCCAATTTTGTCCCTAATAAATTGATTTTATTATATTTTTTATTAGTTAGTTATTATTCTTCGTCTTTCATAATTTCTATGCGGTTTCTAAACCAATAAATCTTCTCTCTCTATTTTATATTCTACCCATTAGATAGATTGAGAGAAAGAGAGAAAAATGTTGAGAAGCAAATGAAAGATATGGAAGAAAGAAGACAAAGATGAAAATGAAAGAGAAAGATAATAATGGTAAAGACTATCTTTTCTATAGTATTTCTCTAAATTAACTTTAATTTTTCTGTTATGTTCTTTTGGCAATCCTTATTAATTTTTTGTTTTAATTAGTTTGAAGACACTGAAGTAGAAAAAAGTTGTTGTTAACATAAACATAGAGATTTTTTTTATGGAGAGGTTATTTTTCCAATTTTCATGCTATCTTTTTTAAATTTTAGTATTCTCACTAACTTTTAAAGTTTAACTATTTTGATTGATTCCTCTACCCATTTTTAATTTTATTCATTTTGTTCTATTGTTTGATTAATATGATGAATATTATTGAAAATTATTCAGCATCACCGGTAATGCATAAGAAAGAAAGGAGTCATATTTCTGTGTTCTTATTATTTTTAATGTGTAATTAAGTCTTAATGATAAAATTCATATTTTTAGTATAGTTTCTTTGAGTATTAACTGCATAATGCCCTTTTTTTATTCAAGTATCATTCCTTTTGTTTTAAGCATTCTACCATTTCTTTTCTTTATCACATACTACCTGCATTTTTATCTTCAATATTTTCATTTTTTCAATTTTTCTTCTTCAAAATTTAAAGATTATTAAATATTTGAGAATACATAATAACTTTAATTTTCTTTCACATACTTTCTACGTTACTATTTTTATATATTTAATAATAGTTCTTAATTTTTTTTTATAGTTTTTAATGGATAAATCAAACAAGATATAGAAGAATGTGCAAGACAATGGGAAAAACAAAGAGACATAATCTTTCATAACGTAATAGGTATAAACCATCCACTGATAATTATTTCTATAGGTTTGATAAGTTATTAAAAGTAATTCATTTTAGTTATATTACTTTGTAGTTTTCTATATTTTTGAACCAACTCTATATAAAATTATTTTTAAAGTTGTTGATTATTATATAAATTATATTTATTATATCACAATTCTAATAAATTTATTAATATCTGCGAACACTCCACTGAAGAAGATACGTAATATTGAAAAATGTCTTATGTATTTGATTTTACAATGTTGATTGATTATCTCTCTTCTTTCCTCTCTTAAATTCTTTGTTTAAAAGCAAAGAAAATACTCATCTCTTACATTTTTATTTTTATTTTTTTAAATATTTATGTTATATTTTTTAAACAAATTGAAGAAATTATTAACTTCAAAAGAGACAGAATGCTACATATATGCGGCAAAACTTGAAGGGATTTCAAATGAACTTTTTTACATAAATATATATTATCTATGCGACTATTGAAATGAGTGCACAGAAGATACTTTCATGGAATTGTACAGATATTCTAATTTATTCACATTTCTTAAATTTTGTTTATTATATTTTTACTCTTTATACGTTGTCTATTTTACTTAGTTTTTGAAGATTTATTTATATGTTTTTTTTTGTCTAACAAGAACACGAAGCTTTCTTTTAATCTCTCAAAATTTTGTTTTATTAACTTTATGTGAGATTAATTTATTTGTGGGTTTTATTTGTATTTCCCTCCCTAACTTTTATTTATGATTTTTTTTATTCTCATAAAAAAAATTCTTTCTTTTTATAATATTTATTATGATTTCTCTAAACTCTACTTAATATATTCTATAACAATAATCTATTTTATACCTATAGATAAAGATAAAGAAAATAGATAATTTTGGACAGACCTATTTCATTCCCATTTTATCCTTTAAGTTGTACACAATTTATTTAATTTTTAAAAATAAAGTGCTAACAAAATGATACGGTTTTTTTTATAAGATGTGCATAACTATCAAAATTGATTTCTTTTAATGGAAAAAAAATCAATTTTGATAGTTATGCATCTCTTACAAAAAATGATGGAAGTGTAAAACACACTTATAAATGAGTAGAAAATGGAAATTCATTCATTCAGTGGCAACATGAAAAAAAAGGTTTATCAGTATCTAATTCCCTCTCTAATTCTTTATCATACTTCATTATTAATTGATATGAAGTTTCTTTTCCTTTACAATGTTATGATTATTTCTTTAAGAGATGATTTGTCTTTACTTTAGAATCTATTTTGTTGACTTTACATTTGGTTGTTGCAACTAAATATCAAATTATATTGATTTGGTTAGAAAATATTATTAAACACAATGAAACATTATTTTTAATTGTCTTTCTTTTTAAACTGTTTGGTCTTAAAGATAAGAAATATAGGAATTGTTTATTTATGAATTGATTCATTTGTATTCAATACAATATTAATAATATAACAGAAAACCAACAATAAATATTAAAGGTTACACACACCTCCAAGATTATGCAAGGAAATGAGAATCAAATGTTAAAGCATTTCTTAAAGTATTGTTTCAATAAATGAAAGAGTTTTGTTGCAACAATCTTTAGAAGCATTTCATTGACCATATATTTAATAAAAAATTAAATTAATAAACAAAAATATATATGATAAATAATTTTTATTAAAACCAAAATCAAATAAAAAATACGTTAATAAATTAACGTGTATACTCATTAAAAAAGCGGATAAACGGGCACAGGAGAGAGCCTATTATCGCAAGGTGAAACTGAAAACAGAACATTAAATAACGAAACCAACCATCATGGTACAAATTTGAGCATCAATCACCGACGATAACCAAAAACGTTGTTTTCTACTGTCGGTGTCATAAAACACAAAAGCTTCAAAAAAGAACAACAATTGAGAAAACGAAAAATCAAAACTTTTTTTTCTAATTATAAAGTTCGGATCCTGATATATTCGGTTCTGATTTTTATTTTATTCTCTCGCGCTACATCACCCATCATCATACATCCTTAATTATCTCATTTTTGGATGATTTTCCATCTTCTGTATTCGTATTTTCGTTAATCCCAGTCAGTTTTTCCATTCCCTTATTTTTTGATAATTATTGGAAAAGTTTCATTCTTTTATTTCCTTTCAATTTCTTGTCATTGCTATCTGATTAGGTCTAGAAGGATGTTTGTTTGTTGCTTCAAGAATTTTGACCTTCATACATTGATTGCACCTCCTCTGTCCGACCATTCCACTATTTTCAAGGTATTGAAGTTTTTTAAAAATGTTAATTTTACAATTCATAGTGAGGCTTGAGAACTGATAGGTTTATGAAGTTCTTGTTGAAATAATTTTCTTGGATTGATGTTGAGAAGTATTTAGACTCCAAACTTGTTGGAAAAAAAACCTGATGTTGTTCTTATTCTTTTGGGTTCCATTACTATTATGAATGATGATGAAATAGCATACAAAAATTAGCAATAAGACAGAAGTATATTTTAGAGATGAGAATAAAAAATTAGAAATATGAGTGATTAAAAAATTTATTTTTGGTACCTATTCATATATATTATGAGTGATTAGAATCAATTTATTAAGTAAAAAGTGAAGACATAAGAAAAAGTTAATATTGAAGTCTTTAAGAAATAAGACACTTATTTTAAGAAATAAGAAATTGAAGACATAAGAAATATGACACTTATTTTAATGAAGTTAATATTGAAATTTTTTTGTTCTTGATGTAAATGTATATGTCAATATTGAAGTTTTTTTGTTCTTGATGTAAACGTATATGTTAATGTTGTTGTTGTTGTTCTTGATGTTGTTGATGTTGATGATGTTGTAACGAGAATATTGTTGTTGATGTTGTTAGTGTTGATGTTGATGTTGTTGATGAAACCATGAAATAATTTTGTAAGTTAATCTATAACATATATAAAGACAAAACTTGATTTTGGTGTAGCCTATTTTTCTACCAATTTTACCCTTATTTTAATGTATAATTTACACAATAACTTTCATTAAAACCACTACTAACATTTTCACATAACTTGAAGTAAAATTATATTAAATAAAAATATATCATTTATATTTTCACGTGTGCATTAAAAAAACGGACATACCGGTACGCGAGTGCCCGTCTGAACGCTAGTATTTCATAAAACGAAAACGTGGAGGAAAGAACGGTGGATGTAAGATAGAACCTTCCCCATAATAAAACTAAGAACGAGTGGCGTAAATGTCATGAGACGGGAGTGATAGTGAAATCGTAATCCAAACAAACTCAACAAAGACAGAGAACATGTCTTCCTCGTCCCGTTGTTGTTGTTATCTGCAAACACTCAACACCAATGTCTCCCTCCATCTCTAGCTTTTTCACTCTCACCACCGCGCTCCCCTCTTTCAGATTCAAAGTCTCTGCCATGGTTTCCACCACCACTAGAGTTATTCCCGCCGTCATTGTCGGCGGTGGAAGGGTCGGAAAGGCTTTACAAGATATTGGACAAGGTCAAGACATTCTCGTAAAACATGGAGAATCATTTCCTCTTGATTTTGAAGGTCCTATTTTGGTTTGTACTAGAAATGATGATCTTGATTCCGTTCTTCAATCCATTCCTCTTTCCAGATGGAACGGTATAATACTACACCATCTTTTTTTCTTTCTTTCCAACTATTTCATGTTTTCATAAGCTATTCTAAAAGAGCTTATAAAAATAAGCTGAAAATAGTTTATATATATATATATATATATATATATATATATATATATATATATATATATATATATATATATATATATATATATATATATATATATATATATATATATATATATATATATATATATATATATATATATATATATATATATATATATGTCACACAAGTGTTTATGTTTGTGTTAGTAGATAAATTCAAATAAGTCGATGTAAATGTTATAGTGGATTGGTGTGGCAGATTTGGTGTTTTTCCATAATGGAATGTTGGAACCATGACTTGAGAGTAAAGGTTTGAAGGAAGGGAACCAAGTGTTGGCCTATTTTGCAGTGTCGAACCTCGGAGAACGCCCTATTGATGGTAAGACCGATACCAATCCTGAAGGATTGACAGCTGCTTATGGCAAGTGGTCTTTGGCTGTTTCTGGAAGATTGCTGGCCGGAGGCCTCTCTTGCAAGGTAGTATTCATATTTAATTCTCGATTTCTTCGTTATAAACATACTTTAATGATGTCATGTGCTGATCTGCATTGAAAGCCAGGTTCTGGAGAAGGAAGCATTTCAAAAGCAGATGTTAGAAAACTCTATAAAGGCAAAACTTGATTTTGGTGTAGCCTAACTTTCTTCCAATGTTACCCTTATTTTAAAATGTGTAACTTACACAATAACTTCCATTAAATCATTACTATTATTTTTCACATAACTTCTTACTAATAACTTCCTTTTAAATTAATATTAAATAAAATAATATATTATTTATATAATTACATGTGTGCATTAAAAAAGCGGACAGACGGACACGACGCTAGTATTTATTAATAACAGAAATATGTCTTGTATTTTTTATTAATCAATGATAAATATTTGTCACTTAAAAACAATAACGAATATGTAATCTTTTTGCGCTTCATATCTTCTTTTTAAAAAAATGTGTATTTTTTTTTTTATGTTTATTATTGATGAATATTTATCTTGTATTTTTTTTTATGTTACTCAATGTCAAATTATTTTGATTTTTATTATATCTGTAATAAATATTTATCAGATACTTTTTCTATACTTATCATAATAAATATTTAATATTTTTCATGTATTTTTTTTAAAGTATTCAGGCTTAATATTTATGCCATATAACTTTTTGAATCATCAATTATAAGTAATTGTCACGTATTTTAATATTAGTTGATAACAAATATTTATTTGATAATTTATTTTAATTGATCGAGTACAATCAAACAATGGTTGTGTAAATTGATATTGTAATGTGCAAATTAATTATTGAGTGTTTTGAATAAAATAGAAAAAGGGTTCAAAATAAATAATAAAATTTTAGTATCATTATGATCATTAGCTTGGCTACATTTAAAGCGAGATGGTGCAGGGTGGGGTCAAATAATAATATCTTAGTTTCAGACTGTGCAACACGTGTATTAAATATCAAATCAGCTAACTCTATCAATGTATTAAATATGAAAAAGTAGGAGAGCTCTTTTACGAGGATTTGGATTCTTTCCTTTTATATATATATATATATATATATATATATATATATATATATATATATATATATATATATATATATATATATATATATATATATATATATATATATATATATATATATATATATATATATATATATATATATATATATATATATATATATATATATATATATATATATATATATATATATATATATATATATATATATATATATATATATATATATATATATATATATATATATATATATATATATATATATATATATATATATTATGTCATCTCTTATGTTTTTAATTTAACGGTTCAGAATTTGTAATGAATAATTAAATAAAAAAACAAAGACAAATTACTTATTTATTTTTCTCTCCTATTAAATAATTTTTTTTATTTAATTATTTATTATAAATTTTGAACCGTTAGATTAGAAACATGAGAGATGACATGATATATAAAAAAGGAGAGGATCTAAATCCCTTTTGTGATTATACAACTACTTGTGACCAAGTAGTTTTTTGATGTTAGGGTGTAGTTTTTTTTTTTCTTTTTTAATCTTATTTTATTTTATTTATACATGACTTGATTTCGTAAGAATATATTCAATGGGGCGTTTATTAGTTGTGGTTTACTAGATTACCTGTTGACAAGAGGATCAAAGCAAAAAGAGAACTCATATTGTTACTGTTACATTAGTAAAAGTGTCTTATTTATACAAATAGTTTATCGTTGTAAATAGCAAATAATCAGAGTGTAAATGTAAAGTTAATAGCTCCTCTCAAGTTAGATGGTGGATGAAACACAATCCTAACGTAGACATCATGGATGAAAAAGCAAAAGAATGAAGAGGTTTGGCAAACACATCGGCCAACTGCGACTTGGAAGGAATGGGTAGCAGATGGCTTAGCTTTGACTGTAGTTTCTCCCTAATAATGTGACAATACAGCTCAATGTGCTTGCTACGCTCATGAAGTGTTGGGTTGTGAGCAAGGTAGGTAGCAGATTTGTTATCACAATAAACGGAAGCTGGTTGAGGAAAGGAGATCTGAAAATCCTGAAACAAGTGTTGAAGCTATTGTAATTCGCATGTTAAAGATGCCAAAGCACGATATTCTGCCTCAGTAAAGGATCGAGAAACTGTATTTTGTTTCTTAGATTTCTAAGAAATCAATGAAGTGTCCAATAGAACACAATATCCAGTGATGGACCTTCTAGTGTTGGGACAACAAGCCCAGTCAGAGTCTGCAAAACCATGAAGTTGCAAAGGACTTTGACTAGAAAAGAAAATGTCTTTGGCTGGACATGACTTTAAATAAGCAAAATACGAGTATCAGTATTATAGTGAGGTACTAAGGGCTTAGAAACATACTGACTGAGATGTTGGACAATAAAGGAAATGTCTAGCCTTGTATGAGTCAGGTAAATAAGCCTATCAATGAGTCGTTTATATCTAGATGGATCATCAAATAGGTCACCATCAGTAGCAGACAGTTTTGTGTGAGGGTCAAGTGGTACAAGTGCAAGCTTGGCACCAAGAAATCCAGTATCTTCAAGGAGTTCAAGAGCATACTTTCGTTGGTTTAGAAAAATACCAAAAGAAGAGCGAGCAATTTCCAAGCCAAGAAAGAACCTGCGTTGGCCAAGATCTTTGATCTTGAATTGTTGATCAAGAAATTGTTTGACTAATTTAATTTCTTCAAGATAAGTACCTTCCAAAATGATGTCATCAACATAAACTAGTAAAGATGTAAAGGAAGATCCATGAGACTTTACATAGAGGGAATGGTCATCCTGGAAAGGTTTGTAACCCATGGAAATAAGAGCAGTAGATAATTTGAAATACCATTGGCGGCTGGCTTGTTTCAAGCCATATAATGACTTGTTCAATTTACAAGCCTTTGAAGAATTAGTAGCATAATCAGGAGGATGTGTCATGTAAATCACCACACAATAAGCCATTTTTCACGTCCAATTGTTGTATATACCAACCTTTAACAGCAGCAATTGCTAATAGGACACGCACAATAGTCATCTTAGCTATTGGTGAAAAAGTGTCAAAGTAGTCCACCCCTTCCATTTGTGTATAGCCTCTGGCCACGAGTCGTGCTTTGTACCTTTCTATGGAACCATTAGCATGATATTTGATTCTATACACTCATTTGCAACCTATTGGAACCTTACCACAAGGAAGGTCCACAACAGTCCAAGTGTTATTTACTTGGAAGCTTGATTGTATGGTTTGGGCTCAATGTTAGAAGAGATAGAACAACAAAACAATTTATAAGCAGGAGAACAATTTTATAAGATAAAACAGACGAAAAAGGATGAGCAATAATAGTAGAAATTTGATTAGTACAACTATTAATGTAGTTAGATAGAGTATTGCAGTGATAGTCCTGCAAGTAGCTTGGAGGTCTTTTGAGATGACTTGAAACTCTAAGGATAAGGGAGGTACAAGCATCAGAATTGTCATTAGCTGGAATAGGATGGGGTGATGTAGGGTCTGCTAAAGGTAAAGCAGAATCAAGATAACTTATGGGTGATTGGACTGGTACAGAATTGATGGGTGACCGGTCTGCTGCAATAGGAGCAGTGTCAAATAGAAGAGAAGTAGGGTTTTGGTCTGTAGCAATAGGTGTGATAGTGGGATGAATGTTGGTGTTGGTTAAGGAACCATTGGACAAAGGGAAGATGTCAATATTATCCATTGAGTCATCATATATAAGAGGACTTTGGGAATTTTGGGAAGAAGTTAGAGTAGACAGAGACTTAAAGGGGAAAACATCCTCATAAAAGATAACATTGCGTGAAAGGAAGATATCATGAGATTGGAGATCATATAGTGTGAAATTCTGGTATGTAGATCTCATATGTCCTAAGAGATGCAAAGAACATTAATCTCTGCTGAAACAAGGACGAGGACAGATCATGACCATTTTAAATCCCTTTAAGAATTACCAATGTCATGAACTCTGTTGTAACATCTGTAGACTGACAGACTTATTTATCTAACCATTTAAGTTGTGCAGAATTGTAAATGCTGAAAGATAAATAACACAATGAATTGTTAATCCAGTTCGGTGCAACCTCACCTACATCTGTGGGGCTACCAAGCCAGGGAGGAAGTTCACTATTAGTAGAACTAATTCAGAGTCAAACAACCTGTTTGCACTCTTCACATAAGACCTACCCAATGACACTTCTGCCTAGAGTCCACTAGACAAGAGACCCCGCTCACTCCCCCTCAATCACCGCAGTCATAAACAATTCACAATTACAATATGAAGACACTCTTCAAACACACCTTGATCTTGCTTCGCAGCTTTGATTAAGAGACACACACTCTTGCTTAACAACTTTGAGTGGCACAATGAACACACATGTTCATACACAATAACCAAAGCAATTATACAGCATACAATTGATTGACACACCAGGAATCCTAAGACTCCTAGACACACGTGAAGAGCAAACCTCTTCACTCACAAATACACTCTTGCTTAAAGGCTTTGAGTGGACAATTAGCACTGTACTAATAACAGCCTAAACATGTCTACCACTATGCACCCAAAGATACAAAGGGTGACTTACAAGGTCACACACAATGGACTCTCAAAACCCTAAACCTTAAATCTACACTCAAGTTTTTCTTGTCGTGAGTGCTTGATTTCCATTGCTTCTGCTCCTCCTTAAATAGTAATGCAGGCTGAGCTTGGGCTGGTTAAAAGTAACAAAAATTAGGTTTAACCTAGTTAAACCACTTTCCATAATTCAAGGTGCTGCCAAATTAGGTCACAACTGCTTCATATTATGTCCATCCCTGACTAGAATCTCGCCTGAGATAACTAAGGAGCCATAACAGGTTTCCTGAATTCTAGTCTGAGATATATCAGGTAAAATACCAGAAAACTAAAACACGCGCCCTGATGTCATACGCTTGAAGTCATAACATCCAGCATGACATCCAACATACTTTGTTCTTAGCTGACCAAACTCACCCTGTTGAACACTCCTGCAGAATCTTCTTCACAATAGTAGAAACAAGCATATTATAGTTTCCTAAAAAGTCTCAAAGATCCCTTTTATGAACACCAATTAAATCTGCACTTTGTTCCTACTAAATCTCTTTGGCCTGCACATACTGATGAGGTATATCCAAAGCACTTCTGTCAAGTGATATAAAACAACAGCTCCTGCTGTACCAGACAGCGATGTCATGACATTGGTAATGACATCCTGATTAAACCACATGACAACAGTTCTGTCATCAGCTCCTGCTGTACCAGACAGTAATGTCATGACATTGGTAATGATATCATGATTAAAACACATGACAACAGTACTATCATCAACTCCTGCTGGCTCCTGGTAATGACATCCTGATTAATACACATGACAGCAGTACTGTCATCAGCTCCTGTCGGCTCCTGCTGCACCAGACAACGATGTCATGACATTGGTAATGACATCCTGTTTAAAACACATGACAACAGATGGATGTCACGACATTCAGCATGACATTCAGATTAAAACACACCACAGCAGATGGAGATGTTATAACATCCTGCTTAACATCAGTGCAAAATCATGTTTTACCAAAATTTAGCCAATCATATAACCATGGACAATCATAGAATCATGGAACTAACATAGTGTGTATCCCTTTGTGCCATCCTTGTATCCAATAAAGGAACATTTTCTTGCTCTAGGATCAAATTTTGTCTGGTGAGCTTGGATAGTTGTTGCATAAGCTAAACAAACAAAGATTTTGAGATGAAGAAGGGTAAGGGTGATTTGTGTAACAACTTATAAGGAGTTTGGATTTTAGTAAAGGACTAGGGAGTCTGCTTATGATGTGTACATTATGTTGAATGCATAAACTCCATAAAGAGAGAGGTATATTGGCATGAAAATATAATGATCTTGCTACATTTAAAATATGCTGATGTTTACGCTCAACTATACCGTTTTATTGTAGGGTCTCAATGCAATACCTTTGATGAATGATGCCCTTAGACACAAGGAAATCAACTAATGCAACAAATTCAGTTCCATTGTCAGACCTGAGGCATTTCAATGAAGTGTTGAATTGATTTTCTAGATAAGAAACAAAGTTAATGATACAGGTTTTGGTTTCACTTTTATGTTTAAGGAGAATCACCCATGTGAACCTAGAATAATCATCAACTAAGGTAAGGAAATACTTGTGACCTAAAATAGAAGTTGTGGAAAAAGGGCCCCACACATCAGCATACAAGATTTCAAAAGGATACACAAAATTAGTAATGCTATTAGGAAAGGGCAATTTCTTTTGTTTAGAAAAGTGACAACTATCACAAGGTGTCATATTATTTCTACAAGATATGTATGGAAACTGTTTAGAGATAACTTGCATACCAGAGTCAGAAATATGACCTAATCTGGAATGCCATTTTTCAAAGGAATTAGAGGAAGCAAAATTACAAGAGGAAAGAATAGTAGCAGTGTCTATTACATATAATCCTCTTTGAAGCTTAGTTGTACCAATTGTTTCCAATGAATGGTTCTGTAAAATTTGACAAGAACTAGTATTGAAACTCAAATGACAGTTATTGGTGCTTGCTAACTTTGTAACTGAGATTAGGTTGACCTAGAAACAAGGAATATAAAGAACTTGGTAAATGGTAATAGATGGTGATATGACCACACTACCCGAAATAGAAGCTAAGACTAGTGAACCATTAGGTAAAGAAACAGAAACATGTATAATATTTTAATATGTAGTGAAGGATGAAAGATCAAATGTGATATGATCAGTAGCACCCGTATCTAAAATCCAAAGATTGGAAGGTTTACCAAGTTAGGAAGATGAAGGAGAATGCATAACAAAAGGGGCAGTGGTTAGATTATTGACCTTTGGTTGAGAACCAAGTTTTTACTGTTGAAGAGCTTCAAGGATGCCTTGATACATTTCCTCAGTAAATTGAAACGTGGACTGTGTTGAAGAGCCTTGTGGAGCAGATTCCAAAGTAGCAGCATGTGAGGTACTGTTGGCTTGAGAGGAAGAATTCTTAGGCTTGTGTGTCTTATATCCAAAAGGATAACCAATCTTCTCAAAATATTTATCAATAATGTGATTGATTTTACCATAATAAGTGCATGTTCGATTTCTCCCTCTTGAAGAACCTTGGCCCTTTCCTTTGTATGAACCCCCTTTGTTGGTAGAATTGCTATGATTAGAGCTAACTTGCATAGCCATGGAAAATCCAGGTGCAACTTCAGGAGAAGAATTTAGATTTGAGCTTATCATCTCTCGCTCTTGTTGAAAAACCAATGAGAAAGCATGTTCAATATTAGGGAGAAGGTTCATCATCATGATTTGGGATTTGGAATGAAAGAAACGTTCATTCAAGCCTTTAAGAAAACAGATAACAAAATCTTGTTCGTGATAAGCCCTAACAGATTCAATTGCGCCACAAGAATAAGGAATTGAGCACTTACAATGAGGAAGAGGACTATAATTCTCCAATCCGTCCCAATAAACCTTCAATTGCGTGAAGTAATCAGAAAATCAAGCGTTCCTTGACAAAATCGATATAGATCCTCTTACAGATCGGAAATGCAAAAGATATCGCTCTGAGAAAACCGAATGTGCAAGTTCTTCCAAACACCTGCAGCAGTATCGATCCAAAGTACTGAACAAGCAATGGATTCTGAAAGAGAACGATGAATCCATGCCAATACCATAGTGTTGAAACGAATCCATGGTGTGTACATCAGATTGGAGACGGGAGGTTTTGGAAGAGAACCATCGATGAACTTATCTTTGTTCTTAGAAATCAGCATGATATGCATCGAGCGAGACCAGGTATGGTAGCTCTTGGCAGTTAACGAAGGCGAAATAAGAATCAAGGCTGGATTTTTGTTCGGATGTAAGTAGTAAGGGTTTGCAGAGTTGGTGGAAAAATCAGTGTGGTTCTGGAGTGCCATTGATGAACCTTCAAAGAAAGAAAACAGAAGAGGTGAATCAAGAAGAAGAAGAGAGTAAGATTCAACCAAAAACGATTACAACGATGACTACTAGAACGCAAATAAGCTCTGATACCATGTTGACAAGAGGATTAAAGAAAAAAGAGAACTCATGCTCTTGTATTAAATGAAGAATGAGTAATGGTTATTGTTACTGTTACATTAGTAAAAGTGTCTTATATATACAAATGGTTTACCATAGTAAATAACAAATAACCATAGTGTAAATAACTAAACTAAGCTAACTATAGTAAAGTTAATATTACCAATTCCTATATCATGTAAACCTTAATTATGGATGTCAATTTGCATCTGTTAACGGGGATCTTGTGGGGATTATATATTTAGAGCTTCAAAGTCGGGGATTTTGTCCTCCACGGAGACGGGGATGGAGGAAAAAGTTCTCTCGATGACACTTTGGTGCGGGGATTGGAGAAGTGCCCTCCGCCCTGCAGATTCCCCGACCCCGACTATAATATTTAACTTTATATTATATAATGTATAATTATATAATTTGGTATGTTTATTTTATAAAAAATTAGTAAATATATTAGGA
The DNA here is from genome assembly GCA_963859935.3 of Lathyrus sativus. NCBI lineage: Eukaryota > Viridiplantae > Streptophyta > Magnoliopsida > Fabales > Fabaceae > Lathyrus > Lathyrus sativus. The sequence goes on along the minus strand of OZ012736.1, from coordinate 480,198,163 downwards.
AATGAAGAGTCATAAGTGGATCATTTTTTCGTTTTATTGTATAATGTATTGGTTCACCATTGAAGTACCTTATCCTAGAAAAGTGCACTTAATACATACAATGTATATACCTTTTCCTCTTCTTCTTTTCACAATTCTCTTTGTCTCCTCCATTCCTCATCTCCTATATTCTCATCATCATCAAAACAGCTACTCTCATTTGTTCATTGTGCTTATGATAATTACTCTTTAACTTTAATATATTTCAATTATCAAGCTAATTTTTGTTCGATTAATAAATTAGTGGTTATATTTTTGTAACTGTAAGTGTTTTTGCATTTGTTTGTTATTAATTCAAGATATGATTTTATTTATTAAAAAAAGGCAAAATATATGTTTTAAAAAACGAAAAAAAACACTAGTGTCATAGTTTTGATAAAAAAATATATAATTTTATTTTTATGATTCGATCTCGGTGGATCTTCGATTCTCTGTGGGGATGGGGATAGAAAAAACTATTCCCCCGTGGCGGGGATCATGGAGGGGGATGGGAAAATATTGAGGGGCGGGGCGGGGAGCGAAGAAGCATCCTCCGCGCATTCTCAACCCCGTTAACATCCCTAACCTTAACCAAAGATGAGAAGAATATACTCCATCCATTTGCATTAACATATACTTTGTCAATTATATTTTATAAATAATTTTTGACTTTTAAATTTATTGAATAATTGATATATTTTATCTATATATAATATAAATATATTATTTATTGAATGAATTTAAAATCAAAATTTATTTATAAAAGATAATGGAGGAAGTAAAGCGTTGATAGGTTCATTTTTTTAAATCATTTCTTAAAGTTTAAATATGTTGTTAAATTTACTATTTTTAATTAGTTTTAAAATTATTTTATTATTATTTTTATTGTTTTTGTTTTATTTCAAAAGTATAGAGAAGAATGAAGGTCCATTTTCTATATTTAAGAAATTTAGACTAAATACGAGAGTGTTAGTGTGTGAGACACTTTTAGTGAGGAGAGAAAGAGAGAGCATAAGGAAAATAAGGATTTATTGAATGAATTGTTGTAAATAACGATACATATTATGACTATTTATATACAACCCTAATTGGGCTTGGGCTAATACAACTTGAATTATATTTAAATATTAAATTTAATTTAATTTAATTTAATATAATCTAATCTAATATTTCAACATACCCCCATAATCAAAGCTGTCGAACCTATCCTAATCATAGTCGATATGAACTATTCCTAATTTCTTCCTTAAATTTAGGAATATGTCGATCTTCAATTCTTTGGTCAAAATGTCGGCCAACTGTACTTCACTTGAGTAGTGCCTAACTTAAAGTTCACCTTGATTTACCTTTTCCCTTAAGAAGTGAAATCTAGCTTCGATATGCTTACTTCTTTCATGCAGAACTGGATTCTTCGCTAGATTTATGGCAGACTTGTTGTCGATTTACAACACAAGAGGTTTCTTCACTTTGATCTCCATTTCTTCAAGTACCGATCTGATCTAAATTGCTTGAGGTTCAACATAGGATCCTGCTATATATTCCTCTTCACATGATGATAGTGCCACCACAGATTGCTTTCTCGAGCACCATGAAATTGGGGCACCAAAAACTTAAAAGAAATATCCAGTAGTGCTTCTTCGATCTTCCTTATCTCCGCACGAGTCAACATCCGTATAACAAGTAACCATAACTTCTTTTCTTTTAGAGTCTCATCAAAATAAAATTCCATAGTTTGTCGATCCTTTTAAGTATCTCAGGATTCTTCTTGCAGCCTTCATGTGTGACACCCTTGGTTCACTCATGTATCTGCTCACTAATCCGACTAAGAAATATATACCAGGTCGACTATTACATACATATCTTAGAGATTTGACAATTTGTTTGAACAAAGTTGCATCGACTTTATCTTCCTCTCCATGTTTCTCCAACTTTAAATTTGGTTTGATAGGCAAAGATACAGGAGTCGAACCATCCATTCTGAATCTTTGAGTATCTCTTTGACATACTTTCTTTGATGTAGCACCATGCCTTGCTTCGACATTTGAAATTCCATGCCAAGAAAGTATGACAACTTTCCCAGATCTGACATTTCAAATTCCTTCTTCATCGGCTCTTTGAACTTCAATAAGTTCTTTAAGCTATTTCCAGTTACTAGTAAGTCATCGACACATAAGCAGATTATTGTAATATCTTGTGCCACATCTTAAACATAGACACTATACTCATATTTTCATTTTACGAATCCTAATTCAATCAAATATGTATCGATCTTCTTGTTCCATGCTCTAGGTGCAACTTGTATACTTTACTTGATTCCTCCTGAATTACAAACCCAGGAGGTCGTGTGACATACACCTCTTCGTCTAAAGGTCCACTCAAAAATGTTGATATCACATCTATGTGAAATGTTGACCAACCTTGCTTGCATGACCAAGGCCACAACTAGTCGAATAGTTTCCAATCTTGCGACATATGCAAATACTTCAAATTATTCGAGTCCTGCTCTCTGGATAAATCCTCGAGCTACCAATCTCACCTTATGCCTTGCTATCGACCCATCAACATTGTGCTTTAACTTGAACACCCACTTTACTTCGATAGCTTTTGTATGAGCTGGAAATTCGACCAACTCCCATGTGTTATTTCTTTCAATTGCTTGTAACTCTTCGACCATAGCATACTTCCACTATTTATCTTTGAAGGCTTGTCTATAGTTGTTTGGTTCAACACCTGTAAGTAAAGCAAAATGGACTAGTTCCCCCATCTATTATGACTTTATCATCACCAACCACTTCATAGTCTTGAACTCTTGCTGAACGAGCTCTAGTTCTTTGAGGTTTCTAACTTGTGCCAACCATATCCTCTTCGACTTCGACTGTGTCGAGAACGTCAACAACTGCTTCGACTTCTTTTTTGACTGGAGTATCAACAATGTGTTCGACTTTGACATCATTACTTGCTTCGTCGAAATCATAACTCATTAGTGGCTTGTCAATTGCATTACTAGAATTCCAATCCCAGGCAGAATTTTCATCAATCACGATCTCTCAACTCATCACAACCTTCTGATTAATTGGATTGAACAACACGTATGCTCCAGTCTTATGATATCCTACCAGAATCATAGGTTCACTCTTACCTTCAAGCTTCCTTCTCTTAACATCATAAATATGCTTGTAGCAAATAGAGCCAAACACCTTCAGATGACTCACTGATGGTCGTTTTCCACTCCACACTTCTTCAGGAACCTTGTTCTTCAGCTTCTTGGTAGAGCACCTGTTCAGAATACAAGCAACACTCGAAATAGCTTCTCCCCATAAAGATTTTGGCATATTCTTCTGCTTCAGCATGTATCTATCTAGAACCTTATTGTCCCAAATTTCCCCAGACACCAGCTGCAGATCGATTGGGTCTTTCAAGTTGTCGTTCTCCGATTGGTGATGATGTTGATTCTGTTGCAAGGCGTGGACGCTACCTTGCAACACTTCGTTATGTTGGAGCATATTTTCCCCAACGTCGAGTAGCTCCTCCATGGCAACCTATGATTCTTGATTGTTGTTGCTCGCCCTGGTCCTGTAAGGATGACGAGCTCGCTGGTTTGCAATTTTGTGTGGCTAAGGTAAGTTTTACTAGAGCCCCATGATAAAATATTCACACAAAGAACACTGATTTGTTAACTCTTCTGAAACTAGTTAGATAGAGTCACAAGAGAGTCATAATGGGTGACTTTTTTGTTTTATGATTTCAGTCTCTCTTTCTTATTTGAAAATCGTCCTCTTTATAGTAATTTCCTCACTATGATATGAGAGAATGGAGGTAGAGACCATTAATACTATTCAATGGTCATAACGACCTAATATTTTCTCATTATGGAATTCAATGGGGATGTTTGGACATGCTGACATCACAATAATAATGCCTATGAAGACGTGTCTGATATACCTTTTATCACGTCTCCTAGGGTATCTTGATACTGGGCGACTTATACCACCTCTCTTGAGATACCTCGACTCTGGGCGACTTATACCACATCTCTTGGGTATCCCAAAACTGGACGATTGCCCGCCAAATTTTGAGATATACACTACTCTATCTAACTTCAGTTGCCAACTTGTCTGTCTACTATCAACCGCTACTCTAACCACTGTCACCACCAACCATCACTCTAACGATCATCAATCATCACTCTAACATTTATCAACCAACAATTACCCATTTCAATCATTATTAAAGTTACTAAATAAAATTTCCAAACTCAAAATTAAACTTGTTTTTGTTTTTAAAAAAAAATTCAAAACATAAAACTTGAAAGTGGATTTAGTTTTAAAACCTTAAACACAAAAAACAAAAAACAAAATCACACTAAATGAAACCAAATATGAACACATTCCAGCCAACAACTTTTTTCATATGAAACCAATTAAACATGTCTACAAATTTCTCCTTCACAATCATGGAACAATGGACCACAAAGCTCTTTTATTTATTACACATTGTTGGCCCATACCCAAATTCCTTTTTCCCTCAACTGTTTTTTGTCACCAATACTTTAATATTATTGGTACTATATCAAGGAACAAGAACCAAATTAGTGAGTTCATTTTTCCTTTGCAACAAAAAGTAGAACCAACTTTAACCATTTGACTAGTTTGTCCTTAGTTTACCAAAACAAATAGAATCAATCTCTTAATCAACGGTCCAGATTATGCCAAAAATCAGTAGACACCTCTCCATGAGAGCCATTAATTTTATAGCTTGAATGCTTGATCACCAACCATACACAACCAACCCAGCATTAAATTTGAGCACAATGAAATTGGTGGCTCCAAAACAATCCTTATCAATGTATTCAATTCACCAAACAACCTATCTCTTGATTTAGTCTATGATATAATTAATTCCAATATCAAGAACCCGACTAAAGTTTTAAAAAATCTATAAATGAAAAAGATAACAATATTTTTACTAAATTAGCTTCTTTTATATATATTAGTATATTCACTATTATAATAAATATAACAATAAATATAAAGTGAAAGACATTAACCTGACAAGTACTTTTAATTAGATTATATAAATACAAAAAATAATAAAAAATATTATCTTGAAAAAAAATAAATTTATATTTAAATATTATTTTTATATATAGATTATTCATTGTGTGACCGAGAAAATATAAGAGAAAAATTACTTTACATCGTATAAAAAAAGTAGTTTTTAAAAAATAATATATTTTTTAATTAAAATAAATTTAAATTAATAAAAGAATATTTAAAAAATAATAATATTAATCTTATAAATACAATTTAAATGATCTATATTTGAATTATGATTTATGATCTCTTAATATTTAATATGTGTAAGTTTTTTTTCTCCACTAAACTCTTTAAAGAACCACTTAAATTATATTTTCCATCATAATGTTTATTGTTTACAAAATATAATAATAAAGTTTCACAAGAGGGTCCTACATAGTACTTAGTAATTAATTAAAGAAGTGTTTCAACTATTATATCTATACATCTTTTATCATTTTTTTGTCCCAAGCCATAAAAATTGTCACGAGTTAGAACCATAAACAAACACAAGTAGTGTGTATACTCAAATCAATTGCATATTTTACATCATAACTTCATACAAGAAACTCCAAAAAATGATCAATGATAGTGTCAATAATCTCTCAATTGAGAAATCTTTTAGAATAAAGCAAGATGATGATAGATTCTTCTCAAGGCTAAAATCCAAGGAAGCTTCAAGTGCCAACACTTCATCAAGAATCTTGTATTATGGAGAAACCTCAATTGCAATTCCCTTTGTTTGGGAGGAACAACCTGGTACTCCTAAACACCCTTTGTCTCAAATCTCTATACTTCCTCTTACACCCCCACCTTCATTTTATTCTAAAAAATCCAATACTAACAAAAAAAGAAAATCAAAAATCAATGTTTTTTCATGCATTTTGCCAAGGTTAGTAGGTTCAAGGAAAACTACTCATAGTCATGCATCATCAACATCAACATCAACATCGTCAACATTGTCACAGTCGTCATCGTCGTCTTCGTCATTGTACTCATATTCGATGAGAGACAACAATCATGGAAGTTTCTCTTCCTCATGTTCATCAACAATTGTTAGCTCACTTTTGAAACAAAAGGGTTCAAACAGAATTAGAGGATGTTATCCTATTGGAAAAATAAAGAATGCTACTATAAGTCATGGAGGGTAATTTATTAAGGTAATTAATTCCTTTTTTAGAGATTAGTTTTCTACATGGTGTGCTAGTAAATATATATTTTATATTTGCCATTAAAAAGTTTAAATGTAGTTGTTTGGTTGATGATAATATTTATTTAAATGTATTCAATATATTGGTTTTATATCTCATTATCAAGATTAAAAATGCAAATGCTTTAAATTAGATATATGTTTTCTTTTTATTATTATATCAAATAAATTATAATAATTACTTATAATTCACACTTACACAAAATTTGTAAAAATGGCCTTTTCACTGTGATAAACAAAATTTGTATTATAGTTGTTCATAAGTGTCTCAAGGCTCCAAACGGAATGTCCAACTCATACAACTTACTACTTGCATAATTGTTTTCAGAAATATCACTCAAACACATTTTTTATATATATGGTAGCTGTAGTGGCGGAGCCATAAATTTAGGACAGAGGTGCAAACTACTTTACTTTGTTCAGATCAAGAATAAAAAATAGTTAATGAGGGAATAAAATGAGACTAGGCAACGAAAGTAGCTTTCGATACATCAATACAGCAGAGCAGAGTAAGTCTATAAAGTTAACTCCCGAACATCAAAGTTAAAAAATGAATGAGAAGTAATATTAGTGTAAGAATAGATATATATAATATTTGAGTTCGGGGGAGTGAAGAGTTTTATATATGGAAGACGGTTAGAACTGTCCTAGATTATCCGCCGTAGGATGCGGATGACCTTTTGATTAATATGACGATGAGCACTCACCCGAGGACAACGATTCGGTGTTGAACTCTTGACTGTAGGATCACTCGTTCTCTAGTAACCCATGTTTGTGCCTTTGAATTGGGCTTATCGTAATTTGGCTTAAGGGCGGCCTAAAACAGTTGTCCTTGTCGCTACTGCGAAAAACACCCGGCGGAAAACAGAAGAGTCGCCACCGTTCGTTATTTATCCCAAAGAGAGGGAAAGGAAACGATCAGAGAAAACCTACGGAAAAGGGAAAAGACAGGTCATCGCAACCAAATCTTGGATTCGGGAGTCGGTTACGCAAGGGGAAGGTATTAGCACTCCTTACGTCCGTTATACTCAACGAGATCCACGCTTGTTGTCTATCTAAAAGGGTGTGTTTATCTATAAGGTTGGCTCACAGGACAAAAGAAAAGAAAAGAGACTCGATAGAGTATCGCCGCTTTATGCCTACGTATTCCCTCGTACAATGGGAAAGTCAGAGTCAACGTAGTTGGGGGCAAACTACGGGTGAAGGTGGGAAAAGATTGATCGCCAAGACATCGCCGTCTTGTGTCTACGTATCCTCGTCTGGTATGAGAAATCAGAGCAAACGTAGTTCGGGCTAACACGACCACAAAAGGTTCGAGTGTTTTTTATGAATGACGTTAAATTCCCATTCCAGTAGTTAGGGTCGATGTCTGTTTGCGGTAGAACGGAAAAGTAACACACTCTTTCTGAAAATGGTTTTCAATTAATCCCGAAGGATAAAAGGTTTGGTGTTTTGTTTGTATTTTTTAGTGAAGTAAATTAATTTGGTTTGTGATTCACATTGCACTAAAGACTATGACATAGGAACGAATGCGTCGCATATCGCCCCCAGACGGGACGTACACTAAACACTCTAGACAAGCGAGAGGAGACCCCTCACTCATCATTTATGTAACACCCCAACTCTAACACTTGCGGATAACAGGAAAAATGACAACTCATATAACAAACAGAGCGCAACAACATAAAAATTGCACGCATGACGATGGTAATGAAGGTGTGACGGTCGTCACACGTCCATAATTCTTCATATCAGAGATGTTACATTCAACTGAACAGACAATATGCATTTATGCAACCACATTCAATAACATACGTAACACGAAATTGGATGAACAGTCAACAATGTATTACTTAACCATTTAATCATAAAATAACTTGTCATTACTTCCGGCGGAAGGTAATAAGCTTACAACGGTTCAATTAAAACAATGCAGTATAAGTTCTTCACAAAGTTTAGCAACAATAACATCAACTAAAGCAATAATATAAATCGTTCATCCCCCAAGAGTGCTACGTATCAGAGCGACCAACGACACCTTAACGACAAAGCGGAAACTCTATTCCTGGCTACCTGCAAATTACCACCGATGGCGGTAACATACAACGTAAAGGGGTGAGATATCAACAAAATAACATAAGGCATGATAAAAGTCATGTTAGAAATCATATCACAGCAATATAATCTTTGCAAACTTATAAACATCAACGACAATCATTTGCAAGCAAATTCATATCTCACGTATGCCACAACAACCGACAACCAACATAATTATGCAGCTTTATGCGACTCAGCAATGCAACTCAACTGTGCATATGCATGTGGTACCATTTAGGAGCCAACACCCCAAAACTCGGGATATGAGCCAACACCCCAAAACCCATTTAGGAGCCAACACTCCAAATAACGCCAATTCAGGCCAACCAAGATGATATGCCATGAAATGCACCTATTATGGACTACAACACAACCATAACGACCATACAATAAAGCTTTATACTTACAACCAAACTGTCCATAACAGAGCATCATTCTCATACAACTCAAGACACTATCATTTCCACCTGTTCACGTATGAGAGCAATAATAGCCTTAAATCAACAATTAAGAATTCAACATACGATCGTGATGACAACATATCTGCTCCTATTCACATGATTAATTACAAATCTCTATCAAGGTTTAATTACGAAACAATTAGGACAACTACCCTTTTGCCCCATTAGGGAAACCTTAGAGCATCGTACTACTAACGATATAACACATTCATTTCTACATATTTGCCCCATTAGGGAAACCTTAGAGCATCGTACTACTAACGATATAACACATTCATTTCTACATAATTGCCCCATTAGGGAAACCTTAGAGCATCGTACTACTAACGATATAACACATTCATTTCTACATAGAAAAACCTCGTCCCTAACATTTATCGATTAACGGAAATTATGCCTATGAATCGATTCCCTACATGAAATCGATCATACCCACGGTTATAGAATTGAACTCCACCCTTACCTTAGAATAGAGGCCAATTCCACGCTTTCGGTTCCGGTTCTGGTTTACGGTAACTCTCCTGCAACTTTCTTCCAAGTTCTCTGATGGAAAATTCTTCTGTTATCAATTTCTCTCAACCACACTATTTTCTTCCTTTACGGTTTCTCTTTTTGTGAAAACTTCCCAATTCAATTGAGTGTAATGGAATATGGGGATACGTTACTAAATTTTTAACATTCAGGTGGCCACGTCCCAATTCTGTTTTTAATTTGGATTTTTCGTTACTATGACGAGCGTAACAAGTTCCTGACGAGCGTCACGACCGTGACGACCGTCACATACCTGTGACGACCGTCATATAAGCAAAATTTCAATTTTCTTAGACAGAAAATTTCTTAAGCTTTCCAACGCTTCGAACGGGGACTAAAACCGACTTACGGATCAAGAGATATGAATTTTCGAAGTTTTCCCTAAAACTGCTACGGGATTCTGCACTTTTGCCCGAAAATTCGACCGATTCAATTCCTTTCTTCGAAACAAAGACATTTTCAAATACGACTACGATGCAACGAGACACGATAAAATCATAACTAAATTTAATCGAAATAAAACGGGCGTTACAATTTCCCATGTGCTTAAGGCTCGTAGTATACAACATTCATCGTATTTATTAGATGAGTTAAAATGTGTTTTGAGATGAGAAGAGAGACGCACGAAAGGTCTAAGGGGAAACTAAATCGAACCCTAATGTTAGCATGCAAAATGGTCCTAAAGTTGGGATTAAAAGAGGGAAATCTACTCTAATGTTAGCATGCTTGGATTGAACACCTAATGTCTTTCCTATTCCATCTTAAACAAGAAGGAATAGAAATCCTAAGGGATCATGGCAAGAGACCAAGAAAACACAAAGCAATTCAATCACAAAAGAAAAGAAATGCAAACATGTAATGCAAACATGAAAGATGCAAGGATGAGATGAAATGAGAGAAGTAAACTCCTACGACCATTACCATCAATCGTTGAAGAAAAGTGGGAGGAAAAAAGTGTGGGACAACAGCCACCACAGGCACATCTTAACCAAGCAATTCTTTAAACTTAAGCCATGCAAAATGGTCATCACTTGAACAACATTCATAAAGTATGCATTCAAGTGAAAATCTAACAACGCGTGTCAAATAATCAATATTAAACAATCACGAACAACAACACATATCCAAAATATCTCACTCAAATGAATCATATTGATCCATGAAGATTCAAAGTGATAAGCAACCAAAACATGCTTGAAAATAGGCAAAAGTGGCATTCTGGTTCAGTGTTAATCGGTTAACACTATTGGTTAACTGATTAACCATTAAAAGTTTTTGAAAATTCGCACTGGTTATTCGATTAACCAGTTTGCACTGCAACTGGTTAACCGATTAACACTGTACCAGAAGCAGAAAAACAGCAGCTCAAAAGCACTTTCAGCAATTAATCAATTATGCAACAATCCAAATGATACTATAATCAATTATGCACGAATTTTAACCAGAAATACCCTGCAAAACAGAATAAAATTGACCGCTTGGTTTCCGGGCAAAATAAATGTCGGAGCTGACGCTGCTCGCTATTTGGTCTTTTGTACTAACAATGAAACCTGAGTAACGAAAATGCCTTGATTCCCTGCCTCATGAACAAATGCTATGATATGCGAAAATGAAAAAATCCAGAGAAACAAAAGTCAGTTAAGGGTTAAAACAGAAGGGAAAATTTTGGGGTGCTACAGTTCTCAAGGTTTTTCGTTGAATAGCAGTGTGATATAAAATTATTGGGTTGCTTTATTCTAATACTCCTGATTGACTCCTAGCTGGTAGAAGCAGAAAAGGTTTGGTGAGTGAGATCAATTAAATGCGGGAACATGCATATTTAATATTAGTATTATCACTTAATTGTTTGATGTGGTCGCTCTTGCATGTGTCTCTAGACCCCTAGAATAGAGTGTGGCTTTGTCATTTAAAGTGGTTTAGTGCACTCGAGTGTTGTTGTGATTTCGAGGAAAATTATTTCGTTGTTTTTTGTTTGTCTACCTTCCTTTTGTTTGAACTTTAGATCCTCATACCTTGCTTAACTATATAAAACTTGTTACGCCTTTCAAGTAATGCTTTCCACTTTTTGCTTAAACTTTCTTTCGCCATTTCTAATTCTCATTGCCCAAGCTTTGTCGACATATTTGTCAGATTCCACAAACACGAGACATATAATGTAAAAGTGCTTTGAATAATAGACCATGACATTATAGTGTTACTCATTTAGTAAAAAAAAGTTGAGGTCTTACGTTGAAAAATTTGGTGCATATTTGTAATAAAACTAAATAGTTATAAAAAAAGTGATGCGTGCATATAAAATTTTCTTAAGCACCTAAATGAAATACTTTAATATGGATCCTATTATTGGATTGTCATATTTTTTTGGGGTTATTTTTCCTATCCTATGGGATGTTAGTTCACCTCAGTGAAAAGTCACAAAACTTATAGGTTTTAGAGATACATGTTCAAACACACTTAAATTAAAAACCTTCAACGCTTTTCTAAGTGAGCCACCTCATGTTTCCCAAAATAATATTCGGAGATGCATCTTCGTATCTCATATTAAGGTTAATCCAGAGGTGCATCTCTGTAATAATCCTTATTTCAAAACTCAATATTTTTTATACGGAGATGCATCTCCGGAATACACTCTGCTAGCTTAAACCACAAACTAGTAACAAATGTAAGAAGTTGAAAACCATATATTAACATCAAAATACATAACATTACATAGATAATCGTCAATATAAATTGAACATTACATTTTATCAGGGTGTTGCAACTTCATTAGAATATCTTCGGTTGATCTTGCAATTGTTGCATCCACTACAATTAGACCATATATTTCATAACGGTGAAATGCACTCCATATAACCCATAAATATTTATCCACGTTAAGCTCAAACTTGCTGAACTGAGTATTTCATTGGTTGTCAATTGAGAAAGAATGGTAATCGAGCTTCACAACTTTTTGATTGTCTGAGTATTGTAGGAGATTCTCTAGAATGGATTTCATATCTACAAGAGAGGTGTACTATGTGATCCTAAATTCAAGTGAGTGATTTGCACTGTTGAAGTAGACAAATGTGAGATGCCAATATATGTTCATTCTGGTGTGATATGTTTTTGTAAACAACATGAGATGAGAGACCCCTTATTTATACTAGTTTTAGATCATCATGAACCTTAGAAACCCAATACTCTCTCAAATGATATTTTGGATATGTATTTTTGGAATCAACATTTTTTTTTAAAATAGGGGCTTCTACATAGATGCATATTCAAAATATCCTTTGCATTTAAATCGGGGCTAATCCAGAAGTGTTTTGTTGGACTCGCCCCACAGACCAATCAAAACTTATTTTATGCTGTTTTATGCAGGGACAAAGTTGAAACATGAAGTTTTCTTAAAATCAACCCGATTGTTATGCAATTAATGTTGAATATACATTACATATGTATTAATTTGTATATAGTTTACATCGGTCTCAACAAAAAATACAAAAAATGAGTCACCATCTAAATATATGGTTAGATAAAAATTAAAAAGCATTAAACAAATTTGTCATCATCTAAATCTATTTCTACGGGTGGTGCCACCTTTAACTTTTCCTTATTTGAATCTCTTTCAATCTCGCTCAACTTGGTGAACTCTTCCATCCTTTCAAAAAATTATATGACCAAGTTTCAGCGTCTTTTGTGGACGTTTTGTCCACTCTAGTGATGTCTTTTGTATAGGACACCCCGATTTCAAATAAACTTGAAAAAAATATTGTGATTTTGAAAGTCTCCCAATACATATGATGCGTCCAGATAGATTTAAGGTGACCTACTCCGAATTGGAAAAATGTTTTCGAGAAACCATATCTTGTTAAATCAATATGCACCCTATTATAAGTACATGCAAAAAGATGACCCATTTCAGGAAAGCACATCCATTTTTTCACCGGTGCTGAACTGCTAACACAAGGAACAAGAACATTGTGAATTGCATTGAATTATGCATTTTCCCGTATAGTGACGTGTATGTTTCCATATGCGCCTTCAAGTCTTGGAGAATTTGTTGGCAGACAAATGTGTGGTTCTACTCTCCTTTACCAAGCAAACCTGAAACAGATAAAAAACTATAGTTATCGTCACCTTTAACATTTACAATCCGATCAATGCATTTTTGCATTGTTGTGAATCATATGTTTTGAAACAAAATATAAACGATTTCTTTATAATCAAGAAACACACAAGGGTTAGGATTAACAAAGAAAACAAGGTAAAACAACAAGGAACAACAAGGATTGATTATAAACTTCTATTCTTTCCTTTCTCTTAGAAACAAGATTACAAGTATACAAGAATAACAAAATAACCTCTCTCTCTTGAAATTAGGATTTTATCTTCCTATTTTTCCTTATACCAAGATGAGAGACTAGCATGCTATTTGTAAGAAAATTATAACACTAACCTAATGGGCTTTTTGATAATTACCCATTACAAGCTAACTTAAAAAATTGGGCTTACAAGCAAGACTCAATTCAACATGCTAACAAACCTAGAAATATTGACTAATGCATGTTAGAACAAACTTCGACTACAACACACATTACCCGCGAACAGACTTCGACCATACTAGAGTTCGATACAATATCTCACAAATCTCCACCTTGGATCAAACTCTATAACATCAAGAAACTAGCTTTCTTCATGAAGCTTTATCAACTGCATACAGTGGAAAAACTTGCAACTGAGAAACTTCTTGGTGATCATATCAACAACATTATGATATGTCGAAACCTTCAGCACTTGGACTTCTCCATGCTCGATTACCCCTCTAACAAAATGCAGCCTCACATCAATGTGCTTGGTTCGCTCATGATAGACTGAGTTCTTTGACAAGTGTATTGTACTTTGACTATCATATTTAACAGTGATAACTCGACCTTAAAGTTTTATCTCCTTTGCAAAACCTTCAAACCACAATGCTTCGTTCACAGCTTCAGTTAGGGAGATATATTTCGCTTCAGTGGCTGATAAGGCAATGACCTTCTGAAGTGTTGCTTTCCAACTGATTGTTGTCCCAAACATAGTGAACACATATCTAGAAATAGATTTTATGGAATCCATACAACCTGCATAATCAGAGTCAACATATCCTTCAATTGCTGCTTTACTATTTTCTCCCAAGGCTCAACCATAAATTAGGACTCTATTCAAAGACCCATTTATATACCTTAGAATTTCAATGCTTGCCAGTGAACCTTTCCAAGATTATCCATGTACCTGTTTACAAGACTCACAACCTATGTTATGTCGGGTCTAGTACAGACCATAACATACATCAAAGAACCCACTATATTAACATATGGAATTCTATTCATATAATTTCTTTTGACATACATGCTGGGACACTAATCTATACTCAGCTTGAATTGAGGGTTTGTCGGAGTCACAACAGGCTTTGAATTCGACATACCAAACTTTTCGAGAATCTTCCGTAGGTATGCCTCTTGAGATAAGCATAATTTCGACTGCTTTCTATCTCTTCGGATGTCAATCCCAAGAATCCTGGACGCAGCTCCCAAATCCTTCATATCAAACTCCTTATTGAGTTCAACCTTTACCCTCATTAAATCTTCAACATTGTTGCTTGCTATCAGAATATCATCCACATAGAGTAACAAAATAACAAATGAATTACCAGGTCGAAATCTGAAGTAAATACGATGGTCGAACTGACTTCTAATGAAACTTATGAGTGCCATGAACTTGTTGAATATCCTATTCCACTGTCGAGGAGATTGTTTCAGTACATATAAAGATCTCTTCAGTTTGCACACATAATCTTCCTTCCCCCTTTTGACATACCCTTCAGGTTGCCTATAAAGATTATTTCATCTAGATCACCATACAAGAATGCAATCTTCACATCCATTTGTTCTAGTTCAAGGTCGAATTGGGCCACCGTGGCAAGCAACATTCAAATGGACTTATGCTTCACAACAGGAGAAAGCATATCATTAAAGTCGACACCTTCTTTTTGAGTGAAACCCCTAGCAACCAATCTTGCCTTGTATCTCTTCATGCCACTCCTTCGATTCCTTCCTTAACTTTGAAAATCCATTTACAGTTGATTAACCTGGCTCCAACAAGTTTCTTGATCAGTTCCCAGGTGTTGTTATCATAAAGAGATTTCATCTCATCATCCATGACCTTCATCCATTAAGTATTCTTTCGACTCCCCATAATTTCCTTATAGTCTCTAGGTTCTTCATCTAGAACCTCACTTGCATACCCAAGTCTCTGAGGTGGTTTGATGACTCTCCTCGACCTGTCTCTTGCTAGCAGGTAGTCATTACCAGTCTCCCCATTTTTGATAACATCTTCTACATCTTCTTCAACTTCACCCGGGATACGAAATTCAGCCTCAACATGCTTCACGTCAACAGGAATCTCTCCCTGTTCCAGCTCTTTGTCAACATCATCAGTTTTCTTGAAAGCTATCTCTGCTTCATTGAAAACTACATCTCGACTGGTGATACACCTCATGTGACCTGGCTCTAGCCACCATAACCTATAAGCTTTGACTCCTTTAGGGTATCCCATTAACATTCATTCCAGAGCTCTAGGTTCGACTTTGTCTTGCTAATATGAGCATAGGCTATGCAGCCAAATACTCTCAGTCTGTCGAGATTAGGTGGATGTCCCGACCAAACTTCTTCAGGTGTCTTCATTCCCAAGACAGTTGAGGGAAAACTATTTATTAGGTAAGCTGCTGCCGAAACAGCCTCCGCCCAAAACACCTTCTTCAATCCATGTTAGAAGTATTTTTCGGTAGTGTTTTATCATATCCACGAGGATTGATGAGAATATGTGATGCTTGTCGTTCAACGGTTTAATGATTTAAGAAGGGGGGTTTTTAAAATGTTTTCTATTTTTGTAACAAGAGTTTGCAAGAAATAAAACAGAATAAAATTTGGTCTTAGTTCGATAAAAAGCATTCCAAGATTAGGGTTCGGTAATCCGTCCTAAATGTATCCAGCCAATCAAATATGTGAACTTAGTTTTAACCAACATAATCGCGTATCCTCGCAAAAACGTTCATTTCTAAAGTGATTTCGGGAATGTTATTGTTTCGACCGTTAAATGATCTCTCTAAATAACACTCGAAACAATAATCATTAAGATCAATACAAAGCGAATATCAACTTTCAAACCTATGTCTAGAGTTTTTATAGTTGATAGATGAAGAAATTAGGTCAAGACTTGAAAAGTCATGTCTAAAGCAATCCAAACCATAAGTATAACAAAAGATAGCAAATAACTTCATCTATATTGATCAAAGCTTTGTTCACATACAAAAGACCAAGAAGAATACATAAACGGAACTAGCTACCTCTAACCTTGACAAAAGAGGGGTTTTAGCCACCCATTTCCATGATAGCTTGAGCAACAAGTTTCAGAAAAAGATTGATCAACATCCGAGTCGAATAATCGAGATTGGATGGGAATCCACCTTCCTTTTGTGAAAGATGGCTAAGAGATAATGAGAAATGGAGAAACTAGGGTTTTAGCTCTGAAAAATCCCTCCAAAGAAAAGTACAAGAAAAAAGATATTTTTCCAAAAAGTACCACATACTACTTATAGACATGCTGCTGAGCTGTCATGTTTGCACTGTGATCAAATTGTTCGCCTAGCGAACAATGAAAATTGGCAGTTGAAGTTCTTGTGTACATTGAAGACGCCCCTGAGATATTTCCACATGTTCGCTGTGCGAAGAATCCTTCGCAGTGCGAAGACTTTGCTGCAAACTTCACACAATGAGTTCTTGTCCAAATACTTACTGCCTCAAGTATGAGGGTGTTCGCTAGGCATTCACTTCCTCTTCGCTCCAGCGAATAGTTCACTACCTCCTTCGCACAACGAACTTATGTCCCTTTTCTTACTAGAATGAACAGTACCACTTTTCAAGGCCTTTGCTGGAAAGTTCGTTGTGCAAACATGCTGATGTTTTTTCGGTAGGTTCGCTAGCAAGTTCGCCGTGCGAACTTGTTAATGTTTGCAAGATGACTTGGTTTCCTTGTCATAATTTTTGTGTCTTACTCTTCAATTTTTCATGCCTAATTCCTGCACAATAGCACATAAATCAAAGCAACCAAGATATTTTCACATAATGATGCAAATCAACAAAAGCAAGAATGATTCTAACACTTTCTCTACAAAAAGGAATGAAAGATGCCCGCAATTGATAGATCAAATAAGAAAAGTTTAACATCTAACGATCCACCACAGACCAACATGCATCTAACATTTTCAAGGATTGTTCGACCGAATCTCTTAGCTAAGCCATTTTGTTGAGGAGTACCTGCTACAATCTTATGCCTTGCAATCCCATACTCAACACTGTAACTATCGAACACTTCATTGCAGAATTCAAGGCCATTGTTGGTTTTCAACCTCTTAACCTTTCTGCCAGTTTGAGTTTTGACCAGAATCTTCCAACTTTTGAAATTCTCAAAAGTTTCATCCTACGTCTTCTACATGAATACCCATAACTTTTTGGAATAGTCATCAATGATGGATAGAAAATACCTTGCACTTGAGTGTGAAGGATTTCTTTCAGGCCCCCAAAGATCAACATGAATGTAATCCAGGGATCCATGTGTTATTTTCTTGCCGTTGTTAAACTTCGCCCTATAGGATTTACCAAATACACAAGATTCACAAAACTCCAACTTTTTGACTTTGTCACCTCCTAGCAGGTTCTGCTTCCCCAATTCGACCAGACCTCTTTTGCTCACATGGCCCAATCTCATGTGCCATAATTCTGTCTTCGACACAGGTTTCATGGATGCCACATTTGTCGAACCACTTACAACCTCAGCCTCAAGGGTATACAAGCCTTGTTTCTTCACGTCTTTCAAGACTTCCTTTGACCCCTTCATGACTCTTAGGATACTTTTCTCTCCATGAAAAACATATCCTTTTCTAACGAATTCACCAAGAGAAATCAAATTTCTCTTCTTGAACACTTCGTTGCAGAACTCAAGGCTATTGTCGGTTCTCAACCTCTTAACCTTTCTTCTAGTTTGAGTTTTGATCAGAACCTTCCAACTTTTGAAATTCTCAAAAGTTTCATCCTTCGTCTTCTGGATGAATACCCATAACTTTATGGAATAGTCATCAAAGATGGATAGAAAATACCTTGCACCTGAGTGTGAAGGATTCCTTGCAGGACCCCAAAGATCAGCATGAATGTAATATAGGGATCTATGTGTTCTTTGCTTGCCTTTGTTAAACTTTTCCCTACAGGATTTACCAAATACAGATGACTCACAAAACTCCAACTTTTTAAATTTGTCACCTCTTAGCAGGTTCTGCTTCCCCCATTCGATCAGGCCTCTTTCGCTGAAATGGACCAATTTCATGAGCTATAATTCTATGTTCGATATACGTTTTGTGAATGCAACATTTTTCAAACCACTTACAACCTCATCCTCAAGGGTATACAAGCCTTGTTTCCTCATGCCTCTCAAGACTTCCTTCCACCCCTTCACGACTCTTATGGTACTTTTCTCTCCTTGAAAAGCGTATCCCTTTCTGTCGAATTCACTAAGAGAAATCAAATTTCTCTTCAAGTCAGGTACATACCTGACTTTAGTCAATAAACTTATTGACTCATCATGGAGCTTGAATCTCATAGATCTAATACCTGCAATTTTACAAGATTTGTTGTTTCCCAGCCGCACTGATCCACTACCTTGATCACATGGCTCCTCGAAGAATTCTCTGTTTGGATTCATGTGCCAAGTGCAACCTGAATCCATAATCCACTCCTTTCTTGAATCGTCACTTGAAACCACAAGAACATCAGATGAGTCGAAGTCATCTTGAACAATGGCTGCGTTGCTATTACCTAAATGATCTTTCAGGCGTTCAGGGCACACCTTTCTTGTGTGACCCTCCTCTTTACAATGATAACATCGAATAATAGATGTTTCGCCACTATAAGACTTTTGTTGACTTTTACCTTTCTTCTTGTCGAACTTACCATCCCTTCGCAAGAATTTTCCCTTAACGGCCAAACCTTCGGCCACCGTCGAAGATTTATGCTCCTTTCATTCATTCAAGTCCTTAGAATATAAGGTTGATTGAACCTCTTCAAAGCTCAGGGACTCCCTTCCATACAAGAGAGTTTCTTTGAAGTGAGCATGTGTTTTAGGCAAAACACACAACAAAACAGTTCTTGATTTTCATCATCAATCTTCACATCAATATTTTCAAGATCAAGAATCAGCTTGTTGAACATATCCAACTGCTCATCCAACACTTTGTCTTCACTCATCTTGAATGAATACAAAACTTTCTTCTGGTATAGTTTATTTACCAGAGATTTGGTCATGTATAAACTTTCTTGTTTCACCCATAATCCCGATGCTGTAGTCTCCTTTGATACCTGTCGAAGAACCTTATCACCAAGGCTCGACAATATTGCTCTATGGGTTTTCTCAATCATGTCCGTATTTTCTTTTGCCGTTAACGCAATGTCCATGAATGCCTCTCCCTTCAATGCTTCCAAACAGCGTTGCTGAACCAGTAGGACTTTCATCTTCAAGCGTCACAAACTGAAGTCGTTCACTCTGGTGAACTTTTCAATCTCATACTTTGTTGAAGTCATCTTCTCCATGGTCACCGCATAAATTTTTTGTGAATCGGATGTCTTGAAAAAAATATAAACGGTTTTTTTTATGATCAAGAAACACACAAGGGTTAGGGTGAACAAAGAAAACAAGGTAAAACAAAATGGAACAACAAGGATTGGTTATAAACTGCTATTCTTTCATTTCTCTTAGAAACAAGATTACAAGTATACAAGAATAACAAAATAACCTCTCTCTCTCTCTCTCTCTCTCTCTCTCTCTCTCTTGAAATTAGAATTTTATCTTCCTATTTTTCCTTATACCAAGATGAGAGACTAGAATGCTATTTATACGAAAATTAGCACACTAACCTAATGGGCTTTTTAACAATTATCCATTACAAGCTAACTTAGGGAACAAGCTAACTTAAAAAATCGGGCTTACAAGCAAGACCCAATTTAACATGCTAACAAACCTAGCAATATTGACTAATGCATGTTAGAACAAACTTCGACTATAACACACATTACTCACGAACAGACTTCGACCATACTAGAGTTCGATCCAATATCTCACATGCATAAAAAGAGACATCTCTTCAATGTTGTTTATTTTTGGTAATAGTGGTGAGGGAGATGGTTTTATAATGCGAGCACCCTCGAAAACACTTTTTTTTAGATTTAGGAGTTGGAAAAATTCTATAAAATGCAACCAAAATATTGTATTTTTATTGGATATTTCTAAATTTCCAGTGTTAAACCATAATTTTGTTACCGAAATTATTAAAAAAAAAACTAGTAAAATGTACGGTTTCCCTAAATATCTAGTATTCTATAAAAAAAAAACAGTTAAAATACATGAATATAATTGAAAATGGCACAAGTTATAAATATCTGATATTTCTAACAAATCTTGAGTAGGAAACTAAGTTTTTTGCAAAAATCCAAAAAATGATTTTTTTTTGAAAACTTTATAATTTAGCTTTGGGGTTATTATGGACAAATGAAAGGTTATATAGGGATAACATATCTAACTTAGGGGTGTCAGGAAATAAGGTAACTCCTGTTTTGGGCAAATGTAGCTTTATGTAACATTTAACAAATGACATCTATTGGATATATTATAATTTCATTTATAACTCACATGAAAAACTTATGAAAATAATGTGAGATGTTGTGTAACTAACAAATGACAACTATTTTTAGGCATCGACCTTAGTCGAATTAATCATGGTCTTAAATATCCTATTATTTGATAGAGGAGATTTTAAGAACAAATTATTCTAAGTGTTGAATAGTTCCAAGGCTCCACCTTTTATAGCTACTGAGAAACCTTTTTCGATCAATTGTTCAACACTTAATAGATTGCACTTTATTTTAGGTACATAGAGTACATCTTTGATCATAGCTTTTCCTCCATTGCTCGTATGAATAACTAAGTCGCCAATACCTTCTTTTTGCAACGAGCTATTATCAGCAAGTTTAACCTTACTCTTCTTTAACTCGCCGAAATCTACTAACCATATTTTTCGACTAGTCATGTGATTCGAATATCCTGTGTCGAGAAACCAGATCTTGGTGTTAACATGCTCATTTGCAGTTGCATACATAACCATCATGTCTTGAGAATCATCTGAATCTTGGCGTGCAAGGTTTTCTCCTTCATTCCTGTCTTTCTTGTACCAATAATTCTTAGCCAAGCGACCCCATTTTTTCACAGTTATAGCATTGCACACCTTTTTCTCTTCTTTATCTTTATAAATTTTCCTTCTTCTCTTTTTAGGGATTCAGAAGCTCAATCATCGATCTTATGCTTTTGAGGGTTCAACCAAGACTTTTTGCTCTGAGTCTTGTCTTCTTTTCCCTTGAACTTATTGGAACCACCAAGTTTCTTCCATGTCTGAGCATGTAGAGCTTATATCAAATCTTGAACACCTTTCCTTTCGACAATCCTCATCACATGTACCTCAAATGAACCAATCAAATCTTCCAACTTCAAAGTTTCAAGATTGTTGGATTCTTGAATAGAAACAATAACGTGATCAAAGTGAGAGTTTAAGGTATGCACTACCTTCTCAACTATCATCTTATCAGTTATGGTTTCACCACAACCTTTCATGAGATGAAAAAACTTATGCACCTTCGAGACATATCCCACAATAATTTCTTCTTCTCTCATCTACAATAATTCATAATTCCTTCACATCGTTTATGAATTGACGACTTTAACCTTCTCATCTCCTTCGTAATACTTGATAAGAATGTCCCATGTTTCCTTCACCAATTCAGCATGAGAAATCAAATCAAAGTTTGCTGAGTCTACCATCGATTAAATATAAAACACAACCTTGCAGTCTCTCTTCTCAGCCATTTTGTTCGCGATTCTCTAAGCATCAGTTGCATTCTCACCAAGCTTAGTGAGACCATTAGTAACCACATCTAGGATTTCATCAAATCCAAACAAAGATTGCATCTGTTTTCTCCATCGGATTCAATTCTTACCGTCAAGATTTGGAAGAAAATTTAGAATGCCATTGTTACCATTCATCTTTGTAGAAAACGCGAGTAACAAACCACGATCCCAAAAACACAATCACAAACATGTGATTCTCGAAAACACGATCCAGAAACTAACAAGAGCTTTAGATACCGATTTGTTAGTGCGCGAGATACTTTTAGCCAGGAGATAAAAGAGAGAGATAATGAAGAATAAGGGCTATATCATTGAATATAATTGTATTACAAAATTGAATTATAAAATATTTATTTATATACAACTAAGTGACTTGACTACTAAACAACAAATATAACAAACTATAATCCTAACTAACTTGGATTTAAACTATAACTTAGATTATATCACAACACCTTCTTCCATAGATCATAACATTAATTTTATACCAATTTCTTGAAAAAGGAGCATAAATCAATAAATTTCTACACGCAGAAGCACTCCTACAAAAAGAAACAAAATAAAATAAAAGTTAGTAAAAATACAATTCAACAATTTATTCGATTCAATAATTCATACTTACGACCATAATATCATAATAAATATATTTTATTAATCAAACTGTCACTTTTATCTTTGTGATTCATTATTTCATAGCTACAACCACAATATTTCAATAAAATATTTTATTATTTAATTTGTAATTTTTTATTTTGAGAAAATTATAAACTCTTTTATGCACACACAATTGTTGTGATAAAGAAAACTCAAACTAATTTTTTTTTATCTATACTAATATTTTTTTTCCGCAGTAGCAAATGTGAAACTTAGATATATCCATTATTTTTCTTCAATCTACTTGAGATGATATTTAGACACAACACTATCATCATTTTTTTAATAAAAAAATTATCAATCTAATTTTTTTTAATAAACAGTGATTCATTCAACAAAAACAAGTACAAGAGGTTGGCTCGACGAGACCACTACATCACTAACTATTGGATTGATTCTCTACTACTATACTAATTACCCATGTCATCTTACATGAATAGTGAGTCTACTTTTTCAAGAACTAAATTTTATATCTTTCTTTTGGTAAAAAATATATTTAGTCTTGAATAATGTTAAATATAAATATTTTTAATCAACTTCTAATTTTATTAATACGGTATGTAAATTGAGTAATTTTTATTAATACTTTAATTAAACTAAATAAGTTTTATTTAACTGTGTAACTCGTTGGTCTAAACGTCAATTCTCCGATCCATCAGGCCATTTGTACCGTCAAATAGGTAACAAAGCGTATTAATCCCTAAGTCACAATTCATAATGATACTATTCTTAATCAATTGGAAAATTCAACAGTTAAAGTATGTCAGATAAATAGTCCTAAGGTTAGTAGTCACTATTATCAAAATCAAATTGAATGATATAACAAACAATAGGCAATGAGCACGATCTATAACTGAACAATAACAAAGAGTCAAGACAATTACATTAAAGTCATCCAATCATATGTCTCAACCAAATACAAATAGGTTCATCAACAAATAAGACCTAACCTAAGATAAATCTAACTTCTTATGTTGAAATTAATAAATACTATAAGCGTAGACTCAAAGATCATGAAGAATCACCAAAGAAAAAGCTCTCTAATTGCTCAAATGGCCTGTAAAAGCTCAAAAATCGCCCAAATACATCACTTTTCTAGGAATCAAACCCCTTTTTTCTTCTCCACTTTATCTTTTTAAAATCCTCAAAAGTGTGTTAGGAAAGTGTTCTAACACTGCTGTGCTGAGGAGTAATGCGGGCACCTTGCGTAATGATGACATGAATACAGGCGCAATGAGGAGCATAACAAACACATTGCATAATGATGGTGAAAATGCGGGTGCTTTCTGAAGTGGCGTATGCACGTTAATTCAAGTAGTTAGATCTCCTTTTTAGATTTTTTTTGTAAAAAAAAAACTCTGTCTCAATCTGAGTTACGAAACTCCATATATGATAACATTATTGGACAAACTTCATGATTAAAATTGTGTTGAAAAATACTCGTTTCTTCATGATTTCTTCAATAATTCACTAAGTCCATATTTCTTCTTCTTGATATATATTTTTCTCACTTATTCACACTTTGGTATGACTCTCATTATTCCTTCAATTTTATCCAAAATTGCTCGTAAAAATAACGTAATGACGATGATAACCATTATTACTCTGAAGAATGTGATATTCTTAGGAAATTGAGTTTGTTTCTTGATATTAAACAATACTAAAATATATGTTTGGTGAAATTAGTGTGGAAAATCTCGAATTGGTTCGTTAGTTAAGCCTGTGTAAAAGCTTCCTTTTGGTTGGGGATAATCTATTGTAAAATCTCTAGATCTGTTCGTATTAAGGTTTATGGGCATTACCTGTAAAAGATCAAGTTTATACTCAAAATATCTAGAAGACTCTTAATGACCGAAGTAGGTCAACATTCAGCCGAACTTGAATAATCATTTTTGTCATATCTTTAAACTGTTATCTCTTTTTTTTATTACTATTTACACTACTACACATAATGCTTTTATGACAAAGCTTTCACCTCGAACAATAGAAAATCGAGGTATATAGCCAAGGCGTGCTATTTTTTATTATTTAAAAAAAAATAAAAAAACCATAAATTACCTTAGTTTTTGATAAAACCGAGGTGAAAAAACAACTCAGTGCAAGCTTTGATACCCAACTATCTCAGTTTATGATTTTTTTTTGTTTATAAGTGTAAACAAAATATTCTAACCCTTAGGTTTTCTATTTAACCAAGGCATAAAATAATAACATTTAACTATAAAAAACTCGTTAAACAAATTTTACCCTAATCATTCTTTGGGATGGATTGCAAGACAAAAAAATTCTTCAATGTTCTTCAATATTGAACAATTTTTTCCTGCCCTTGCAATCTATCTCACATAATGGTGTTGATGTTTTTGTTGTACATATGTGTCGCAACGCGAAAAATGACACAGAGTCGCCACTGGATTTTATTTATCCCAAGGAGGGAAAGGGAAATATCGATAAAACCTTTGGGAGAAGGAGCATAGTCATCGCAACCAAGTCTTAGGGTTCAGGAGTCGATTATGCGAGGGAAAAGTATTAGCACTCCCTCGCATCCATCGTACTCGATGGGAACCTTCTAGGTTGTTTAGTGTGAATGGGTGTTTTTATATTAAAAGTTTGCTTGCTTAAGGATAAGAGGGATTGGTTTTTATTTTAATGATCGCCAAGGATTGTGGCCCTTGTGCCTATGTATCCTCACTTAAAAGAAGTGAAGAATCAGAGCTCCGTAGTTCGGAGGCTTGTGAAATTATTGTTTGTTGGTTAATTTTATACCTTGAAAAAGGGTTTTCGGATTGATGCCCTAAGGAGAAAAGAAGTTTAATAAGTTGATGTCATTTTTAGGTTTTTTGAAATGAAATTGTTCTTGATTAGGATCACACTAAAACTTTGGATAGAGATGAATGTTTCGAATAACCAAGTCGAGCGCCTTGTATTCAAAACATCCGAAACGAGTGTAGGAGGGTTCCATTCTCATTCCTTCTCCACCACTTTAAAGTCCATGGTGTATAGCCCTAATCATATATTTATTGTATTTTTTGGATTTTTTATAAGAAAAGTATCACTTGATGTTGGATCAAGATTTTATTGTTTGTAAAAATATTTGGAGTGATGTGAACAAGGTCGATGGCGATGCACAAGGCAATCGACTTACAAGGTTTAAAATGGCTCGACAAAATCGAGAGTTTATTTTTAAAAAAATGGTTTTTGGAACAAAGGTAAAAAAAATGACTATAACAACATTCATATACAAAAATCATACAACCACATGGGGTTAGTCGGCTTAAAATCAAGACATGCAAAAAAAAACGGGCGAACTCCTTTAAAAAAAATTTTTAAGGAAAAAAATAAGAAAAACTAGGAGAAATTTGCTAGGCGAATGTGCCAGCGAAAGTTACCCAGAACACAAGAAGTTTGCTAGGCGAACTTCCCAGCGAACGTAAACAGAGGCAAAAGGCACTGAAGTTCGCTAGGCGAAGGTGCCAGCGAACGCAAACAGAGGCGAAATAGGGCAAAGTTCGCTAGGCGAAGGTGCCAGCGAACATGACAGTAAAAAACATCAAAAAGTTCGCTAGGCGAACTTCACGCTGTTTGCCAAAATACGTGTTTTTTAAAGGAATAGAGGGAAAAAGGAGGCAAAGTTCGCTAGGCGAACTGGTAGCGAACGTGACAGTATTTTGAGTTTTTCAACTCATGTCACTGTGCGACCTAAACTAAGTTCTATCTCTTTTCTTCATTCTTTTACAACATTTCTTGGTCACTCAAGACCTTATTACAACAACAATACAAGGAAAAACAAATGAAAATAAAGCAATGCAAAAATGTAAAAAGATAAGGGTTTGAGAGAAAGTATACCCAAGAGCTACACTACTCTTTCACCAATGGCGTTTGCTGGATGTGCTCCTTATGGTCTACCTCCTTCTTCTGGTTTTTTTTTCTTACTCTTTTTTTAAATATTTTTTTCAATGCTTTTGCTCTCAATCTCTCTATGTGTGTAGTGAATGTTGAATATCTATGTTTGCAGCCCCTCTCCTCTTCTTATCTCAGCCCACTAGGGTTTTCCCTTCTCCCAAAATATCAGATTTTTTCATGGGGTAATGTCTCTTGCCACTTTCCTCATGTCACTCTCTTTCTTTCCATTTCCATGCAAGTTGATATGTTAAATTTTTGCTACACTACTTGCCTATGCTGTCTTTTTTCTGCAGCACTCTACATTGCCCTCAAACCTTGTACCCATTTGTTGGCTTGTATTTGGACAACTCTTGTGGTCAATGCTACTACCTTTTGACAGCATTTTTGAAAATTCTGATATTTATCATGTAGATGCATCATTGTGAGCTCATTTACTTGGTCTTGTGACATGTGATGGTCTTGTGATATAATGCAAATTGTCACCTCTTGCATAGGGCTGTTTTGTATGATATTCAAATTACCCATGGCTAAGCAAACATAGTCTTGATCTTGACATGTTCCAATGTTGAGTTAACTCTTAAATATTTTCTTTGGATGTTTGCAAGCATAATGTTGGACATGTAAATTTGTTGGGGCATGAAGGGTACCATTACATGAATTTGATTAGAAACTTGAATGAAGATTAGAAATAGATTAATTCCTAAACATTATTTAGAGTTGGAAATTTTGTAACAAATGGCATTCTTGTAATGTCATGAAATTCCCTTTGTAAAATTCTAGCCTTGAATTCATGAATCTTGAACTTTGAATGATGGATTTTTCTTATACCATTGAATTTGAAATGAATGGAGTCTTGAATTATGCACTTGTGATCTTGACTCATGCTTTGCAAATTTGAACTCCACTTGACCATAGAAACAAACATGGAAAAAGTCTTGAATTTAGCCTTGCATTTCATGTTCATTAGGAATATTTATCTTGAATATCCCAATATTTTTTCAAATAACTTCTTCTTGAAGGAATCTACATGAGTAGACTTTCCAACTTAGATCAAACCTTAGATGATGAACCTTTTCTTCCAAGTAGCCCATGATAAGCAATTTATCTTATTTGGAACGAACCGACCCAATCCTCACCTTGTGAACCCACATGCTCGGTATGCAATAGAACGATGTATGTTATGACGAATGTAGGGCATAAAAGGCTAAAGATGAAAATGAGGGTGTGACAATATGTAATAACATTCATATGTTGTCAATCAAAGAAAATATTGAGAAATCTATTGCTTTCCTCGGTTGACTGCATTAGGAAATTTATTACTAAACACAATCATCCATTTCTCTTTCATGTTCTCTTTCATGTGAATGCATTTTCTATGAAAACATTTGCTAAATATAATATGGGATGAATTGCAAGTATAGAAAAAAATGTCCCTTGGTTGGAACAAATAACTTCTCAAAAATATGAAAAAGCAATGTAAATATAAAAAAAATTTCCCTTATTTGGAACAAATAACTCCTCTAGGTTGTTCTCCAAGAATCCATTGTCAAACTCCTAATTTGTATAAGTAATTTATTTTAATATTATATGTAAACCATGTAAATAAGAAAACATTTTTCACCTCAGTTTTAAAAAGAAAACGAGAGGTATGTGGCTTGGGATGAAACATATTTAATTTTATTTTATTTAAAAAGAAACACAATTTACCTCGATTTTGAGTGATGACCGAGGTAACATATATATCCATATTTTTTCAGTTTATTCACCGTCCTTAAACAAATCTTCTCCGTCCATTTAATGACTATCAACGCTCAAGACACTACCATTAGTGATCCTCGAGAAACCTAAAATCCTCATTATAAAAGCATTCTAAATATTTAAATTTGATAGTAGTGAATCCATAAGAAACCCAAACGTTATAGTGAAACTCTATAATTAGTTAGAGCGCCATGAGATTTTACAAAGTAAAAGTATCACTATGATAGATTGCAAGAGCAAAAAAAAAGGTTTATTTAATATGTGGATGTGAGAGTGTATTTACTTTGATAAAGATTTATGTGATGGATTGTAAGTGCAAAGAATTATCATGGGTTCAAGGTCTATGTTCTTAAATAATCATATAACTGAATATTTTTATTTTGTTTAGTTAACATTTTTTTGTTTTATATCAGAAACAAATGAATACAAAACCAATATAAAATAAATAAAATTCAAATTTTGATCTTCCTCAAGATCAACAAAACGAGAATCCCTAATATTTGCTCTTCTCCAAGATATCCAGCATTTGTTCTTCAGTGATGACAATGAAGAACAACATTTTTACTTTAATATTTTTTGTAAAAAATGTAATATTATGTGTAAACAATGTAGTTTGTAAACAAATTAATTTATTAATATTCCGTGTAAACAATGTAATGAGTTTTTTTATAAAAAAAAACAAACTATCGAACCCCTCAGTTTTTAAATAAACCGGGAGGTATGAGACACTATTTTTGTAAATAATTAAAATGCAGATGTCGGGGTTCGAACCCATGATCATATAACTTTACTCCTCATTTTTTCTTTAACCGAGGTGTTAAGTGACAACTTTTCTTCATTATGTTGCCTTGATAGCATAGGTTACATCTCTTTCACGTGTGATATTATAAGCGTTATTTGTAGTAGTGTTACTTTAATGTTTTTACTTTCCAGTATTTGTTTTACTCTAATCTTAAAAATACTAACACAATTCGGTCTTTAAGTAAAAAAAACGTTAAATTAAATTACTAATTTTAAATACCATATTCACCCCCTACTGTGCTTTAAGTCACTTGCCAAACCAATCACTCATCACACCTTGTCCCATCACCATGACTATACACCAACCATCATTACCTCCAACTCCACAAACACAAACTTCTTCTCCATAAATCCCCAGTACGCCTAACACGACTTCTCCCCATCAAATACCTACACCTAATCCTCCTTTATCCATACTTTCACTCTCTGCTCAAATGACCGCCTAAGAACAACATGACATCTTTAAGCCTTATAAACTCCTTAATCTCCACACCTCTAGCTCATACGAATTTCTCATTTTCCTACCAATCATATTAATGCATTACATGATCATAATATTAAAATGTTTGTGAAGCACATATATGATGCTCTTATTGAAAATAAGATGTGGGATTTAGCTTCACATCCTTCTAATGCTATTATTATTCAAAGTTGGTTGATTTTTAAGCATAAGAAAAAAGTTGGCGGTTCCTTTGAGAGGTACAAGGCTCAGTTAGTAGGTATTAGTTCCAATCAACATACTGGTGTCAATTGTGGTGAATCTTTAAGTCTAATAGTCAAACCTATAACTATAAGAGTGGTTTTAAGTTTTACCTTTCAAAATTATGGTGTCTGCATTAGTTATATTTTAAGCTTCCATGATCCTCAACACTCTAATTATGTGTGTTTGTTAAAGAATTCTCTCTATGGTCTCAAACGGGCACCTTGTGCTTGGTACCATCGCTTCCTTAAATTTGTTGCTACTTTGGGTTTCTCTCATATTGTATGTGACCACTCTTTATTTTTCTACCACAGTGAATATGAAAAAACCTATATTCTTCTTTATATGGATGATATTATTCTCATTTCATCATCTAGCACTCTTGGCCAATCTATGATGTCTAAACTGAGTTCGAAATTTGTTATGGAAGGTTTGGGTCCTCTCATCTACTTCATAGGTATCTTAGTTACAAGACACTTAGATGGTATGTTCTTTCTCAACAAAAATTTGTTGTAGAAATCATTGAGAGAGATGCCATGTATAACACCCCAAATTCGATTAAATTATTTAATTGAATTATTTAGATTTTTTATTCAAATATTTGGTGTTTGGTGTACTTTTAAATAAAGTTATATCATTATATGTTGTCGGGGTCTAGTAACAATGGTAGGGTGTGAAGAGAATGTAGTAACTTAGTAGAATAAATTAGAAAATAATTATAATACTTAGAAGTTTAATTATTATTGAAAATAAAATAAGAAAATTGGTGAAATGAGAGTTTTGGGTCATTCATGTGAATTGAGAGAAATATGTGGCAAGAGGAGAGAAGCTAGTAAAAAGTTGTGAAAAAATTATAAATTTAAGAAACTTAGATAACCATATTCTAAAAGTTGAGGAAAAATTAGGTTTTAAAAGAATCCGACAATACGTAAAAGCAAGAGGTAAGAAGAATAAGGCTTTTGAGAATGATAGGTAGGTTTGAGAAGATGAATCCATAGAAGTTATTCAATTCATCATTGTTTCAAGAAACCTAAGGTAAGAAGGGGGTGAAAGTACTTTAAATATGAGTATTTATTATGAAAGGATAAAGAAGAGAGACCCTTACTCTAATTAGGTATTGTGTAAATTCTGTTTTGTTGTGTTGTTGTTGTATGATTTTTTTATACTCTATTGAGTGATATGTGTGCATTCTTATATTTTGATTCAATACATATGTTCATGCCTTTCATAAGGGAAGGTTAATATGATAATCATGTTGATGCCATATTCTTGAATACTTGGTTAAGAATAACTATTTATTTTTGGATTTTTATCTTGCCTTATAATTGTGTGATGATTTGTGTTTGTGTCATTTGGGGAGAATTTTCTTAAAAATAATTGAATCATGATATATACCTATTTCAAGTCTGATAGGCGTGTTTTTGGGGTGGTTAGAACTCAAATAGGAAAAATAGGTGAGTTTTGAAATAGGTTCAATAGGGAGGAAAATGCAAAAAATTACAGGTAGATATGGGAGGGATTGACTTATTTCAGACATAACTTGAGTTTCGGAAATCGAATTGAGGCATTGTTCAAAGAATTAGAAATATAACGCGATAATCCTTCTTTTGAAATAGAGAGATTGTTCTAAGGGCGTTACAACAGTAGCAGTTTGCTGGTTTTTATACTAGAGGCGTAGTCAGATTGAGCTTTGCGTTGATCATCATATTTCAGGCGTAAATTGAGTTTTGTAAGTCCTTTTGGGATGTCGTTAGTTGTATTAGAAAGAAGGTTTAATGATCTTTTAAATTGGAGAGTTTCATAATTTTATCAAGAGTACATAATTTTTTGTGCTATTTTGAAGTTAGACATTATGCTTTAGAGTTTATGCAGAAATTATTGCAATAAGGCTTAACTGAAACGAATAAAACTGAAGTTTCGTAACTCTGTTGGAGGTATATTTAAGTGCATTTAAAAGTGGGTTTAAATATATTTTAGACTATATATTTTTATGATTTTATCATAAGTCGTTACATTTTTTTGTTGCTATTTTGAAGTAAGACAGTTTTAGAGTTAGGTCCAGAGTTTTGAGTACTTTTGAGTGTGGTGACCTTTCATTATCTTTTTAAAGAGTTTAAGAGTCCTATTTTATTTGGTTTGAGTTGTTATAGAATTGACAGAGTTTTTTTTTGAGTTGTTTAGAGTTGGAGATCAGAATATAGGATACACTTGAGTTGAACTTAGTGCGCTGTTGACATTATAATGTTACCTTTTGAGTAATATTTTTATGTCTTTAAGGATGTTAAGGCAAAAGATTTAAAATAGAGTTGTTGAGTAATTAATAATAATATTATTGACTTGAGTTGGAATCTAAGTAATTTGACTCTTTAGAATTGTTTTGAGTTATATTATTACTTGAATAAGGTCGTCAGCCAATATAGTTCAATTTGAGTTATTATTAATCATACAAGAGTTGTCAATTGAATACTTTATAATACTTTGGATTACTTTATAGTCATATTTTTAATTTCTATGCATAACTCTGACATTTTAGAGTTTTCACACTTGTTTTGGAATTGTTTTGAGGTAAATCTGACGAGCTTTATTTAATTTAATTTAATTTAATATAATAATAATAATAATAATAATAATAATAATTAATATTATAAATTATAATATTTTAGAGTTGAGTTGGGGATATTTATTATTTAGTGTTGTTAATAGAGGTGTTAGAACAATCAATTGAGTTCATAAGAGTTATCTTTAAAGGCAAGAGTTAGAAGTAGAACATTTTTTTAGCACCTTAGAGTTATTTTAGAGTTGCGGGAATTATTGTAGAGTTGTTTAGATTTACTTGGAAATTATGTTGAGTAATAATACAACTTTACTCAATTATTTATAATTTTTGAGTTATAATGTAATTATTGAATTTAATTATATGATGATGTTGTGTTAATTTTTGTGAATTGTGATAATGATATGCTATTGTGTGAGCATGAATTATGTTGTTGAACTGTGAGTATGTTATTGTGAGATGATAGTTCGGGAGCATAACTATTATTGTTGGGTCAATGCATATTTTGTTTTTTGCCGGGAGGGGACTTTAAACATTATGTTGTTGTTGCATTGACATGTTGTGACATGAATTCATTATATAATTGTTGTTAATAAAAGAGGCAAGATACAATCTGAGCACGGTGGATTGGTGACTTGTCCTGAATCTAAGTAGGGTGAATTTGAGGTTTGAGCAGGGAGAACCTGATTCATGAGTGAACCAATTAGTGGTGATATGGTACCACATGAATATGAATCTAGTTGAGGTTATGAGTCTCATTTCATAATGTAAATAACGAATATGTGATTGTTGTGTATTTTGATGGATTGGGTGTGAAAATGTTGATTGCTTGTGAATATGTACATGTTATGAATAGGTGTTAAACCATATTGTTGTTGATTGTGTAATGAATGTGTGCTTATTGTATATTCTCTACCTTAACATTTTTTACATTGTTTATATTGAACGTTGTTTCTCACCCCTTTGCTTTGTGTTATCCACCATGGACATCTTGGAGATAGCCAGGAGTAAGCTTTGTTGTTGTGTGTGCAAGGTGGCTTATTGGAGCAACTCTTTGTGTCCTTTATTTAATCTCTTTATTACACATTAATGGTTTTTAGTGCTCTGATAGTGTAACATCGAGGACGGGAGTTTTTTTATGTTTTACGTTGATGTTGATTTTGTTGTTCTGGAGTTTAATACTTTAATCATGAAGTTTCTTAGAAATATTTTTCACTACATAGTTTCAAATGATTTGACATGTTTTCGAAAGATCGTTGTTGGTGACACCTTAAATTATCGTGTAATGTTTTATATATAAGTTTCGGGGTTTAGGGTGTTACACCATGTCCTATTGTAAACCAATTTTTGCTCTAGTGGATACAAAAGAGAAACTTAGTGGAACCTCTAGAAATCTATATCATGATCCCTCTGAATATAGAATTATTGCTGGAGCACTACAATATCTTTCTTTCACAAGACCTGATATATCTTATGTCGTTCAACATTAATTCCTTTGGAAAACACTCTTTTTGGTACTTTAAGTTTAACTCGGGGTCCATTTTGGTTCATTGATTTTAAAAAGTTCCAAATTAATCATTTAATTGTTCAAATAATGCCACAATGGTCCTTTCTGTCCATTGGGGTGACACATACATTTGTTTTGGTCTACGTGGCAGCTGGTGTGGTTTTTATATATCATCTTTTTCGTTCTATCTCTTGCAAGGATTTTCCCCAAATCAATTTAGGGTTATTAAAATTTAAGAGGTCAACACTAAAATTGGTTGTGGAAAATGAAATTATCATCATCAATGAACTCTGTGAACTGTTCAAACAAATCAAATTTGAAGAGATGTGGTAATTTGGATTCCAATTTGCAATGGAAACCCATATGTCACTGTGGAGACATGATTGTTCTCCGCAGGACCTCAACTGTTATGAACTTTGAGAAACAATTTTGAGAATGTCGTCATTATAAGTTAAGAACAAATTTCAATATTTTCTTCTCTTAGGGTGGTTCTGATACATACAATTTGTGAATTACAGAAGGTGCAACCCAAGTTGGTTGTGGATATTTTTATTGGTTCTATGAGGATGTGGTAGATGAGAAAAACCAGTTTTTTAAGAAGCAAAAGAGTAGGTTGGAGAAGCTTAAAAATGAACTTGATGTAGCAAAAATGGATGTGGAGTATTTAAGGGCAACAAATGATGGAATGGAGATACAATTAAAGGAGTTACAAATTCAAATGAAGAAGATGGTGAAATGAGAATTTTTTTGGAAGAGCATGTTTTGTATTGTTTTAGTTGTGATGGTACTTAGAATATTGTAACAACCGTATCAGTTTGAATGTTTGTATCAGTTTGAATGTTTTAATCCAGTTTATTATGTAGCAATCAATATGTGTTTTGTTAGTTAATACCAATATGTGTTTATTATCAATTAGTGTGTTTCAGTTTATTATGTATCCCAATAATATATCAGTTGGTTTATACCATGCGCAGTTGTCTATACCAATGATTGTGTATCAGTTGGTTTATACTCAAACAGATAAAACAAAGCACTTAAGTCATTATTAATGTGGTGCAAACCACTAATATTTAGTCATTACATTTCCAAAAGGAACTGTACAGGTTCAAAAGGCATCATAATGCATAGGTTTAAAAGACATTATATTTTCCAAAACACATGTTCAAACTTAACCTAACAACTATAAACTAAGAACAACAGAAAAAATGACAGACAACAACTCTAAGTTAAACTAAACTTTCTAGTTTGGTGTGGATCTCTTAGTTGGTATTGTCCTTCTTGTTGTTGACCCAACAGTAGTCTCGGCTGCAGTCAATTTAGTTATAGGTCCTGGTTGTACAAATGGTCTAGTTGGCCTTCTGACTAGTAATTTCTTGGCCCTTCCATGAGTTGACTTCTAGGATGCTTCACTAGCTGTTTAAGATGCCTTCTTAACTGGTTGCTTATTTTCCCTTCCATGAGATGACTGCTGGGATGTTTGAGTAGCTTCTTGAGTAATTTGCTGGGATGCTTGTTGTAATACTTTTTGGGATGCATTTGTAGGTGCTTGTTGGGATGCATTAGTATGTTCTTGTTAGGATGCTTTAGTAGGTGCTTGTTGACTAGCCGGTGTCAGCTTGTATGTAAGCTTGTTGTGACCTGGTTTCTTACATCGGCTACACTTGACAATGAAACCAGTCCTTCTCATTTTTTTAATCAAAGCCATCAATATCACCTTGCTCTAGATTCCTCCTCTTTCTTGGCCTTCCAGACATTTTCTTATACTTAGGTGGTTGCACATCAGGATACTCCGTTCTTACCCACATATTTGAGCCATTAACAAGAAAAATCACATGTTTGAAAACACATAATTAGAACATCAGAATTCTAAATACATAATTATAACATTATAATTATAACATCAAAATATATGGAAGAACACATAAAACATACCTTTTGTTGATCAGAAATAAAAGTGTATGTGAGGCACTTATCTCTTCCACCAAGGTCATTAATAAGCAGCTCCGAGAACCATGTTCAGCTATCCTTATTTTCACTCTCCACTATTGAAAATGTTATTGGTAGCATTTGATCATTTGAATCTCTACCTATAGCTTCCAAGATTTGACCTCCACTAATACCTTTCAAAAAATATCCATAAAGGCCGATGAAATGTCTGCGTAACTTGAAGCTTTCCTTAAAAGCTGCAAAGCATATGTATAGCCTTCTGAAATTGGGTCTTTGATCATCAATACCTTCTTGTGCAGGTTGAACATTCATTTTTACAGTTGGCCCTGGTTTGATCTTAATAACTTATGATGATAGTCATAAATCCTTGTATAATCCCCTAGGAAAGAACCATTAACCATGTCTCTAGTTGCAAATCTAGATCTTATGGCTTTAGTCTTGTTGACCCTAAACTCCACTTCTTTTGTGCCTTTTCCTTTATGTCCTTAAGCTTCAATCTAGAGTTGTTTTTCAATGAATTTTGAATCCTTTGGCTCAACCATTTAATGCTCATCATCTTCACATTATACTCTCTACTGCAACTATGAATGTATACTACCTTTCTTAGTTATATTTTAATTTAAATTAAATAGACTTTATGTAAATTGAATAGCGTTTAATAATATTTTAATATGAATAAAATAAATTTTGGTAAAATTAATATATATATATATATATATATATATATATATATATATATATATATATATATATATATATATATATATATATATATATATATATATATATATATATATATATATATATATATATATATATATATATATATATATATATATATATATATATATATATATATATATATATATATATATATATATATATATATATATATATATATATATATATATATATATATATATATATATATCAACTTATCTTAAGAGTAAATTTTTTTAACTTACTCCAAATCATAGCGTTTAAATTTACTTTAATTTAATGGTTAAATTTGCCTTTTACTTAATTGACCATTAGATTATATTTAATTCAAAGGGTATGATTTAGAGTAAGTTAAGAAAATTTACTTTTGAAATAAGTTGATCCTCGCTCATATATATATATATATATATATATATATATATATATATATATATATATATATATATATATATATATATATATATATATATATATATATATATATATATATATATATATATATATATATATATATATATATATATATATATATATATATATATATATATATATATCTTAAATGCACTTTTGGTCTATGCAAATTAGCGAGTTTTTGAGTTTAATCATTATAATTTATTTATTTTTTGTTTGAACTCCTATATTTCACTTTTTGTGTGCGTTTTAGTCCATAAAATCAAAATCTGCAGAAAATTACGAATTTTAGATTTAGAGAATAAACCACACATAAAAAGTGAAATATAAGTACTCAGATAAAAAAATAAAAAAATTATAGAGATCAAACTCAAAAACTCATTAATTTATTGGAATTAACAAACTATTTAAGAATATATATATATATATATATATATATATATATATATATATATATATATATATATATATATATATATATATATATATATATATATATATATATATATATATATATATATATATATATATATATATATATATATATATGAAATAGGATGCAAGATAATATAATTAAGTACATTTTCTAAATTAGCACAAACATATTGGGAGAGCGCTAAAGTTATGTGTAAGATATAGTTAGATTTTTCTAACTTGTAACTAGCATTAAACTAATTATACCCGCATTTAACCTTATGTTGAAATTCATTGTATAGATTCATCGGCCTGAAGATACGGGTCAAGTCAAACAATAACAGATGGTATCATTTCCTTGTAGTTTAAGCATTCATACCTTTCACTGTTTTCAATACCAAGCACCCTTGCAAAAACACTCTTCCTTTCTATCACTTTTCCATCTCTTTCACCACCCACTTTGACAAAACACTCCTCAAAATCCTAACCCGAAAACAAAGAAATAAAGTCATTACTAAACCACAATACTCTTTTCCTATTCAATTCCTTTGTTGAAGAAAATTTGTATTAAATTACTTTTAGGTCGGTCACACATGATTTCAAGCTAGAATGATTCTGGATTTTATATTATCAATTAACTTGAAGGGAGAGCTTTCATACTATGTTGAAGTTGGTGCAGCTGCAAAGAAAAATAATGCTACCAGAGTGAAAAATAATTGCTCGGGCGAATATATTCTCAGGGGAGGGTAACATACTTCATTAAAGATGGTGAACATATTTATCCAAAGAAAATGTTGAAAATAAGATGCAGATGTTCTGATTGTAGAACGCTTATCAAACCTATTATGTAACTATCTAATACAAACTGTAAATAACTAGTTGAACCTTACTACACTAACTATAATACGAAGTTTTCTTTAACATGACCAATTTTTTTTGAATATATAAGTAAAAAAAGGCCTTCCTATTTCATAGACTAACTATATCTTGCCTATGATGAGATGTGTAAGAGGATTTTTTGAGTTTTGATAGGTTAAAAGGGAATGTCGTTCCAACTGTATGACTGTGGTATTTATAGATTCAGTTTTTTTTTTACTTAGTTGTTGTTAAAAGAAATGGTTTACATGTATATATGCTCGATCGCACATCCCCAAGCCTTAACCACATCATGGGAGTAATTGGAACCAATCATCACCTTTAATAGAGAGTGTGGTTTTCCAATTGAATTAGTTATGACTTCAATATTATCTCTCTAATACGTGGGTTGACACGTTCTCGTGTGATTTATGGTTGACATGTAGTGAGTTGGTCTGGACTATCCATGATTGAGACACATTGGATAGAATTGGGGAATATCATGTTATCAATGCATGATCCAGCCCTTGCATGCCCAAGCTCTTTCCACGTAATTATCGGGCTAGATGAATGATGGGACAACCTTTTTGAGGCTCATATATAGTTATTCTAGTTCGCATTTCCGCAAGCACGAGGTCGTGAAAGGAGAAGTGATTAAGATATGGCATATTCGTTCATAATCCCTCAAGTACGAGACTTGGAAAGAAGATGTTATTAAGGCAAGTTATCCAGTTCGTAGTTCTTCAGTTATGAGGTCTTGAAGGGAGAGTCCCTCAGGTAGGAGGTTCGGAAGGGTGAGGCCCTCATGTATCAGGGCTATAAAGGCAAGCACTTTGGTAACATTAGCTAGCGCAAAAGTTTCAATCTTGTTTCTAAGGCTTGATGTTCTAGGATATCAAGGCCAAGATTGAGACACATGTTACTCATGGGTTCTTGGGACAAATGGTGCATTTAATAAAGTGCAATGATAAAATTTCCTTGAGATTTTCCAGACGATACACGTCGTTGATCTATTTGCATACTTGCAATGAGATTCTTTGATGTCCTACTCCTAAAGCATTACCTGTGACTTTACTGTCTAAGTGATGATGACCTTACTCGACCTATAGGGAAATTAAACTATTTAAATATGTGGACCGCGATTTTTCCTATTCCATCGTTTCCTTTTGGATTTTGTCTTTGTATTCTCACAATGATTGCATTTCCTTCTTCAACTTCGCCTTCTTCGTTTAAGCAAACATATTACATGTATTGAGAATTTTTCCTTTTTTGTTATGCTTTTATTTTTCACGATTAGAGATGGAGATTCTTAGGAGTTAGATGAAAATGATTTTATAGTAGAGTTTGGGACACACAAGGGGATTTCTAAGATGTGAGCACATTATGTAGAGAATACAGGGTGGCCTAATGGGGGGTCGATTGGAATCTTGTAGAGTTAGGGATGTTTGGGAGTTACGACCAAAGTTATAGCCGTT
Source organism: Lathyrus sativus (assembly GCA_963859935.3). NCBI lineage: Eukaryota > Viridiplantae > Streptophyta > Magnoliopsida > Fabales > Fabaceae > Lathyrus > Lathyrus sativus. The sequence goes on along the minus strand of OZ012736.1, from coordinate 480,158,055 downwards.
TTCAAATCCAAATGAATGTAGTAAAAATGTTTGTAACCTTAATTTTCCCTATTCTTTCCCAAGATCATCAATGGTTGCTACCAGTGCCAGTCGCTTCAGTGGAGGTGTTAATGATATTCAAATCATTTACACTAGAAAGGCTATAGTGGCCTGGTATTGTATAGGACTATATATGCCTACTACTGGCGATGAAGATGTCGTCATATTTGAGTAGTGTAAGGAAGGCGAAATGGTTAATATGGTGACACCTTAAGGACCAAGGGGCAAATTATTTTTTATGTACATTCCTTTGATTTATGATCGAAGAGTAGGGATTCCATTCACCAAATTTGAGTTTGAGGTATTCAAGACCATCAACGTTGCCTCTTAGAGAGAGCTTTTAACTGACGCTAAAACACAATTTTCTTGTAGTGTTATATTACAAATGCACAACTATATCAATGTAATAAAATATTGTTCCGCTGAAGACTATTTGGATTATTGGTTTTCATGTATTTGGTGATTAGTTAAAATAATGATAAGTTGACTTGAGATATTTTGATTGATTAAGAATTTTGCAAAGAATAGCCTTAGTATTATTATTATCTATTTATTACTTCTCATGTAAAACCTTTGTTATTGTTATGTTATGTGAATTCTAACATTGCAAAAATAAAAATAGATAAATATAACCATGTCTCCTTTCAGAGCATATTATAATATCCTCAACCAATAAATCACCTATTTTCTTAGAGTTAATTAATCTTTTCATAATCCTTTTAAGAAAATATATCTTTAAAAAATCATAATTTTCTCGGTTAAACCATAGACACTTCCATGTCCTTTTTTTTTTGTTGTCTGGCCTTTTAGCTCGAGTATCAATTATTACCTTTTAGTATATCAATTGATATATAATGCTATCTCTAATTTTGCAAAAATATATGCGTAAAACCTAAAGTAACAAAGCAATGACATACATTCTCTAACAAATTTTAACCCAAGAGTTTACACAAGGTCTATCATCTAAACAGTTCCCATAATTATATGTCTATGATGAAACTACTGACTCATGGTATTAGAAAATGCAAATATAATCATGGATATAAAAATGTGCATAAATATAAATTAAAAATGGTAAAATACAAGGATAAATAAATTGCAGAGGGAGTGAAATATAATAATACTTTGCTCTTCCAATTACAAAGAAATAAAAAAGCAAATAAATCTAAATAAAGTGTGGTAGAGTCTAAGAGAGATAAATTGATGTTTATAACATGATTATATAGTCCTTATGACCTAATAATGTCTAATAATTCATAGGTAAACCTTAAATCATCAGCGCGTAACCGACAGAAAGCAGAAAAACCAAAAAATGAAACAACACAGAAGAGAACATACAAGACTCACTGAGGCCATTACAACCATAATGCCCATTACGGCCTGGAAATAATGCCCATAACAGCCTACCTTTGATTCCCATTACTGGTTGGCTATAATAGTCACAATTTCGTGCCAATTTTTTTATTTAGAAAGCAAACGTTTTTGGGGGTTATTACGGTTGTAATGCCCATTATGGGTTGATTTAATACCTTTTATCTCATGCCAAAATATCTTCTTTCTTTCTCATACCTTCTAGAATCTTCATACATTTTCCTGTTTTATATCTTCTTTCATTTAAACATGAATTTGATTCTTCAATTCTCTTCAAACTTCTGAAACATAATGAAAACAAGAAAAAAGAAGTAAAACATAAACAAAACAAAACAAAAGTAGACCATAACAATAGTTTTACATGGCTAAAATGATAAGAAAATCACTTGTTGGCCTTAATAGGGGGTTTATGATTGTAAGGAGTTTGATATCACACCTATAAAAGGTGTCTTTTTCTCATTCTATAGCACTAAGGGTGCAAAGAAAGCTGACTTGGCATCCATAGGTGCCTTCACCAAGAGGTAACTTCAAACTCTATATTCTTTCAAGAATAAAAATTGGTAGGATTGATTTGTGAGGGTACATAGAAGAGATAAGCACTCCATGGTCATATATAAAGTGGCTTGCGAGCACCGATTTCTCTTTGCATTGGATGAGTAACCCCGTGCCAGTGAACGACTTCAACTATGACCTATTAAGGGGGTGAAAAGATAGGCCATCGAGTTCCTAGAGGCATTATGTATCATGAGTTCAAGGGAGGTGGTGGAGTATGACACGAGCGATGAGAGTGATAAGAGAGTTAAGGATAAGGATACCATTGATTTGGAAGCCAATAACCTCATAGATTTAGAAGGGGCATCGCCTTAAGGAACCACTTCATTAGATCATTCATGGAGTAAAGTTGTGCCTTCTCTCTAGATCAAAGATTTTGATGCAATGAGCTTTGTACACGAGCATCTCAACTTCCCACTTAATTTCCCTAATGACTACAAGAAGATGATTCAACTAGGGGAAGACCAAATGTCCAAATTTATGGAGACCCACCTCTTAAGGGGAATCCTACTAGAGAAGGTGATGTTTTACTCATATAGTTAGTCGGATAGATTTGTGGTGGGTATTCTCCTTCATACCAATGATATCCTTGTTTTTAATAACCTTTTATTTTTTAGTCCGAGAAGAAGATCTTGCCTCCTCGGCCACTCTCAGCTTCACTATAGAGATTAACATGGTCGTAATTATGAACTCCTCCTCAACCGACTTCTTTTATATTTTCACATAGGGTTATCATACCCGATGGGTTTCACTTTAGATTTAGGGATCACATCTCTACCTGGTCACCCTTCTCAACAGCTGACGTAAGAGACATCCTATTTGCAAAAGAATTTGTTTGTGTTAGGTAGAATCTTCTAAAACCTAACAAAAGGATGACAAAAAATAAGGAAAGGCATAAACATATCACAGGACAAGATAGGTCTTTGGATCCATGGAAACATACTTTGTAAACATTTGTCCTCTAACAAATGTGTCACCCAAGAGAAGTTTCAAGAGACTCAAACCCCATAACCTTATTATAAAAGCTTAACAAAGGACTCATATTCATATTCACTCATGAACATTTATCATCGTTTATGAGAAACATTTCATAACATTTACACTAAGAGTAGAAAAACCTATATTTGAGATCAAAATGACCTTGATGGGTGGTTAGGAAGGAAGAACAGAACAAAAAATATCTTCCTAATATCCATATTTTTTGACCATATAGGTAACATCTAATTGTTTGAAGTTTTAGACATCAGACTTGGGTTGGGGGTATATAAATTTACTAGTGGTGTTTGGGCCGTGCGGATAAGTAAGGATCATTAGAGTCAAGCTCTTGGTCATGGATGCAAGTGTGCCTACAATTGTAGTGTGGGAAGGTCCATGCTATTGGAGTTTTGTGATGTGCCATCAACAATCTTCATCAAGTTAAAGTTTCAAATTGATGTTGATAACATGGTTGTGAATAAACAGATTCAGAAGCATCTCACACTTGGTTTTTGGTATTGTTGCAAAATTATCAACCAGACAAAGAATCTAAGATTGTCAAGGTTACCAACAAGGAGCTTCCTACAATAGACGCCCTTCTAGAAAAGTAGTGAAGGCTCTAAGATTTAACCAAATTTTGGTAAAACATGATGTTGAACAAGATGTTCTAACATGAAGAAATCTGTAAATAACAACATGTCAAGCAAGATGTCTTATCTTGAGGACTCAACATCTTGGTCTGATACAACAAGTTTGTTGGAGATCTGTTCCAAGATTTAAGGTGTAATCAGAACATGGACCAAGGAATGATTGGACAGAGATTTTGAAGCCCATGGACTGCTAAAGATTATAAAAGGAAGACAAAGACCTAGAGAAAAGAGGAATCCTTTTTAAGACATTTGTTAAGTAAAAACAAGGGTTTAGGGTTTTGAGAGTCATGTGGCTTTCTTGTATTGTAAGTCACCCTTTGTATGAGGTTTGATATATTGCGGTAGACATAGTTTTCATATTCATAAACCTGTAGGTAATGAATTGCATTTTTTTCTTGGATGAAGCTTTTAAGCAAATTCAAGTATTAGTGTTAATCATGAATATTAACTGGATATTATATTGAAAAGGGTTGTCTTTCAATTGAACAGTTTGATACAATCATCAGAGGTTGTGACTGTTAGATATCACTGATGTGATTTAGGAATTGAGATGGGTTTCTCTTATCTAGATGGGATTCTAGGTAGAAGTTGCACTGGGTAGGGATTAAGTGAGAAGTCTTAAACCAGAGGTTGTATAACTCTGAATTAATACTACTGATAGTGAATTTATTCTTGGCTTGGTAGCCCCAGATATAGGCGTTGTTGTACAATGAACTGGGTCATCATATCTTGATGTTATTTATCATTTTGTTGTATATTTTAGTTATTCTTATACTCTCAAATATATGTTAAGAAAGATGTTCAAACATCTGTCATGACACTGTAATGACTTTGAGATATCAGAATGTTCTTATTTTGTCCTTGTTTAGTTAAGCAAAGATCAATGTCTCGACATCTCTTGGGATATATGAGACCTGTAAACCAGAATTTCAAGTAGCATATTAGAAATGAAAATGATGACAAAGAAACACAACGTTTGAAGGGATACAAATAAGGCTGGACAACTGATTGGTAAATTAGCAAGTGTACTAATTTTCCAATGTAGTAATAAAAGGGAATTTCTCCGAATGTCGATCTCAAGGGATGCTTGACGATATAGAGTTCGAGATTTACTTTAGTTAAACAAAACCTTTTGGGTTTTGGATTGAGTTTTGAAAACTGGAAACTAAAATACAATAAAAAAGTAAGTAAAGCAAGTGAATGGTTAAAAGTGATTATGAGTGAACATGCTATGGGAGGTTTGTGATTGGATTCATCAACAACTCTGAACTACCACTACAACAACTTATTTTAATTTATTAGTTACCGGTTCTTTAGGGTGTTTACTCCTAAGCCCTTAGTGAGAAAACCTTTAATCGTCCAACCTAACTCTATGTTCGTAGAGAATTAAAGATGAAATTAAGCATTCCAATATCAAGAATATTCCAGTTTCTATAGAGTATCCTTAGTCCTAGGTGATATCTACTATAGAATAATCTAAAGCAAAGCATTAACAACGACGGTCCATCCTAATCGTTAACCGTAAATCAAACTCGTTTTTCCGACAAGGAAAGCATTAAGAACAATAAAAGATTAAATCAATTTTGGAAAAAGAGATTGTTATTGTAATGTAATAATAATATCAGAGTCATTACAGATCCAAGTCAGGGACACCCCTTAACATTGGGGGGTTTAGCTACTCATAATGTTTGATAAAAAGAAAATACAAGATGTAGACATTACAGTTACTAGGATGAAAGTGGATCTCCAATTGCTTTCGATCATGAAAATCTTCCCTTCACCAAAGCTTTCGTGTTCTCCAATATTTCTTTGTAAAATTTTTTTATCGTTCTCAGAAGAAGTCCCCAAATAAAATCCAAAAACCGCTTAAATAGAAAAGATCTCCCCTATTTTCTATTCCCCTAACGGCTCAAATTTAATTTCACAATAAAATAAGATCTTACAATATCCAAATCAACAATTAGTGCCAAATCTCGTCAAAAAAGGAAAGATTGAAAAATCACATGCTTTTTTGCTACAACCAATAGCATGTTCTACAGGTGACCGTAGTGTCTGCTACGGGCAATAGCCTGTTCTATGGGTGCCCGTAGCAGACCATTGGTATTGGTTTGCATTTTGAAGGGATTGAGGGTTCTGTCTGCTACAACCAGTAGCACGTGCTACGGGTGGCCATAGTAGACCACTGTCTCTATGTCTTTTTTTATATCTAAAAACTGAGGTTTTTGCTGCACCTTTGCTACAGCCTATTGCACACACTACTGGTGGCTGTAGCATGTCACTGTTCCTTGGGTTTTCCTTCCCGATTCTTCGTGATTCTTTCAGTTTTCTACCGACATTCTTCTTGAATACTCATTTAACCATGAAAACATTAAAACAACACAACCAAGTAAAAAAATGCAGTAAACAGAAATAAAATGGAAATAAAAACATGACAAGATTAACAAAAATTAACAGTAAATGAAAGCATAAAAACCACTGATTAAACTCTGCCAAACTTAAACCGTTGCTTGACCTCTAGCAACAAGCTTGCATAAAGACTTTTCAGATCAAACGGTGCACCTCAGATGCAAAACTTATGATAATAAGGTATGTCGATACTCATATTCGAGTCGCTGTTCCGATCGGCTAGTACTAGTTCTCTCGGTAATTATTCGTTAACGAAGGTATTATAAGAACACATACCGCGGTAAACCACATACCTAAATCCCCCTTTCGGTCACCTCTACAAATATGCTTTGGGTTTAAGTCTTTTCTTCGATTTTCTCCCCCTTTCCTTCGGATAATTGGATTAACGCATTCACGACCGTATTTCCTCACATGTACAAGATTAATCAAGACTTTTTCTAGGCATTTTCCCCCCACGCACATTGGCATTTATCGGTCCACTTTCAGACGACAATTGAGACTCAACCGCCGTTAGGCTAAATAACCGGGTGAGGGTTAACCAACTTAGAAGGACTAGTTGTCTTTATCGCTATTATTCAATTTTTTTGGTGCCTTGAGTCATTTTCTCAATCAAACCTATACATGCAAATCTCTTTAATCATGTCAGACTATCAATATGACCTAATTACAGAATACTTCTCAAATCCAAGTACTATGGCACAAATATACACGTTATACTCGTTTCCTTACTCTGGGGAATCTAAGGTGTTCGGGTTATACCTAAGTTTTCAAACTTTCCCAATGTCCCTGATTCTAGCTTCTTTTCCCTCAAGCTCTATATACCTTTTCAACTCCCTTAAAATCACATTATTCACATGAAAAAATTCTACGGTTCTAATTCGGGAAGAAATTCAAAGTGGTTTCAATAAAACAACACACAAAAACAAAAATAAAAAGTACTAAAAGGAAAAACTAAAAACAGTAAATCCTCCCCTAAACTTGAACTAAACATTGACCTCAATATTTTAGCACAAATGAGAGAGGTGTAACTCACAGTGATTAAAATCACGGGTTACCTCCCACGTAGTGTTTCATTTAACATTGTATGGCTCGACGGTTCATTCTCCCTGTTATGGAGGATGCTTCAGCTTCCACACCTTGTTGCTTGTCTTTTTTTAAACAAGGAACCCATTTTTTTCATAGATAGAGTCCCCCTTTTTGCAACAAGTGACTTCCGACTTCCATAGCCTTGCCTCGATGCCACTTTTTCCTCTTTCTCTCGACTTTAGGAATGCGTCTTTGAGTGCTTATGCTTGTTGAAGCTGAAGACGATGGCCCCCTCTATGAGATTATGTGTGAGACTTTCTCCGGTGGTGGTCTTGGGATTTGTCCTCCCCCACGTGTTCTAATCATTCCAAATGGGAAGTGATTATCTTTTTCCTCCCTTTGGTTCTTGATCTCAAACATTTTCAACGTTATTTCCTCATCATATGCTTTTAAAGCCAGGGTGCATTTTTCCATATCGAAATTGCATCTACTTGTAAGAAATAATGGTTGACCAAGAATAATATGAGTTTCTTCATCTTCCGAAATATTCATGAGTTCAAAATCAATCGGAAAGCTAAATTTATCAATTGTCGCTAGTACATCTTCTGCTACCCCATATGACCACTTAGTGGTGTGATCAACAAATTTTAAAGTTGTCCCTATATCGCTCACCTTTCCAATACCAAGCTTTTTAAATATAGATAATGGCATGAGGCTTACACTAGCACCGAAATCAATTAGGACCTTCTTGAAAGTTATGTCTTTTATAATGCATGGGATTGCTACACATCCAGGATCCTTCCGCTTTATGGGGATTCTCCCACCTTGTGATATTTTACTACACTTCTTCGTTGAAATTTCCATCTCCTCTCCATTTGGTCTCTTTTTACCAATTACCTCTTTCATTAATTTTTGTACGTGGTCATTTGCTCGAGTGCTTCAAAGAAAGGCATATTGATCTCTAACTTTTTGAACATTATGATAAATTTCTCAAAGTCTTTTTCTTTTGGATCCTTCTTTGTCACTCTCAGAGGGTATGGTAACTTAATCACATGTTTAACCTCCTTTTTCTTTTTCTCATCAGTTGGCTTTACAAGTGGTACAACTTCTTCTAGTTCTTGCTTATTTTCCCTTACTTCCAAATCTACCTCTATGACATGATCATCACTTGTTGCCCTTTCTTCTTTATCTTCAGTAACTTCTTGACTTCTTGTTGTGACAACATTAATGTTCTCATGATTTCTTGGATTTGGTATTGTTGTACTTGGAAGGGTACCTTGAGCTTGCATTGAGATTTGTTGTGCTATCTGACCCATCTGAACTTCAAGAATTTTGATCAAAGCAATGATGTTTCTTTGATTATTTTGGGCCTCTTCTTAAAATTTCATATTGTGAGTTTTCATCTTTTCAATGATTATTTCCCACTCTGCTTTCTTAGGAGCTTGTTGCTGTTGTTGGTAATGTGGTTGATTCTGATCTTTCTAGAAGAAGTTAGGATGATTCTTCCACCTTGGATTATAGGTATTAGAATATGGGTTGTTCTGTTTCAAAAACTTTATCTCTTCAATCAGTTGCGCAGTTGCAACACAGTGTATGGTAAAATGAGGTCCACCACAAATCTCACAGTTAACAGCCTGAACAGGTTGAACTTGGGCTACTTGTTGAGTACCTAAATTCATGGCTTTGAGTCTCCTCTCCACTTCAGCTGCCACTTGGTCTTCTATGTTCACAACTTGATTTTCAAGTTTTAAGTCAATCACACCCTCGGGTTTACTCACACTTCTGTCATATAATTCCAGATGTTCATTTGCAGCAATGGCTTCTATGATCTTCTTGATACCAGTGGCTGTTGTAAAATTTGATGAGACATCAGCACCTGTATCAATAAGTTTCTTAGTGTTCATTCTGAGTCCATTCAGAAACATCTTCATTTGTTCAGTCTGATCCAAATTATGAGTGAGACATGCCACCAATAGCCTTTCAAACTTCTTGTATGCATCACCCAGTGGTTCCCCTTCTTTCTGCTTAAAATTCACAATGTCATATATTTTGCGAATATAAACAAAAGTAGGAAAAAACTCATTCAGAAAAGTTATCTCCATTTGCTCCCAAGTCGTAATACTTTCAGCAGGTAACGAGTAGAACCACTCTTTGACATCTTCGACTAGAATGAACAAAAACATCCTCAATTTCTTCACTTATTTAGTATTCCTCTCAATCTTGAGTGTACTGATCACCGTAAGAAATCTTTGCAGATGTTTATTTGCATCTTCATTGATTTTTCCTGTAAAAGGTATCTTCTCCAACTGAAGGATGATTGATGGGTGCAACTGAAAGTTTGGAACATTCACTGGTTGATTGACAATGGTCAAATGAACCAAATGAGTGTTTCCCCCTCCATAATCCCCAAGAAGCCTTTCTTGTGGTTCAACCATATTTGGTTCTTCTAACTCTTTGTCAAATTCTGTGTCCGAGTGCACTAAAACCTCTTCCTCTCTTTCATTTTTAGATTCTGACTTTTCTCCCTCTGACGTTGCCAGTCTAGCTCGCCTAGCTTGTTTAAGCTTAGTGTGCAAATTTCTCTTTGGTTCTGCATCGAAAGTAAAATCAGCTGAGGGTTTTCCTTGCATACGATGGTTAAACAAAGATTAGAAGAAAACAAATTATCACAAAAATATAAAAAAAAACTGAAAATATAATTTTTAAATGCGGAGTAACTAAATTTTAATTGAAATAGATCTATGAACTCTGTTATCTTTGGCAGTCCCCGACAAAGGTGTCAAAAACTTGATCGGTACATTAGCAAATGTACTAATTTTCCAATGTAGTAATAAAAGGGAATTCCCCGAACGTCAATCTCAAGGGTTGCTTGACGATATAGAGTTCGGGTTTTACTTTAGTTAAACAAAAGCTTTTGGGTTTTGGATTGAGTTTTGCAAAGTGGAAACTAAAATACAATAAAAAAGTAAGTAAAGCAAGTGAATGGTTAAAAGTGATTATGAGTGAACATGCTAGGGAAGATGTGTTATTGGATTCATCAACAACTCTGAACTACCACTACAAAAACTTTTTTTAACTTATTAGTTACCGATTCTTTAGGGTGTTTACTCCTAAGTCCTTAGTGAGAAAAGCTTTAATCGTCCAACCAATTCCTATTTTCATAATGAATTAATGATGAAATTAAGCATTCCAATATCAAGAATATTCTAGTTTCTATAGGGTATCCCTAGTCCTAGGTGATATCTACTATAGAATAACTAAAGTAAAGCATTAACAACGACGGTTCATCCTAATTGGTAGTCGTAAATTAAACTCGTTTGTCCGACAGGGCAAGCATTAAGAAACAAAAGATTAAATCAATTATGGAAAAAGAGATTGTTATTGAAATAATAATATCAGAGTCATTACAGATCCAAATCAGGGACAACCCCTTGCATTGGGGGGTTTAGCTACTCATAATGTTTTATAAAAATAAAATACACAATGTAGACATTACATTTACCAAGATAAAAACAGATATCTAATCGCTTTCAATCATGAAAATCTTCCATTCACCAAAGCTTCTGTGTTCTTTAATTTTTCTCTGTAAATGTTTTATCGTTCCCAAAAGAAGTCCCCAAATAAAATCCAAAAACTGTTTAAATATAAAAGATCTCCCCTATTTTCTATTCCCCTAATAATTCAAATTTAATTTCATAATAAAATCAGATCTTAGAATAGCCAAATCAACAATCAGTGCCAAATCTCTTCGAAAAAGGAAAGATTGAAAAATCACACGTCTGACTGCTACGACCAGTAACATGTGCTACGGGTGGCCGTAGTGTCTGCTACGACCAGTAGCCTGTGCTATGGGTGCCCTTAACAGACAACTGGTGTTGGTTTTAACTTTGAAGGGATTAGGGTTTTGTCTACTACGTCCAGTAGCATGTGCTACGAGTGGCCGTAGCAGACCACTGTCTCCATGTCCTTTTCATCTAAAAATTGAAGTTTTTGCTGCACCTCTACTACGGCCCATAACACACACTACGAGTGGCCTAACATGTCACTGTTCCTTAGGTTTTCCTTCTCGATTCTTCTAGTTTTCTATAGACAATCTTCTTGTATACTTATTTAACCCTGAAAACATTAAAGCAACACAACCAAGCATTAAATGTGGTAAACAGAAATAAAATGCAAATACAAACATAACAAGATTAACGAAAATTAACAATAAATGAAAGCATAAAAACCACCAATCAACAACCATAAACCATGAGGAAATTCATAGAGGTTATCATGACGAGTGATTTTTCCAAGGTTATTGTTGTACCCCAAAATTTGACCAACATTTTTCTTGTATTTGGCTTATGTTTCATTTCATTTTAGCATTTGCATTTGCATACCATTGTTCTTAACAGGGGATCAAGAGTGATGTGTTATTAAAGAGGAGAGTTTCATGGGTTTCAAGCTCAATCAAGAGTGTTTAGTCATATCATCAAGTGTTCACAATCATCATGAGGTTGTCAAAGTTCCTTGAAAGGAAGGATTGATGTGTGGTTGTTGTCTCCTATCTCAGGAGTCAATAGAAGATCATCAAGGGGTTATGAGGTTATTTTCTTGGATAGGATATGGTTGATAAGCTCATAGAAGACCTTGGAGGTCATTGTGGATCTCATCTAGACATTCATTTCACTTGCAAGAGGTCACAGTCAAAGGATGTAGACCTAGGGTTTCATCTGGTCAACTCAAGGTCAACTGTGGACTTGAGAGAGTTCAAGAATTAGTTCTAAGTTATTGAGGCCATGGGAAGTTATCTTGAGGCATTTAGGATGTTATGTAAAGATCAAATCAAGAAGAATCAAGAGTTTAAGAAGTTACTAAATTAGGGTTTTATAGGATTTCATTGTAAAATCCCCTTCTTTAGTGCCTAACTTCAAGGATAATTCAGCCTATGATATGAGCTCAATCTCATTTTCATGCAAACATGAAACTTGTAGGGCATGTTCCAAGATTTATTTTGAGTACTAGAACTCATCCATTGATTTGGTAGAACTCAAGTTATGATGCCAACAAGTTGGGGTCCTCAGATGAAGATATTTTTGGTCAACTAATAGTCAACTCACTTCCAAGGCACTTTTGACCTAGAATCAAGTTTCTCCTCAACTTCAAGTGAACATGAAAGTTTTTACTCATGGTCTTAGCTTTCCAAAAATCCTAGAAGTCCTTGATATCATTTTTACATCTCAAGTTATGGTCCTCAAAAGGCAAGGGTATTTTGGGAAAGTTTCATTATAGGTCATTTGTTTCAATGGTCATTTTCATGAACTTATGTACCTCAAATGAACTTTAAACCAACATGAAAGTTGTTCATAAGGGCTTCATCTCCATCATTGAACTCAAGATTCATTTGAATTATGGAATTATATGGCCATGTGTGAGAATTTTCAAGTGAATTTTGGACTTTTGGCCATGAAATGAATTTGTTTCATTATAGGTCATATTTGCTACTCATTTTGAGTCACTTTACACCAAAATATGTTCATGAGAGGTTTGCCACAAATTGGTTTAACACAAAATGCCATAACATGCCATTTTTTCAAGTTTCTTCACTTAAAAGTTTCCATTTCAAACTTGCAGCATGGATCAAGTACAAAGCCCAAATTATTTCAATTGAAAAATACACCTCACTTGCTACAGATTCTTGACATCATGTGGTGTGTTTGAGCCAAATACGCGTGTGCATGAAATCATTTCTTTTTTGGGCAATTTTTCAAATCTCACTAAACAGCCAACATGGGCCTGCATGGTGATCACAAATCCAACATATGTAAGCATTTAGGGTTGCGCTAATGCTCAGAAGGAAGAATTGGAGCTGGAGAGAGCAGATTGTGTTTCAAAATTTCCAAACATTTTTCAACTTCGAATCTGAGTTTTCTCTTAAAATCAATTGCAATTAAAGCTTGCATTCTCTTCCTGGAAGCATTTGGAGTGAAATTGAAGCAAGAAAGTCAAGCTTGAGTGCATCTGGAGAACCAATGGAGTTGCTTCGTTCAGTAAGCTTCCATTCCTTAATTCTCTCATTTTAGGCACCTATTTAGGCTCATATTGGTTGCATCTGAAGCCCTACCTATGGTAGGAAATGTTTGCATCATTGTTGTTCATGTTTGATCAGGTTTTCAGTTGGTGCGCTCAAACTTTAGATCTTCGATTCTCCTTGATCTTGAACATTTATGATGTTTGATCTATGAATTTGGAATCCTTGTAGCAAGAATTTTCGTTTGGAACCATTTTTGTTCACTTCTGTGGAGGTTTTTCCCCTGAGCTCTGGTGAGCTCACCGGAGAAGACGACCGGAGCCCTAGCTCCGATGTCAGGTTACGTTTCAGGTCAGATCTGATGTGGCTTGGTTTGAATTTTTGACTGCGCGCGTGTTTTATTGTGATTTGCTTGACTTTGCTTGCGTGGCCAGTTGACTATGACTCAGATTAATGAAACGCAAAGTTTCATTTAGTCTGGCTGAGTTTGGGTTTTGGGCCTTGTCTTTTGATATTGGCACCCCCAGTTTTTGAGCCCAAGCACACGTTTGAACTGTTTTCAGTGCATTTCCACTTTGCGAGTTACACCTCCCTTATCTTTAATTCATTTTATTTTTATTTTTCTTTTTCTGTTTTCATTTTCAATTATTAAAAATAGCTCCAATTGTCAAAAAATTCCATAAAAATATTTTTCAAACATTTCAAGACTTTATTTAATTCTCCACAATTTTTATTTCTGGTTTTATTTTATTTTGCAATTTTATTTCAATTTTGCAATTGGAGGTGATTTTAATGTTGTCTTTGCTTGATCATTTAAACTACCAATGCATATCACCTATGAATGAGGTTTTCTATCCATTTAGAGGATGGACTAAGGTACCTTTGAGGCTGATTTGGTCAATGTTTGATCATTTTTTTTTTGACTTTGGTTTGACTTTTCTTGACCCTCGATTATTACTCAATAAGGTGGAGCACCCTAGTTGATCAAATCATTTGGTGATGCTTAAGATTGAGTTTGGTTTTGAAACTTTGGCCTTTGTTTTCCATTGGACTTGGTTGCTTTGTGCATTTTATTTGGAATTTATTGAACATTTCTCCTATTTTTGATGAAGCTTGCAAGTCAAGTCATCTTAGAGGAAGTTCATACAAACTAGTTTGACCTAGTTCCTTTGGGAAATGACTTTGATGGATCCTATATGCACCCTATGACTCTTGATACTCATTCATGACATGATTAAGGTGCTGGCCTTGCATTTTTAGGTCATACAATTGTGTAGCTTGTGTTGCAAGTAACTTTGAACTTAAAGCATTCCACTTAGTTTTAAGTGTTAATCATGAATTTAACTTTGGTTATTTCTCTTGCTTTTATTTTTTTCTTGCTTGTGCCTTGTTTACATTCTTGTTTTGGGAAATTTCTCTTATGGTTTCACTTCTGTCTCTTGGGTTTGGATCATCATTCAAGACAATTTGGTATCCATGTTCATACTTTGAGTTTGTCTTGAATGATGGATCACTTTTTAGCACTTGTTTGCTTCTTTCTTTTGCATGATCAAAGTGTTGCATTTGGTTGAGACATGTTTCATTTTCTTGATGCCCAAGCCTCTTTCTCCCATCTACACTTTGATTATGATCTTTTCTTGTGCATTGTTGTGCATCTTTTGGTGTAAGTGATTGATGCATGAATGGTTGTAGGAGTTGTAACTTCTCCCATTTCATCTCACTTTTTCTTTGACTTGTTTAAGTCATTTTGCTTCATCTTTTGTTTGTGTTGAATCATCTGAGTCTTGCATATCATGATCGCTTTCTTCTTGACTTGTTTAAGTCAACTTCATCTCTTTCTTGCATTTCATCTGTGATTGATTTATCTTGTGTTTTCTTGGTCTTTTGCCATGATCCCTTAGGATTCCTAGTCCCTCCGTTTAGGATGGGACTAGGAGAGACATTAAGTGTTCAATCCAAGCATGCTAACATTAGGATAGTTTCTTCCCCCCTAATCTCAACATTAGGAGCACATTGCATGATAACATTAGGATTAGTTTCCCCTTAGAGTTTGTGTCTTCTCTTCTCATCTCAAAACTCCTTAAGACACATAATAAAGGATAATAAGTGTTGTATGCTACGAGCCTTAAGTACTTGGGGAATGATAGTTGAGGGGCCTCCTCTCAATTGTCTAGAGTGTTTAGCGTATGCCCTTTGGGCGATATGCGACGCATTCGCTCTCAAGTCATAGTCTTTAGTGCAACATGAGTTACAAACTTAAATCAATTCACTTCTTCATAAAAAACACAAACAATTATCAAACCTTTTTTATCCTTCGGGATTGTTTGAAAATCAATTTCAGAAAGAGTGTGTTAACTCTTGGTTCTATCGCAAACAGGTAACGCCTAAGTCTCCAATGGTCGAGCAGCAATACACATAACTGCTAGAACAAGGGTTTAAACCTAATCAGTTGAAACACTTGAACCAATCTGTGGTCGTGTCAGCCCGAACTACGTTTGCTCTGATTTCTCATACCAGATGAGGATACGTAGGTACAAGACGACGATGTCTTGGAGAGCAACCTTCCTCACACTCACCCGTAGTTTTCCGAACTACGTTGACTCTGACTTTCCCATTGCACGAGGGAATACGTAGGCATAGAGCGGAAATGCTCTATCGAGTCTCTTTTCTTTTATTTTGTCCCTGTGAGCCAACCTTATAGATTAACACCCTTTTAGATGGATCACAAGCGTGGATCCCGTTGAGTATAAAAGACTTGAGGGGTGCTCAAACCTTCCCCTTGCGTAACCGACTCCCGAACCCAAGATTTGGTTGCGATGACTTTTCCCCTTTTCGTAGGTTTTCTCTGATCGTTTCCTTTCCCTCTCTTTGGGATAAATAACGAACGGTGGCGACTCTTCTGTCTTTGCCGACGCTTTTTTCGCAATAGCGACAACTATTAAGATATAAGACAACCTTCTCAAGGTCGTACATAATCAACTTATCTAGTGTATGCACATCAACTCCTATTTTTTTGCCTGCCACTCAAGGGCTTTATGATAAAACGTACTCTATATGGCTCAACACAATAAAAAGAAATCACAAGAGAAGAGGAATGCAACCGATAAAATACTCGAGGACCTATTGAAGATTAGGTTTATTATATAAGTTAAGTACATCACTTGGTTATCCAATGTTCCATTCGTAAACAAAAGTCAAAATAAGTGGTGCATGTGTGTCAAGTATTCATACTTGAATCAAGCGCACCCAAAGGAAACCTACCCCTTGTGCAAACATAAAACAAATGATGGGTAACTTTCTAGTGTTTCAACTTTTAAATTTCATGGGAAATTCATGATTGATATGGGAAACTTTTGATACAAGGTCTCAAGAATGCGGGGGTAACATACCAGAGAATGATGAAAAATGTCTTCAAATGCCAGATAAACGACATGTTCGAAGTATACATGGATGATATGACAGTATGTCACACTATATTTTTAGTACTTCAATTTTCTATTTTAAATAATTTTAGTTTTAATGTGTTTTCATTTTATAGGTTTAAGAAAGAATCTGAAGACTCATAGAAAAAACCAAAGAATATGGAAATCATCCTAAGTAGGAAAAACTCAAATTGTTTTACTCTGAAAGTTATAATGAAAAACCTAGTAGAGGGATGGAACACTGAGAGCGGAGGAAAATCAAAGAAAACTACAAAAGGCATGAAAATCACGACACACTAATACCTTACAGCGGAAGAATCCAACTTTAAATGGCCAAAGCGGTACAATCAAAAGGCATCATTGTGATCCAAAAAAATTTCCTGAACATAACAATGTGATCTCAACTCTCTACCGCAAGGCTAGTGGGATTATACTTAAGCGAATTGCACACTCAAAGATACAACAGAGTTGCCACCGAAATTTATTTAGTCCCAAAGGAAAGGGAAAATATCGATATAACCCAAGGGGAGAGAAATAGGTAAGAGGGTCAGTTATGCGAAAGGAATGTACTAGCACCTCACGCGTCCGTCGTACTCGACGAGAACCATTTCACTTGCTTCTATGCTTGGATGGGGTATCTATCTAAAGACTTCTAACTAAAAAGAGGGGAAATAAGAGATAGATAGATAGATAGATAGATAGATAGATAAATATATATATATATATATATATATATATATATATATATATATATATATATATATATATATATATATATATATATATATATATATATATATATATATATATATATATATATATATATATATATATATATATATATATATATATATATATATATATATATATATATATATATATAGAGAGAGAGAGAGAGAGAGAGAGAGAGAGAGAGAGAGAAAGAGAGAGAGAGAGAAGGAGACGGAGACAGTGCTAAAACCAAGAGCGAAATGAGGAAGCAAGACCCTACTGGGGATGCAAAAGAAATGGTGTCAAAACCAAGAAAGGAAGGTAAAGGAAAACTCTGTTTAGGAACACAGAAGAGAGATGATGACTCCACTAGGGAGAAAAAAATAATGGCGTCGAAGCCAAGATGATAAAGGGACAAGAATCAAAGTAAAGGTAAGATCCACAGGGGACTCGGTGCATTAACTGGAAGGCAGTAATTAAACAAAGAAAGACAAGAGTAGAACTCTCTGGGGAAAGCAAAAAATTGGTGTCAACAGATAGAATGTGATGAACCAGAAGGAGAGTATTGAACCAAGAAGGTGTTTGACTCTCTGGGAGACTCGGTGTGTTAATTGATAAACAATGGTTAACCAAAGAAAAAGGAGTTGGTTTTAACCAAAGGATGGTGATCAACCAGAAGAACGGGTGTCAAACCAAGTGAGGGTTGTGACCCAAAGGACGAGTGTGGAATATAATGTAAAAATTTTATTTATAGGTAACCATGAATATCCTAGGGTGGGGAAAACCTTAATTTTTATCATTTGTAGCTTATTCTTGATCATTGTAGAAACCATGAATATCCTAAGGATGAGTGGCTAGTCCCCTTAGATTAGGTTTCCTATAGACAATTCTACCCTAAACATGTGATTCAATATAATCTTTTGATTTCATGACTATAATTATATATTTTTATTTATACTTAATACTTTATCTCATTTATAGAATTGGGAGAATTGATCTAGAGCACAGTGAGAATCAAAATTAATATGCTCATCTAAATGGTAGAAATATGAGATTGTAATGATCATTCACCTTGCATAGGTAATAATCTCAGACATTAGTCTAGTTTTACGGCTATAAAATGTTTGCCTTAACAATTAAAAACTCCTAGTATCTAGAGTGTTTCTTTAACAAAATAAATATTCTTGCGATTGGAGATTCCTATTATCTGGCGGGTTACTAGATGTAATTATGTAATTTCTAAATTTGTCTTCTTATTTTTATGTGCCATAAAATCTTTGATGTTGCAATTGAAGACTCCAAAACATCTAAGGAGTTCCTTTGACGAAGCAGGTCGCCTTATGGTTGAAGACTCACAACATATGGAGGTTTGTGTGGTTGTAATTACTGTCTTGTAAAAGCCCATACTAAAATAAGATTCATTATAAGAGTAGTAATAAGAATTATTTGGTGTAGGGATAAATTGTTCAAAAGGAAAACCTACTCGTTTTTATTATATATTTTTAACTTTAATTAGCTATTCTCTAGTTTAGCCTCATTATGTTACTTACACGCTTCCCTATATTCACAAGTGCACTCACATGGTTTTTGTACGAGGTTAATACAATCTTCATGGATACAATAATTTTTTACTTGTCGTTTTATGATTTTTGTTAGCATATTATTATGACATCAGTTTTTACTTCAACAGTTACGTCGCTCTAAAATCTAAGCCAGAATGTCCATTCCAGTTCTAAGACAATAATTAAGACACACATGTTCATATGTCATCATCCTCTAAGTGATAGGATGACGTAGCATAAGAAAAATGTGACAAAGACGATTAAAGTCCCATCACACTCTGACAAAGAAAAGGAGGATAAATTGAATGGCCAGGGATACCAAGACCAATTCCAAAAGGAATTATCCAAAAGAAAATTAATTTCAAAAGCACAATAACAAATTGAACTGGAAAGTCGCACTTCAACTTCATCAGTACAAGCTTAGAGGTTACAATTTTAGATTGGACTTATTGTGAATTGGATACCTTGAAACAAAGTATAAACAATTTTTTAATGATCAAGAAACACACAAGGGTTATAGTTAACAAAGAAGACAAGGTAAAATAACAAGGAACAACAAGGATTGGTTATTAAACTACTATTCTTTCCTTTCTCTTAGGATAAGATTACAAGTATACAAGAATAACAAAATAACCTCTCTCTCTTGAAATTAGGATTTATCTTCCTATTTTTCCTTATGTAAAGATTGAGAAACTAGCATCCTATTTATAAGAAAAATAACACACTAACCTAATTGGATTTTTAACAATGATCCATTACATGCTAACTTAGGGTACAAGATAAATTAAACAATTGGGCTTACAAGAAAGGCCCAATTCAACATGCTAACAAACCTAGCAATATTGACTAGTGCATGTTAGAACAAACTTCGACTACAACATGAATTATCTTTGACAACAACATGCGAACAAACTTCGACCTCATGCTTAATACCTGTCGAACCAGAAGCTACCCTTCGACCATAGTATATTTCGATCTAAAATCTCACAAATCTCCACCTTGGATCTAACTTTATAACATCAAGGAACTAGATTTCTTCATGCAGCTTTATCAACTTCATACAGCGGAAAAACTTGCAACTGGATAAAATCTTGGTGATCATATCAGAAGCATTATGGTATGTCGAAACCTTTAGCACTTGGACTTCTCCATGCTCGATTACCCTTCTGACAAAATGCAGTGTCACATCAATGTGCTTGGTTCGCTCATGACAAGCTAAATTCTTCGACAGGTTTATTGCACTTTAACTATCACATTTAACAGTGATAACTCGACCTTGAAGTTTCAGCTCCTTTGCAAAATCTTTAAGCCACAATACTTCCTTCACAACTTCAGTTAGGGCAATATACTCCGCTTCAGTGGTTGATAGGGCAACGACCTTCTGAAGTGTTGCTTTCCAACTGATTGATGTCCCAAACATAGTGAACACATATCCAAAAATAGATTGTTGCTTTACTATCTTCACCCCAGGCTCCACCATAAATTAGGACTCTATTCAGATACCCATTTATGTACCTTAAAATCCACTTCAATGCTTGCCAGTGAGCCTTTCCAGGATTCTCTATGTACCTGCTTACGAGACTTACTACATATGCTATGTTGGGTCTAATACAAACCATAACATACATCAAAGAACCTACTATGTTAGCATATGGAATGCTATTCATATAAGTTCTTTTAACATCAATGTTGGGACACTGATTTATACTCAACTTGAATTGAGGGTTTGTCGGAGTCACATCAGGCTTTGAATTCGACATATCATACTTTTCGAGAATCTTCCGTAGGTATGCCTTTTGAGATAAGCATCATCTCGATTTCTTTCTATCTCTTTGAATGTCAATCCTAAGAATCCTAGACACAACTCTAAGATACTTCATGTCAAACTCCTTATTGAGTTCAACCTTCACCCTCATTACCTCTTCAAAAATTTTGCTTGCTATTAGAATATCATCCACATAGAGCAACAAAATAACAAATGAATTACCCGGTCAAAATCTGAAGTAAACACAGTGGTCGAACTGACTTCTGATGAAACTTATGCGTGTGATGAACTTGTCGAATCTCCTATTCGACTATCGAGGAGATTGTTTCAGTCCATATAAGGATCTATTTAGCTTGCACACATAATCTTCCTTCCCTTTTTCGACATACCTTTCAGGTTACCTCATCAGGATTATTTTATCTAAGTCACCATATAAGAACACAGTCTTCACATCCATCTATTCTAGTTCAAGGTCGAACTGTGCCACTGTGGCAGGCAACATTCAGATGGATCCGTGCTTCACAACAGGAGAGAACACATCATTGAAGTCGATACCTTCTTTCTGAGTGAACCCCCTAGCAACCAATCTTGCCTTGTATCTCTGCGACGCCACTCCTTTGAATCCTTCCTTAACTTTGAAAATCCATTTATAGCTGACTAAACTAGCACCAGTAGGTTTCTTGATCAGTTCCCATGTATTGTTATCATGAAGAGATTTCATTTCATCATCCATGGCCTTCAGCCATTCAGTCTTCTTTCGACTCCTCATAACTTCCTTATAGTCTCTAGGTTCTTTGTCTAGAATCTCACTTGTAGAGATTAAGGCATAAGCTATAAGATCTGCATACCCAAGTCTCTGAGGTGGCTTGATGACCCTCCTCGACATGTCTCTTGCTAGAAAGTAGTTATTATCAGTCTCCTCATATTTGATAACTTCTTTTGCGTCTTCTTCGACTTCATCTAGGGTACACAATTTAACATCAACATGCTCCACCTCAACAAGAATCTCTCCCTGTTCCAGCTCTTCATCAGCATTATCAGTTTTCTTGAAAGTCATCTCTACTTCATTGAAAACTACATCTCGACTGGTGACATACCTCCTGTGACTTGGCTCTAGGCACCATAGCCTATAAGCTTTGACTCCTTCAGGGTATCCCATGAACACGCATTTCAGAGCTCTAGGTTCGACCTTGTCTTGCCTAATATGAGCATATGCCACACAACCAAATAGTCCCAGTCTGTTGAGAATAGGTGAATGTCCCAACCAAACTTCTTTAGGTGTCTTCAATCCAGCACTAACCAACATGTATCTAACCTTTTCAAGGATTGTTCGATTGAATATCTCAGATAAACCATTTTATTAAGGAGTACCTACTACAGTTTTATGCCTTACAATCTCAGACTCAACACAATAACTGTCGAACGCTTCGTTGCAGAATTCAAGGCCATTGTCAGTTATCAACCTCGTAATCTTTCTACCAGTTTGAGTTTCGACCATAATCTTCCAACTTTTGAAATTCTCAAAAGTTTCATCCTACGTCTTCTAAATGAATACCCATAGCTTTCTAGAATAGTCATCAACGATGGATAGAAAATACCTTTCACCTAAGTGTGAAGGATTCCTTGCAGACCCCCAAAGATCAACATGAATGTAATCCAGGGATCCGTGTGTTCTTTGCTTGCCTTTGTTAAACTTCGCCATACAGGATTTACCAAATACACAAGATTCACAAAACTCCAAATTTTCGACATTGTCACTTCCTAGCAGGTTCTGCTTCCCCAATTCAACCAGACCTCTCTCGCTGGCATGTCCCAATCTCATGTGCCAGAATTTTGTCTTTGACACAGGTTTCGTGGATGCAACATTTATCGAACCACTTACAACCTTAGCCTAGAGGATATACAAGCCTTGTTTCTTCACGCCTCTCAAGACTTTCTTCGACCCCTTCATGACTCTTAGGATACTTTTCTCTCCTAGAAAAACATATCCCTTTCTGTCGAATTCACCAAGAGAAATCAAATTTCTCTTCAAGTCAGGTAAGTACCTGACTTCAGTCAATAACCTTATTGACTCATCATGGAGCTTGAATCTCACAGATCCAATACCTGTAATTTTCCAAGATTTGTTGTTTCCTAGCAACACAGATCCACCATCTTGATCATATAACTCCTCAAATAATTATCTGTTTGGAGTCATGTGCCAAGTGCAACCTGAATCCATAATCCACTATTTTCTTGAGTCGTCACTTGAAACCACAAGAACATCAGATGAGTTGAAGTCATCTTTAACAATGGTTGCATTTCCATTACCTCCATGATCTTTCAGGCGTTCAGGGCCCACCTTTCTTGTGTGACCCTCCTTCTTATAGTGATAACATCGAATACCAGATGTTTCGCCACTATAAGACTTTTGTTGACTTTTACCTTTCTTCTTGTCGAACTTACCATCCTTTCGCAAGAATTTTCCTTTAACGGCCAAACCTTCGCCCAACGTCGGAGGTTTATACTCCTTTCGTTCGTTCAAGTCCTTCGAATACAAGGCTGATTGAACTTCTTCAAAGGTCGGGGACTCCCTTCCATACAAGAGAGTTTCTTTGAAGTGAGCATGTGTTCTGGGCAAAGCACACAACATCAACAGTGCTTGATCTTCATCATCGATCTTCACATCAATATTTTCAAGATCAAGAATCAGCTTGTTGAACATACCCAACTGGTCAACCAACACTTTTTCTTCACTCATCTTGAATGAATGCAAAACTTGCTTCAGGTAGAGTCGATTCACTAGAAATTTTATCATGTACAAACTTTCAAGTTTCACCCATAATCCCGATGTTGTAGTTTCCTTTGATACCTGTCGAAGAACCTTATCACCAAGGCACAACAATATTGCGCTGTGGGCTTTCTCGATCATGCCCGTCTTTTCTTTTTCCGTTAGTGTAGCGTCCATGGCTGCCTCTCCCTTCAACGCTTCTAAACAATCCTGCTGAACCAGTAGGACTTTCATCTTCAAGCGCCACAGACCGAAGTTGTTCACTCCAGTGAACTTTTCAATCTCATACTTTGTTGAAGGCATCTTATTCACGTTTACCACACCAATTTGTTGTGAATCGGATCCCTTGAAACAAAGTATAAACGGTTTCTTAATGATTAAGAAACACACAAGGGTCACTACTAAAAAAATGATTTTTGGCAGCGCATGCAAAGACAACGTTTTTTGCAAAAGCGCTGCTAAAGAGTCAGGAAAAAAAAAGAAAAAAAATAGCAGACTTTAGATAGCGCTTTTAGAAAAGCGCTGCTAAAGGTGGAAGTTATGGTTCACAATAGAAAGCGCTTTATAAAAAGCGCTGCTAAAAGTAGGCCCTACGATAACGCTTTCAGAAAGCGTTTTTAAAGGGGTAACCTACGAGAGCGCTTTCAAAAAGCGCTGCTAAAGGGGTAACCTACGAGAGCGCTTTCATAAAGCGCTGCTAAAGGGGTCAGTCTAAGAAAGCGCTTTCTGAAAAGCGCTGCTATAGGTGGTACAAAAGAAAGCGCTTTTATAAAAGCGCTGCTATAGGTCCTGCATAAGGCATACCTTAGAGAGCGTTTTTTAAAAGCGCTGCTATAGGTTTGTTGATGCGGTAAAGCAACAAGCTAAAAATATTAAGTACCTAGTTTTGTCGTCTCCACAGGGATCAGTGCGATACGAACATCGTTCAACGATTTCCATATTTCTAAGCCTATTGTTCAAAAAATTTGGTTAAAAGGTTCAAGGAACCATGAATAAAAACAAAAAATATAAAGTAAAGACTGAAATATAAACGGAGCATTGTTGGGATTGGATTTCATCAATTGATAACATATGCATTCTTCTGATCAAATTAAACACAACAAAATCATTCGTCTAATACCCTCGCGTATCACCCACAATAAAGGTTATCTCTAACGCAACGTCGAGAGAATAATCGTGTTGTCTCATTGGTGATCTCTCATCCAACAAAAACACAACACATGGCATTAAGAACTGATACTCACGCAAACGCTAAGCCTAAACCTATCTCTAGCGTTTAGGACCTAACAGGTAAACATCCTAGATCCAGATCTGAAGAGTATATCTCTATCACGGTTCAAATCAAAGATAAACAGGTAAACAAAGATGACACCCATATTGTATAAACGATTGTTTTAAATAAAATACAATGATCAAAATACGTACACACGCTTAACCCTTTTTACATGTATTCACCTAATCCGCCAAATGGTTGTGAACATCGTTCTTCATCACTATTATCACGCACCCGCACAATATCGTATTGCTCCTACCCATGCTACCCATGCTACTTAATCAACACAACACCGTAAAAGATACAATGAATATCAACATATAAAACCATGTCAAATGTTTGTTCATTGATAGATGATAATCTTAGATCAAAGATGTGAAAAGGTTTTGTCAAGACCCACATACAAGCAATCAAAGATAATCAATCAATAGAGAATCAAAACTAGTTCACAAACATATATTAGATGAAATACATGAGGTATCAAAAGATTACATCCAAACTCCAACAAGAGATCAAAGGTCTTACCTCCTCCCTCTTAGGGTTTTGTGTTTCTCTCTATAAAATAAGCTTGAAATGAAGAGAAATAAGTTATGATGTAATAAAATACAACCTCTTCACCTAAAAAGCAATAAAAATACTTATATAGTACATTCAAGATCTGTCATGTTCGCCTAGCGAACAACAAATTAGGCACCTGAGGTGCCTCTGAAATGTTAAACTTCCCCTGAGACTTTTCCAAAAGTTTGCTAGGCGAGTAATCCTTCGCCTAGTGAAGCCTTCGCTATGAACTTCGCCTAGCGAGTTTATGACCCTTTTCGCCTCTGTCCAAAGTCTGGGAGTGTTCGCTAGAGCTTCACTACTTCTTCGCCTAATGAGTTCTTCGCTACATAGTTCACCTAGCGAACTTTATGAAGTTTTCTGGCAACCTTCGCTAGGAGCTTCGTACGGTGAGCTTTGTGATGTTTTTATGCTGTCTTGGTTTCCTTGCCCAATTTCTTGTGTCTTACTATTCCCTTGTTTTGTGCCTAATTCCTGCACAATAACACACAAATCAAAGCAACCAAGGCATAATCCAACAATAAAGCATATCATTTAAAACAAGAGTGATTCTAATCACTTTTACCTACAAAAAGAGTGAAAGATGCCAACATTTGATAGATCAAATAAGCAAAGTTTGACATCTAACAAGGTTTAAGTAGCATAAATAAAAAAAAACCCACCAGAATGTTTCCAAAAACAGAACAGTCGTGTTTCCTTCTTTCCCACTCGTGAACGAACCCTACTCACCGTCGACCACTTCCGTCGCCGTCCTCCGTTTTATTCCGTCCGTTTTGACCGTCATCTTCGTCCTCCACCTCCACTGTCAGCACATTTCCACCATTTTAAAGGTATTTTAAGTTTTTTTAAACTGTTTTTTATGGAAACAAATAATGTTGTTGTTGTTGTTGTTGTTGTTGTTAGTGTTGATGTTAATGTTGTTGTTGATGTTGTTGATGGAAACAAATGATGTTGTTGCATGTTAGTGTTGTTGTTGATGTTAAAATGACAATGTTGATATGGAAACAAATGATATTGTTGCATGTTAGTGTTGTTATTGATGTTAAGATGACAATGTGGATGGAAATAAATGATGTTAATGTTGTTGTTGTTAGTGTTGATGTTAATGTTGTTGTTGATGGAAAAAAATAATGTTAATGTTGTTTTTGTTAGTGTTGATGTTAATGTTGTTGTTGTTGTTAGTATTGTTGTTGATATTAAAATGATAATGTTGATGGAAAAAAATAATGTTAATGATGCTGTTGATATTGTTGATGGAAACAAATGTTGTTGTTGTTGTTAGTGTTGATGTTAATGATGTTGATGTTGTTGATGAAAACAAATGAATTAATTTCGTATATATGTTAATGTTATTGTTGTTGATGGAAACTTGAATTAAGTAACGATAATGTTGTTGTTGATGTTGTTAGTGTTGATGTTAATGATGTTGATGTTGTTGATGTTTCTATATAACATTTCCGTCTAAACTTTTGTCTTATTTTACAGTGGACACTGGTTGTTGGTCGCGATTAATCCGATGAAAGAAATAGTATATTATCTGGATTCATTAGATGGTGATCAAACAAAATATCCTGATATGAAGAATATGGTTGATACGTAAGTGATGAGATATACTGTTCTGAATAATTATCTTTATTTATTATGTGAGATTGTTCTAAATATTCGTTTATATTATGTTAGAGCTATACAAATATTCCGATCACAAAGAGAAGCAATTGTGCCAAAAAGGAAGGCTAACAACATTAGCTGAATCAGAGTGCAGGTATATTTTCATATTTTTGACTGTTATAGTGATTCTACTTGATAAAACTATTTATACTATATATCCTGATAAATGTTCGTTTTTTTTTTCATTTACAGTGTCCTCGTCAGCGCAATGTGATTGATTGCAGATATTTTGTATTGCGCTTTATGAAGGAAATTATTCATTCGGGTCAAATAGAGATTTCAATCATGGTATGGATCAATTTATAAGTTATATGATTTATTTTAATAATTAACCGATATTTCATCTGAGTAATTATTTTTAAAACTAAATCGTGCATGTTCTGTTATATTATGTAGTACTTTGATGAATTCAAGTGTGGTACTTACTCGAAAGCAGCATAGGAAGAAATAAGGAGGAATGGTGTCAATACATTCTGGAGTTGAGAATTGTATAAGGTATATGTATCATCAAATATTCATGCGGGATAATAATATTTCTGGAAGTCGTATATAGTTTTGGCGCTATATGTGCAGTGAATGCATTTGTAAAGTTATCAGTTTTGTAGTTATATGTAAATTGACTGTATTTGTGAAGTTGTTCTGAACGGCTTGTGTTGAGTTATATATAAGCAGGTTTATGCGAATTACAATGATTATGAGCAAAGTGTTGAATTACAATGTATATATAAGGCCAAAATATTGGATTAAAGGTCTGAATTATAAGCAGGTGAATTTAATTGTTATAAGTAGGTTTATAAAAAAAAAAAGTGATTTTAAAAAACTTTTTTTTAAAAAACGTGAAGAATAGACATCGCTTTTAAGAAAAAGCGCTGCTAAAAAGGGGGGGGGCATAGAGAGCGCTCAAGAAAGCGCTGCTATAGGGGAGGGGGAAGGGGGAGAATAGGCAGCGCTTTTTAAAAGCACTGCTAAAGGGGGGGGGGGGGGGGGGGAATAGGCAGTGCTTTTCAAAAGCGCTGCTAAAGGAGGGGGGGGGGGGGGGGGAGAAGGGGGGAATAGGCAGTGCTTTTAAAAAACGCTGCTGTAGGGGGGGGGGGTAGGCAGCGCTTTTTTAAAAAAGCACTGCTAAAAATGGACCTATGGCAGCGTTTTTTCCCATAAAAAGCGTTGTCTTTACCTTTAGCAGCGCCACTTTACTGCCTTTACCTTTAGCGCTGCTTTTTTGGCATAGTAAGTTAGGGTTAACAAAG
The DNA here is from genome assembly GCA_963859935.3 of Lathyrus sativus. Lineage (NCBI taxonomy): Eukaryota > Viridiplantae > Streptophyta > Magnoliopsida > Fabales > Fabaceae > Lathyrus > Lathyrus sativus. Next base: position 480,130,047 of record OZ012736.1, on the reverse strand, counting down.
AAGACAAGGTAAAATAACAAGGAACAATAAGGATTGCTTATTAAACTGTTATTCTTTCCTTTCTCTTAGAACAAGATTAAAAGAATACAAGAATAACAAAATAACCTCTTTCTCTTGAAATTAAGATTTTATCTTCCTATTTTTCCCTATGCAAAGATTGAGAAACTAACATCTTATTTATAAGAAAAGTAAATACTAACCTAATGACCTTTTTAACAATTACCTATTACAAGTTAACTTAGGGCACAAGTTAACTTAAACAATTGGGCTTACAAGTAAGGCTCAATTCAACATGCTAACATTCGACCAGAAGCTACCATTCGACCATACTAGAGTTCGATCTAACATTTCACAAGACTATTGTCTAATTCGTTAAGGCTTAATACAAAGACAACCCAATAAAATGAGGTGTCCAAACGCGTCCTGAAAAAAGACAAGTCGTTAATCCAAGGAACTCATGATCTATTAAATATTTGTCTTTTTAGATAGATGTTTTAGAAAAAGTTCTAGATAATCAAACCTTAAAACTCCAATATAAAAGACAAATAAGAGAGCCATATTCAGATATGTATAATTCTAATTCTAACTTCTCACTTATTGTCATCATTAACTTGGTAGTCGTAGTGTTTGCAGGTACTCCATGTGATCAAACCAAAGGAGAAAGACATTAAATCTATATGGAGTTCATCATGAGATCACATTTCACTCTATTTATGTGAACAAAAAATGTGGCAAATGTAACCGAAGTTGTAGAAATTGTGATAATTATATTAACATTGGGATGACCTCAAAATTCTTTATACTCCGAAACTAATTATGGTTGCCAAATTTAATTTAAAACTATGAGGAGACTATACATATCTTCACTAAGAAGCAAGAACCACATGCATGCGCCAATGGATTCCCAAAGTTGATTTAAAAGTCAAACACATTTAAGAACTCACACGTGAACAAGTAGACCTACGTTTGTACAACAAAAATATAATTTCATAATTCTTGAAATCCTCGAAAACCAGAGAGGTTCAAATTCAACCACTAGCTAGCATTGAAAATAAACTTCTTATTTCCATCTATTCTATTCAATGTGACACTAATTTTTCTATATATTTCTTCGACATTACATATAGCTGGAGTGTTGATTTTCCTTTACAACCTTGCCTTTTAAGCACACCAAACCAAAATAATTCCCACATTTTCTTCATTTCTTCTATACCCTTTTGAACTCTCCATCACTTCAATCTCTATCTAAACTCTCTCCATAAATTAATACCTAATCTTACATACTTCATAGAGCATGCTGAATGTCCAGAGAAAGGTAAGGAAACTCTTTCAAAGTATATATATTCTTTTTGTACCTTAAGATATAATGTTACTCAGCTTGGCACTAAATTTCATGATTATATATATTATATCACAATAGGGGGAGATTTTTTGATGAGATAGGAAAGAAGAAAGAAGGAGATGATACTTTTGAAAAGGGAAGAAGAATGTTAGGTTCTTCTGGAACCCTAAATACAACTACTCCTTGTGCTGCATGTAAGCTTTTGAGAAGAAGGTGTGCACAAGAGTGTCCTTTTTCTCCATATTTTTCTCCTCATGAGCCTCAGAAATTTGCTTCTGTTCATAAAGTCTTTGGTGCCAGCAATGTCTCAAAGCTGTTATTGGTATATACAAATAAAACCCTAACTCTTTATAACAAAATATTTATCAATGGCTCAAGCATATAATCATTCTACTTGATTGCAATATGGTGATGTGTTTTAGGAGGTACCAGAGAATCAAAGAGCAGATGCAGCAAATAGTTTAGTTTATGAAGCAAATGTAAGACTAAGAGATCCAGTTTATGGATGCATGGGTGCAATTTCATCTTTGCAACAACAAGTTCAATTATTACTAGGTGAACTTCATGCTATAAGGGAAGAGATACATAAATACAAACTCATGGAAGCTAACATGCTTCCTTCTTCAGAACATGTATCAATTGCTAGTACTATGCCAACTTCATCAACATTGCCTATGCATCCTTCTTCTATTTACTCACAACAGGAGAATCATCCTTCCAATTATAGCTCAATTTCAAGTGATCATATATCTTATTTTGATTAAGTTTGCATACAAATTAACAATGATGATTTTTTTTTGATGATTTGAGAAAAGGAGATTGTTGTTTAGTCATGACATGTTTTGTATTTAGTGCTTTATTGATACCCAAAACTTTTGAAGTAGGTGAGGTACCTCATTTGATATGTGTTGATTGAGTTAATGTATCTTGCTAGTACAAAATTTAACTTTTTGATGATAATATTTATTTATATTTATGTATTAATATAAATAAGTTAGTGATATTTATAAATCAATAATTTAAAAAAAAAACAAAAAAATTTATAAAAAAATATGACTAGCAAGTTGCTAATCTTGTTAGTAGTAAAAAATATTTATAAGCAAAGAAAGTAATATGTTAAAGAGTATAAGGAACTCAACACTTAATACATAGAAAGCTATATCACATGGAGTCAAACCAAAATCAAAATAATATACATAGATGATTTAGCGACTCATATCAAGCAAATTAACAACTCCCGCTCAAGTGATGAATAACCAACCAATCCCAATGACACATCTTTCATCACACCCTTACACACAACATTATTGTAAATAATATATTTTATGACAAAATTTTTACATTAACTAATTAAAAATTAAGGTTAAAAGTCCTGAAGCGTGACCTTTTATTTATTTTTTAAATTAAGTCTAATCCTTTGATTTTTCTAAAAAACTAGTAGGAAATAAAAATTGGGGTTTGAACTTCGATCTCCAACTTCTACAATTTTGTATTTTATTTAGAGACAAAATAACACCTTTATTTATATTTAATTTTTTTAATTACAATATAAATCATTTATTCCCTATGCTATTGGTAAAATCTAAACGAAATATAATACAAGATTTGAACTTCAATTCCCAACTCATTCACTTTCATATTTTATTTACAACCAAAATAGAGTCCTTATTTTATTTAATTTTTTAATTGTAATATAAATAGTCTTTTTCCTTTGTTTTTTCTACCCACCGAGATATAAATTCTAAATAATATTTTATTCCAACATCAGAATGTTAAGTCTCATTCACTTTTGTATTTTTCATAAATCTTTTACACCCTAATAGATGAATGAGACAATATTCTTCATCTTCTCCACCTAAGAAAGAAACTCTATTCTTTATCTTCTTCAAGTCGAGCAAAGAAAACAAAGGAGGAAGGAAACTCGAATAAGGAAGCTCAAACTTCAAACCAACACATTTCTTTGACTATCTCATCACATTTTTGGTATGTAAAATTCTCTCCATATCTGTATCAATAATGTTATTGTTGTTTTTTTTTTGTTTTTTTGTTTTTTGTTTTTTTGTTTTTGTTTTTGATACTTAAATATAATGTGTTGTTTTTGTAGTATTTGTAGTTGCTGTATTGATATTGAACATTTAGTGTTATTGTTGTTTTATTGAGATGAAATGTTCATTATTGTTGGTTGTGCACGATTCTTATTTTATTTTCAGTAGGCGTGTGATTATTGTTGAAAGCTGTCAAATTCTGTTTTGGAAATTTAACAGCTTTGGCCACTTTAGTTGGTTTTGTTTGTTTTTGATTACTCTCTCATGTGTATATATACATTGTTGTAATCCTAATTCATAGTTAATGCCAATTTAGTGACTCATCCAATATTACTCTCTTCCCTATTCTCTCTTTCTCTCAATTCATCTTCTTTCTAAGTTTCTTTTCACCATTGTTACTACCTTCAAAATTCTGGTTTTATGTTTTATGTTGTTCTAACATTTGGCATTAAGAGCTCCGGTTATTAATCCTAATCCGCTGCAACAATGGTTATCGTTTCTAATGATCGAATTCCCACCAATCTTCCAATTCTTGATTCGAAGAACTACGACAAATGGGCGAAACAAATGAAGGTTCTGTTTGGTTATCAAGAGGTTCTTGAGATCGTCATCAATGGAGTTACACCGTTAGGGGCAGATGCTACCGAAGCTATTAGGGCTACACACAAGGAAGAAAAGAAGAATAGTTACAAAGCCCTATTCTTGATTCACTCTTGTGTTGATAACGACAATTTTGAGAAGGTTGGCGATTGTGAATCCGCGAAGGAAGCATGGGAAATCTTGGAGAAAGCATAGCAGGTGCCGTCAAAGCGAAGGTGGTAAGGTTACAAATTTACAAACATCAATTCGAGCTAACGCAAATGGAGGACAAAGAAACGATCAATGATTACTTTACGCGCATTACCCGGTTAGTCAATCAAATCAAGTCATGTGGCAAAACGATTCTTGAGCAGAATGTTGTATCGAAAGTGTTGCGTTCGTTAACATCACAGTTCGATAACATTATTGTGGCTATTGAAGAGTCAAAGGATCTAACAACTTTGAGCAAAGATGAGTTGCAAAGTTCGTTAGAAGCGCATGAACAAAGAATGGACGAGAGAGGTGCCGACAAAGTCAAAGCGGAGATCGCTTTGCAAGCGTGTTTACACGAGAAGAATAAGAGAACAAAAGGAAAGTGGTCTTCAAAGAGTAAGAATAATTTTGGTGGAAAAGATCCACAAAATTCAAAGGGTGAAGGAAGCTCCAAAGAGGGTAATCAAAGCGCCTACAAACCGTTTGACAAAAGTTCTGTGAAGTGTTATAATTGTCAAAAGCTTGGGCATTTTGCGAAAGAATGTCGCTCAAAACACAAAAAAAAAAAAAGATGCAGATGAGGCTAAGGTTGCTAGGGAAGAGGTAGATGATGAAGATACCTTTCTTGTGATGATTACAGAGGAGAATTATGGCATTGTTGAGGCTCCGGGCAACAGCTACTGTGGTGATAGTTTGCAGAACAGCAGCTGTACTGTTCTGGAAAGTGGTGGGAAAATGCGCTCGGATTGAAATGCATTACTTACCATGCGTGATGGAGTTCAAAGTAAAGATGAATGATACTTGGATTCCGGTTGTTCAACACATATGACAGGTCGGAAGGATTGGTTTGTGGAAATCAATCAAGCGGCAAAGAGTAAAGTCAACTTTGCCGACGACACCACTTTAAGCGCCGAAGGGGTAGGAGATGTTTTGATCGGAAGGAAGAATGGTGGACATTCAAGGATCAAAGATGTCTTGTACATACCGGGAATTAAGTGCAATCTTTTGAGCATTGGCCAATTACTTGAAAGAGGCTACTTAATTCGGTTGGAGAACAAGATGTTACGCGTTTTAGATTCAAGTGGTGTGTTGATTCTAAAAGCGCCGATGGCTTCCAATAGAACTTTTAAGGTTGAGTTAAAGGTTATGGAGCATCATTGTTTAGCTACCGCGGCAAGTAGAGATGAGTGGTTATGGCATTACCGTCTTGGTCACCTAAATTTTAGGGATCTCAAAATGTTGCAACAAAGTGAAATGGTAACGGGGCTGCCACATATTAGTGTTCCGACAGAATTATGTGAGGAATGTGTGAAGAGTAAGCAACACAAGAATGTGTTTAGCAAGGATGCGGGTCGAAGAACCAAAGGCTTACTTGAGGTGGTGTATTCCGATGTTTGTGGACCGATGCAAGTAGAGACTTATGGCGACAATCGATATTTTATTACGTTTATTGATGACTTTAGTAGGAAGCTTTGGACATATCTTATCAAGAGGAAGGATGAGGTATTTGGAGTGTTCAAGAGTTTCAAATCCATGGTGGAGCGTCAAAGCGGTCGGAAGCTCAAAATTCTCAAAACGGATGGTGGAGGTGAATATACCTCTAGTGAGTTTGGGAAGTTTCGTGATCTTGAGGGTATTGTGCGTAAGGTGATGCCTCCATATACGTCTCAACAAAATGGAGCTGTCGAGAGGAAAAATCGTACAATAATGAACATGGTGCGTAGTATGCTTTGTGGGAAGAAGTTGCCTAAGGAATTGTGGGGTGAGGCCGTGTCTACGGCCACCTACTTGTTGAATAGGTGTTCTACTAAGAAGTTGGAGAAGATCACACCAGAAGAGGTTTGGAGTGGTTTCAAACCGAGTGTGAATCATTTGCGCGTTTTTGGATCGATTGCATATCGTCATGTACCGAATCAACTTAGAAAGAAGTTGGATGATAAAGGTGAGAAGTTGATATTTGTTGGATATCACTTTACTGGAGGTTACAAGCTATTTGATGAGAAGAATCGGAAAATCGTGATAACTCGGGATGTATTTTTTGAAGAAATAAAAGTTGTTGAAACAGCAGGACAACAACAGCAGTTCTTCGAGTTGTCTGATCCGGAGGGTTCCGATGCCGCTGTACCTGCACCTACAGTAGCAAAAAATGTTGTAGTGAATAATGGTAGACCAGTGAGGCAAAGAGCCTTGCCTCATAGACTCCAAGACTACGAGAGGTTCCAAGATAACAAAGTGAATAATGATGGTGATTTTGTTCATTTCGCGCTTATGGCCGAATCTGAACCGGTAAATGAGGAGGAAGCCTTAAGCGATCCTAAATGAATATGTGCAATGAAAGAGGAGCTGGAATCTATTGAGAAAAATGGTACTTGGGAGTTGGTCGATTTACCACTCGGAAAGAAACCGATAGGTGTGCGATGGGTCTATAAAGTTAAAGCAAATCCTAAAGGTGAAGTAATCAAGCACAAAGCTCGATTAGTGGCGAAAGGGTTCTTGCAACGTGAAGGTATAGATTACGAGGAGGTATTCGCACCGGTGGCTAGATTGGAGACTATTCGTTTGGTTGTTGGGATTGCGCATATCAACAATTGGGTGATTTACCAAATGGATGTAAAATCTGCGTTTTTGAATGGTCCTCTTGATGAGGAAGTTTATGTGGGGCAGCCACCCGGTTTCGTGATTAAAAATCAAGAGAGGAGGTATTACAAGCTACACAAGGTGTTGTATGGTTTGAAACAAGCTCCAAGAGCTTGGAACAAACATATAGACGGCTTTCTTGTTGACATCAGTTTCAAACGATGTGTATCCGAACATGGTGTTTATGTGAGATCGGATAATATTGATGGTGTTATTATACTATGCTTGTATGTTGATGATCTCTTGATTACGGGTAGCAATGACAAGAGTATTTCAAGGTTCAAAGGGGAGCTCATGAGTGAGTTTGAGATGACGGACCTTGGTGTCATGAGATACTTTCTTGGCATAGAGTTCCACAAGTCAAAAGTGGGGTTGCTTATGCATCGAAGAAGGTATGCTCTAGATATCTTGAAAAAGTGTGAAATGGAGCATTGTAATGCTTCTAATACACCTTGTGAGGCTAGAGTTCAGCTTTCCAAAAGTGATGATGAGGATGATGTGGATCCAACACTTTACCGGAGTTTGATTGGATCGTTACGGTATTTGTGCAATACTCGACTAGACTTGGTTTTTAGTGTTGGTATTGCGAGTAAATTCATGGAGAGACCTAAGGTGTCTCATTTGGCGGCGGTCAAGAGAATCCTTAGATATGTGAAAGGTACTCTTGGTTGTGGTATTTTTTTCCCCACATTGGATATGGGTCACAAATGTACTTTACTTGGCTACACCGATTCTAATTGGTGCGGAGATAAAGATGATCGGAAATCTACGGCGGGTTACATCTTTATGTTCGGTAGTACACCAATCTCATGGTGTTCGAAGAAGGAACCAGTTGTAGCACTCTCTTCTTGTGAGGCCGAGTACATTGCGGCATCATTGAGTGCTTGCCAAGCTATGTGGTTAGTGAATCTCATGAAGGAATTGGGATGTCGAGATGATGATGCCACCACACTGTTTGTGGATAATGTTTCCGCGATAAATCTTGCGAAGAATCCGATTGCACACGGAAGGAGCAAGCATATTGAGATGCGGTTTCATTACTTGAGAGAATTGGTCGGTGATGGAAAGCTTAGATTGAGCTATTGCCGAAGCGAGGACCAAGTTGCGGATTTGTTGACAAAGGGTGTGATAAATGATGTATTCAAGAGACTGTTGAAGAGCTTGAGCATGATGAATTTGGAGCAACTAAAGTGAGGTGGTGTGTTGAAAGCTGTCAAATTCTGTTTTGGAAATTTAACAGTTTTGGCCACTTTAGTTGGTTTTGTTTGTTTTTTATTACTCTCTCATGTGTATATATACATTGTTGTAATCCCAATTCATAGTTAATGCCAATTTAGTGACTCATCCAATATTACTCTCTTCCCTATTCTCTCTTTCTCTCAATTCATCTTCTTTCTAAGTTTCTTTTCACCATTGTTACTACCTTCAAAATTCTGGTTTTATGTTTTATGTTGTTCTAACAATTATGAATCGTAGTTAGATGAAAGCCAATACATAAAATAAAAAGTAAGATAATGGAGTGATTAAATTTCTTGAATTCGAAAAAAAAAAACTTCTTGACAATAATAGATTTTGTTTTTGAAATCAATATTAAGAATGGGTTTGTAATGGCTTAGTAGCTAGCATTGTCATAGAATTCCTTCATAGATTTTACAGTGTCACTCTTTTAGGCCTCCTAACATATATTGAAAAATCTAGGTTATACCCATCTGGCCTAGGATTTTTCTCAATATCACCTTGATATACCACTTCCTTAATTTCTATAATGAGAGTGGAGCCTCTAGTTCCTCTCTTTCCTCCTCTGATAGGTAGTTTAGGATTTTTTAGATTAGCTTCTTTGAATATGTTTTGAAAATGATCCCTAACTTCCATTTTGACTTCCAACACTTGAACAATCATGCTCTGTCACTAATGAGACCTAATATACTAAGTCTTCTTAACCTCTTCTTCATGGCATCGTGGAAAATTTTGGAATCTGAATCCCTTTCTCTAAGCCACATGTTATTAATGAAATCACCAAATTCTCTCATATCAACTCTGTTCACCTAAATGTTGACCCATTTTCATTATTTCTCCTTATTTGTATTGAAGTCACCTTATATTCATCATTCTCCTATCAAATCAAATGCTTACTTCTAACCTCTTTCATACTATAAGAAAATTCTATTTTAGCTGCACATTTTTAGCGTCAACTATGACTCTAACGCTATTAATGTCGACTTTACATCACATAAGAAAGACTCTAATAAAATTATCCATTTAATTTTAATTTTAATTTTTAAATGACTTTCATGTTAGTGTTTCTGTCCTAGTTCTTAATTGTGTTTCTTAGACTCAATCAAACATTTTTATTTTTAAATCTATTTGATAAAATAGTACCATCTATTTTAATTGATGTCAAATTCACTTAAAAATTATATATTTCTTTATTAAAATTGGAGCATCAGCCTTAACTGACACTATTTATTCCCCATACCTGCAATAATTATTTAATTGTTTATATATTTTTATTAAAATAAATATAAGTGTCTACTGTAAACGATGCTATTATATTCCCGCAAAAAATTAATATTTCACGAAAAGGTTTTTTATTCCTCGCGCCAATTTTTGTTTCCCTTTAAGCTTTTTTAGAAAAAAAAAAACTTAATTGTAAAACTAATTTTTTATTAAAAAGTTTTAGTTCCTTGTTTTTCTTACCCTTTTCTCTCACGTCGACAACTCCTTCTTTTTAAAGCCACCCTCAGATTCTCTCACTCTCAGATTTTCTCTCTTTCTTTGTCAATGTTGATACATCCTTAAATGCCACAACTTTTGTTTCTTCTGTAACCGCTTTCATCGAAGATTTTTTCTTGCTGGTGATCCTCATGGAGGTTCCGTAAGAAATATCTGTTATGTTTTTTGTTGTTATTTTTACAATCTATCATCATATCCTGTTAAAACAAAATTTGTTCATGACATATATTTTTTGGATTTTTATGATAACAAAGTATTAAAAAAACACTAGTTATATTTGATGTGTATTTCATGTATGCAAGTTCTAATACTTATAAATATATATTCAGAATCTGATATACAAGGGCACACTTGGTAGAAGTTTATTTGCTAGCTTCTGGTGGTGCAGAATCTGAAGAACACTCTTTAATGATGTCTAGCGTAAACTCTGAAGTTGAAGGTCTCAACATCAAAAGAAGCAACATAATTATCTCTACACTTGGTGAATGTAAATTGGCTTTTGATGATCATTCAGAGTTAGTGATAACGCTGAAGCTATCCGTACTGCAGAAAGTAAGTTGGATTATCAAATCAGTTTGTCAGCTAAAGTCTTAGTTCACTAGGCTCAAGAAAAGTTAGCATGCTTTACGGATATCTACTCTCAACGACTCTATATACATGATCTCTTTGAAGACTCAATGGTTAAACATGTTACATAATGGATCAAGATATTTTAGTGTATCTATCTTCAACGTCTCTTGTACTATGGAGAAAGCAAAAACACTTTATCAAGTTATCTCTCCAACGGCTAGTCTTCTGCAAATGCTATATAAGTAGCTGAAGATTCAAATTGAATCTTTAACAAGGATTAACCCGATGGAGGAGTAACAAGATCATCAATTATTAATATAATCGAGTATGCAGAATTTATGTTGTAGGTTGTAATTGTAAAAGCCTTAAGATTTCTTAAACATTGAATATCTTAGAAATCTTAAGAGCTTTAGGTCTTTGTTATGGTGATTTCCTTGTACCTCTGATATTTGTATCAAGTACACCTTGTTTTCTATTCTGCTGAACATGTTGTTTAGCAATTTAGATTAAGTCTCTTGCCAAGATGCTTGAGCCATGTAAGTCTCATGTTATGTGATAAAGCATTAAAAGTCTTAATTAAATGGATTTATTGAGCAACTAAGTCTCTCGCCAAGATGCTTGAGCCATGTAAGTCTCCTGCTATGTGATAGAGCATTAAAGTTCTTAATAAAGTGGATTGATTGAGCAACTAAGTCTCCCACTAAGATGTTTGAGCCATGTAAGTCTACTGTTATGTGCTAGAACATTGAAAGTCTTAATCAAGTGGATTGATTGAGCAACTAAGTCTCTTGCTAAGATTCTTAAGCCATGTAAGTCTCCTTCTATGTGCTAGAGCAATAAAAGACTTAATCAAGTGAATTAATTGAGCAGAAGTCTTGAATTCGTGGGATTTAAGCAAGGAAGTCTCAAATTGAGGGTCTGAGCAAAAGTCTTGCACCTGAGGGGTTTAAGCAGGAAGTCTTAGGTTCGTGGAACCTGAGCAGGGAAGTCTTGAACCATGGGTCTGAGCAAGAAGTGTTGGGCCTGGGGGGCTTGAGCAGGAAGTCTCGGGCCTGAGGTACCTGAGCAAGAAAGTCTTAGGCAGAGGGTCTAAGTAAGGAAGTCTTAAATCTGTAGGACTTAAGCAAGGAAGTCTTGAGCCTTAGGGGTTTAAGCAAGAAGTCTTAGACTTAGGGTCTGAGCATTGTAAAAGTCTTATGTAGAATGTATAAGTGATTGTAATCATGATTTGATTATAGTGAAAATCTCTTATGAAGTAAGGAGACTAGACTACTCTCATTTGGAAGTAACCAGCATAAATATTTGTGTCTTCTGCTATTATTTATTTGCTTCTGTTAATATTCCGTTGCTAAGTATAACCAGATTCTAAACACCAGTTTAGATTCTGAACTTTGATCAAACGCAAATTAAGAAAATGAACAACATGATTCAACCCCCCTTCTTGTGTACTTTTTTCACTTTCATATCCAACATAAAATCCTTATCCATAAATAACAACAGAACGTTGTGTAGTTCCTTTCTCTCTCAAAATTCAGATATGTCTATCACTTCCTTCAAATCCCTCACAATGGTTGAATCATGCTTACTCTCTTAACCTTCACTCTTCTACGCTAAAACCAAATCTCCATTGGTCTCTAGCTCCGCTAAGCCTTTCAAGATTCAAAACCTACATATAATTCTTCTAGAATTTCACACTCTCTTTCCCTCACTACCTAACAGATAAGAACCTTTCATTCTTCATTGCTGATATTCATAGCACAGACTTTTGATTGGGATCAACAGGAAGAGAAAGAAGATGAAACTACATGAGAGAACCAAGGTGAACCTAGGAAGTGAAATTAAAAGCAACAAAGGTGATGGTGAGGTTGCAAGGTTGCGAGTTTCGAGGAACCTTATGAAGAATGAAAGATTTTTGCTAGGAATTTTCCTTTTTATGTTGATAGTGAGAAATTGGCAGGACTTTTAAACAGACTCCAGGAACTATTAAAGTTGTTGAGGTGAGTCCTAAATTTTTTAGATTTTTAGATTTCATGTATGTTAGAAAATTGAGTTCATTGAAAATATTTGTGAGAGTAACATATATTATGTGTAATTGTGTATTATTGATGTTATGTTATGGTAGATGAATTGTGTGTACCTTTCATTGTGATGTTGTTATAGATATTTCTTAAATGTTTATTATGCGGTTTGTAATTTATAAGCTTATGTTGTGGTTTCAAGTCATTTATAACAGGAATTCTGTAACACCCCGAATTTTAGTATTTGGCTTTATTGAATTGTTGGTATGTTTGATTATTTTTTAGGGGTTTATAGGAAGTAATTTGAATTAATAAGAATATTGACTAATTTTAATTAATAAGAATAATGAGAAAATAGAAATATGAAGAGATGGGGTGGAAAATAGAATTAACAAAAATATGACGTAAGTGGTGAGGAAACATATAAGTGAGTTATGGGTTAAAGTGGATAATTAATAATAGAAATTAGATTAAATAAATAGTAAAGATTAGTAGAGATTGAGGGTTTTGAGCAGTAAGTATCATTTGGAGGCAATTGGGAGAAGAGCTTTTAGAAAGAAGAACAAAGCAATGGTTTAAGAGAGAAGAAGAACACTATAGTAATAGAGAGAGTTTGTTTGCTGTAAATCTATGGTAAGTTGGGGAGAATTACTCTAATAATGGGTTTCAAATGCATGAAGGATAGTGAGGGGCCCTTACCCTCCTCTAGGTTTTTCTTTCTTTCTTTCTATTGTTGATAATGGTGTGTTATTGATATGAATTGGTGATGAATCTATTATGATTGATGATATGAATATGAATTTTGTGTACTAGGATTGTGCTAATTGTTGTTCATTGTAATTTGTCATGAGTATGATTGTTGTTGTTAAAAGTGATGAGTTTTGATTCCATAAACGTAATTTTGAATGTGTGAGTAATTGACAAATTAACTTATTAATTGGTGTGAATTTAACATGTTCAATATGATATAATTATTGTGTGTCGAATTTTGAGCATTTTGGCTTTTTACAAAATAGGAATTGGAGGTTCGAAAGGCCTCAAATGGTGCAAAATTAGCAAAAAAATGTTGCATACTGATTTGATTCGAATCATGGGCTTACACCATGAAGTTTGATTCTAATCATAGCCTCCTGGTGGCCTCAACTTGATTTGATTCGAATCACATATTACACATGATTCTAATCATGATGGCGAATTTTGTTCAAAATATTGTTTTTATCATAATTTGAGTTTCTATAATCTGTTTGAGGTGCGGTTTGAAGCGTTGGAAAGATAAAAGCATATCACTATCTCACAGTGATTCCCTAAGAGGCTAAATGTGCATTTAAGGGAGTGAATAAATTATTTTCCTTAAGGTGTAATATTATGTGATGGTTAGTGATGATGAAAGAACTTTTAATTGTTGTGATCGATTGAATTGATGAATACCTCATGTGGAGTGATGTTGATGTTAAATTTTGATGTTGATGTCGATGCATGCATGAATGATTGTTGAGACTTGTATCTATATTTATGTGAAGTTTTATAATTAATTGCATAATTATGACTGGTGAATTATTATTGTGCATAAATATTAATATGATATGTGAATATGTATGTTGTTTTTGTCATGCTTGTGTAAATTATGCAATGATGAGTCATGATGTAAGCATGAATATGCTATGTCATGTTGGTGGCCTTATTTGGCGTAATTGTGCATTTGTCATGCATCATTTGTGTATGAACTTCAGTTCGGTGGTGTGCTCTGGTCCAATGGTGCGATTGGGAGCGAGTAGTTGATTCTCGTATGACGGGAATAATGTAGTGTTGTTGATTCAATGGCGAGTAGTCAGTAACAATTTTGGTGTGCTCTAGTTCTATGGTGGAATCGGGAACGAGTAGCTGAATTCCATAAATGGGGATTTAGTGAAGCGTTACTGTTTCTATGGTGATGATCAATAATGATTTTAGTATACTCTGGTCTAGTGGTGTGATCGAGAGCGAGTTGGACAATATCAGTAACAAACCTCTTATGTCCAAATGAGTCGGCACCACATTTGTATGTAGAGTTGATGTGTTGTCACATTGCATATATACTTGCATTGTGATTACTTGTTATTAGTGTTATGATAAATTATGTTTGTGGTTTATGAATTGATGGTGTGTGGGTGATCGATGAATATGTGATGATGTTGTGTATTAGTTGTATGTTGTTGATTATTGTATGTGTTATTACCCTTGTTATGTTTTAGATTGTTATTTGATCATATTCTCACAACTTTCTATTTGTTGTTGCATTTGTGCTCCTCTAGGGTACAAACGATCAAGTACAAGAGTAGATGCTTGATGCTAGAGGATGAAGATGTGCCTCTTTAGTTATTTATCGTTTGGGTCTTAGTGGAGTCACTTTGATATGTAACACTAGGGAACAAGATATTTTATGTTTTCTTTTGTTGCATGTCTTATTTATTTTTAGGATTTTTGAACCACTTGCTCATCTATTGTTGTTGATATTTACACGTTAAATTTATTGGTTTTTCGCTGCTTATTTTTGGTTATTTTATGCTATGGTGAAGTATGAATGAGACTCTATTTGCCAAGTTATATTAAATTATTTTATTAAATGTCGAGTTGGAGAAATGGGATGTTACAAATACCAACATAGGTCGTGGGTTTGGATTTGTAATAATGAGTACAACTGATGAAGTTGAGAGGGTTGTTGTAACACCCCCTTCCTATACCCCTAAATAATTGAATAAATCATTTAGGCACTCAATATAAATTTCATCAGAGTTTATTTTAAACATGGTATAAAAGAGGTGCATCACATTATCATGAAATTAAACGCATACAACACCTGCTCAAGTAGATATGCAACAATGGGCAAGTCATAACAAAGAAATCTTAGTCCTAAAACCCACGTCTCAACATTTAGAATAAAAGCGGAAACATCTAAATATTGAATCAATTCATTCATATAAACATATATACATCATTCAGTTAATTCATGTTTAGAAATCATCCATAAGCAGATACATACACAAATGTATCACAAAAGAATCAAAACACTTGTATCTCCAAAAAGAGCCAAAGGCTTCCTAACTACCCAGATGTTACATATCAGAGCCAACGACCAAAAACAATGAAGACTCGCTTCACAAAAAGGACCTCCAGCAACCTAATCTGCAATGCCTTATAGAGCATTATAGAACAGCAGAAGGGTGAGAAACAATATCATAACAGTCAATGCATAAAATTATATATTATATAAATTACACATACTTCACATTCTCACCACGATTCATTATATAAACCTCAATGCACATTTCATAACTGGGCATATTCGCCAATCATACTTCTACGCATACACATTATTTCCACATAACATTTACAATATAACACCAAGCATATCCAATATGCGTCAACCATGTTTATATTAATTCATAAACTCACAAAACATACATATACATACATTCACATATACATATATATCTTCAAGCATACCAATCATTCCAATCATCCACAATTCACATAAACATTTACACTTATGTTCATTCACCATACATCGTGCAAGATGTCAACATGCAACTCATAGAGACCGACTCACGACTCTATGCAGATGCAAATGTGGTACCGACTCATTTCAACAGGTTCAATTGAAGAACCAAATGGAATCATCGCTCGTTACCGAAGTACCTCCCCGTCGGGCCTACGATGTTCACCCATCGCTCACACCCCACATGGGCACACGACGTTTCAGGATTGCTCACACCCCACACGGGCACACAATCCGATTGCTCACACCCCACACGGGCACACAATCATTCTGTAGATTCACTACGGAATCAAGAAATAACCATCGCTCACACCCCATATGGGCACACGATGTTTCACATGCGACATGACTCATGACACTCATGAAATGCACACATGTTTACAAACACACTCATGCATTCTTCACATTTATCGCATATATTCATTTATGCATTCAAAATATATGTATCACAAAACATATATATTCATCATTCATTCACACCATTCAAACATGGCTCACATTCAAAATCAATTCCTCATGCATTTCTATTCAAACTAAGCAAATGCACAAAATTGCCAACCGGCCACACTTATGCTTCACAACCATAAACTAGGATTCACGCCATACGGCTACCTACAGCACATCACAAATCAGCACACAAGCTATTAAACCAAAGAAGGGTCGATCTCCACCAAAACCCCAAGCCACAACAACACACAGCAACAGGGAAAACCCATCCTGCTACGTTCGCTACACGCTCGCCTAGCGAGCTGCTAGCGACCGTTCGCCACTTGCTCGCCTAGCGAACTGCTAGCGAGCACAAACAGAAGCTCCAGACTTCGTTCGCTACCTCGTTCGCCACAGCGAACCTCCAGCGAGCTCCTCGCTACTGACATCAAAACCATTATGTCCCAAGTCTGGGACCGTTCGCTGCACACTCGCCTAGCGAACTGCCAGCGAACACTCGCGACCTGCTCGCCTAACGAGCTGCTAGAAAGCGTCTGCGATTTCCACTTCTCCCCACTGTTCAGAATCCAAAACCACCGATAAAATCACCCGATGAACTCCAACTCATATCCAGTAGCCTTAGTCTAACATATATCGACTAATCTACGTCATCTAATCACGATTCTAACCGTTAAACAACGATTTCTATCGATTAAACCAATTTCGACCTAAAATGGAAAGTGTAGAAAACTACCAATCAATCCAAAACAATCCAACAAAAATCATGCATGATTATACAGATTGATATAATAATAAGGTTTCACACCCTTACCCGATTGATTGAAGCTTGGAAGTTGTTTCTTGATGAATTTCTAGGTTTTTCTCCATTTCTCCTCTTTCTCTTCTCTTTTCTTCTTTCCTTCCTTTTTCTTTCTATCTCATTTCTTTTCTCTCTAATTCTCACTTATACCTCTTTCTATTCTATTCTATTTCTCCTCAAAATACCTCTTAAAATATTTTCTCACAAAATACTCCACTTAATATAAAATACTAGATGTCTAAAATACCCTTTAATCTATTTTCCCCGAAAACTCTCCGAATCGGTAAAATAGCACAAAAAGCAATTAAACGTATCGACACATAAATTCCATAATTAAAATAACATTCATCCAAATAAATAAAAAAGGACTCAAACAAATTGGGAAATTCAGAATCGGGGCGTTACAAGTCTCCCCCACTTCAGAAACTTTCGTCCTCGAAAATATTAACCGATTCAACCGACTCGGGATGTGACTCTCGCATCCTAACCTTCCAAATCCAACTCCCTCTAGTTGATTCCGCCTAATCACCTTTACCAAGACGATCCCTTTTCCTCAAGGTTGTCTCAACAGTCAAATCCTCTCGCACTCATACACTCTCCATCCGTGGCCACCGAAACAATTCTTTCAAAGTACTCATATCCAATCCACACTACTCAGACACATAGACTCTATCACAACATCTCATGTCACCCTTCCCATAAATCCGAAAATCAGCCCTTCTACTTCAATTCCTTAAACTCCATCAATCTATTAACTCCAATTAGAATTCCAACCTTCTCGAATCTCATCGAGAACACCAATAATCAGTCTCACTACACAAAGCTCAACTCCATACGAAGTCCCTATTATTTCCTCTTCATCATATGAAATTTTTCTCAAACCAAACAAATACCTCAAGTTCTTAAGATCATTAACCACCTCAAAGCTCAACTAAGCCATTGAAGTTCCCCAAACTCCAGTACAAACACACAACAACAACCAACTCTAAGTCACTCATCAGATAATTCCTCTTGTACTTTTAACTGCCTTAAAACATAATTCAAACATTGCCGGTGTTGCATTTAATGTATCTCCCGATCATATCACCAAGGCATCACAAAGCACAACAAACAGTCTTGTTGGATTCGACAAAACCAACACACAAGCTGTTGACAGCTTTTCCAAAATTCTTTGAACTTTCTTCATAGTGACATAATACTACTTCCTCTCTAACACTGATAACTCAATTCTGCGATGTACAACCTGATCCTCTACATCCTTCTAATACATCGAAACACCATTGGTTACACAACCCTTGGCTCACTCACTCAAGTGTGGAAAATCCCATTCCAAACGGACACGCAGTTGTGGACATACGGCGAAAACACGAATCGCACTTACCACAACACCCAAACATATTTCATCAATAAATACTTGATTCCATGTCACTACCTCCTCGTCGCGTAGAGCACTAAAATAACTTCCAACGCTCCTAACTTTGCGTCATTCCGAATCACGGTTCTCCCGTTACTACAAAATTTAGAAACAACATTCTGCACTTAGAAGGCCATTCAAATCGTCTTCAACTTCTCGAAATGGTTGAAGGTTTACCCATACTAATCTTATATCCTACATCTTACTCTCTTTAGTAATTACCAGAAGTTACCATCCACTATTTATATGCTTAACCTCGGAGTCTGTTGCCGTAGCGCCAACACCAAACGCGAGTCTCAACCACTCAATTAATTTAACACCTTGACCATCCAATCACACCTATAACATGGGGTTCTCAATCCCGGACCAGTTCCCAA
The DNA here is from genome assembly GCA_963859935.3 of Lathyrus sativus. Classification (NCBI taxonomy): domain Eukaryota; kingdom Viridiplantae; phylum Streptophyta; class Magnoliopsida; order Fabales; family Fabaceae; genus Lathyrus; species Lathyrus sativus. Next base: position 480,111,338 of record OZ012736.1, on the reverse strand, counting down.
AATTGCATCCTTCATAACCCCACTTAACATCCTGGCTCTATATCACTTATCTTGGCAGGATAACTTCCAGACAACCATAACTAGTCGGAAACTGCCAACCCCCCACTTTCATTAGCACTCCAAATCTCATCAAAATTCAACATCTCAACACTGCCCTGCGTCGACTCCTCAGAATAATCCTTAAGCACTTGGCTTCACTCCAAACAATTCACTACACGCACCATCTAAGCTCGTAAGACACGTCTATCCCATCCGACACAATCCCAGCTACTATCAACAAGAGATTAAGGGTGATCAGTTCCTCAATTTGTCAATAGACAGCCAAAAATCATGATGGAGTATAAACCATCTTTACCAGATTATAATAGCACTTAATCACACACCACGGGAAACACATCAATTTCCACCTTGCTCCCAACCGACAATGATGCAAACAAGTCAAACAACTGAGCTTCGTCTGCTAAAAATTCTTCAACTCCTTAGTGGATAGAAAACTCTCACTTCTATCATCTTCCAAAGAAGGAAACTCTACCAACTTGTGACAACAATCTAAATGAACTCTATTAGATTGCAACCGATTCATACCGAAGATCGCGTCCAAACCGTCCAACGGTAAACACACTAAATCCATAACGAAGTCCTTACCACACATGGTCGAAGGACGACTTATGCATATCAAAGAAGTAGTTACCGACCCCAAAGCGGGCGTCTCAATAACCATATTATCATCAGAAGTAAATATACACAAATCCAATCGCTTAGCGCACTCAAAAGAAATGAACGAATGAGTCGCTCCGGTATCAATAATAGAAACTAAAAGCATATTATTAATAAAGCATGTACCTTTAATCAAACGATCCACATTAGTAGCGTCGAAGCCTGCTAATGCAAATACCTTCCCACTCGTTGGAGCTTGCTTAGGTTTAGAACACTTAGCACTGATGTGTCCTACTTCTCCACAATTGTAGCACTTCACTACACCCATTCTACAATCCGTAGCATCATGTCCAAGAACTCCACAGCTAGAGCACTTAACTTTGGGCTTCCTACACATAAAAGACTTGTGACCCATCTCGCCACACTTGTAGCACTTAATGGGACCCGAACATCCACCTCCGGACTTCTTAACAAAGTGTTCCCTATGCTTGCCTTTATCAGCAAGCATCACATAAGGCTCACTCCTTACCAGTTGCTTTCCTCTCTTCTCATTCAAACTTTTGTAAGAAGCGGAACGAACCATGCTATCTTCCTCGAAGATTCTACAACACTCTGTCAAATCCGAAAACCTTCTTATCCTCTGATATCCCATCGCTTGCCTAATCTCAGGACGCAAGCCATTCTCATACTTAATACACTTTGCGAACTCAGCCATAGCCGCATCATAGTGAGGATGAAATTGAACCAATTCCACAAACTTAGCAGTATAGTCCACCACAGACATACTACCTTGTTTCAGCTCAAGGAACTTCATCTCCTTCTTCCTGTACTCATCAGTCGCATTCACAATCGGCGCATCTCGCACCGTCCTAACCATTTCTTCCAAAGCAGCCGCCACCGCATCGCCATTACGACCATCCATTCTAACCATTACCAAAAATATCAACAAGGTTAAACAACTGTTCAACCAACACAACGACAAGACAGACACAACTGACTCAACACTGGCTCTGATACCACTTAATGTAACACCCCCTTCCTATACCCCTAAATAATTGAATAAATCATTTAGGCACTCAATATAAATTTCATCAGAGTTTATTTTAAACATGATATAAAAGAGGTGCATCACATTATCATAAAATTAAACTCATACAACACCTGCTCAAGTAGATATGCAACAATGGGCAAGTCATAACAAAGAAATCTTAGTCCTAAAACCCACCTCTCAACATTTAGAATAAAAGCGGAAACATCTAAACATTGAATCAATTCATTCATATAAACATATATACACCATTCAGTTAATTCATGTTTAGAAATCATCCATAAGCAGATACATACACAGATGTATCACAAAAGAATCAAAACACTTGTATCTCCAAAAAGAGCCAAAGGCTTCCTAACTACCCAGATGTTACATATCAGAGCCAACGACCAAAAACAATGAAGACTCGCTTCACAAAAAGGACCTCCAGCAACCTAATCTGCAATGCCTTATAGAGCATTATAGAACAGCAGAAGGGTGAGAAACAATATCATAACAGTCAATGCATAAAATTATATATTATACAAATTACACATACTTCACATTTTCACCACGATTCATTATATAAACCTCAATGCACATTTCATAACTGGGCATATTCGCCAATCATACTTCTACACATACACATTATTTCCACATAACATTTACAATATACCACCAAGCATATCCAATATGCGTCAACCATGTTTATATTAATTCATAAACTCACAAAACATACATATACATACATTCACATATACATATATATCTTCAAGCATACCAATCATTCCAATCATCCACAATTCACATAAACATTTACACTTATGTTCATTCACCTTACATCGTGCAAGATGTCAACATGCAACTCATAGAGACCGACTCACGACTCTATGCAGATGCAAATGCGGTACCGACTCATTTCAACAGGTTCAATTGAAGAACCAAATGGAATCATCGCTCGTTACCGAAGTAACTCCCCGTCGGGCCTACGATGTTCACCCATCGCTCACACCCCACATGGGCACACGATGTTTCAGGATTGCTCACACCCCACACGGGCACACAATCCGATTGCTCACACCCCACACGGGCACACAATCGTTCTGTAGATTCACTACGGAATCAAGAAATAACCATCGCTCACACCCCACATGGGCACACGATGTTTCACATGCGACATGACTCATGACACTCATGAAATGCACACATGTTTACAAACACACTCATGCATTCTTCACATTTATCACATATATTCATTTATGCATTCAAAATATATGTATCACAAAACATATATATTCATCATTCATTCACACCATTCAAACATGGCTCACATTCACAATCAATTCCTCATGCATTTCTATTCAAACTAAGCAAATGCACAAAATTGCCAACCGGCCACACTTATGCTTCACAACCATAAACTAGGATTCACACCATTCGGCTACCTACAGCACATCACAAATCAGCACACAAGCTATTAAACCAAAGAAGGGTCGATCGCCACCAAAACCCCAAGCCACAACAGCACACAGCAGCAGGGAAAACCCATCCTGCTACGTTCGCTACACGCTCGCCTAGCGAACTGCTAGCGAGCGTTCGCCACTTGCTCGCCTAGAGAACTGCTAGCGAGCACAAACAGAAGCTTCAGACTTAGTTCGCTACCTCGTTCGCCACAGCGAACCTCCAGCGAGCTCCTCGCTACTGATATCAAAACCATTATGTCCCAAGTCTGGGACCGTTCGCTGCGCACTCGCCTAGCGAACTGCCAGCGAACACTCGTGACCTGCTCGCCTAGCGAGCTGCTAGCGAGCGTATGCGATTTCCACTTCTCCCCACTGTTCGAAATCCAAAACCACCGATAAAATCACCCGATGAACTCCAACTCATATCCAGTAGCCTTAGTCTAACATATATCGACTAATCTACGTCATCTAATCACGATTCTAACCGTTAAACAACAATTTCTATCGATTAAACCAATTTCGACCTAAAATGGAAAGTGTAGAAAACTACCAATTAATCCAAAACAATCCAACAAAAATCATGCATGATTATACACATTGATATAATAATAAGGTTTCACACCCTTACCCGATTGATTGAAGCTTGGAAGTTATTTCTTGATGAATTTTTAGGTTTTTCTCCATTTCTCCTCTTTCTCTTCTCTTTTCTTCTTTCCTTCCTTTTTCTTTCTATCTCATTTCTTTTCTCTCTAATTCTCACTTATACCTCTTTCTATTCTATTCTATTTCTCCTCAAAATACCTCTTAAAATATTTTCTCACAAAATACCCCACTTAATATAAAATACTAGATGTCTAAAATACCCTTTAATATATTTTCCCCGAAAACTCTCCGAATCGGTAAAATAGCACAAAAAGCAATTAAACGTATCGACACATAAATTCCATAATTAAAATAACATTCATCCAAATAAATCAAAAAGGACTCAAACAAATTGGGAAATTCAGAATCGGGGCGTTACAGTTGTGAACAAGTACAATGGTTATGTAAGTTTTCCTATTTATGTTGTTTATGAGCACAAGTATAAAGAACGAATTTAAATAACCATGTGCTCCCCATTATGCAAATACCCGCCCATTAAAGCATTATAAGAAACAAAATTTTTAATGGGCCTTTCATCTAACAGGTGACATGTGAGACAGGGTTTGGAACATTTGACAAATATTGATTAGAGAGTTGATTTGAATAAGGCGGGAATGGTGATTTGAAGATTGGTTGTGAATGAGCAACTGGGCATGGATGGTTTTGTCAAAGTTTAGATTTATAGCATCATCTGAGAGTTTTAAGAGCTTTAAAAGGTCTTCAAGTGTTGGAAGATACCTTGAATAGAAAGCTAGGATGACATTACTTTTGGACAGGGAACAAGTTGGTAGAATATTTGACCACTAAATTATAATGTGCAACTGATTGTGGATGGTTAATGAATATGATAATGCATTTTAATTCAATAATCGTCTATTAAATTGAATTGAATAATGGTATATATAGAATTGTTGAACTCATATATGCTCTAGCTAATTATCTGAATGATGAAATAGAAGATGACACTCAATCTTGATGCTGGTTTTAATTGTTGGAATTAAACCAAAAAATTTAAGTAATTTTGAATCAATCTTGATGAACAAAATTCAATCACACCGATCGAATTCCCTCTTATCCTTCACTCTTCACTCGAGTGAATCAACCAAACTTGTTTGCAAGGTTGTATTGCTGCACAATGGTGATGAAAACAAGAAAAAATTAAATTGGGGAAGAAGAAGAGGTTTAGGATTTTAACGAAAACAGAGAAGAAGAAGAATTTCTGCAGAGTAACTATCTGCTATCAAAACTACAATTTTATTCAAGTGAATCACATTACAATAATATGATTACTCCATATTTATAAACTGTGATTGCTTGCTCACTAAGCAAAGCCCAAAAACAAAAAGCCCAAAATACCTAATTCTGCCAACACTACAAAATTAGGTTTAAGACAAAAATCTATGTCAATGCTAACTTCTCAACACTTTGACAACTAGGTGTTTCGACACCCCCACACACACTAGGCTATTCAACAACTTCCTTGTCCCTGTCGAGCAACCTGCTTCGACACAAGGAATTACAATTCAACAGTAATTACATATGATATACCTAAAAATTATGAGTAAAACAGATTACAAACCTGAAACCACAACACAAGCTTATAAATTACAAACCGCATAATAAATGTGTAATAAATCTCTACAACAACATCACAGCAACACTTAGACACAGTTTAGAGTATCATCTACCATAACATAACATAACATCAAAAATACACAAGTCATTATCAAATTGAATTTTATTTTGGTTCAAATCTTATCAAATTATGTAGATTTGACTAAATTTTAACATTAATTTAGAAAAATGTCATATATCAACCTGTATTACACAATTCATTATCACATATAATGACACCTAGTTCGCGAGCCAAAAAATTCAAATTTTCTACAATGATTTCGACATCAAATTAATGTTGAGAATGTAACGTGTATGAGTAATATTGGTAATAGTCCCACATTGGTTGAAAATGTGGATACTTGATCATTTATAAGTGAGAGAATCCACCCACCTATCACTTTAAGGTTTTGTGTGAATATGTGGCATGTCTCTCACAAAAGGTGTTGCTATAGAAAAGAAATTCTCACAATATCAATGCTCACTTTTTAAAAAACTTTCCCAAGAGCTACAAGATATGAAAGTGACAAGCTAGTTCCACCTTCTATTATCATCCGTGGAGCTTGTTGGGTGATAGGATTGAATATCTTGTAATTCTCTTTTACATAAATTGAAATTGTGATATACAAATTTATTAATGGAACTACATCATTAATGTAAGTTTAGCCTAATTTCTTGTGTTTGTTTTTCTTGAATTCTTGGTACCGAGATTTGTTGACTTGATCACTTAAAGGACATTCCTTAATTTCTTTTCGCTGATTTTTATGATTATGCTTAACTCTTATTTCAGGGAAAATGTAGGTTTACTATATTTGGTACTCTTTTACACCGAACACGAATTCAACATTGTTATGGAGACATGATATTAGTTATAGGATGATATATCTCATTGTTATTCCTTTTGAACCAGGAAGATTTGGAGCAATTTTTGCATCTGTTCCTTTTCCAATCATAACATATCATTATATTGCTTATTATTCGTCTGTGTGTAAGTTCATTCATTCAAGCTAATGATAATAATCTTAATTATGTTATGTTTTTTTCCATCATATATATTAGAATAACTTAACAATATTTAATAATTTGGAATAATGTAGCTTCTGCTAGTCTTGGTTTTCCCCAATTCTGTAACTTCAACAGTTTCAGAACTAAATCTGTATTAGGTTTTTCAGTCTTCTTATGAGTCTCCATACCACAATATTTTCATGCAAAACATGAACAAGTAAGTCCTAGATGGGTAAGGTACATTCAAATCTCAACCAAAAAAATAACTAATAATTGAAATTTCATTTATTTGATTATCAACTAATGATTTTCAACAAATTTGAATACAATAATATGATATTGTAAGTGTGATCTTCGTGTCACATATAATAGTTGATACATTGGTTGCTCTAATTTTGGATCTCACGCCTTTTTGCGATGATGATGCAGCTAAAAATGACAGTAGCTTAAAATGGTGGGAGAAGTTTAGCTTATATAGTTCAGAATTAGATGTTAGAAATAATGAATTCTATTCTTTACATTGTAGATTAAATGAGCTTTTCCCATCACTTTAAGAGATGATAGATAGAACCTTTTCTTATATCTTGAAATGAACTCATTTTCTTATTTGTAAAAAGTTTGTTTATATTTTGTAATTGTGGTAATATGGTTTCACTTGCATATGTTTTGGAAGTCATCCAAAATATCCTTAAGAGAATTCTTCTGTTAACTCTTTTGCATCCAATTTGCATAAATTGGTGGGGGTGATTTATGCATTTGAATTATTTTGTGTAAAGCTTAGTGTGATTCATGTGAATGTGAGATTCATGTTAAAGTTTTCAAAGTATTTCGAAGGAGATTCGTCGGTTAACCTTTTTGCATCTAATTTGCATAAATTGGTGGGGGCGAATTTATGCATCCAAGTTTTCTAAACCTTAGTATAAACACACGCTTTGTAATTATTTTGTGCAATTTTCATCGTACCGTCTTCATCATCTTTTTCTTGTTCATGTTTTGCAACAGACCCCAAACACAAGATCTATCACAAGATAGATGCATGACCCTGAGGTGGGCTTCGAGTCATCCGGATCAATTCTCTAATCAACATTACAAAATGCAATAATGCTCAATGGTTTGGACAATGGAGCAAGGTTTAGAAGGAGACCATGATGCAGGGTGCCTATAGTATCTTAGAATTCGTTGAACTTTCAGTCCAATGACTTTCAGGTAGGAGTGGCAAAATAGATGGATTGGATGGATATGGATTGGATTGTTAATGGATGGATTAAAACAATCCATTAGTCCATTAACAATCCAGAAAATGTTTCTTAAAATTATCCAATCCAATTCATCCAAATTTTTTTTTTATTTCATAAAAATAAATATATTTTTTTATTTTTGAAAATTTTATTTTTTGTATTTAAAAAAAAATTATTTTTTAATATATTTATTTAAAAAACTAAATTTTTTGTATTTTAAAAAAAAATTGATATTTTAATTTTTGAAAAATATCGATTTTTTTTTCGAAAAATATATCAGTTTTTTATTCTGAAAAAAAAACCGATTCTTTTCGGAAAAAAATTTATTTATTTTTTCGAAAAACAAATACGTTTTTTTTCTGAAAAAAAACCGATTTTTTTTCAAAAAAAAAAGTCGTTTTTTTTTTCGAAAAACAAATCAGTTTTTTATTCTGAAAAAAAAAACCGATTTTTTTTTTCAAAAAAAAAGTCGGTTTTTTTTCGAGAATTTTTTTTTTCGAAAAACAAATCATTTTTTTATTCTGAAAAAAAAGTTGTTTTTTTTTTGAGAAAAAAATTTATTTTTTTTTCGAAAAACAAATCAGTTTTTTATTCTGAAAAAAAAAATCGATTTTTTTCGAAAAAAAATTAAACTTTTTTTTTTCAGAAAAAAAAATATAGTTTTTTTAATTATTTTTAAAAAATAAATTTAAAGAAAATAAAAATAATCCATTGAATTCTTAAAATATGTTGGATGGATTAAATCCATCCATGCATATAAATGGATGGATTTAATCCAATCCATTAACTTATTTTTTGTGTGGTAGATGGATTAAATGGATTTTTTGATGGATGGATTGGATGAATTTTGTCTTAATGGATTCAATTGCCACCTCTACTTTCAAGAGGTTGAAATAAGATTTGGCAGACAAAGAAACTGATATAAACTAATATTTGTTCTAATTATGGTGGATATTAGCGAGCTCCAATAATAAATCTGTATAGGTTGGATCATTGAGATAATCCAACCCTAGTTTAAATGGATTTAGATTAGGTACCATAGGTGTAGATAACCCCTTCGTTTCATGCATATTGGTCTTGCAAAAAAGTTATCTTATATATTTGGTTTATGACAAAAATAAACTGCCATTGGAGATGTGAGAAACTTCAATACCAAAAAATGATAAACGTTCTCCAACACTTCAAGAGAAATTTTATCACCATAATGACAAGTTGTTGAACATGAAATGAAGAGATATTGGTGACAATAATGTCATCTACGTAAACCAACATAAAAATGGAATAAGATGGTGTTGTGAGTATGAATAGTGATGGATCACACTTGTTTTGAAGCCAAAGTTGAGTAATGGTGAGTTAAGTCTCTCAAACCAGCCCAAAGTGTTTGGAAATAACACAATTATCATTTTAAAACTCTGAAATATCCTAAACACACACCACTTGTACGAGCAAATTATTGCAAACAGGAGAAAAATCATGAACAAAACAAGTGGAGTCAAACACTCGAAAAAACAAAATATAGGGAGTTCTTAGGAAATAAGAGAAAATGTAAAATCTCATTATTCCAATACTAAGGCATGTGGCTGATCAAATAACATGTAGTGGGTATTTTTCACTATGGTCTAGGCCTAGGCCGTATCAACTAGATGTTGATGTTTCTGCTTAACAACATCATTTTGTTGTGAAGTGTATGGACAACTAGACACATTTATGATACCATGAGTAGCTAAAAAGGATTTGAATGATGTGGATAAGTATAGAATTTCCATATGCAAAATTCGAATTGTTTTCCTAAATTGAGTTTTTACCTTCAAACAAAGTGTTCGAAATACACCAAATAATTACGAACAATCCTTCAATACACACACAAATCGCGATATAGATGGAAGATTAGATTTTTGTTCTTAACAGACACATGACATATAAGCCGTGGGTGATCCGAAATATCTATATGTAGGACTTGGTTTTTCTAATACATCTCTTATGTGTGACACTAATGAGCTTGATACACATATATAAATGATGGTTGACTCTTATCAAAAAGCTCGTGATACGATAATAGAATTAAGTTTGATTTAACTGATTTCTACAAAACCAATTTATAAGATGACGAATGTCACTCTATATTATCTTATATTTATCCTCTCATGAAGAGCTTGTTCTAATCTAGATAAGCAGTAATGTTGAGACAACTTGGTTATGAAAATAGATGAGAACAGTATTGACATCCAATAATTGCAAATCATGTAGCAAACTAAGTAATCATGGTACTTGGTACATGCACGTAACATGAGCCAGAGCCCGTGACTTAGCTTCTCAGAAAAAAAAACCTGAAAACCGTGGCTTTTTTTATTTTCCAAGAGATTATTGATGAAACAAGAAAACAAATCTAACGATGGATCTTGTATATCTACACAAACACCCATATGGTGGGTCCTTATTCAGCAGTGAAGTCAAGTAATGGCCATGTGACACCACAGTAATTTCATCATCTTCAAATTCATCTTTCTCTCATCACAATAGTTTCCATTTCCATTCATAAAATAAAGATAAAGTCCATGCTTTTAATGCATAAACTGTAGGAGCAAACCTTTGTTTCACTTCCAATACCAATCTTTCTATGTATATTCCTTGGCTTTATGTGTATTATATTACTAGTTTTCATTAAGAACCGGGTGCTATACTGCCATAGTCATAAAGTTAATATATTTTATTCATTTAAATATTAGTAGAATATTATACAACTAGGTGTGTGGCAGGTAGAGTTATAGTCACAACTGTCATCACCAACTGGTTCTACATATACATACATATCAGTATGAAATGATCTTGGTCCTTGTTTTCAACTTATTTTCAATTCATCATTATTTGTCTTTTTTCTCAACTAACTACATTAAAAACTGATCTATATCCAAGTATTACTCTATTATGAGATTCCAAGTATAAAATTGCACAATTGGGCAACATGTCAAGAGTTGACTGTCTTAATCTAATACAGAAGCACATTTTGTTTATAAACAAAGTTTTTGACAGCTTGATAATATTATTCTACAAAGCTGACCTCTATTCGGATTTGAAGTTTTTCTTCATTTCTCATTACCAAAAACAAGCTGTTTACAGTTTCAGTCTTTTCATATTCTTGTATGAATATCTATCTACATGATATATCTCTAACTATTGCTTTCTGCTACTGAATTTGAAGCTTTGTATTTTGTCATCATATCAACAAGCATGAACAAAAGTTTCCTTACTTTCTTCTTTCTTTTGCTCTTCATAATTCTTTTCTTTACCACCTTAGTTTCCGGAGCCACTCTCTCAAAAGATGAAGGTTATTTTTCTTACTCACATACATATCAATATTATATATAGTTTATGTAGATATTTAACATTTTTTTTTTGGTATTGTAGTGGAAGCTCTTGAAGATATTGCTAAGACACTTGGAAAGAAGAATTGGGATTTCAGTGTAGATCCATGTAGTGGACAAAAAAATTGGACATCTTCTGTTCAAGTAAAAGGGAGTGAAAATGCTGTCACATGCAACTGTACCTATTTCAATGCCACTGTTTGTCATGTCACTAGCATGTAAATCTCTTCACCCTTCTCTGTATTTTTCTCAACTTGTATATTGGGTATGCTTTGGATGATAATAAAATCATGAAGGATAATTATTGTAAAATTTATGAATGTATGTGTAGACTCTTGAAAAGTCAAAATCTCCCTGGCACTCTTCCACCAGAATTGGTCAGGTTGCCTTATCTTCAAGAATTGTAAGTTTCTTTTATGCAATTATTATATCTTATATTTATGTATTTTTATTTTATTTTTTACTACAGTTCCATGTATATTAATTGAATAAAAAATAATATATATTAATGTATATTATTATTACTCTCAACCTATTACAGTGATGTTTCCCGCAATTATTTAAACGGTACAATTCCTAAAGAATGGGGCTCCATGAATCTCGTTAACATGTATGATTTCTGTTATTTATTATTTATTTTTTTCAGTTCTTATAATTGTTTTCTTATATGTAATAAAAAAGCTAAAGATGAATAATGATAACATGTTTTTTAACCATTTACAGCACTCTCCTTGGAAATCGGTTAACTGGTTCAATACCAACATCTATAACAAACATATCCACTCTACAAAGTTTGTGAGTTTCTACTCAATCATATTTTTTCAATTTATGTTTTTAATTAAATTTTGTAGCCATTTTAACATGAATTTCACAGGGTATTGGAATCCAATCAATTTTCTGGAAATCTTCCTACTGGGCTTGAGAAACTTACCCAAATTCAAAGATTGTAAGCATTTATTTTATTCCATTTTCCATTTACATCCATTAAATACTAAAAATCTAGATTTTGTCACTAAATTTGTTACTACGATAAAAATTTATAAATATCAACTTATTATAAATATAAATAAATATTTAACTCTATAACAACAAGTTACACTCATTTAACTCAACTAACACACAACACAGATGGACTATCCCAGCCACCTCTAAATCTCTATTAAAGAGATTAGAGCCGAATTTCATTTATTCCGTCTCTAATTTTTGTTGCTGTTAATTATATTTAGGCTACTCTCTTCCAACAATTTCAATGGAGAATTACCTGCTACAATGGCCAAACTCACCACATTACAAGATATGTAAGATTCATATTTTTTTTTATTGAATTGTAAAGTAATAACTAAATTATAGAATATTTGTTTTGAACATATAGTAACTTTTCTTTGTTTCAAACACAATTTTACTATGTATAGTCGACTCGGAGACAATCAATTCACCGGGAAGATACCCGATTTTATTCGAAGCTGGACAAGTCTAAAGAAACTGTAACGATTTTTATTTTCTGTTTTATTTTATCTAGTTTAACTGTTTTTCATCAGTTTCTTGAATTTAACTTGTGTGTTTTTCATCAGAGTGATTGAAGCGAGTGGATTAAGTGGGCCAATTCCTTCTGGAATTTCAGTTTTGGAAAAATTAAATGACTTGTATGTATGATATTTTATATTATTATATTATTATATCTAGTAAACAATGTTTCAAAATTAAGTTTGTTATTTACTAATTAGTTGTGAATTTGATGTGAAATTAATGCAGGAGAATCAGTGATTTAAATGGATTTGAACATTCAAGTTTTCCGGAACTTAGTAATATGACATTGAAAACATTGTGAGTTGATTGCACTCACTCAAAGAAATAGATTGTATTAAAAAAGTACTCATAAATTCATAATACATTGTTTTATCTATCTTTGTTTCATAGGATTCTAAGGAATTGCAACATCAATGGAACACTACCTCAGTATCTTGGATCAATGACTAGTCTAAAAAACTTGTAATTCCATAATTTTTCTTGTTTGATTTCAATTAATGTTAAATTCTCTTTTATTATGTTTTTAAATATTTTTTTTGTCGTTCTCGTATGCGGTTTTTAAACTCGTCGTTGGTATGTTTTGCTTTCAGAGATCTCAGCTTTAACAAATTGAGTGGACCAATTCCAAATAACTATGACCCCTTAAGAAAAGTTGATTACATGTAAGAATATCTCTTATCCCACAAGTGCTTCTAGTATTAAGTCCTTAAATTCTATATATTGAATTATTTACATTATTTTTTATGCAGATATTTAACTGGAAACCTTCTCACTGGACCAGTTCCTTCATGGACACAAAAAGCTGATAACTTGTGAGTTTTCTTTGAAATGCTAATTATATGATTCTTTAGAGTTCCTAAAAGTTTCATTATTTTTTATCTTTATTTGACTTATAAGATTCTGAATGAAATTTTATAACTCTTATATAGAGATATTTCATACAACAACTTCAGCCAAAGCCAAGGAAGTCAGACATGTCAAGATGGAAATGTGTAAGAATTCTCGGCTTTATATGCATTTTTTTTTACCAAAATTGCAAACCTATTTGATTCACAACCATTTCTTATGTTTCACAGGAACTTGTTTTCTAGTTCTTTGACCCGCAATGACTCGTAAGTTTTCTGTTATACATGCTGCATTATTTCTTCAATGTATGAGACTTTTTCATTTCCTCTTAAGAATCTTGAATTGATTATTTGAGATTATGCTAACTTATTTTGTCCTCTGTCATTATTCTAGCGGAAAGGTTTCTTGTTTGACAAGCTTTGTCTGTACTAAAAGTAAGTTTCTTTGTAGCGAAATTCATATTGATTACTAAGATTTCATTTTTGCTTCAACATTTTCAAAAGGCATGCAAGGAATTCATAAATGAAACTTCTCACTTTATTTTGCTTGCGCCAGCGTCGTATGCTCTACATATAAACTGTGGTGGAAAGCCAGTGACAGTCAATGGAAGCTCATATGATGATGATGGAGATGCAGCAGGACCAGCTAGATTCCACCAGAGTGGAACAAAGAATTGGGCATTTAGCACCACCGGTAACTTCATGGATAATGACGGTGGAGACTATTATACATGGTCGAATAAATCTGCGCTTTCTATGGCCAATGCTGAACTATTCATGACTGCACGAGTTTCTCCCACGTCTTTGACGTATTACGGATTTTGCCTGGGAAATGGAAACTACACAGTTAATCTACATTTTGCCGAAATCATGTTTACCGATGATCAAACTTATAACAGCCTAGGAAGACGTGTTTTCGATATCTATATTCAGGTACATGGCTAATAGTACTTTCGAGATTCGCTTATATTTAGGCTTGTTATCGGTGTGAAGTATTAACATTTGAGTTGAAATGTCATAGGGAAATCTAGTACAAAAGGACTTTAATATTGCAAAAAAAGCCGGAGGAATCGGTAAGGCAGTAAGAATACCATTCACCGCTGTTGTGGCGGACAGTACTTTGGAGATTCGCTTATATTGGGCTGGAAAAGGGACAACTAGTATACCATTTAGATCAGTATATGGTCCTCTTATATCCGCTATATCTGTTGAATCCGGTAAGCTATACTTCCTAAGTTCATAGTTTTAAATTGCAGTTGCAGTCGCAGTTGCAGTTATACTGCAAACCTTTATATTGCGGCCGCAACTACTATTGCGGACTACAGTTTAAAACCATCTTGATATTGTGATCTGATCAAACTATTGTATAATATTCTTGCAGATTTTCCACCTCCACCTGAAAATGGAAGCAGCAGCATATCTACAGGAGCCGTGATCGGAATTGTGGCTGCAGTAGCAATTGTTATCATTCTCTTAGTTTGTGTACTTCGGTGGAAAGGCTGTTTTGGAAAGAAAAACTCTTTAGAAAATGGTAATCAAAACTTTTCCTGTACCAAGAATAAAGTATTTTAATAACGTGTCATGTTATAAGAACTTTGAGACTAGTTAATTTAATTCTAATTTTTATTTTGCATCAATTAACAGAGGTAAAGGGTCTAGACCTACAAATGAGTTTATTTAACCTAAGACAAATCAAAGGAGCAACAAATAACTTTGATCTTTCCAATAAGATTGGAGAAGGAGGATTTGGTCCAGTATACAAGGTATTAATAAATTATCTTGCTTGTTATATAAGAAAAAATTTACTTTTTAAATTCATTGAATACACAATGTATCTGGTTTATAACATTCTTCAAAATACAGGGATGTTTATCTGACGGAACATTGATAGCAGTCAAGCGACTTTCTTCTAAATCAAAGCAAGGGAATCGCGAGTTTTTAAACGAAATTGGCATGATTTCGGCTTTGCAGCACCCTAATCTTGTTAAACTCTATGGATGTTGTGTGGAGGGAGATCAATTAATGCTAATATATGAATATTTGGAAAATAATAGTCTTGCTCGTGCTTTATTCGGTAATTTTTCTAAATGACCAACGGTGATCGTAATTTATATTCTGCATATTTTAAATTATGACTAAATGGTTACCGTTTTTTAATATCTATACACTTCACAAATGAAGGGACTCAAGAACAGCAAATAAGATTGGATTGGCCAACAAGATACAAGATTTGTGTCGGTATTGCTAGAGGTTTAGCATATCTACATGAAGAATCAAGATTGAAAGTTGTTCACAGAGACATTAAAGCAACGAATGTGTTGCTTGATAAAGATTTGAATCCGAAGATATCTGATTTTGGATTGGCGAAGCTTGATGAAGAAGAGAACACTCACATTAGCACTCGAATAGCAGGGACATAGTAAGTTCTACATTTAAATTTATTTTATCAAGAAATAGTTTGAATTAATTCATACTTTCACAAGCACGACTCGATCTTTGAAACAAACATAAGAGTATCGTAAGAGTCAATCAGATAGAATCTATTAATGACTTTGCCCATAGTGCAAGGTATTAAAAGAAAATGGATTTGTTTTGATTTCTAAAGTTCATGTTGCTGTATTTTTTTAATTATACAGTGGATATATGGCTCCTGAATATGCTATGCATGGCTATTTGACCGACAAAGCAGATGTCTATAGTTTTGGAATTGTTGCCTTGGAAATCTTACATGGTAGTAACAATACCACTCTTCGACAAAAAGAAGAAGCATTCCATCTTCTTGATTGGGTAAGTATTTTGTTGTTGTGTTTGTGTCATGCCAGTTGTCTTAAGAAATCATTACCAATGTAGTTAAGCACGAGATCTTAAATATAATCGATTGCTTGTGAATGATCTTAAAACTCGAACCATTAGCACGCCACACTTTTTCGCGATCTTGCTTTAAAAAGCTTGATCTTGACCACACCAGTGAAGAAAACAATCTTTCTTTTATCGTAGCACTGTCTAGCAAGGATCTTATCCAGCACTCGATCTTGACTATACTAATCATTACTATTACTATAAAAAGTTTAAATAACCACAAATAGAGACCAAAAATTGCAAAAGTAGTATCTAATTATTTCATTATTCTTAACTTCAAATTTAGGAATCAAAATTTTCATATTATGTTATTCTATTTACCAGGCTCATGTCTTGAAAGAAGAAGGTAATCTACTAGAGCTAGTTGATAAAAGATTGGGTTCAAATTTCAAGAAAGAAGAAGCAATGGTGATGATAAATGTAGCCCTCTTATGCACAAATGTGACTTCATCACTTAGGCCTGCAATGTCTTCAGTGGTAAGCATGCTAGAAGGTAGAATTGAAATTGAAGAACTGGTTTTAGAGTCGAGTGAGGTATTGGACGAGAAGAAAATGGAAGCAATGCGAAAATATTATCAAGATCATAGTATATCAATGGAAGGGCCATGGACTGCTACAACTTCTTCTTCAGTAGCCACTGATCTTTATCCTGTACAACTAGATTCTTCTTACTTGGAGAAAAGAGTTTGAAGATTATGGAGAGGAACTTCCATTAGTTTTGTCAATTATCTTGCCATGAGTTGGTTTGTAAAATTTTTTTTTCATCTTATTTATTCCTTTTAAACTTGATTGTAATAATACCACTATGATTTGTTTTTGCTCTTGGAATGTAATAATTTTTCTTATGAAAATTGGGAGTAACTTGTGACAATGAAATTTGAAAAAGGGATTTTATGAAAGCTTATGTCAAAGTTGGAAATAATTTAAGGAAAAATCAAATTTTTTCTTTTAGTCTAAAGGGTTCACAGACAATCAAATACACAATTTTCTTTTTCAATTTTACAAATCAACTTCAATATAAAAACTTAAAGATAAAAAAAAGGTTGGCAACAAATCATCATAATGTATTTTGTTAAATCTTCTTGATATTTTTAAATTAAGTGTTTAACATGACTTAATAATGAATTTTTATTAAATAATAATATAAAATTATTTTATATTATCTATGTATTACTTTTAATCTCAATCTTAAATTAAATATTTCACTTGATTTTATTCCGACTAAAAACGGCATTGATGTGTTTGATTATATATCTACCTTATAAACACAATTTTATATTAACATATTTTGACTTTATAACTCAAGGGATTGAGCTTATATATTTTAGAAAAAACATCTTTGTTTTAGTTTTTAAAAAATAAATTTTTTCTATGATATTTTAAAAATAGATTTTTATAAAAGTGTCTTTTAAATATTTTAAATTTTTTTTATATTTATTTTTTCTAAATTAAAAGATTAATTTTCATATTCTATAATATAAATATATATTATTGAAGACTAAAACATAGTCGAAATCATAATTTAAAAAAAAAACGTATCTTAAAAATAATTTTTATAAAAAAGTTAAGTGAAATAACTTCAAAATTAAGAGATTTTTTAAATGATGAAATATCTAAAATAATATTTTGAATATGAAATTTATTACTATTTATATGGCACAATATACCTTTTGAAAAATCATGGCAAAACTTTAGAGAATCTTCAGAAAATTGATGCAATGATTAGGGAAAGGATGTCATGAAAAGAGGTAGTAAAAAGGTGTGTCAAAGTTCATAAAAGTTCATGATACTTCACGAATAATAGATTGTTCAAGGCAGACAATAGACTTTTGCTATCGTTGCAACGTTAAAATTTCAAAAAACTATACTATGACAATCTATTGTTATGGAATGACAATCTATTGTTGTTGAGTTGGTTTTGAAAAATAGTTTAGGCAGAGGCAATAAGACAATGGATTGTTTAATATGACAATGTATTGTAGCAAAAACAATAAATTCTAAGTTAAAAACATGTTTATAACAATCGATTGTTTATCTATGACAACAGATTGTTGTAAAAAGAAAGTTTGAAATTTTTCCAAGAAAAAAATAAGTTTTTGAATGATCAAAATGCATAATTGTTTCTTGAGCACTTAATATATATAAATAATGAATTGCATATCACCTTAAATGAAAATCATGAACTAGATGCTTGAGATACCATATCTTGATCAAAATCAAACTTGTGAAAATTGAGTTCTTCAATCTTGACTTAAACATGAAACAATATTTCTCTTCATTATAATACATTTGTTTTCATCAAAACATCTTCATAAGAGACTTGTCTTCACAATCTCCTCATTTTCGATGATGACAAATACTTGAATGTTATTGATGAAAGTTAATGATTATTACTTTTTGAATATGCTTCCCCTATGTTAATTATCTCCCCCTTAGTTCATGAATCTTTGAAGTCCATTAGGTTGATCGAATTTTATACCTAGAGTGAAGTAGAAACAAGAAAATAACAAACATATAAATCATTCCCCCCTTTTGATATTATCAAAAAGAAGAGAAATATGGGTGAAATATGAAAGTAGAAACACATACAAGGTTCAATTATACATATGAAAAATTAAACATTAGAGGACATATCTTCTCCATAATACTATCGTATGAAGTCAAAATTGATATCAATGTTGATACTTTTTTAAAATATCTTTCATTCAATGAAACTTTTTGAAGTGTGTGGCATTCACCTTTAACATGTCCTTTTTCTCCACATTCAAAGCAAGTAACCTTCCTTTTTGGTGCTTCAAGATGTACTTACATACAGATCTTCCAAAAATCATAATATTCACCATAGTAGAAAGGAGACTTATTGTTTCTACCACCATCTCTAAAAATCGGATTTGCGGAAGCCATCTTCTAGATCTAAGGAGTAAGTTACCTATAACATGATTTGATTCAAAATGTAAGTATGAAAATTAATCTAAGAGGGAGGGGTTGAATTAGATTTAACAGTATTTTTTTTTTCATTTTTAGACAATGTTTCATGTGTTCTTATTTTTCTTAGAACTTTTGAAGAACTTTAAAAGTTAGAATGTATAAAAATAAATACTGAAAGTAAAGAACACAATGATATATCTTGGTTCCTCTTTCCAAACAAGAGTACTCTAGTCCTCTCACACTCTATGAGAGATATTTAGCATTGTTAGATCTTTCTATAAGCCTACCACTAAGACTTCTCTTACAATATTCTAACATCAACAAAGAAGCATATCACTTCCTTGATTTCAAAAATACACCAACAACTATGATGAAATTTCAATCAAACCAATTCAAATGACCTTTTCTCCACCATTCAATCAAATCTATTCTTTGTTTATGATAATATATTGTTGTAAAAAGAAAGTTTGAAGTTTTCCAAGACATGTATCATTCTTAGATGAAAGTATTGAACTAGATGCTTGAGATATCATATCTTGATCAAAACCAAACTTGTAAAAATTTAGTTCTTCAATCTTGACTTAAACATGAAACAATATTTCTCTTCTTTCTAACATATTTGTCTTCATCAAAATATCGTCTTAAGAGACTTGTCTTCACACGTATGAGTTTGATAATGATATATAAGTTGTGATCAATTTTTTTTTGTGATTTAATACCAAGAACATGCTTAGCAATAAAGTGAAATTAGGTTATAGTGAGGTTGAAGAGTTAAGAGAACGAATTCCCATAAGGATCTATGGATTTTTTTTACCATAGATGAGCCAACATTAAATTTGGGAGGACCTAGTCCTGCTATGGCCATAGAAGGCTTTAAAATTTTATACCTAAGAGAGACCATTGAGCGAAAGGATCGCATTTGTCCATTACATCCATAGTGGATACTACGAATAAAATGTATTGTTGTTAGGAGTTTGTGTAAATCCTTGTTTTATACAACCTAAATCTTGCTTTTTTATGGATGAATGTTTTTGAGATTTATGAATAATGGATTATGAAAGAATACTAATTGGAAAGGAGTTTTAACCAATTGTTATAAATTAAAGAATGAAATTACCATAAGATGTGATAAAATGGAGGAACTTAATTGATTATACAACCTCCCAAGATGTAAACACCTAAAATTAAAGGCTAGAAACACAATAGTTTAAGACATACCATACATAGTATAATTAAGCGTTGTGACTTGATATTGTACGAGTACGATGTGGTATATGACATAAATCCTTGTAATGGGAGTTGTATGTTTGTAGGATGCCTATAGAAGGTGGGCATGTCCTAATAAATGATCCAAACTACATACTCGGTTGTAAAACTTGGCTCTCATAGTGTGATAATTGGATGTTGATAATCTAAACACAATGCTCGGTTGTGGGGGACCAATATGGTCATGATCTATGAGTATATAGGGATATGTGATTAGCATGAAATTTCTATAATGTATGGGATGTATGAATTATCTTGGTACAAATTAGGAGGTATTGAGTATCTCTAGTTTTTGTTAGGGTACGAAGTTAATGATAGGCTTGAGTTAGATCAATAATTTTTATTAGTCGATCTCATGCAGAATTTTGGTGATTGGATAGGATCCCCACTAAGTTATTATCTCATGTCATGTTGTTGATGTTCTTTTTTTAGATAAACAGATGACATGAAAGAGAAAGAAAAAGGCCGTTAGAAGATGGACTGGTGACCTGGTAGAAAAATTAGTTTATTTTTTATGTGTACTTATGTTTTGATATATTATGACTATGTTATATGCGTAATAGTCTAATTGTAACTATGTTATTTTGATATATCCAGCATTGATGGTAATATCTTAATTTATTACTCTAGACTCTTAAAATACTATGGTATTATATCTTCTTCTATTGATAACTAGGACCAGAGCCACTAATATCATCTAGTTCACCAAATGCTTCTTCTCCATAGTCTTCTGCATCACCAAAGTCATCTTTATTAGTGAGATCTTCACTAGAGGTTTCATCAGTAAAGGTATTATTTCAAAAAATCTTTTCTATAGAGGATTTTTATTTTGGTTTCTACAATATTTGGGTATTCGCAAAAGTTTCAACTAGCTTTGATGTATCTTAGTCAATCTTTTTATTATTAAAACTTACATGGAGTTTTTCTTCAACAATCAAGGTTTCTTTGTTATACAACCTATAAGCTCTAAAGCGTTCAACTTATCATTACAAGATACACATTTGTGCCTTTGAATTAAATAAGTTAATGTCTTCTTTATTGTTTAGTGCAGAGAAAATACAACAAAGTTGATGGAAATATTAAATGTTGTATTTTCTATCTTTCTACAGTTCATAAGAAGTCTTATTCAATATATGTATAATATATATCCTCTTTTGAATATAGCATGTTGTAATTTCAAATTCTTCCCAATAGTGTTATCTAACATTTTTTTCTATGATCATGGTTTTGACCATCTCTTGAAGAGATCTATTTTTCCTTTCTAGAACTCAATTTTGTTATGGATTTATAGGACATGAGAAATCATGGAAAATACATTTTCTTCATAAATTATTTCAAACGGCTTACTTTCAATTTCCCACCATGATCATTTATAATGATTGCAATTTTCAAGTCTTTTTGAACTTGTACTTATTTGCACAATACTAAAAACAACAAAATGGGACTCATTGTCGCGTCTTAAGAATTTTACTCATGTACATCTATTGTAGTCATCACAATGACTAGTCTATACTTCTAAAAATTCCTTGGTGCAACTTCCATTATCCCAAACAAGTAAATGTGTAAAATCTCTAGGGGTATAGATGAGGAAACAATGTTCTTAGAATGAAAAAGGTTTTTAAAAGTTTTCTTTTTTGAAATTCCTCAACGTGCATCTAATTAATACTTCAGATTAGCAAAGCCTCTCAAAATATCAAGTTTGGTAAGCCTTAAGATTAATCTAAAGTTAGCCTAACCTAATTGTTTGTGCGACATCTGTTGCTCTACAATCACTGACATAAGGCATTTAAACTCTTGTTTTTAAATTTTAAACACCACGGTTTTCTTAATATTGTTTCTCCTTGTAACACTAAATATAATAACACAACCTTTTTTTAACTAATATCCTTACAATACTTTTGTTAAAATACACCATAACCGACAGTCGCTTAAATGCCTTATGGTAAGATACATTAGTCATTCAACTAAAATCACATTATTGATATAGGAAAACTAACTATTATTGTCTATTTCAGATCCTATGATTAAGCCTTTCTAGCTTATCTCAAAACCAGTGATGCCTTTGAACGTATGAGATGAAATCCAAGAGAGGGGGAGGGGGGATCATGATTGCTGAATTTTTCTCGCTTTTGCATAATGTTTCTTAAATTGTAATTTTACCAAAAGCAATGGTTACAATATTACTTTAGAATGAATGTAAAGTGCATAATTTAAAGGCATAGAGTAAAGAATACAAGAGATTTATACTAGTTCCCCTTATCATCCAATGGTACATCTAGTGCCTTTACTCCTTAGAGAATTATCCACTATGTTTTATATCCTTGTACAAGTCTTACACAAAGACTTCTTTACAACCATCTAGTGCATACACAAACACCAAAACCTTATGATGAGCTCTTAATCTCCCCAAATCAAAGAACCTTTTCAATAATAACAAAACACTATGATGATCCTCAAAAAATCCAGAAAGTACATCACTTTCTATTTACAAACACCTTTCACCAACATACTATGATAAAAGATACAAATACTTTAACTTTGTTGATAAATGAAGAATGTATTATGCTATTTAATGTCAAATCCAATCTTTGGATTATATAATTTATTCTCTTAATATCACAACTCAAAGTATATCACATGATTGCTCAAATTTTGTTTTAGTTTTTAAACTATTCTGATTTATGAAAGTTAACAAGATTCAAACTATTTTGAAAATGAATGTTTCTTAAAAATAATCTTTGAATTGTGTAAATGATTATGTAGATGTTTTTGTTTCATTTTCTATGTTTATCCATCATTTATACACACTTAGAAACCTTTATGAATGATTTGATATCTTTGAAAAGGTTCACTGTATTAGGGGTGTGTCCCTTACAATTAAAATAAAAACAAGGAGATTTATTGAAAGACTCATTTCTTTTATAAGAATAGAGAGTATTTCTCACATAAGCCATTTTTGGTTGAAAGTTATCTAACACCTTCTTAGGTTGAACGTTGTTATACACATTACTAGAATTTACAAAGAAAATTTTTCTTGAACTAGGTTTATTAAGTTTGAAATATCCCAATCCACTTTATCATTTGTATATCTTTGCTTGCTTAGAACACTTTCTAAACCAAGTTTCCCTTTTTCATATTTTCATATCACTTGATTTAATTCAATAATCTTTGTTTCAAGGGGTATACATTTATTATAAGATGAAATTGTTTTAACTTTGTTCAATTGTACTCGCATGGTATTAGATCTACTTTCTTGAGATGAAATTTCTTTTTCTTAGAATATAATCTAGAAATCTTTAGATATTCATAATGCAAATCATAAAATGAATTTTGTAATTCATCATAAGAAGATTTAGCACTTGATTCAAAATTACTAACCTCATCTTAATTATTGAAGTGATGTGAAACCATGAAAGATAGATGCACTTGTTCTTCATTTTCAGAATTTGTACTTGCATCATTGTCTTTCAAAGCAGTATATGCTCTTCTTGCCTTTTTATTCTCCCTGTTGCTGAATTTTTTTATTTTATTTTGGAGTAAATGAAAATTACTCCTAATATGTCCTTGTTTTACACATTCAAAGTAAGTGATATTTTGTATTGAAGTTGATTATTCATTAAACTTATTTCTTTGACCAATTTTTATTGTTTTGTGTGTTTTCAAGAATTTTTCAAATTTATTGACAAGTACTTGTATATTATCTTCATCTTCTTCTTCACTATCATATTAAGGTTCTTCTTCTTGATCACTATCATAATATTTGAATTTAGTCTTTAATGCAAGGGATATAACTTTATGTTCACATCCTTCATGATTTTACAATCGTTCAAATTTCAATTCATGTTCTCGCAATATTCCGAACAATGCCTCCAATGTCATCTTGAATAAACTTTTATTTTCTAAAATAACTATCACTTTTGGTTTCCATGCCTTTGTTAAGAATCTAAGGACCTTTAAATTTAATCCATTGTTGGTAAAGTGTTTTCAAAGAATGATCAAATGGTTTGTCAAATGAGTGAATGTTTTTCGCAAATCTAGTATCTTTTCTTTTGGTTGCATTCTAAACATCTCATATTATTGAGAGAGAGAGAGGGAGATAGAGAGAGAGGGAGAGAGAGAGTTCAGTCTAGATCATTTTACTTCCTCTACCTTCGTGTGTTAACTCAAAGGTTTACCATATTTCTTTAGAAGTTTGATAATTAGACACCTTACAAAATTTATCCATCCCTAAGAAAGATGCTATTATATTTTTTTGGATTTCTTATCATATAACACTCGAGTACAAGTGATGAAATATTTGCGTAGATGAAACAAACAAGGATCGTTGTTCTGGAAAAAAAATGTTCCTGGAGATCGTTCCAAATTGCCGCTGCGGTGGACGCGTATATGATTATGGCAGTAAGCTCTTTGGAAACAGAATTCAAAAGCCAAGATGCAATGACATTATCGTTGTGTTTCCAGAGTTGATATTGAGGATCACCCTCGGGAGGTTGTGGAATCGAGCCATCGACAAATCTGATTTTGTTCTTTGTACGGAGAGCTATGAGCATGGCGCGGCGCCACGATGGATAGTTTTCTTCCATCAAGAGGCTTGAAACCAGAATAAGTCTGAGATGATCCGAATGGTGAATGAAAAATGAATTATGTTGTTGATCTTTGATGATGATGAGAAAAGGAAGATTACCTTGAAACAAGATTGAAACGCAGAAACATAAATCAAATCTTGCTAGCCCAAGATCTGAAAAAAAATATATTGATACCATATCAAGACTTACTTAATCATAAGGAACTGAGAGCAAGAATTAATGAAGAATATGAACAAAACAGAAATGAAAGAGATGAAGATTGCATTTACTATGAAATTCTATTACATGATAATCATCAATTAGTTACGATGAGGCTTACACTCTCCTTTATATAGCCTATAGGAACAATAGAGTGTACTCTATCTGTTAAGTCTCTAATTCCTACTATACCTTTAATACAATATGCTAACAGATGTGTCGAATATGTTGTAGACACTACAAGAAAATAATGCTCCAACCACATGATATAGCCACATGAATATCATGTCGCTATAAATGGACGTTGTCACGTGCAAATCACGTCATAACACTTTTAAAATAATATAAAAAATGAAGATCACACTACGAGAAAAATTGCTTTTAACGATCGAATTAGCGACTGAAATTTTTTTATCAGTACATCCACAAAATTTAACATACTGTTATAAAGTTTTAAATGTCGCTAAATCGATCACAAAATAAAATTAGCCACTGAATTAAAGACTACAAATTTGTGACCACATTTTCGGCCTCTAAAAACTATTTTTATATAAAAGTTATTTTTTTTTTAAATTTAGAGACTAAAATTTCGGTCACTAGTAATTTTTTATTTTATTTTTCTAATTCTCTTTATTAAGTTATTAATGAATCACTTGAAATGAAATCACATGATTCAAATTAATATTAACTTATATATTAATATCACATTTAAAAATTAATTTTATTTTTATAACATAAGTCAATATTATTAAATGACTTGTATAAGAGATTTTTTAAAATATTCTTTAAAACTTTTCATTTATTTATAGCATATAAAAATTACATCATAGAGTATTCAACTAGAATTGTATGTTCCAATGGTAAGAAACGCAACACAAACCATAATTTTAGTTGTTTGATCCTGAGGAGCGTCAATTTTTATTTATTTATTAGTTTCATTAATAATATATTAATATATATATATAATTAATGAGTGGATCTGTCAGCTAGTATTTTGATGGAATATTGTCAATTTGTATAAAAGTTCTATGTTATGCTTCTGCAGATGATATTGACACAATAGCTTGCTTCTTAGACCTCTAAGCTATCAAAGATTCACTAATGAATATGCAAAATCTTGTATTTGATTTTCTTGTGATGTTGCAACTTTCCCAATCTGCATTTGAATATGCAGAAATGTGAAGAGATGAACTTTTAGAAAACATAACTCCTTGGTCTGGTATGCCTTATAAGTATTGTAGGATATGGTGGATACGATTCAAATGAGGTTGTCTTGGTTTGACCATGTACTACTTGAGTTTGTTAGTCGTGAATGAAATATCAGGTCTTGAAATTATTGGATCCAATAATCTACCAATTATCCTCCTATATTGTGAAACATCTTTAAGTAGAGACACATCTTCATCATTGAAGTTGACACTAGGATTCATAGGAATAGAGAGAGGTTTGGCATCTATGAAACTTGTGTCTATGAGAAGCTACAAAGTATATTTTCTCTGACACAAGTGGACTCCTTTACTTGACTTAGAAATTTCTAAGCCAAAGAAATATTTGAGATCTCCTAAAAGCTTTAACTTGAACATGATTTGAAGAAAAACCTGAGTTTCTTGGATCAAATTGGAATTAGAACTAGCAAGAACTATTTCATCCACATACACTAAGAGAGACACCATAGAATTTCCTTAACCTTTTATGAATAATGAATGACATGCTGATGATTGTTTGAATATATGTTGTATAATTATTGTTGAAAACTTGTGATACCATTGTCTTAAAGTATGTCTTAAACCATATAAGTACTTGTGCAATTTACACACCTTACTTTCCCCCTAACTTAGATAGGCAAATGGTAGATCCTTGTAAATTTATTCAAAGAGATCACCATTCCAAAAAAGCATTATTAATGTCCAACTATGCCAGTTTCCAATTGCAAGTAGAAGCTATGCTGAGAAGTACCCTGATAGAGGTTAACTTTGAAACTAGAGAGAATTTGTCTATGAAGTCAAGGTCGGGTTGTTGAGTATACCCCTTGGCAACAAATTTAAAGTTGTATTTGTAAAAACAGCCATCAACATTGAATTTGTTTTATAGATTCATCTACATCCAATGTTTTTTTTTGCCAGGTGGGAGTGATTGAAATGTCCAAGTGTGATTAGCCGCAAGAGCTTCTATTTATTCAGACATTGCCTAAAACCTTTAACTATAGTAGTTGCTCGATCATAAAGTTATGGTTCATAGATGGATGAGACATTCAAGATATAATCTTCATAAGGATTTGAAAGCCTGTCATATGTGACGGTGTGAGTGAGAGGATACTAAGTATGACATATATAATCTTGCAAGCTAGTAGGATAACTATGTGTTCTACTTGACTTCCAAGATTTGACATAACAGGAACATTTTGGGATAAAACTGGTACAAGAAAATCATGTTCAAGAATATTTTCTATAGGCATGATGTTTGGCTCATAATCATTTAAATCATGACTGTAGATTGGATTTGGCAAGACTAATTGGTGAAAAGGGTCAACATGTTCACATTTTTCAGGTACAAAATGAAAGGGAAAAATATCCTCATGGAAAACAATGTCCCTAGACACATGGAAAGTTTTGGATACCAGGTCATATACTTTGAAACCTTTGTAACCAATAGGATAGCCTAAGAAAACACACGGAGTTGACTTTGGTGTGAACTTGTTTCTATGTTGTGGTATGGTGGAAATATTACATAGGTAACCAAAAACTTTGAACTCAGAGTAATTTGGCAGTCTGTCATACAAAATTTCAAAAGCTAACTTACCCTTTAGAACTATTGAAGGTGTTTTATTTATGATGAAAGAAGCTGTGCCTATGCTATCGCCCAAAACTTGGTGGGAAATTTAGCATGAAACATTAAGAATATTACTACATTTAACAAGTGATGATGTTTCTTCTCCGCCACTGGTATTTGTTCAGGTCTGTAAGGACATGCATATTGATGAATTATTCCTGGTTCTTGAAGAAATTGAGTCATGGAAACTTCTTTTGCAATGTTAGGGAGTAAACCCTATTATTGTAATGTGATTCACTTGAATAGATTTTCAATTTTGAGAGCAGAGAGTTACTCTACATAAATTCTTCTTCTTCCCTATGTTGTTTTGAATCCCTAATTTCCTTTCTTCCCAAATTCAATTTTCTGTTCTTGCTTTCATCATTATTATGTAGTGATACAATCTTGCATCCAAGGTTGGTTGATTCACTGGAGTGAAGAGTGAAGAACGAGAAGAACTTTGACCAGTGTGATTGAATCTTGTTCATCAAGATTTATTCGAAATTACTCAAATTCTTGGGTTTAATTCCAACATAAGAGGCGTACCAAAGATTGCTCACATAATTTCTAGTTGAATATCCTCATTATGATTTGGTAGATACAAATCTGATTGATCCAAGTGTGGATCTTTATATTTGTAGTTTAGCAACTGGCGGGAAGGGAGCTAATGGGTATTTTTTTGGTGTTGGACCTTTTTTTGGCTACTATAGATAAGGGGGTTAAAGTTTATTTCAAAGACTTGCAGACGGGGAAGAAACGTCAGGTCCACCAGAATTGACACTCAAAATGATGTAAACAGTGAGACAACTGGCTCTAACTAAGGCAAGATGGAAGACAGCGACACGTGAGGCAGCCCTAAAGGCCGAAATTGAGGAAATGAAGAAGAGACAACCTGAGATGGAGATGCAAATGCCACAATTTTTATTCTCATAAACGAACAATGGTTTAATGGGTGGAAATCAGGAGTTTAGTTGATAATTAAGAAGTAGTAAATAAGGAGGATGCAGGTGAAGAAGACGGTTTATTTAGCAATTATTGAATTTTTTATTGTTATTTATGTTTGTGGCGTGAATATCACGTGGCTAATAAGTGTTTTTTAGTGAATATAATTTTTATTTTATTTTATTTTATTAATCATTAATTATTTTTTGTGATAACTATTATTTGAAAATATTTTTATTAATTATTAAATGTTGTATTTTATTAACTATGTATTATATTAGTTTTTATTTAAAAAAATCATGCGAAATAGAAATAAAGTGGCAAAATTTTGACAAAAAAAACCATTAGTGGTGTGTTTTCCATGTATTGACAACTTTGTGGCATGAATTTCACGTGGCTACTTAGTCAACACTAACCCACCTCTGCTCCCTTAGACGCTATAGTATATGTAAATGTGTTGCAATCTATTTTTTATTTAGCGACGTGAATATCATGCCACAACTTAGTGGTGTATTTTTCACATGGAAACCAGTTGCCACGAGTACTTCTGCGATGTGTTTCAATCACGTCGCTAATTTCATTTTGTGAAATGATATTTGGGTTTGTGATGTGAATATCACGTGGTGAATGACTGGTTTTATTGTAGTGAGACCAAAGAGGAGGCACCAATAGGTCTGGCACCTAAGTGTATTTGCATTTTTTATAAATAGTTCATTCTTTCCCCAACCATTTTCCACACATCTTCTCATTTTATTCTTAACTTTTTCTTCAAATTTTCTAACATTATTAAAAGAGATATGTATTTTTGTTATTTGATTCTCAAGCCTCGTTGAAGATCCAACTTTGGAACACTCAGACATTCGATCATCTTGAGAGGAGCTTG
The DNA here is from genome assembly GCA_963859935.3 of Lathyrus sativus. Taxonomy (NCBI): domain Eukaryota; kingdom Viridiplantae; phylum Streptophyta; class Magnoliopsida; order Fabales; family Fabaceae; genus Lathyrus; species Lathyrus sativus. Next base: position 480,081,488 of record OZ012736.1, on the reverse strand, counting down.
ATTCATTGGTTAGACGGAGAGATTAAAGACGATGAAAAAATTAGAAGGATTGATAGGTTTGTTTCGGTATTCAACATTGCGAATGATAATAACGAAGCACATCGTGCGTGGGAGTCAGTTAAAAGTGACAGTGGTGTCTGTGTTATGATGCATTGACCAAATGATATTGTTGTAATGGTTTTAATCTCTTAAATATGTTTTAAGTGTTAAGTCATTTTGTTTGTTCTTCATGTTGTTGTTTTAGGCATGTTTGTGTTTATTTTGATGTAGCTGAAAGTTGTATTAAATATTAATTTTCTTGGTTACAAAATATAAATTACATATCAAGAGTACATACAATAATTATATTGTGGAGCTTATTCCAAGATTGGAACAACGTGTTCGTGTGTGTTCGGGATGATGACATATACCACATAATATTACCATTTTGTCAGCCAAATTCATTTTGGTTCTAATACGCGTGTTGTTAGAGCGACCATTTTTTTCCTTTGCATATTTTCATTGTACCAAACTATGCCCCTTGATATGTATAGCAATATTGCTCCTTTTCTACCACCAGGAAGTTATTCTTGTACACATTGAATAATTTTATGACTTCGTAAATGTCAAATAGATGCTTGGAAGGGTTCTAGCGAACATATGAACATGTCGCAATGACATGGGAGCAAGGCATACTGAAGGCTTGAAACTTTCCAAAGTCGCACCAACCTCTATTTAGTTTGATCCGATAGTATTCCCTTGGCCTTCCCTTATTATGGCCCATTGTCTACTGTACACTAAAAGTGTGTCTATGATGGTCAAAGATTATAATCCCGTGTATGTTAGTTTTGGCAGTTTCTTCCTTAATAAATTTCATATAGCTTTCACTGAACAACTGCCTCGATTCTAATAGTGAACTCCACTTTGAACCTCTGGTGCAAAAAAATGACCCTAACCTAAAAAAGGTTGCTCTCACCAACGCGATTATGGGTAGGTTTTTTATGCCTTTGAAGACAGAGTTCATTGATTCCACAAGATTTGTTTTCATGTGGCCCTATTGTTGAGCATTGTCAAATGATCTAGTCCACTTCTCCATTAGAACATTATTGGTCCACCTTAATGCATCTACATTTGAAAATTTTATCTCTTTGCAGTATTGTTGGAACGACGGTTGAGTAAACGCATACTATGTGTTCACAAATTTGTTTCGAAGCGTCTTGTCTCTGATCTCCCACATGAAGTTCTGTGCAATATGTCTAATGCAGTAGACATGCGTAGAAGGACGATCTTGCCAACCATTACCAGGGTGTATGCACCCTTAATAGATACATGTCGGTATGAAATTAAACAAAGGTTGGTTTGTAAAGCAACGTTTATTCGGAGATTCTTGAGAAAGAAACTTCAGCCACCAACTGTCTAACCTTCAACCAAAGTGAAGGCAATTGGAAAGCTATTATTTTTTCCATCTTGTGTCAACTCCATAAGTAGTGTTCCTTTATATTTCCCGTACAACCATGTTCCATCGATTTGAATAATAGGTTTATAGAACGCAAAACCTTTAATACATGGTTGTTACGAAAAGAAGAGTCAATAAATATTATATTTCCACTTACACAAGTAACTTATGGCGTAAATGTCGACAATGTCTTCAAAATTACCACAGTTCCTAAAGCATATGTCTTAAGTGCCACCAAATATTGTGTAAGTTTTTTGTACGGATCCTCCCAATTTCCATAATCTGGGAGATATTTGGTATATCGGTTACAACAACTCAGTTTGTCTCTGACCAGAGGTATTTGATCAACCCACACCTACAAGTTTTTTCATCAAACGTCCAACATGATTACCAACACGCCTACATCCAACAACCATCCAAATATAATTTTCAACCCACTTACACATAACAACCAACCCAGCATGATAACCAACCCACCTACACCTAACAACCAACCTAACAACATTACCGAACCACATATATCCAAGAACCAATTAAACATGATTAACAAACCACATACATCCAAACATGCGACTAATTCATGTCACACTTCTGAACACAAAACCAAGAACATAAACCATACCCCTAACAAACAAATGCCTCCACCATATCTTACCATAACACCGATGAGGCATATGATACCACCATATCCTACCATAGCACCCAACCAACATACGCACAAACATCACACAACCAAAGCACCTAAACATCACACCAACAAAGTACCCAACTAATACATGCCTACCGAAACGAATCAATGTCCCAATTCAAACTACTATCTTGACCACCCGTAACTGAACCAACGCGGCCAAACTATGACGACATTGGCATCAAACTTGATTACGCAAGCGCGTCCCAATTTAGCTGGCAAGAGATGCTAGATTTCATTGATTATAATAATATCTCAAGAACCTAACATTAAACACCTTAGGTGAATCCTAGGAGGAAGCAAACTCCTCAAGGGAATCGTGGGAGGCCTCAACGACAAAGGATAATTCCGGGTTATGGAACCGGGGGCCATTATAATCAAGCGAGACATTAAAATGTGTGTACAAAATTTTCCTGCATGTAATTCTATTTTAATTAAATAATAATAGTATTTAATTTTTTATTTTACATTTTATTATTATTATTTAGTTTCTAATTTAATTATTAAAAAAGCCAATACACATAGGCGCCAAATCTACTTACGCCTCCTATGAGTGAAATAACACATGCGTCAGACCCATTGACGCATTCATGGTTCAATTTCCAGTATGTGTGGCACCTATGTTCTATTTTTAGTGCATGCACCATTACCACTGGCGCCTCCTAGTGAAACCTATTTGTGCCATGAACTTGTTGAATATCCTATTCCATTGTCGAGGAGATTGTTTAAGGCCATACAATGACATATTAATCTTGCACACATAATCTTCCTTCCTCTTTTCTACACACCCTTCAGGTTGCCTCATTAAGATCGCCAAACATAAAGGTTGTCTTTACATCCATCTGTTCAAGTTATAGGTCAAACTTCGTCATAATAACAAGCAACATTCAAATGGATCTATGCTTTACAACAGAATAGAATATATCATTGAAGTTCAAAACCATCTTTCTGAGTGAACACCCTACAAACCAACTTTGCCTTAAATCGCTTTGACATCAACCATTTGATTCCTTCTGTAACTTTGAAAATCCACTTACAACTGACTAACCTGGCTCCAACAGGTTTCTCAATCAGCTCCTAAGTGTTATTATCATGAAGAAATTTCATCTCATCATCCATGGCTATCAACCATTCAGTCTTATTTCGACTCCTCACAACTTCCTTGTAATCTCTAGGTTTTTCATCAAGGACTTCACTTGCATAAATTAAGGAAAAAGCTATGAGGTCTACATAACCAAGTTTCTGAGGTGGCTTTATGGCTCTTCTCGACGAGTCTCTTGCTGACAAGTATTCATTTTCAGTTTCCTCATCTTCATTAGCAACTTGTGCATTTTTTTCAACTTCATATGGGTTATGCAATTCATCATCACTATGCTCCACCTACTAGGAATCTCTTCTTGTTCCAGCTTTTCTCTGGAGATTTTCGTGCTTTGACAAATGTCATCATTTTTCTTGAAAGCCATTTCAGCTTCATTCAAAACTACATCTTGAATCATGATACACCTTCTGTGACCAGGCTCTAGGCACTACAACCTACAAGCTTTGACTCCTTTAGGGTATCCAAGGAACATACATCTAAGAGTTCTAGGTTCGATGTTGTCTTACCTAATGTGAGTATATGCTACACAACCAAATAATCTAAGTCTGACGAGATTAAGTGGATGTCTCGACTAGACTTCTTCGGGTGTTTTTATTCCCAAGGCACTCGAGGGATACCAATTTATCAGGTATACTGAAGTCACTGCAGCCTCATCCCAAAACACCTTCTTCGATCCTGCACTAACTAACATGCATCTAACCCTTTTCTAGAATGGTTCAATTAAACCTTTTAGCCAAACCATTTTGTAGGGGAGTACCTACAGTAGTTTTGTGCCTTGTAATACCAGATGCAACACAAGCTATTAAAACCCTCATTGCAAAATTTAAGACCATTGTCGATTATTAACCTTTTTACCTTCATGCCAGTTTGGTTTTCGACCAGAGTCTTTCAACTTTTAAAATTTTCAAAATTTTCATCCTTAGTCTTCTGGATTAATACCTATAACTTTCTAGAATAATCATCAACTATGGATAAAAATCATTTTGCACCTGAGTGTGAAGGATTTCTTGTCGGCCCCCCAAAGATCATGATGGATATAATCAAGGGATCCATGTTTTCTTTATTTACCTTTGTTAAACTTCACCCTGTAGGATTTACCAAATACACAAGGTTCACAAAACTCAATTTTTTCGACCTTGTAACCACATAACGAATTTTGTCGAAAATTCGAACATGCCTCTTTCACGGGCATGACCAAGTTGCTTGTACCATATCACATTATTCAACACAAGTTTTATGGATGTCACAACTGTTGAACCACTTATAACCTCAGCTTCAAGGGTATACAAGCCTTGCCTCTTGATGCCTCTCAAGACTTCCTTCAACCCCTTCATTACCCTTAGGATACTTTGCTCTACTTCGGAAACATATCCTTTCTTTTTGAATTCACCAAGAGAAATCAAATTCGTCTTAAATTTAGGTACATACATGATATCAATCAATAGCCTTATTGACTCATCATGGAGCTTGAATCTATCAGATCTAATTTCTGCAAAGTTGCAGGCTCTATTATTTCCCAACAACATTGATCCATCATCTTGATCACATAATTCCTCAAACACATCTTTGTTTTGAGTCATGTGTCAAGTACAACCTGAATTCATAATCCACTTCTTGCTAGAGTTGCTGCTTGAAACCACCAGGACATCAGATGATTCATAATCATCTTGCACAATGGTTGCATTACCATTATCCTTACCATCATGGTTATTCAATTGATTAGGGCCCACCTTTTTTGTATGATCCTCCTGCTAACATTGATAACATTTAATAGCAAGAGCATTACCACCATAAGAATTCTATAGAACTTTACATTTCTTCTTCTCAAACATCTTATATTCTTCAAGAATTTCCCCTTAACGGACAAATCTTCACCAACAAAAGATGGCTTATGCTCCTTTTGTTCGTTCAAATCCTTAGAGTACAAGGCTGATTGAATTTCTTCAAAGGTCAATGAATTTCTTCCATACATGAGGGTTTCTTTGAAATGAGCATGAGATCTTGGTAAAGGCACAATAGTAGAAACACTTGATCTTCATCATTAATCTTGACCTCGATATTTTCAAGATCAAGAATCTATTTGTTGAACATATCCAGCTGCTCAGCCAAGAATTTATCTTTACTCATCATGAATGAATATAAAGCTTTCTTTAGGTAGAGACGGTTGACCAAGGGTTTGGTCATATACAAACCCTCGAGTTTGCTCCACACACCCGCTGTCGTCTTATCCTTCGAGACCTGCCGGAGAACCTTATCACCAAGACTCAATATGATGCCATTGTAGGCTTTCTCGATCATCGTCATCTTCTCCTTCTCCGTTAGGGCAGCACCATCTTCTTCGATCCTTTCAACACTTCTAATAAACTCTACTAAACCAACATGGCTTATATCTTCAAGTGCCTCAAACTGAAATCATTCACGCTGGTGAATTTTTTAATCTCATTCTTTGTTAACAACATCTTCTCCTCCGCCGCGCTCACCACACCAATTTGATGGAAAATGATGCCCAAGAAAACTAAGTACGATATGTTTCTTGATTAACATGAAAAATCACAAGGTAAAAGAAAAGAGAGAAGAAGAAGAGAACGACAAATCAAAGTGGTTTAAAACTATGGATTCTTGATTCAATTACACATTAGGGAACAATGTTTATAATTGAATCCCAATCAACCACTTTCTCCCTCTAATTATGATTATCAGGAATTGAAGGAAAAGTGGCGACTAGTATGCTATTTATAGAAAAACTAAACCCTAATTTTCAACTAACATACTAAACAATTGACCCAACAAACTGACTCAATTCTATACGCTAACTTAAACAACAAACTAACATATTTCGATAAGTTAATTAAAACATCTGCATGTAAAAACAAACTTCAATTACGACATGCACATCTTCTACTACTGTCAAATCATAAAAATAACCTAGTCAAGAATAGATTTCGATCCAAATATCACTGTTAATACGTAAAAAAACGTAAATAATAAAATAATAAAATGAAGTAATATGAGGCTGTAAACCATTTATCCTAAAATAAATTGAGTCAAACATTTGCTTGCATACATCAATTAGATCCGATCAACTATTTGAATTGATCTCATGGAAACTTCATTCACCTAATCATTATAATATAAAACAAAACCTCAAGAAGAAGAAAAAAAGTTTACTTGCCACCACTACTTTTGACAAATCTCCCCATGCCAATACCTCATTAGTCTCTCATTCAAATCATTACGTAGCAGGTTTACTTTTTATCATTTTAAAATCTTTTTCATCGAATCAAACCGAGTAATTCATTTGAATGATTATAACTTGAGCTAAGTCTACGGTATTAGGTTAGCAAATTAAATGGAGAGCAAAAGCACCTTGATATTACTCAAATATATTATTTAACTTTTTTGACAATATGTACATTGATATTAATCTTATACATACTTTGATAAATTTGGCATATGAATTGGTCGTAAGAGGTGTATATAAATATGAGACACTTCCTTAGTTTCCAAACACAAAACTTTCTAATTCTCTTTTAAGTATAATTAGCAAGTTAATTATGGCTTCGTTTTGTTCCAGCATGAGTAGTAATTTGATTATTGGTTTTTTTCTTTTGGTTCTTGTGTTAATGGGGAGTGCTAATGCTTCACTTTCGAAAGATTATTACTATAGTTCATGTCCAAAACTCTTTGAAACTGTCAAGTGTGCGGTTGAATCTGCAATATCAAAAGAGACTCGCATGGGTGCTTCTCTTCTGCGTCTGTTCTTCCACGATTGCTTTGTTAATGTAATCATTTTTTCAATCCTTTTTTTCTCGATATGGACATATTATAAGAATACAAAGAGATATATATTTTGAAATAATTTTATTTTTATTAATGTGACATTTAATATGAGATTGAAAAAGTACTATTTGTTATGATTTTAGGGATGTGATGGTTCGATTTTGCTCGATGATACATCAAGCATCACGGGGGAGAAAAATGCAAATCCGAACAAAAATTCTGCGCGTGGGTTCGAAGTAATAGATCAAATTAAGTTAGCAGTGGAGAAAGTATGTCCAGGTATAGTCTCTTGCGCGGATATTCTTGCCGTCACTGCTAGAGACTCCGTTGAGATAGTAAGTATTCGCCAAAATTGCATCATAAAAATCTTATTAATACATTCACATGCATGAACATATAATTATAGGGATTGATTATTTTTAAATTTCTCTAGCTTGGAGGTCCAAGTTGGGATGTAAAACTCGGAAGAAGAGACGCTAGAACCGCTAGTCAATCGGCTGCAAACAATGGCATCCCAGCACCAACTTCAAGCCTCAATCAACTCATCTCAAGATATAATGCTCTTGGTCTTTCCGCAAAGGATTTGGTCGCACTGTCTGGTATGTTACATTCACTATAATTTCATCAGGACCGTCTTTGAAGACACACTACTGAATAGAGTCCAAAATTTGTTGCGGTTATATGTTCTAAACTATTTTAAAATGATGATATTTGGATTAGGTGGTCACACAATTGGACAAGCAAGATGCACAACATTTAGAGGCCACATTTACAACGACACCAACATAGACACTTCCTTTGCTCGCACAAGGCAATCCGGCTGCCCTAAGACATCCGGGTCAGGAGACAATAACTTGGCGCCCCTCGATCTCGCGACACCAACTTCCTTCGACAATCATTACTTCAAGAATCTTGTTGATATTAAGGGGCTACTCCACTCTGACCAAGAACTCTTCAATGGTGGATCCACTGATTCCATAGTGCGTGAATATAGCATGAACCCAAACTCTTTTTTCGATGATTTCGTCGACGCCATGATCAAGATGGGAGACATTAGTCCCTTAACTGGATCAAATGGTGAGATAAGGAAGAATTGCAGGAGTGTGAATTAATCAAGTTGAATAATGTTGTATTGAATACATGTATCTTTTTATTTATATCTATGGCTGGATGCAGCATATTCTATTTTTATTTGAGTTTTGTTGATTGTGTGTTGTTTAGTAATATATAATTTCATATTGTATTTTAATTAAGTCTTGTTTGACTTTTTATTTAATTAATCAAAGTTTATTTCATGCGAAGTTCATTTGTGACTATTTAGTAATACCTAACTACATTGTGTTTTGTATTGTAGTTATTTAAATATTGATTTATTGTGAATTTTATTTTATGTTTCATAAACAGCTTGGGAAGGTTTTAAGTTTTTTAATAGATAGCTAAGTCAACGTTTAACAAAAATATATATTAATTCTGTAAAATGATTAAAAAAATTAATTTATTATTTCTTTTTACTTGTTTCTATTTATTTATTTATTTATTTATTTATTTATGTGTTTGAAACATTTTTATCTTTTCTTTTTCAATGAAGGGTCTCTCTAGCACGCACTAAGATTGAAAATATGCTAAATTGAGTTAGACTTTGCAAATTTTGAGCCTAATCTATTAAAAAAAATAAAAGCTTAAATTGACATATGGTTTATTAAAGGTTCATTTTCGGTATGAGTTTAGCTTTTTCAAAGGTCTCATTAGTCTAATAGCCTACTTAAAAAACTTATATCATTTGAACATATGTAATCAATTAATTTAACTAATGTTTAAATATACTAGAGAATCAAAACTACAATGAGACTAAATGTTTATTTACATAAATTTATTTGAGATTACATAGAAGCATAATTTTTGTGAGATTATTTATTTAGGAAAATTTGTGAAAACAACTTATGACATTATTCATAAGATTTTTTCAACTTATTTTCACAAGTTCATCAAGATAATTAAACTTTACTTTTGTATTTTAATATAAAATACAAAATAAAATATAAAAAGTAATATGTTTATTTGTATTTATTAAAATAGATCGGCCTAATAGTCTTAAAATACTTTTTATGGCATGTAGCCTAACCTACTTAATTAAATACTCATAAAAAAGCTTAGGCCTTTTTTTACTTTAAAAAAAGTTTGACCTTACTTTGACCTGTATAGATTATGTCGTAGACCCCAATTAATTGGTCTGACTTATTCCCACCCTTATCTGCCACAAATGAAAAATGAACTAACATTAAGCACTAGAACTTCAATAAAAAATAGATGAATTCAAAAAATAGGGTTTCAACTATTACTACTCTATAATCAATTTATTTAGGGATATATATATTCCTAAAACGAAAATGGATTAAGATATTTATTGGTTAAAAGCATTGAGGTATTTAAAATAGATTAATATTCTTAAAAAGAATATTAATTATTAGTTAATATTTTTTTAACTACCATCAGAGTCATGAGATAGATGTGAAAGAAGATAAAATTTATAGGAATCCAAAATTTATTGCTTTGAAGTCTTAAAGCATGATGACAGACGCCTAGATTTTGCAACCTAAAGAATCTGATGAGGAGGATTTTGAAGAAATATCATAAGATGATAAGTGTTCTCTTATCTTCAAACAAGTGCAACGCTTATGGAGCTGAAAGATAGAAGAATCAATTCCTTTGCAAAGAGTTCAAGGACACTAAAGATCCTAGAGACAAAAAAGTTAGAAAAGAAAGTTATTTGTTATGAATGCAAAAAACCTCAGAATTTTAGAAATGAATATCACAAGTTAAAGAAAGAGAGATCCAAAAAGAATGGATCTAGAGAAAAGACAAAAGGATTCATAAGCATACAAAATCAATATGATGCGTCCTATGGTGAAGATAAAGAATAATGATCTCAACATCTTCCGGTGTGAAACATGACAACACAACAAATGATAATTGTGATGATGATGGTAAGGATGATGATGGTGGTGGTAGTGGTGATGATGACCAAAACATATTTTCTTACTTATCTTGTGAAAAAAATGTTTCTATATATAGTGAACTAATTGGTTAATTCTGAGAATGAGTCTCAAATATAAATGTATCAAAATGATCTATGACATGTCATTAGAACATCACAAAATTTTATAGAAAGATATTGATGTTTTAACAAATAAATATATTGTAAACATCAAACATCTCAACCTTATAGAATGAGTGTATGAGATTATTAAAAATATGAAGAGGCTTTTCAAGAGTTACTGGCCAATAATATCAACAAACGCAAGATGGCTTCTTTGATTTATGGCGTAAGCATGGGTAATAAGAAATGATTAGGATATGTTGATAAGCCAATAGTTAACACTCATGATCCTAAAGTTCTTTTTATGGATCTATGTACTTGCAAGTATAGTCAATAAGTTATCCAAGATGATAATGGTAAAGCTTATGGATAACAAATATACAAATCAACTAGTACCTACTTAGTTTTAATGATGACAACACTTGAAGTCGAGTAACTGCTAAAACATAGCTTCAGCGGTCAAAGATGCAAACGATGGTTGATTAAGCTATCCTCCTGAATCAAGCTAAACATATGTTTAAAGTCAGCATCGTAGTCCAGCAAACTCAAAATGAAGACTTAGGTTTCAAAGATCACCAATTGTTTTATCCTTTCAAGCTCTCTAATGATGGTAATTAAGTTGAAGATATCTCAAGCCCCGTGATCGGTGGATTTCAATTGTGTTTTCAAACGCTGTTCGTTGTTAATTTCGTAATGTTTTTATCTGTTTTTCGAAGCTTTAGTTGTTATTATCTGCATTACTCGTAGTTGTGTGTCTTCGAGTCTTATTTTTAAGTTTATATTACTTTTGCCGCTGGTGCGTTTGATTTGGTTTCTTTTAGGGTGTTTTTGGCAGGAATGGATAGCACGACAATCGCACTGCTTTCGGAGGCAAAGAAAAGTCGGAAAAGGGAAGTCAGAGCTACAACGCGGGTACCCGTGTTGCACAACACGGCCCGTGTCATGGAGGACACGGTTGGCAGACACGGGTAGACAAAGCAGAAGAAAAGGAGACTCAGACTTACAGCACGGGTGCCCGTGTCATGCAACACGGCCCGTGTTGCAACCCTTGAAGATGAGACACGCCCTGAAGAAGTCAGCAGCCTGACACGGCCACCCGTGTTGCACAACACGGCCCGTGTCAGGGCCACTGAGAGTGAAATTTTTATGTTTTCTGTTTTTTTGCTGTCAGACCTATTTCGAAGGGCATTTGAGACATTTCGCGATGTAATTTGAATTTAGATATAAGAGGCACATTTTAGAAAGTAGGGGACACTTTTGAACTGAGATTAGGATTGACAACTGAGAGGAGAGTTCGGCTGGAAAACAAAGGATCGATCAAAAGCGGAAGCAATTGATGATCCAAGGATTTCAACTTACATTGTAATGATCTTCTCCTTTTCACTTCTAATTGCTTTTATGTTTACCAAGAACATGAGCAGCTAAACCCCAAGTTGTTAGGGGGTGGTCCTAAGTTGCATGTAATGACTTTTGTGTGATGATTCTATGAGAACTATGTTATTACCTTTATATATTTTATTTTGCATTAATCTTAATCGTATTCATATTGGAAAGTAGAATTCGAATTGTGCTTAGGCGTTAGTCTGGAAAGTCAACCTAACACTTTTGCAAAATAGTATCACGGTCGATATTGCTTAGGAATGAGGATATCCCGTATCATGTATTTTATGGTCGGAACTATTGCTTGATGCTTTTCATGGACACTGAGGAATTAGTGTACAGGAAACTCATCAAAGGGTTTTCATTAAGGAATTAAGAAAACTAAATTGGCCAACTGATGAATTAAGTTAATAACTAGTACAGCAGGATAATCATACAGAGTCTTTACTCGCATCGTCTCCACTCCCCTAACACTGTTCTTAGATTGATTCATAAGTCCTTATTTACTTGTTATATTACTCTGCTACAAAACAAACCCCTAGACCTTTTGTTCATTTGAATCCTAAAAATTCCGTTAATTACTACGCAGTCCTCGAGATCGATACTTGGGGCTTTTCCCTTATTCCTACAATTGGTAAAAATAGTACACTTGCTATTTTCCCGATCACCCCGCCAAGAGGGTTAAAAGTTCTTATGTGATGCTAAATTCAAAAATAATAATGCCAAGACTTGAAACTTCAGAGTGCAAAAGAGACAAAGTGTGAAACCTCGTCAGGTCATGTTTGACGAAGTGATCTATGTCTTGTAAAGACACAAGAGCATTTTTTGAAATATTATGGCTAAATACCACCCCTCTCCCCCCCCCCCCACACACACACACATACACCCCCCCCCCACACACACACACACACCATCCACCAATACCCCCTACACACACGCACACACACAAACATTGAGAAACCTCTCACATTTTAAAATAAATCACCAGAAAATGTTTTTGAGGCCTAGCCAGATGATTATAAGAATGTCTAATTGATTATGGGACTTTTCTAATTTTTCTAAATGATTATACTTATAGTTTAATCGATTAGATAATGTGTAATCAAGTCTATAATCAACAATGATATTCCCTTAATGATTGGTAACAGATCTCTATCAAAGTTTTCCATTTTGAGCCATAACAAACGATTATTTGAGGTGCCTAATCGATTAGGTGAGTTAATTGGCCCATGGATTGTTTCCAATTTTACCCCACATCTTGACCTATAAATAAAGAGCTTCTCTAGCACTTTTAAACATACAAAAAATGTGAAAAACTTCAATTTTCATTTCTCTCATGACCTCTCTAAATCTCTCTTATTTTTTAACATATTTTTGTTGTAGTGCTTTGGGTGTGTTCTTGAGTCTAGTGAGGAATATTGTTCTGGTTGAGGACAAAATTGTAAATAGGTATGTTTTCTCCTTTATTTTCATCTCATTCTATATTCTCTCTTGTGTGCATATTTGATTATTCTAGAGTAAAGTTTCTTCTTCTTCATCATTAATAGCACCCAAGAGAACATACACCTATGAAGCTTCCTCCTCCTACCACTCTAAATTTTCTCAACCCAAGAGCAAGAAACCAACTTCAATCATTCCTACATTGAAAGAAAATATCTTCCGAGGTTGTGGTTTTCTTCAAGATTTTGAGGAAGCTGGCTTGAAGAACTTCATCTTTGAAGTACCTAAAGAATGATTTCCCACCTTAGTGAGAATATTTCATGCCAACCTCAACTACGTAGATGGGATTCTCAACTCTGAAGTGAAGAAATACAAAATCCAGTTAAGTCTTGAAGAACTCACACACATCTACACTCTTTCATATAATGACACACCCTATGATGATAGTGAAGGAGGTAACCATTTTAATGTTGTAGAAGTTGTTATTTCTTTTCTGGATGATCCAACCTCTATAATTCCTACTCTCTTCACCGTTGGCATAATATGCTCATATATTTGCTTAATTCTCTATGTGGTAAATCATGTCCTTTTCTCAAGAAAAATAAACTCTAGCCACATAAAAAAAATACGACATGGCTCTGGTATGGTTTTTGGCTAATAAAGTTGAGAAATTTTTGGTTAATGTAGTGATCCATCATATGGTGAGGAGAAAAATCTTGGAGAAAACTGGCTTAGATGTAAAGGAGGAGGACAATCAAGAATAAGGTACTAATTCACCTACCTCCAAAAGCACCACCAAGAGCATATTCCCAAGAAGAAAATGTGGAGGACTTTGACATCCCTTCTACTTCCTCTTCCAACAATATCCTCAACAACCTCCTCCCAAACCAACAAGAAATGAAATTGAAAAATAGGCTTCCAATTATTACTACCTTATAAAATCAATTTATTTACTGATAAATGATTTTAAAAAGAAAATGAGCTAAGGTATTTTTTGTTAGAAAAGTATAGGTATTTAAAATATAAAAAGAACCATCATATTTTTCTTTATGCCTAAAAATCCACATAGAACGAATAACATTTGCATCAGGTGGCCGGGGCACTAAATTCCACGTCTTAATTTGAATAAGATCATTGTATTCATCACCCATAGCCATTTTCCAATTCGGGTCGTTTAGTGCTAACACGGGGTTACAAGGGAGAGGAGACTTTGTGACTTCGGTGTGGAGATTGATGTATTTTTTGTTGGGTTTAAAGATGCCATGTTGGGTCCTCGTAACAGGTTTGTTGTCAGAACTAATGGTAGGTTGGTAAATAGCAGGAAATGGTATATTTGGTGGAGTAGAGGTGGAAGGAAAAGTTTGGTTCGGTTGAGAGGTAGGTTGGTCTGAGGTAGGTATTTCAGTTTGGTGTGTTTGGTTAGGTTGGGGTTGTGGCTGAAACGCGGAGGGAGTTGGGGTCGGTCCTAGTTGAGCAGGTGGTGGATAGTTTTGTTGAGTGATGTTTGGTGTCCTTGGACTTGGGCTAGTTTTCGTGATAAGGTGATTTATGTAAGGTGACACTTCATTATCAAGAAATTGATAATTGTTTAGATTAAGAGTGTGCAACTTTGAGAAAGGAAATTCTGACTCATTAAATATGACATGGCAACAAATAATGATTTTATTTAGGGATAGGTCATAGCATTTGTACCCACGATGATTTGAAGGATATCCTAAGAAGACACATGGGGTGGAACGATATTGGAGTTTATTTATAGTGGTTGATGGAAAGAGAGGGTAACATAAACAACCGAAGACTCATAGATGGGTATAGGATGGATCTTTTTGAAAAAGATTTTTGAGAGGTGATTGATATTTCAACTTTTTATTTGGTAAAATATTCAGTAGATAAGTTGCTATTTGGAGAGCATGGTGCCAAAAATTTGGCGGTAAAGAAGCATGAATTAGTAAAATCCGAATTATATTATTAATAGAATGGATTTTTCGTTCAGCTTTGCCATTTTGAGAAGAAGTACGAGGACACGAGAAATGAAATGAAATTTCATTTGCTTCATAGAGTTTTTGAAAGGGGCCATTGACATATTCTCTACCATTGTCACACTGAATAGTTTTAACTTCCCGATGAAATTGAGTTTTAATATATGCTCTTAAATTTTCAAAAGTTGGAAAAACTTGTGATTTGTGTGAAATTGGGAAAGTCCACAAGAAATTTGAATAGTCATCCAAATAGAGCACATAATACTTATGACCAGAAGTACTCAATACGGGAGATGTCCATATATCACTATGTAATATATTAAATGGCATAAAAGTGGAGTTATGTGAGTCAATAAAAGGCATTTTAACATGTTTACCAAGAGGAAAAGAATGACAAAAGGTTGAATTTATTTTGGAATTAGGAATACAATTATTCATTTTATTTTTTCTAAGAGAATCTAAAATAGATGCTCCCAGGTGACCCAAACGGTCGTGCCAAACAGAAGTGGATAAATCTGCAAATTCGGAAGAAAAAATAGTCTTATTTTTTGTTATGTTGGTGATAGGATATAGCTGGCCTTGACTCTCACATCTCATTAGAACCATCACCTTCTAAAAATCCTTCATAGAAAAACCAAATGGATCAAATTCAACAGAAGCATGGTTATCGGTAGTGAATTTTCAAACGGAAATTAAAATTTTAATTAATTTCGGTGCAGGAAGAACAATTGATAGAGCTAGTGGAGGATGAGGGGGAGGTAAGTTAGCATTTTCAAAACCATGAATCGGAACAGAATGGCCATTTCCTACGATAATACTATTATTTTTGCTCAAATTAAAATAAGATGAGAGATTACCATTTGTAGATGTCATGTGAGATGTTGCTCCAGTGTCCATATACCAGGATGGGTCAGACTGAGCACGATGTAGAGTGTGAAGAGTCCCTTCAATATTTGTTGGGCTTGGTTCAGTGGCAGTAAAAGCAGCAGGTTGGGATTTTGTTCCAAGAATACCAGATTGTTGATATTTTGGGCCAGCATTGGGTTTAGCCCAATAAGATGAGTAAGGGCATGGAGGAGGAGCCCAAGGGTAATGTTGCCATTGTTGTTGCCAAGGAAATTGTTGCTGCCATTGAGGATACTGACCACGTCCACCACCGCCATAGTTCTAAGATCCACCCGAGCCACTGTCGTCGTTATAACTACGACCACCTCTACCGGAGTTCTTCCCCTTGTTACCGCGGTTATTGTTTCTACCCCAATTGTTGTTGTTGCCGAGATTGATGTTATTGTTGTTGTTGAGAGAGTGTCGCGCGGGATTGGCAGGAAAGGCATGGGAAGATGAGTTCGCATCTTTTGATTTTATGAGTAAGGTTGTCGAAGATGATTAGTTGTCGGATTCGCGTGCAACTCCTTGAATCATGGTGGATTCTTCTAATTCCAACCGGGATTTTACCGTTTCAAACGTCAGCAAGGGATCGTGTTTCTGGGTGTATGTAATGAATCCTGCATATGAATCTGTCAATCCAGAAATCATCTTCAACACAAGATGAGTGTTATTGATGGGAGAATCAACATTTGCAAGTTGATCTGCGAGGAGTTTCAGGCAATTGCAATATGCTTCTTTTGACGGTAAATCTTCCAAGTGCGTGTTGGAAAATTGATGTTCGAGGTGGACTGATCTCGAATTCTTGTTGTCTTTAAACAAAGCCACAACTCGGTTCTACCAGCTTACGACGGTGTCGTTAAGCACCAGGATGAAGCTGAGAATATCCTGGGTAACGGTGGCATACATCCACTGCAGAACAACCGCGTCGAGACAGTTCTAGAGGTTGGGATCATTGGTCTTTGTTTGTGCCACTTCTTGTCGGGTTGCTTCATGAGTGGGAGGCATTATATGATCAAGTACGTTGTGGACACGCTCTTGAACCTGAAACAGGGAAGACCAAGAAAGGTAGAGACTTGAATCATTATCCAACATGATGGGAATGATGGTTTTCATGTTGGTTATTGCAAAGGCAGAGTGAAATTTACGAGGAGATGTTGTTGTTTCGATTCTGGTTTTATCATTTGAAGGCATGGTGAAAGAATGAAGGTTAGTTTGGAGTGGAAGAATAAGGATTCAAGCTGTGACGGCTACAATTTGGTATGGATCAAACCTAGCTGATACCATATAGGAAAATATTTCCATGTCTGTTATTGATCATCAACATGTGATATATACAGGAATTACAATTCCACAATTGGAAAACTAATCATGCCTAATTATGCCTAATCAATGTAAATATTATTTGACTTTTATCTCATTAGTGTACAATATTTATTCCAAATATAGAATGTATGTTGTCATGTTCTGTCACTAACTGGTAATACTTGGAGAATTTGTCTCAAGTATAAATGTATAACAAACAATATATGACATGTCATTAGAACATTACGAAATTCTAGAATAAGATATTGATGTTTTACAAAAATAAAAAATGTCGTTCTAAAAAAATCAAACATCTCAATCTCATAGAGTGAGTGTATGCAATTCTAAAAAATACGAGAAACTTTTCATGAGTTAATGGCTAATAATATGAATAGAAGAAATATGTGTCCTTTGATCTACGGTGTAAGCATGAGTAGGAAAAAATGACTAGGATATGTTAAATGAGCCTCTTGTTAACACTCATGATCCTAAATTTCTTTGTTCTTATTATTTCAAAGGAGGTTTGATGACACTCTGTCATTACGTAATTCTTATCAGAATTTGTTATCGATTTGATTTTTTTTAGTTAATCAATAGGAAATTGGAAAAGAAATGGCCAATATTTGATCAATTGAAGAATAAAAGGAGAAAAAAGGAGACTTTTGGAAGGGTTCTAATTTTCATGATAAAAAGTAACGGCTAGGAGTTCTCAAGTGCGATTTTAGAGATTTTTGGAGCCATTGAAGACATTATTCTTTCTTGATTGTCATAGTTTCCTCATCGAAAACCATGATATTTCATTATTTAACTATGAGTAGCTAAATTTATCTTGATTAGGTATTAGAAGATGAACTTGATTTTTGTTGAATTATATGATTGTTTGATGTTATTTGAAAGTTTTGATTTTACAATTGTTATTCAATTGCTTTTATTTCTAATGCTCTTTGTATGCTGACTATCACAAAAAGTGACATTAGATAAGTAGGAATTATTGACCATAAGTCTATCGGTTGGACATAGAGCAATTGTTCAACTTAGTAATTAACTAGGATTAGGTAATTATTAGTAGTGGTTAGTGTAGGAGCAAGCTTCAAGCCCATTAATGTTTTGATGAGGACAACAAGAACAAGTTTTCTACGCAACATAAACTACACAAAAAGTAAGAGAATCAAGTAAACAACAAGGACATCAAAGATCAAGATAGTACTCTCGCATATGTCTACTACGGATCAAAGCTTCTATTACAAGCTTCAAGTAATGGCGATGTTCAAAACAAAGGTATAACAGATATTACTTAAAAATATCTATACAAGTGTTCATAAATTCACATTTCATTTCACATATACCACAAACATTTTTAAAACAAGTTTAAGTTACTCACTCTTGTTAAAAATAATTATTTTCTGAAAAACCTTCAGTGTTAATCGATTAACACATGTGGTTAACCGATTAACACATTTCAAAATTAATTTATTTGTAATTTTGTTACAGTGTTAACCGATTAACCTATATGGTTAATCGATTAACATGTGTAAAATTTGAATATTTTTAAACTTTGTAAGGTGTTAACCGATTAACCCATTTGGTTAACCGATTAACATTGAACCAGCAAGCAAAAATCGCAGCTTTTCATGAAAATATGCATTGGTTTCCGTTTTATTTTCTGACTGTTTTTTGCTGCACAAAATCACACCCTTTTGAAAAGGTTTTTGATCATTATAAATTGTTATCAATTTCAAAATTCCAATTAACCTTCAAGAAACAAAATCATTCAAATTACTCATTTTTCTTCATCCTTCCAATTTTCATTTTAAGTGTTCAAAAAACATTTTTTGAAAGAAGCCTTTGAATAAACTTTCACACTATCACAACTTCCTTTCACAAGAACACTTGTGTATTTGTTTTGAGTAATTTTTGTTTTAAGAAGAAGATCGATCGTGAAGATTGATAAGAACATTCTATCAAAGATTTCAAACATATCTCAAAGATCATTTTTGTATTATCTTGTTATCCAGGATTGTTGGAAACAAGTGAAGTGTTTGAAGAGGATTGTTCTTCATTCACTTGGATTACCTATAGATTAGATAGTAGGATTCACCATTGTTGTGATTAGGTTGTGCAATAATTCTAAACTATAGTGAAATTCCTTTCGTGTTGAAAGGGGAGTGGAGTACTCTCGGAGTGTGAGGGGAACCACTATAAATTTATTGTGTCTCTTTTTCTTTCAAGTCATTAACATCATAACCGGAAAAAGAACCAAGAACCGTAAAATATTGCGAATAAATTTTCAAAATCTAATTCAACCCCCCCCCCCCCCCCCCTCTTAGGCGCATTTACAAGTAACAGTTAGAGAATTAAAGCATATACATCGCCTAGTTTTACATTGAATTATCCTAAGGAATTAGTGAGTTGTACAATAAGGAATTAGGTATAATGGTATTGTTAGTTCACCTTAACATTATAATTCAATTCAATTTAAGTAATGCACAACCATCAACAGGAAAAATTAAAGGTTTCAAATAAGATCTAATCGTTTTTTCATCATCTGAACTTTTGCCAACTTTTTTCGCGTAATTTATTTTTCCAAACCATTCTAAAAACCCCCTTGTATTTACTTTCAAAAGCATAACTAAATCCATGTTAAAATTTGCAATTCCTGTGGAGACAATCCTTGTTTTTTACTTTGATTGTATTAGCACACTTGCTAAGAAAATCATCAAGGTCACAACAAAAAGTTTTGTCTATGTTAAAAATATGAAAAGACAAGAAATCTATTAAAACTAACAAAAGAGGACCAAATAAGATATGGGTGCCTAAAAAGTTTGTTCATGTTTCAAATATAAGTAGCATCCAAACTAAAAAACCATTCTTGGTACCTAGATAGTTATTTCTTATGACACGTGATAGAAGATATATGTATGTTCCAAATCCTCGAGATGATGGACAAAGATTGTGAAAAAGAACTTCTCCTTGACATTATCTAGGGTTTTAATAAAGAAAAATATATCAACAAAAGAAGTAAAAGAGAAAGCCAACAATCAATAGAGAAGAAAAAGATAAAGATAATGAACGATAAAAATGAAGACAACAATTGATCATGACAAAGTGAAGACGATAAACATTGAACAAATTTAATATTGTATTTATTCTTTATATATATTTATTTTGAGTGTTGAAAGCAAAGTTGTATTCGAATGAAGCCTTATTGTATTCTAATACAAGTGAAACATTTTCAAAAATTTGAACGTTACAAGGGTTTTATTTGAATATTGGTATATTATATGTGAATACAACTAGAATCCATGTATTTTTTTCATTAACTAACCAGGATCACTATTTTGAATTGCAAAGCTTAATGGAACCTTTTCAAAGATATGCAATGATTCATAGAGGTTTCTAAGTGTGTATAAATGATACTTTAACATAGAAAATTTAAAATAAATAAATTTTACATAATCATTTACACAACTCGAATATCATTTTCAAGAAATATTCTTTTTCAAAATGGTTTGAAACTTTTAAACTTTTATAAATCAGAATAGTTTTAAAACCTAAACAGAATTTGAGCAATCATGTGATATTGTTAGCTCCCAAATTTGACTCCTAATCTTAATTAATGGAAACAATAAAGAGAGTTATATTAAGTGGTGAGAGATTTCGACAAGGTTAT
This sequence comes from Lathyrus sativus, assembly GCA_963859935.3. Taxonomy (NCBI): domain Eukaryota; kingdom Viridiplantae; phylum Streptophyta; class Magnoliopsida; order Fabales; family Fabaceae; genus Lathyrus; species Lathyrus sativus. Next base: position 480,060,730 of record OZ012736.1, on the reverse strand, counting down.
GAGACTTGATTGTTTTGGTCGAAGCTTCCCTTTTGCTTAAGGAGGATATGCTGAATAAGATTCGAAGAAAAATATTCTAAATTATTAGAAGTTGGTTCGACAGAAGATGGTGATGTTGTTTTGAGATGTGATTTAAATTCAAATAAAGGAGGAAACTTTTGTTCTTATCTAGATTTGTGAAGGAGACACGTGGAGCTTTTCTAAGGAAAGGAGACATGTCGAGCGCCACTTGTCATTTGTTTGTAGAAAGACCGTTAGGGTCGGTTATTTTTTATCATTATAAATAGAAAGTCCTAGCGTTAGGATAGGTGTGTTCGAAATTGTACAAAGTTTCTAAAATTACTCAAAGTATCCGTGTGTAGAGAAAAGAGTGTGTCAAAGAAAATGTGCGTTTGACAAACACCATACTTTTTACACTTTAATGCAAATTTCTTCTTTTCACCAAAAATTCTATCTTTTTATTATTCAAGTTATTTTTTCAACGCATTTAATTGTTTTTGATTAAGTTTCTGAAATCTACTTCCTTTAAATTTTGAAGTTGATAGTTGTTAGATCATGAGTATTGTTGAAATATTCACCATTTCCCAAACTTTAATTTAAAAATTACTAGCACATGTCTTAGGATTTGTATGGTCGATCCTGTACGTAACCCAATTCTTTTTCAATTGGAAAGACCAGCGGTTGTTTACTAATTTTCATAGTAAACAAATTGGCACACCCGGTAGGACAGTGCTAGTAGTGTTCTAGTTGCAATTTTGTTTTTTGTTTTTTCTCTTTGAAGAATTCGTTGTATGTTATTAAGAAGTGACAAAGTAGCCACCAATAATGAGGATAGACCAAGGAGAAGATATACTAGAAGAATGGTGAATTCAAATCATCCAAATGTTTCAATTCCTCAAAGTTCATCAAGTAATAATCGAGAATCGCCCCAAGCATCTTCGATTAGGGGAACAACAGTCCCAACGACTGTATCAGAACCAATGTCATCCATGGCAATTTGATGCCCACACAGTCGATTATCCTTAGTGAGCCCATTCTAAATTATACTGGGCCAAGGGGCCCTCTAGTAACTCATCCACTAGTGGGGAATGATTCAAATAGGCCATTCATGCAACCAAGTTTCTCTATGCCTTTTGGCAATCGAGATCAACCTTATGGAATGCCAACATCCATGATGGCGAATATGCATAACGTCGCCTCAACATTCTCAGAATCTGTAGTGAATGTTACTTCGCCATTACAAGGATCAGGATCTGGGATAAACATGGGTCGAAATAGCCAACCTTTAGGAATTTGTTATTCCACCCAAATGCCAAACTTGACCAATAATTTTGTAGCAGTCATTAGGCAACAAATGATGAGAGTAACCACGAAATGGTCCAAATGGCTCAAACAACGGGGACGTTCTTAATCCCCTAATACAAAGCACCACTAAATCCAACCAACAAGTGACGGCATAGATGACACGCCTTGCAGATTTTTTTGGAATAGCATAACCTCCTTGACATCCACAAAGAGAATACATATTGGCAAATTAGGGAATAACCCTTGAAGAAGATTCCACCATTAATCAAGTTCAACAAAACCAAAGAGATTCGCGCCATGTAAATCTAGCTGATGCAAGAGTTGCACTTGAACAACCTAGAGTCAAACTTCTTAGAGCCCAACCTCGAATTCCCATCGAAGAGAGACCTAGGGTAGTAATGGTGAATTGGGACCAAAATGCTGATAACGTTGTACAACAAATTCAACATGATGATATGGCCGCGAATAACAATTTAGCAGCCATGGCCGAAAGGATAATGGCACAAAATTGGTTAAACTTTGGTCTTCAGAGACCAAACTATACTTTGCCATTATCATAGTATATTTTACAATCAGACTACCCCTTAGATGGAAAGTTCCTAAGTTCACTAAGTTTTCTGGGGATACCACTGAATCCACTGTGGAACATGTGGCTAGATATTTGATAGAGATCGGAGATATTTTGAATAATGAAAATATTAGGATAAAATATTTCCCAAGTTCTCTCACCAAAAATGCTTTTAGGTGGTTCACAACCTTGCAACTGAATTCAAGCCATAACTGGACTCAGTTAGAAAGGTTGTTCCATGAACAGTTTTATATGGGACAAACTAAGATTAGTTTGAAGGAATTGCCCAGTATCAAACGAAATTTTACTGAGCCAATAGATGATTATTTGAATAGATTTCGTTTACTTAAGGCCAGGTGATTTACAGAAGTGCTAGAGCACGAATTGGTCGAAATGGCTGCTGGAGGTATAGACTATTCTATTAGGAAGAAACTAGATATCCAGTACCTAAGAAATATGGCCCAACTAGTTGACAGGGTTCGACAATTAGAACGCTTAAAAGAGGAAAAGGCTAGAGAAAATAAAAACAAGAGGGTGGCCTGTGTCGAATTTAATGAAGATGATGAGGGACAATATAATGAGTCTAGAAACTTCGACAAAAGTGAGATTGGTCTCGCTGAATTGGAGCAAGGGCCCCCTTATTTGTGTAAGGTTTTAGCCCCCTCAAACGGCAAGAACCCGCTCAAACCAAATAAGAGCGATAGGTTCCCTATAAGAACTTACACCTTAGACGTTACCAAATGTGACAAAATTTTTGACTTATTAGTTAAGGATGGTCAAATGATAGTGCCTCTCGGTGCTAAAATGCCTCCTTTAGAGCAAAGGAAGAAAAGAGGGTTTTGTATGTATCATAACTTTTTGGGTCATAAAACATCTTAATGTTTTCTTTTCAGGGATCTTGTTCAAAATGCCATCAAGGACGGGAGATTAAGGTTCGGTGAGAAAGTGAAGACCCAGATGAAAATCGATGTTGACCCTTTATAACTAGTTGATGCCCATTTTACTGAACCTGTTGTTATCAATATGATCGAAGTTACTGATGACTTCGCTCACAATGTTAACATGGTCGAAATCACCAATGAATTCGTCAATGATGTTGTCATGGTTAAGATCACTGAGGATCTTGATGAGAAATTTATGAAAGATTGCATATGTAAGGTTACTGATGGCCTCACCAAAGGAGCCGTCGAAGGCGCTAACGAAACTGCTGATGGTTTTGATACAACAGGAATCACTGAGGATTCCAATCTAGTAATGGTGACGAAAGAGACCACCGATGGTTTCATGCGGATGGATAAGGCTACTAATGGCCTTCCAATGAAGTTTCAAAATATGGACATTACTGAGGATGTCGCTATGGATATCAACATGGTTGAACTTTCGCAAGAAACTTTGATGGAAATTGACTAAGAAAGACGTCAAGAGGAATATAACAAAATAGCTTTCCCAAAGGAAGAAGAGAGTCTGATTAACTTCCTGCATAGGTGTTAGAAGAAAATTTTAGAGGTCGTGCTTTGCCCAAGATGTAGCTCTATGTTCGACAAAAAAGTGGCCTAAAACATGGAAGGAGTGAGATTGGCAAAGGCCATAAGAAATTGGAAGGACTCTGGTAGCCAGCAAGCCTTCAACAAGAAAGGGTCATACATGGGGCATGACCAAGCAAAGAAAAGATTCCCAGGTGCCAAACCTGCCATCTTTAAACCAACTACAGAGGCTTCTAGAGGAAAATGGGCAAAGGCAGTCGAAAACAGAGAACAAAGTCAACAAAGGTGGCAGAACTTCGAGGTCAATAGGGGTTCATCAATTGGGTACCGTAGGGAATTCCAGACTTCCAAGAAGTCATCCTATATTTATGAGAACTACAAAAGCAATAATCCAATGACCAGCTCTCAATGGAGATGGGAGCAAAGGAGTAGGAAGGTAGAAAGGGAGGCTAGAGAAAATCAGAAAGCTGAGTCAAGCACCAATGTGCCTGCTGAAAAGGGTAAGAAAGAGGAATTGAAACCTATCGAAAAGGAGCCTGTAGAGGGGAAGGTGTTTGTTAGAACAGTGGTTAAGTGTCCGGTTTATATTATCGTCTCCACAGGGAATATCAGATATTGCTGCAGTTCAACAATTGTTAAATTTATAGTTTAGTGGTATCCAAGGGTTTGTGTTTAAGGTAACAAGTATTTTGCATGAAAGGAATAAATGTGATAAAAGTTAGGTTTTAACGGTTTGAATAAAGATTGTCAAAGTTAGGTTTTGGTAATCACTTTGCATGTATACTTCCGATCAACATTTAATAAACTCTTTCAAATGATCAATGTATTCACAATATCCTCTCAATATGATTATCTCTAACTCATATTGTGAAGTTTATCATTTTAATCCATTGTTGATCTCTCACACAATCTATCAAAATGACAACTTTAAAGTTCAACATTTTAAGTGAACAAAATCATCCAAGACTATTTCTAGCTCAAGAAAAGAGATGGGTGAAAACCTAGGTCAAGAGTTGATAAATATTTCTCAATCATTAATCAACACAAAAGATTATGAATAAAACAAAGTTTTCACCATACATTAATCATTCAAGAGTTTACAAATGAAGATCATCCATACAAATACAAAGTTCAATGATTACCTACATCTATCTTTGACAACAAGATGAACTTAGCTACACATTCTCATGGTAGCTTGCAAAAGAAGTTTCAAAGTCGGTTGATGAACATCCAAGTCGAATGATCCAACTTTGATGATGATCCACCTTGTTGTTGTTTGATGTTGTTAAGAGATGAAGGAAAATAGCCAAAATAGGTTTTTAGGTCACAAAACCCTTTCTTGCAGCAAAACAAATGTAAAAGAGAAAAATAAGATATTCTCCAAAAAGTGGCCCAAGCTACTTATAGTAAGTGACAAATCTGGGCACGCTCGCTACTAACTCGCTAGGCGAGCTGCTGGCGAACATTCGCTACAGCCTCGCCTAGCGAACTTGCCAGCGAGGTCAACTAGATACATTCTGTTAAGCTTCGCTAGGTGCTCGCTGCAGTGAATGAGCCAACGAAGGGTGCCTGGGACATTCTGCTTTGCTTCGCTAGGTGCTCGCTGGGAGCTCGCCTAGCGAACCTCTTCGCCACTTGCTCGCTGACCAAGTTTGGTGTTGAAAACCATTCTGCCCAAGAACTTGGCGAGTGAGTAGCGAGTGTTCGCTACAGCCTCGCCTAGCGAGCACGTAGCGAACAGCTACAGACTTTTGTTATGCTCTTTGCTTGATTCCTTTGCCAACTTCCTTGTGCCTTCAATAATGCTCTTTCACACTTAAATCCCGCACAATAACACACAAATCAAAAGGACCAAAAGAAATTGACACAGTGATGCATATTAACAAAATCATAGCTTAATAAATACGTTTTTGGCAGAAAAAGGAGTGAAAGATGCCCATATTTGATGGCTCCAATAAGCACAATTGGGCATCTAACAAGTCTCCCCAACTAGAATCATGCTTGCCCTCAAGCAAAGTATGCCTCTCGAGTAACCAAGAAGATTTGCTTAAAGAGTCAGGTTTTTCCGAGACCGGATCATAAGGCTCAAATTGCAAGCGACTTGACCAGACACATGTTTCCAATGGTTAGAAACAAAACAATGCTTCCAGAACTAAAACTTTTAAGCAATACTAAACATTCATCAAATCATACAAATGATATCATGAACGAATCACCCTAACTCTCCTCTTCGAAAAAGGATTGAAGAAAATGTCGCACATGAAAGCGCAGGGGAATTTTCACTCTCCAATAAACAATGTCAAAATCAACTTTATTCATACAATGTCTAACAATTCTACATGAAACTATGGAAGCACGAAGATCACTAAGGTCTTTTCCGGTTATAGCTTGGTCGGGTTAACAAACAAGGGACATATCTAAGGCCTTTGAACGAAATTTCCGATGCAAAAGAGACATTCACTATACATTTATTTACACCTCTTCAACTTTGTTCCACCAATTCCTTATTTGAACCCTTCACAACTCCCTTTTGTTTTTCACACTTTTTCTACCAAGCAAGCATTTGTTTTCTTATTTTCTACACCATAATCACACAAAAAAATGAGTGTTTCTCTTCTTCTCTTCTTTTTTTTTTTTAGATACATCCTTGCTAGTCTAACAAGAGTTGTGACCAATTACTTTTTACAAATTTGTTCTCCCCAACTTGTCTTTTCTTTTCCCCTAAATGAATGCCCTTTTCTTTTCTTTTTGCATCAGAAGAGCAATTAATCCAAATTTTCAAGGTTTCAAGAAAAAGATTTTTGACACTCGCTTTATTCCAAGCAAGGGTTCAACTGCTTTAAGCTCAAAATTGGGTTACAAATACTCTCTCTGCTCACGGGTATCTTTATCTTTGGAAATGGTTATGCTCGAGAGAAACAAGTGCCTTGATCATATCAACTATTTCCACAATTCATAAAAATAAAAGACAACGCATGAATAAAATGAATCAACATAATTTATCAGAATCCAGCATTTAAGTACATAATGGAGGTTTCCTCACAATTGATGGTTTAAAAGTCCTAAGTGAATCATTCAATCAAAAAAGTTGCAATCGGAAAATATTTTATCACAAAAGGAACTGAAAGTTCTGCAAGCATTATACAGTTCTAACCGAAGGTAACAGTGTACCTTAGCTTTCATCACTTATTTAATTTTATCATCGCCATCCAAGCTCGGATGCACCTTCATTGGATACTTCTTTCAAGAGAGCAACCAATCTAGAAGGTTTGGACACAAAAAATCAATCACAAAAAATTATTGAACCAAAATAATTGAAAATCAATCAGTACTGAAATTAAAGACTTAAAGAAATAACAATGTGCGTGGGGGACAAAACACCCCAATAGTACAAATCATCATCAAAACATACTAAAACAGAAAACAAAACAAATCACATCACTCCTCATCGTCCTCAGACTCATACTCCAAAGTGCCCTCCTCATCAAAATCTTCTTCACCTTCAACCTCCTCCTCATCATCATCTGCATCCGCACCTGCCCCCTCATAGAAAACAGGCCTGTCCACAGGCCAGCTCGCATGCTGCATGAACTGCTCACGCATCATAATAGACTGCTCTGAAGTAGGATCACGGTTTTGCAACTGCAAGATCTGCATCGAATCATGTAAGTCCACCATTGCGCGCTGAGTCGCGTCCATCCAGTCCCAATTATAGTTACACACTGCTTGCTGGAAGGGGTCAAACCCTCGAGATGAACCACCAGAACCATCAGTAGTCCTGGCACCACCAGCAGATGAACCACTCCTATCAACTCTTGGCCTACAGTACTTATTCACGTAGCTATCATCAATTGCTGCTGGTATCTTGACCAAACTTCTGGAGGGAAGCTTCAGCCTGGTTTGTGCACATAATGCCATAATGAGGCAGGGAAAAGCCAGGGGGCAATTAGCCCGCGCCCCCGACTGAAGCCCGCTTTCAATGACAGACTTCAATTCACGTGCTATGAGACCAGCCACATCAATTTGCACATTAGTTAAAATAGCGTGAACAAGCCGTGCCACTGGGATCGGCACGGTGGACGTGTGCGACTTCGGCTTAATGTTGGACAGAACCAACATCAAAATCAACTGAGCCATAGGTGTCATGTCTTCCCTTTTAAACCTAATAGCTTCACCTGAGTGATTCCTCTCAACAGATCTGCCTTGCAGTAAGAGAGCAACTGACATCTCATCAGTCTTCGGATGCAACCTCAGAGTCCTTGAATACGCATCCAATTCATTAGGACCCAAGTGGAGGGGTTCTCCAAGAATGTGGTTGATGGCGTTCCTGTCAAAAGCTATCTGACGGCCGAACACCCTTGTAGACCAGGTGAACGGTTCATCATCGTCAGGCAGCGCGTTCGCATAAAACTCGCGCACCACCTCCAAACTGTAGCTCTCCACAGGGGACGTCAACATGCCCCATTTTTTTACATCAATCAACCCTGCAAAGTTGCGGTACTCTCCCTCAGAGTGAATCATGAACCTTCTCTCTGGCAAAATCTTTCGCTTTTGCAGCGCTTGGTACCGGGCAGCTTGCTTTGCCCCCACAAATCTGTCCGTGTCAAACTGGATAGGCACCGTCCTAGAGGTGGATCCCACCTTTCGCTTTTTCCCGAGATTAGCTGAGGCCATCTGCATTCATAACATCAGAGAAACAACAGCATAGCCAAACGTTAGTAAGCAGCATAGAATAGACAAAACAGAGTCTGCAAAGTTCGCTACAGCTTCGCTTAGCGAGATGCCAGCGAATGCTCGCTACGAGCTCGCCTAGCGAATGCTCGCTACGAGCTCGCCTAGCGAACTGCTAGCGAATCGCTGCGAAATTTGCAGGACAGCTTATGCTGGCATCAGCAACCACAAAACACAATGCACAAATCTCAACCAGAAACCAAACGTGTATAATGCTAGGGTTTGTTCTAAAAACACATGAAACTCAATATATCTCAAACCCTAACATGCACAAAATAACCCTAATCCCTCAATTCAAAAGAAATAAAAACAGAGAAAATAAAGAGATGAGGAACTTGGCAAACCTGGTGCAGTAGTGCAGATGATCTGAAGCACAATGAGGGTTTGAAGATTAGGATATGTGAGAGTGAAAGTGAGTGAGAGTGAGCAAGGGTTGTGGGAACAAAATAGAAGCAACAATTCAAAATTCTGGGCCCAATAAGTGGCCCACCACTTAAACAGAATTACCAGGTTCGCGAGGTTCGCCTAGCGAGAAGTTAGCGAACGCTAGCTGAGTGCTCGCCTAGCGAATAGCTAGCGAACGCTCGCTGCGTGCTCGCCTAGCGAGGAGCTAGAGAGCATGACAAAATTGTGAAAAATAAAGCACAGCAGGCAATCCCACTTCAAGCATACATCAAAATCAGTCCCCACATAACACATTAGAAAACATAACCTATATATAAAAAAAAAAACTTACAATGTTGAGGTGCCTCTCAACTAGCGCTTGTTTAACGTCGGATAAGCTCGACGGTCCATGATGTTCAAGCTGGAACATCAAGGAGAATTGCACAGCTTCCACGGTGCACATGCCCGCTGAGGTAAATCTTTAGGCGCTGACCATTCACAGTCCAGTTGTCTTTCCCATCCATGTCCTCAATTACCACAGCTCCGAAAGATTTCACTTCTTTGATGCGGAACGGACCAGACCACTTGGATTTTAATTTTCCAGGGAATAACCTCAACCTGGAGTTAAACAAAAGCACAAGCTGCCCCGGCGCAAATTCTTTCTTGCAGAGCTTTCTGTCGTGGTACTCCTTCACTTTTTCCTTGTACAACCAGCTTGAGTGGTATGCGGCATTGCGCATTTCTTCCAACTCAAGAAGTTGCACTTTTCTCTTGTCACCGGCTAACTCTTGATCAAAGTTTAAAAATTTTAACGCCCACAAGGCCTTGTGCTCCATCTCAACCGGTAAATGGCAAGTTTTATCAAAAACCAATTGGAATGGAGTTAGCCCAATAGGAGCTTTATAGGCCGTGCGATATGCCCATAAAGCTTCGTCTAACTTTTGAGACCAATCCTTCCTCGAGTTAGACACAGTTTTTTCCAAAATCCTTTTGATCTCTCTATTCGAGACCTCGGCTTGACCATTCGCCTGTGGGTGGTACGGAGTGGTCACTTTATGCGTTACACCATAATGTTGCAAAACTTTTTCAAGTGGCGCATTGCAAAAGTGTGAACCTCCGTCACTAATCAACACTCGAGGGGTTCCAAAACGGGAAAAAATATTTCTTTTTAAAAAGCTTATTACCGTTTTAGCATCCGCTCTTGGTGAGGCAATCGCCTCAACCCACTTTGACACATAGTCAACCGCTACCAACAAATACTCATTTCCAAAAGACGGTGGAAATGGTCCGACAAAGTCAATGCCCCAACAATCAAATAATTCAACCTCTTGAATATTTTGAAGAGGCATTTCGTCTCTCTTTCCTATTCCACCACTCCTTTGACAACTGTCACAATTTTGCGCATGGGCATTTGCGTCTTTAAAAATAGAAGGCCAATAAAATCCCGATTGAAGGACTTTATTCGTCGTTCTAGCCCCATTGAAATGACCACCATAAGGCGAGTTGTGACAGTGCCATAAAATACTTTGGGCCTCATCGCCCGTAACACATCTTCTCAATAAATTATCACCGCCCAGCTTAAATAAATAGGGATCATCCCACACATAGTATTTGGCATCCGAAATGAATTTCCTCTTTTGATTAAGAGTTAGGTCGTGCGGCACAAAACCGCTCGCCTTGTGGTTTGCAAAATCCGCAAACCACGGCCTCACTTGCACTTTAAAAAGCTTTTCATCAGGAAACTCTTCACGGATGTCTTTTTCTAAGGCGGTCACCTCATCATTGACAAGGCGAGATAAATGATCTGCTACCACATTTTCGGATCCTTTTTTGTCTTTAATCTCAACATCGAATTCTTGCAACAAAAGGATCCACCGGATAAGCCTTTGCTTAGAATCCGGCTTGGTTAGCAAATATTTAATCGCCGCATGGTCGGTGTAGACAATAACTTTTGAGCCAATGAGATATGAACGAAATTTCTCAAGAGCATACACTATTGCGAGCAATTCTTTTTCAGTAGTGGCATAATTAACTTGTGCCTCATTAAGTACTTTGCTCGCATAGTGTATGGTATAAAAAAAAATTTCTTTTCGTTGGCCAAGCACCGCTCCAATTGCATAGTCACTCGCATCACACATTAGTTCAAAATTCAAATTCCAATTTGGGGCGACTATGATAGGAGCGGTGACCAACTTCTCTTTCAATGTCTCAAAAGCTTTTAAACAATCATCAGTTAGGAGAAATACCTGATCTTTGGCAAGCAAATGACTCAAAGGTCTAGCCACCTTTGAGAAGTCTTTGATGAATCGTAAGGTAGAAACCGGCATGCCCAAGAAAACTTTTGATTCCCTTTAAGTTCGCCGGAGGAGGCAACTTCTCTATCACCTTAACTTTAGCACGATCCACTTCGAGTCCTTTTGACGAGACCTTGTGGCCGAGAACAATCCCCTCTGTCACCATAAAATGGCATTTCTCCCAATTTAACACCAAGTTTGTTTTCACACACCTTTCAAGTACCGTTGTCAAATTTTCCAAACATAAACCAAAAGATCCCCCAAACACCGAAAAGTCATCCATAAAAACCTCCATTGTTTTCTCTATAAGGTCGGCAAAAATGGCTTGCATACACCTTTGGAAAGTTGTCGGCGCATTACATAACCCAAAGGGCATTTTACGGTAAGCGAAAACTCCAAATGGACATGTAAAAGCCGTCTTTTCGTGATCGGCCGGGGCAACCGCAATTTGGTTGTACCCGGAATACCCGTCAAGAAAACAATAAAATTCTTGTCCCGAGAGTCTTTCAAGCATTTGATCCATGAACGGAAGTGGGAAATGGTCCTTCCGAGTTGCGGTATTTAACCGCCTATAGTCTATGCACATCCTCCACCCCGTTGCTACCTTAGTAGGAATCAAATCATTGTTCTCATTGCGAATAACGGTAATGCCCCCCTTCTTAGGAACCACATGCACCGGACTTACCCAAGGGCTATCCGAGATAGGGTAGATCATTCCCGCATCCAAAAGTTTTACAACTTCTTTTCTCACAACCTCTTTCATGGTTGGATTCAAACGGCGTTGCGGTTGAGCTACCGGCTTGAAATTCTCCTCCATTAAGATCTTGTGCATACAATAAGAAGGACTAATTCCTTTTAGATCGGAAAAAGTCCATCCCATTACTTCTTGATTTTTCTTCAACACATCAATTAAAAGAGATTCTTCATTTTTTGACAAGAGGTTGCTAATGATAACCGGCTTCTCCTCGGCTTCATCCAAAAATGCATATTTCAAATTGTTGGGTAAATCTTTTAATTCAATGATTGGCTTTTCTTCATTGACCTCTTTTTTTAAGACCTCTTCCTCTACTTCCCACGGTTCCAAATCCTTAAGACTATCAAGCTCTCTCAAGCATTCATCTAGAGCTTCCTCTTCTTCAAGAGTGAAAACTTCAAAGGAGTTATTTAGGGCTAGCTCCATGGGAGTTATGTCGTTAACATGCTTTGCAACTTCAAAGGAAGCTTCCTCAATTACGTCAACTTGGAAACTATCATGCTTGTCCTTTGAATGCTTCATTGCTTCAAAAAGGTCAAAAGTGACCTCTTCGTTTTGAACTCTTACCTTCATCAAATCGTCATCCACATCAATCATCATTCGAGCGGTTTTCATGAAAGGCCTTCCAAGAATCAAAGGCGCATCATCATCTTCCTCCATATCAATCACAATAAAATCCACCGGGAAGAAAAACTTGTCCACTTTAACCAACACGTCTTGAGCTACTCCATGAGGATGAGTAGTAGACTTATCGGCTAATTGTAATGTCATTCGGATGGACTTAATCTCAATGTTGCCAATCTTTTTCACGATAGACAACGGGATAAGATTTATGCTTGACCCCAAATCAATCAATCCTTTTCCAACATAAACATCACCAATGGTAACCGGCAATGTCACTCTCCCCGGATCAACTTCTTTTCTTGGTAGAGTACGTTGGATGATAGCGCTACAACTTGCGTCGAGTACTATTGTTTCCGGTTCCGTGTACCTCCGCTTCTTTGTAAGTATGTCTTTCATGAATTTGGCATACTTCGGCATTTGTTCCAAAGCCTCGGCGAACGGAATATTGATTTGTAATTGTTTAAAAATGTCCATGAATTGTGTGTAATGCCGTTCATTTTCTCTCCTAGATGGAGCGTGTGGGTAAGGCAAATTTTGAACCGGAGTGGTGCTCATCATCTCCTTGCTTCTAGATGCTCTTGGGTTCCTTTCTCTTTTCTTTGGTACTTCATCCTCTTTTTCTTCATCATTTTCATTATTTTCAACTTCACCATTTTTTTTATTTTCAACTCCAACCACTATGTCTTTTTCAACTTCACCATGTTTTTCTTTATTTTCTACTTCCTCCTCACTCCATTCACCAACTTCACCATCAAGTTTATCGTCAATTTTTTTCTCTACCTCTTTTTTTTCACTCTCGTCAATCAACTCCCTCCCACTTCTCGTCTTAATCTCCTTACAATGTTCCTTCGGATTTGTTTGCGTGTTTGCCGAGAAAGATGGTCCGGCTTGTTGTTCCGCTAATTGCTTTGCTAGTTGACCAACTTGAGTCTCTAGATTTTTTATAGCCGCATCATTACTTTTTTGGTTTGCCATAGACATTTGCATGAATTGCGTCAATGTATCTTCTAGCTTAGAAGTCGCAACCGGCGGTTGTTGAGGTACATACGGATTTTGACGGTTAGAGTTTCCTCCCTCATAACCTTGGTTATTGTGGTAGTTACCTCTAGGTTGGTATCCTTGATAGTGTTGTTGTTGCTGTTGTTGAGGATGATGGTATGGTTGTTGTTGTGGTTGCCTTTGTTGGTAATCTCTCTGGTTAGCCATGTAGTTCACTTCTTCGAATCCGGGAGGCGGACAAAATTCAGTGTCATGTTCGCCTTTACAAAGCTCGCAACAAGCTATTTGTTTAGCTTTTGACGGTTCTTTTAGCTCCTTGATTTGTTGAGTTAAAAGTTCCACCTGTTGTGAGATGAGCTTGTTTTGCGCAAGTATAGCATCATTTGTTCCTAACTCAAGCACACCCGGCTTTCTTTGAACTACCCCTCGGTTGTGGTTCCCTTGGTGATCATTGAGTGCCATTTTATCAATGATTGCAGTTGCATCTTCGGCGCTTTTTGACATTAAAGAACCTCCCGCTGTTGCATCCAATAGGGTCTTATGAACCGAAAGTAGTCCATTTCGAAAAATATGAATTTGAGTTAGCTCATCGAAACCATGACCCTTGCATTTTCTCAACATAGATTTGTAACGCTCCCACGCTTCATTCAGTGATTCACTAGCTCCTTGCAAAAATACTGCAATTGCAGTTTTAGCCTCCATGAACCGGTTATGTGGAAAGAACCGTTCAAGAAACTTTTCTTCTAAGAGATTCCAATCGGTCATTATTGTTGTCGATTGGTCAAGATACCACTCCTTCGCTTTCCCAATTAAGGAATGAGGGAATAATCTCCTAAACAATGACTCTTCATCAGCTTCGGTAGCTCCAGTTGCGCCCGCAATCTCATAAAATTTTGTAAGATGAGTAAACGGATCCTCATGGTCTAATCCTGTGAAAGGATTTTGATAGACAAGAGCTAGGATTCCCGTTTTCATTTCCGCTTGTCTTCCATTTTGGAGATTACTTGCAAACTGAGCTGTATGTCTGGGACTGTTTGTGCATGGAGTAGAAACTGGTGGAGGGGGTGGTGGTTCTGCCATGATTGGTGTGAAATGTGGTAGTGATGTGGAAGTCGAAGAACTTTCTCCTTGATTTTGTCTTTGCCTGGCTTGTTGCCTCCTGCGTCTTGCTCTACTGTTCAGTCTCCTTGCGGTTCTTTCGATCTCAAGATCAAAAAGAATTTGGTCCTCAGGAATCTGTCCTCGCATAAACAAGGGCTGCACACTAACCAAACAAATTACAAGCACAAGTAAAAACTTCAAAACTAAAAATTCGGCAACTATTGCGATGCTAGCAATATCAATTTATATTCCCCGGCAACGGCGCCATTTTGTTAGAACAGTGGTTAAGTGTCCGGTTTATATTATCGTCTCCACAGGGAATATCAGATATTGCTGCAGTTCAACAATTGTTAAATTTATAGTTTAGTGGTATCCAAGGGTTTGTGTTTAAGGTAAAAAGTATTTTGCATGAAAGGAATAAATGCGATAAAAGTTAGGTTTTAACGGTTTGAATAAAGATTGTCAAAGTTAGGTTTTGGTAATCACTTTGCATGTATACTTCCGATCAACATTTAATAAACTCTTTCAAATGATCAATGTATTCACAATATCCTCTCAATATGATTATCTCTAACTCATATTGTGAAGTTTATCATTTTAATCCATTGTTGATCTCTCACACAATCTATCAAAATGACAACTTTAAAGTTCAACATTTTAAGTGAACAAAATCATCCAAGACTATTTCTAGCTCAAGAAAAGAGATGGGTGAAAACCTAGGTCAAGAGTTGATAAATATTTCTCAATAATTAATCAACACAAAAGATTATGAATAAAACAAAGTTTTCACCATACATTAATCATTCAAGAGTTTACAAATGAAGATCATCCATACAAATACAAAGTTCAATGATTACCTACATCTATCTTTGACAACAAGATGAACTTAGCTACACATTCTCATGGTAGCTTGCAAAAGAAGTTTCAAAGTCGGTTGATGAACATCCAAGTCGAATGATCCAACTTTGATGATGATCCACCTTGTTGTTGTTTGATGTTGTTAAGAGATGAAGGAAAATAGCCAAAATAGGTTTTTAGGTCACAAAACCCTTTCTTGCAGCAAAACAAATGTAAAAGAGAAAAAGAAGATATTCTCCAAAAAGTGGCCCAAGCTACTTATAGTAAGTGACAAATCTGGGCACGCTCGCTACTAACTCGCTAGGCGAGCTGCTGGCGAACGTTCGCTACAACCTCGCCTAGCGAACTTGCCAGCGAGGTCAACTAGATACATTCTGTTAAGCTTCGCTAGGTGCTCGTTGCAGCGAATGAGCCAGCGAAGGGTGCTTGGGACATTCTGCTTTGCTTCGCTAGGTGCTCGCTGGGAGCTCGCCTAGCGAACCTCTTCGCCACTTGCTCGCTGACCAAGTTTGGTGTTGAAAACCATTCTGCCCAAGTCTGTAGTTGTTCGCTACGTGCTCGCTAGGCGAGGCTGTAGCGAACACTCGCTACTCACTCGCCAAGTTCTCGCTGAGCGAACCAACTTTTGTTATGCTCTTTGCTTGATTCCTTTGCCAACTTCCTTGTGCCTTCAATAATGCTCTTTCACACTTAAATCCTGCACAATAACACACAAGTCAAAAGGACCAAAAGAAATTGACACAGTGATGCATATTAACAAAAGCAGAGCTTAATAAATACGTTTTTGGCAGAAAAAGGAGTGAAAGATGCCCATATTTGATGGCTCCAATAAGCACAATTGGGCATCTAACAGTGTTTCCCACTCAAGAAGATAAGGCTAAGAAGGAGCAGGATCGTTTGGTTGCTGAAGATGAGATGTTCACTGATGACTTTGATACAAATTCAGAATCATCTTTGGACATCATGGCTAATATGGTATATGTGTTGATAAGGGAGTTCGACCAAGTTACTGAGGTCAGAGATGGAGGATAATACTAAAATAGAGATGGCCACTCACATGCTTGTTTTTTATTATGTTATGAACAACGGTTGCATGGAAGAGCAAAATGCGTTCTTCGAGAGACCAGATGAGGCTATGAAAAGTCACTTAAAGCATCTCTTTATCACGGAAAAAATTAAAGATGTACCAGTCAACAAGATCTTGGTCGATTGCGGTGCAACGGTAAACCTGATGCCACATTTCATACTAAGAAAGATAGAGAAGTTTGACATTGACACGAAGCCTCACAATATGGTGCTATCCAACTATGAAGGGAAATTTGGCACTATATAGGGGTGATTTAAGTCGATTTGACAGTAGGGACCATTTTAAGACCAACCGTGTTTATGGTTATGGAGACAAAATCTAATTATAATTTATTGTTACCACGCAAATAGATTCACGACATAGGGGTCGTACCATCATCAATGCATCAGAGAATTACCATATGACGAACGGATGGTATCGTGGAAAATATTGAAGTCGATCAGAGCTATTTTATGGCTTCGGTTATTCATGTTGATAAATGCAGTTTCGACAAACATTTGGCTAATATTGCTCCTTGAAATCTAGCCAGTTTCACATTTACTCCAGATGACAATGCATATTGCTCTTTGTATTTACACCTCACTAATGGTTTTCAGTCAGATCGAGAGGTTGTGGGCAAAGACGACCTTGCATACATAGGGACATCTGGAATTGACCAAACAAGTTAGAGGAGCGAGTTTGGCGATGATGATTAAGTTGCCAACGCTCAAAAGAATTTTGGTTTATATAGCTGAAAATAAATTAAAAGCATCTTTGGAGGCCGAAGTAAAATTCATAGTTGTTGAAGCCAAGAAAGAGTCATATCAAGAAAGTCCTGATAATGACTTCGACCCAGAACCACCTAATAAGGTTCGGGATGAAGTGCAAGGCCAGAGGCTCGAAGCCATTTACGATGATGAGCCTTTGGGGTTCGATAAAGATCCGCTGGCATCCAACATCAAGATGCTAACACAAGATCCACTCGAAGAGATCGATTTGGAAGACGGGGGCACGAAAAGGCCAACGTATATCACTGCCAATATCAACCCTCAACTCAAAGTCGAAGTGATCCAATTATTAAAGGAGTTCAAAGACTTTTTTGCATGGGATTATGGTGAGATGCCTGGTTTGGACAGAGAGCTGGTTGAATTAAAATTTCCAATCAAGCCTAGGAAGAAGCCCATCAAGCAGAATCCAAGGCGGTTTTGTACCTGAGATTCTCTCAGAAATTAAAGAAGAGGTCATAATACTTTTGTGCTGTAAATTCATCCGTATGGCCAGGTATGCCGAATGGCTTTCAAATATTGTTCCAGTTATTTAAAAAATGGTACTTTGCGGGTTTGCGTAGATTTTAGAGATTTAAATGATGTAACCCCAAAGGACGAGCATTCGATGCCTGTGGCAGAAATGCAAATCGATTCTGCTGCAGAACACGAATACCTTAGTATGCTCGATGGATATTCAGGATATAATCAGATATTCATTGCTGAAGAGGATGTTCCAAAAACAACATTTCGATGTCCTGGAGAATTAGGCACTTATGAATGGGTGATAATGCCTTTTGGCTTGAAAAATGCTGGGGCAACATACCAAAGGGAAATGAATTCAATTTTTCATGATTTCATGGAGAATTTTATGCAGATTTACATTGATGATATTGTAGTAAAATCAATTTTTGGGAAAGGTCATATATACCATCTTCGACAATCCTTTGAAAGGATGAGTAGACATGGTTTGAAAATGAATCCTCTCAAATGTTCTTTTTGTGTGCAGGCGGGGGATTTCTTAGGCTTTGTGATCCATAAAAAAGGAATCAAAATAAACCAGAACAAGACCGAGGTCATAATGGAGGCGAAAACACCATCAACAAAGAAGGAGTTGCAGTCATTGTTGGGCAAGATTAACTTCTTGAGAAGGTTTATCTTGAACCTTAGCGGAAAAACTTAAGCCTCCTCACTTCTGCTTTGACTCAAGAAAGAAGGATTTGAATAGGGGCAAGCTCAACAAGAGACTTTCGACAAAATCAAGGAGTACTTGAGCCACCCTCCAATTCTAATTCCACCTTGTAGAAATAGGACTATGAGGTTGTATATTTCTGTGTCAGATAAGACTTTAGGGAGCATATTAGCTCAAGAAGGCGAAGATGGCGTCGAAAGAGCCATTTACTATCTCAGTAGGGTCTTGAATGATGCAGAAACTAGGTATAACACAGTCGAAAAACTATGCATGTGTTTGTATTTCTCATGTGTAAAACTAAAGCAGTATATAAAACCTGTTGACGTTTTTGTTTCCTCACATTTTAATGTAATAAAGCATATGTTTTTGAAACCCATTTTGCATAGTCTAATTGGAAAGTGGGCACTAGCTTTAACTAAACATTCTTTAACTTATATGTATTTAAAAGTTGTTAAGGGACAAATAGTGGCGAACTTTATAGTCGACCATTCTATAAGTGAGGAATCTTTAAATTACATCGAACTAGAACCTTGGAAGTTGTAGTTTGACGGTTCGAGTCATAAAGATGGCACATGCGTGGGAGTCTTGATTATTTCTACCAACAAAATTCTAGTACAAAGTCAAAGGTCTCTATTTGAATAAAGAAGCTGAGTATGAGGCTCTTATAGACGAACTTGAAATATTGTTGGAACTAGGGGCAACTAGAGTCGAAATAATGGGTGACTCAGAGTTGGTCATAAAACATATCACAAAAGAGTACATATGTGTGAAAGAAAATCTTATCATGTACTTCGTAAAGCTAATCGACTCTTAAAAATAATTGAGTTGGTTAGCATTCGAAACATTCCTCGAATGGAAAATCAAGTAGCAAATGATTTAGCTTAGATTTCCTCTAGATATAAGATTTTGAAAGAAAAGTTGCAAGAAGCAATCGAAGTTAGATGGAAAGTCATGTCGGCCAGACTATCCCCATCAGATTTAGAAACAACAAAGCTAGGGTATCTTGATAAAGAAAACTTCAAGATACTAACAATAGAGAGCTTGAAAGATGAAGATTGGAGAAAACCAATAGTGGAATATTTGCAAAACCCAATTGCGTCTAGTGAAAGAAAGATCGGGTATCGAGCTTTAAGTTATGTTCTTTTTGGAAATGAATTATTTAAAAAGACTCCCGAGGGAGTTTTACTTAAATGTCTTAGCGAATCAGAGGCATATTTAGCCTTGTCTAGTGTCCATAGTGGGGCACATCAGCTAGGCCATAAGATGAAGTGGTTGTTATTTTGACAAGGAATGTATTGGCCCACCATGTTGAAAGATTGTATTGAGTTCGCCAAAGGGTGTCAAGAATGCCAAGTGCATGAAGGCATACAACATGTTCCTGTAAGCGAATTGCATTCTATAGTCAAACCATGGCCATTCAGAGGCTGGACTTTAAATCTTGTTAGAGAAATTCGACCAGCATCATCAAAAAGCCAAAGGTACATTTTGGCTGGTATTGACTATTTTACAAAATGGATTGAAGTTGTACCATTGGTAAATGTTAACCAAGAGGATGTGATCGAATTCATCAAGAAGTACATCATTTATAGGTTTGGAATTCCAGAAACTATTACAACAGATCAAGGATCGGTGTTCACTGGTCGAAAGATGCAAGAATTTTCTAAGGAAATGGGTTTCAAACTATTAACATCTACACCCTACTACGCACAAGCTAATGGCCCAGTCGAGGAAGCAAATAAGCTGGTCATTGGTTTGATTAAGAAACATGCAAGGAAGAAGCCTAGGAACATGCACAAGACTTTAGACCAAGTCCTTTGGGCATGTCAAACATCCCCTAAAGAGGCTACTAATATGACTCTATTTCGATTGACATTTGGTCATGATGCAGTCTTACAGGTGGAAATCTATTTACAATCAACAAGAATTCAAAGACATCACAAAATTCCATCAATGACATATTGAAATATGATGTTGGACGAATTAGTCGATTTGGACGAAGAGAGACTCAATGCTTCGGAATTATTAAAAAGACAGAAAAAGAGAGTAGAAAAGTGTTATAATAAGAAAGTTAAAGTTAAAACTTTCTTTCCTAAAGACTTGGTTTGGAAAGTAATTCTTCATATGGATCGAAGACATAAGACTCTAGGAAAATGGTCTCCTAAGTGGGAGGGTCCTTTTCAAATAGTTCAAGTATTCTCTAACGGCGCATATGAGATCGAAGAGGTAAACAAAGATAAACGGATCTTGAGAGTGAATGGAAAGTATTTGAAGAAATACAAGCCTGCACTCCAAGAGATAAAAATAGCAAAAGAGTAATCACAAATGAAATAGCTGAAGCCAACATGGTAAATAAAAGCTTGCCAAAATGGCTAAATCTGTTACATCAAACGAGCCACACGAGTTTCAAAATTATTACATAATAGATCTAGAGTCATGATAAATAAAAAAGGGACCATGATTAAAAGGGAATATTGGCCTCCATTTTGAGGTACTTCGCCCTAAGAAGCTCTAACCGTTTGTCACAAACAGATTTTGTCGACCTCAGTGTCTCTAACTCGCTTTCCAATTTTGGGCTTCGTCAACATATTTCAACCCAACATTGAGCTTTTTAGTGACCTTTGAATTTTCAAATTTTAGAAGCTCAATATTTCGTTTCGTGGCTTTTGAGATTTTGATTTGTAATGCTTTTATCTGTTCCTCCCAAGAGGCATATTTTGATTATTACCTTTGATCTCAGCCTTATTTTATTCCTGAGCTTTCTCTAAATCTTCCAATCAATTAGTTGACTTAGAGGTGAAGTCCCACGCAGTTGCTGCATAATCAACCTTACTTTCAATCTCTTTCGAAACTTGTGATAGTTATTGAAAAATTGCACTAGCCTTTTCGGTAAGTGCACCCAATTTCAAGATAGTGTTCGCAACTTCGGGAGAAACAGTCAGAATATCAACCTTTTTAGGGAGACCTTTTATAACAACCAGAAAATTAGAGTCAGATTCTAAAAGTCGAAACAGGTCACCTTTAAAAACCATGACCTTGATTTTGAGAGTATCTTATTTTCAAGATTATTCGAGGACTGACCGCATGACACCGAGGAAGAACTAAGGCTTCCCTCAGATGAACTCCCTCTAGAACTAATCAGCATCTTCAGGTATTCGCAAATATTGTTCTTCTTTAAAGCAGCCAGTTCTTCTGTAGAAAAGGCTGCAGTAGTTCTAGTCGAATCTTTTATATTCGCTGGAGTAGGGTCAGGGATTGGTTGCGCCATCTTGAGTTTCTTCATTATCTTCTTCATCTCCACTTTCGTCTACCTCAGCACTGTCTTCTTCATCTTCAAATTATTCAATATGAGGCATATTATAGTTTGGGAACAGGGAGCGATCTTCCACCTCTTCCATAGTGTCATCTTGATCTTGCAGGATGGAATTTGGGTATTCGACTCTTGGATAGCCATCCTCAATTTCTTCTTCGACACAGATGTCAATGCGATCCACCTCTATATCATCCTTGGTTATTTTAGTCTGCGCTTCTTTCTCCATGTTACCTTCGCGTTCAGACCCACTAGTATGGGAATTTTGAGTTGTGGTTTTAGGCGGTGAAGTTTCGTGTTGTTCCTCGACCGTCTGATTGATCTCACTCATAGAGCTTTGTTCAGAATCTTTGGCAAAGGTAGCATGATATATGGGTCCGCCCTCACTGTTGAAGATTGTAATATTGGTCGACTTAGTGGCTGGTTGGTTGGATATACCTGCATCATCCTGAAAAGGAGCAATCGATGATTATATATATATATATATATATATATATATATATATATATATATATATATATAAAGGCAAAGCAAGTCTTAATAGGTAAGATGTATTACTTAGGGAACATCAGCCCAGGGCTGGAATTGTCGATTTCAGGCTGATCTGCAGCTTTCTTCGACAAGGCCTCAGGAGTTGGCTCTAGTATTGTAAAATTAGTAGGTCTTGTGGTCGAGACCTTCATACTTTTTGTCTGTGGTTGGGCTTGAGCTTCGTCCATTTTGAGTTGTCTTCTTCTCTTTATGAGAGGTTGCTCAGCAGTTGGGAACAGATTTACATCGTCCAACTGAATTGTCAGGACTTCAATTTCTTTAGACTTTCTTTTTTAGGGAGTTTGAGGGGATTTTCAAGCACTCTGACAAAGAAATGTTAGAAATATAATGGAGCATATAAAAAGTTACAAAATCAATAAGGGAGATAAAATACCTTTGTTGTTGTTGTCTTACTCTTTCCTTCTTCCTTCACTTCGATTAGGTTCTTGGTCGTTGGCCTCTTCGGTGAGATTTTCACGGCTAAAGTAAAACAGGAACAATTATTACAAGTAAAAGAGAATGGGTAATAGAAAATGTTTAGTAGAAATCTTCCTCATTCCACACCTTCATATATTTCGGACTTAATGCGAACATCTTCGATCCATATATGAAGATGACCTTTGAAATTGTCTAATGTATGCTTAGTCACAACCACCCGTTGAGCACGCTTTTGTGATTCTTGTTGAAGGATTTTTATAAAATCTCCACAGATAAACCAGTCTGAGATTGGAGGGCTAAAACCCACCCCAAAGTCAGCACTGGATAGTCGAGGGAATTTAGGAGGATACATGTTAAAATCCGTTTCATAACGTTTCTGGGGAGGAACGTACGAAGGGGTCTTTAAATTCTCCATTTTCTTTAAAAAAAATATTCTTTTAAAGTAACAGTTGCATCACGGACGGTTTGAGCAATATCATCAGGTCTATAAGCAGTTTTAAAGTATTTCTGGAATGCTTGGATTTCCTTGATGTGTGTCGAAGTAATTTTCTTGACCTTTTCCTGAACAGAGAGGAAAGCCTTGTTAATATATTGGGTAAAAGCAGCCACGTCAAAATTCTTCAGCATAATAGGTTTTCCAGAACTTATCAAATTGTTGGGTACAGAGGAAGCTCGCTTCGAAAGAAACAAGTAGAAGCTGTGTTCGACCAGCATATCGAGCGATTTGTTTGATAGTTACAACTTTAGTATGGGATGCATTATAAAGAAGGAGGAGGTTTTTCTTCTCATATAAGGGTTTAGGCAGAACTTGAACTAATCCAAATTGTTGAGCTACAAGATTGGACTGATAAGCAATCAGGGTTACCAGACTCTTCGAAAGATTAAACCTGAGGTTCAAAATCCTAGGAGTTAGGAAAGCTTCCCAGATTGCACTATACTTTGCTTCTTGGGATTTTGTCGGAGCTGAGAATGGCCTGGTGAACCATTCAGGACCATATCTTCTTGCAGCAAAAGGGGCCATGTTCATAGAGAAGTCGTAGCGCTTGGTGAACATCATGATGTAACTAGTAAAAGTCTGTTGAATGGACCGACCATGATTGCTAGGAGTTAATTTTGCCAATCATGGTCCTTCGACCCTTCTGTTCTTCACCACTTCAGCATTTTCATCAATCTGGTTTTTGTAGGAAAGGAAAGCTTCGAATGAAGCATTCAACCATAATTGGAGATTGTAATGGGTGTTATCCCAAAAATACAAATAAGAGAGAAGCATGTTCGAGCAATAGTCTGGACATACTTTCGACATTATGATTAAATCAAAAATACCTACGTCTTTCTAGGTTTGGGATTTTGTTTTCTCTAATTTTTCTAGCCATCCTAAATAATCAGAAGGATCCTTAAAAGAGGGGTTTGCCCGAAATACCCTAAAGTTGTTCATATACCTAAGGCCAATAGTGTCTTCAGTCGGAGGATTGCCTTGGTTGATGGGATTGGAGTCTTCATTGCTAACCCTAGGTTTTTTAGCATGACCTATGGGTTTATACTTATGGTAAGTTGGGAATAAATCCTTAAGTTTACTAGGATCAGTGTTTACATCAGATAAATGATCAAATAAAGCCAATGGCTTACTAGCAACAGTAAAAGGAATAAGTACCTGGGAATCATAAATTCTTATTTTCTCTTCAGCAAGTGGTTCAGGTAGGTATTGTTGGTTTTCCACCATAGTTGGACCGTTGATGGTGTTAAAAGGAGGAAGTTGAGAAATCTTCTTGGGAGCCTTCACAAGTTTAGTAGATTCCTTGGTGGATTTGGTGACACCTTTGGAGGAACGGTTAGAGGAAGCCATTGTTTAAATGGAACTAAACTGGGGTTTTTGGAGGAGAAGAAGATTGTGAAGTTAGGGATTCAGAAGATGCAAAAAGTGGAAAGAAAAGAGAAAATGGGTATTTATAAGGATGGAAGGGGGAACACTTCTGAAGCAACATTTAATGGTTAAAATTGGAGTGGGACACATGTTCTACCCATTATCCTTGATAAACGGTGGCAGTTAATGCCTAGTCCCATGATCTCCTAGGGTCTAGGATATGTGATGATGGAAAAGATTCTCACATGGGTTTTGAGGGGGCGTTTTAGAAAAGGTAATCATGACCATGACGTTATAAGCGTGCTATAGAAGCTAAACCGTTTGTAATATTGACTAATTAGAGATGTCGAATCACACATGGATCAATTGAGGCGTAAAATAAGGCTATCAAAAAAATGTCTTTTTCTTCAATGCTATCGAAAATGACATTTTTGGGGGGCAATTTGTTAGCTCCCAAATTTGACTCCTAATCTTAATTAATGGAAACAATAAAGAGAGTTATATGAAGTGGTGAGAAGTTTCAATAGGGTTATGAGACTTGCTTGTTTTGGTCGAAGATGCCCTTTTGCGTAAGGAGGATATGATGAATAAGATTCGAAGAAAATATTCTAAAGTCTTAGAAATTGAGTGTTCAGCTACTACACCTACTACTAGCCAGTTTGTATTACCTGTTAAACAAAATGAACAACCTATGAGATCTCTAGAGTTCACAGACCTTCCTCTTATCTATAAGACTTTCATTGTCATGTTAAATATCCTATTAAACACCACTTATCCTATGACAAACTCCAACCCTCATACAAACATTTCATATGCCAAGTCTCCACCCTTTGTGAACATTCCTTTTACCACCAAGCGATTTCTAGCCCTGAATGGAGGCAAGTCATGGCAGAAGAAATTGTTGCATTAGAAGCTAACAATACTTGGTCTGTTCAAACATTACCTAAAGGAAAGAAGGTTGTTGGGTGCAGGTGGATTTACATGGTTAAGTATAGAGCTGATGGATCTCTAGATAGGTAAATGGCATGCCTAGTGGCCCAAGGCTTCACACAACAGGATGAAGTTGATTTTCTATACACCTTGTCTCCTGTAGCCAAACTCACTACTGTGAGAATTCTACTTTCAATTGCTGCACAAAAACAATGGAACTTTATTCAGTTAGACATCAACAATGCCTTCCTTAATGTGGATCTATCTGAAGAAGTGTATATGCAGCTTCCTAAGGGTTATCCAATCAAGAGGAGAATTTGGTGTGCAAGCTTAACAAGTCACTGTATGGATTGAGACAAACATCTAAACAATGGTATCAAAAGTTCAGCTCCACCCTCACTTCAGTTGGTTTTGAACAATCTCCAGCAGATCACTCTCTATTTTTCAGTGGCAATGGCTCATCTTTGGTCACCTTACTCGTATATGTAGATGACAATGTTCTTGCAGGTCCTAATCCTCAAAGATTGAAGCAAGTTGAAGAACTCCTAAAGCAACATTTCAAATTGAAAGTCTTAGGAAATCTGCATTATTTCTTTGGTTTAGAAATTGCTAAATCAAAGAAAGGCATTCACCTCTGTCAGAGAAAATAAACCCTTCAACTTCTCCAAGATACAGGTTACATTGTTTCCAAACCTGCTAGTGTTCCATTAGATTATGCAGTCTCATTCAATGATAATGAAGGTGAACCTCTAGACGATATTTATGGCTATCGTCGGTTGATTGGAAAGCTTATGTACTTAACAATCTTGCGGCCTGGCATCACCTATGTTGTAAATAGGTTAAGTCAGTTTATGCAACATCCTCGTACCACCCATTTGGCAGCTTTTTATCATGTCTTACAATACCTTAAAGGTACTCTCGGCAAATGCTTGTTCTTTCCTGCAAAATCTACCTTCCCACTTGAGGGGGAGTATTAAGGGTATATTAGAAATTAGAGACTTAACAGATATAGTACACCCTATTGTTCCTATAGGCTATATAAAGGAGAGTGTAAGCCTCATTGTAACTAACCGATGATTATCATGTAACCGAATTTGATAGTAAATGCAATCTTCATCTCTTTCATTTCTGTTTTGTTCATATTCTTCATTGATTCTTGCTCTCAGTTCCTTATGATTGAGCAAGACTTGATATATTGGTTGTGCATGGGCCAGTGTATGTGGCGCCTATGTTCTTTTTTGAGTGCATGCGTCAATTGTTGTGACACTTCTTTTTTACTTCGAATTTTTTTTGTTTAAAACATGATATATATTATGAGAAAAGATGGTTATTGTAATAAAAATAAATAAAAAATTTGATTATTTTTTAAAAATTTGAATATTCACCTCTCATAAATTTTTGGAAAAATGAGCTTTATCAAATAAAATATGTATACTTTATCAAGAGGTTTTAGCCGTAACAAATTAATCTTTTTATTTGTGATTTGGTATGCGGATTTTTACGGGTTCGACTTTGGAAAAATAGTTATATAATATTCATAAAGAAATATTAAGATGAAATTCATTTAAAAATGATTTATATATGAAACTATTATCTTAATTTAAAATAAATCTTAATCACTTTCTCATATTGATACAAAAGAAAATTATAATATTTTTCACTCTTAATTAGTCTAATTTATTTTGCTTGCTTCTTTTGACCATTGGAAAGTGAAAGCCATGCTTGTATGTAAGGAATCTTCCATAGCCCCACCTTGTCATTATTTAGGAAATCAATCATGCCATTTGGTACTTTATCACTTAAGTAGTTAAGCCTAACTAATACTACTGTTGACTTTGAGTGTAATGGTCTCAAAATCATTTACAAGTGTACAATTGTGTCGTCTATAATCAAAATATACACATAATTTCATACCACGTTTTACTTTTTGGATCGAATATGAATGTTTATATTCTATTTTAGTAACAGCCTTAGAAATATAATGTGATTACTAGTGCAGGCCAATGATACATGTTATAAAATTATATAAAAAGTTTTCTATTCAAACATAATTTTTCAGCTTTTGATTTTTGATTTATTTTTAAGTTTCGAATAGCATTTTTAAATATTGGATCATCTTTTTTTTGAGAAATCATATGCTTTCACATTTTAATACGTTAAGTGTATGATTAGACAGATTTTCACACTTTCTCATTTTTAGATTTCAATATCATATGTTTGATTCAAACTATTGATTAACATTTTAACTGGACTTTTAAATCATCTGATTGAGGAGACTAGAGATATGTTCTTTTTTATTAGATGTCATCATAAGGAATTACTAGATAGTTGTTGTCAACTCCGCCTTTGGGAGTTGTCACAAATAACTATTTAAAAGAGCCATCAACATCTAAATGTTGTTTGACTTATGGAGTTAATATCTTTAAAACCTACTTGATAGTTGTCATCAATTGTCATTTGTTGTCATCATCAAAATCAACGGATAAATATATCTACAGAACACATAGATCAACATTGTCCTTATTTCTTATGATGATAACATATCTCTTAGGGAGGTGGTAACAATAAAAAATATAAATAGAATATTGGAGTGGTTAAACACCCCTCACATATAAAGAGAGTAAATAAACAATACAAGCAAATAGATCACATATGAAATTGGGAAGCAAATAACTTATAATTAAATGAGAAGGGAAAAAGTTGATTATAAGGAAATAAAGTAGAAGGATGATGCATTTAATCTAAAAAATATTCATTCATAAATGAAAAAGTTACAAAAGAAAAACCTAAAAAATAACAGACAAACAAAGTGGACGAAAACAAACAATAAGCAATAAAGTAAAAAAAATGCTACAAAGTGTTATCATCCTTTTCATAAAAAAGTCAAGGAGGCATAAGCATTCAGGAGACATCAAGCTTTCCATCCAAATAATCAACTTTTGGATTTATCTGATTATGGTGTTGGAGTGAACATGATGGTTATTGATGATGATGTAAACAAGAGGTTCATTAGACGGAGTCTGAGGAATCTCATAGTCAAAATCCTCTAAATTTGATCGTCATGCTTTCTGCTGAGTTGGTGTTTGTTGTCATTGAAAACCTTTCTTTGATTCTTTGGAGCCTTTTTGAACCAAGAACCCCTTGTTATCTTCAAATTGCATATGGCCTAAGTTTTGTTTCCCTATTTTGTCGGAATTACCAATCTAGCCTTCGAATTCTAGGTCAAATCCAACATGCATTAAAATACTTGTAATCATGTCACCATATGGTAACAACGCATTTCTCTTCCTTCTATATTCAATCATGTGATAGATTACGCCACTAGCCCAAATTGTTTTAACATTATTGGCTAGTAGCCATGTCATTACCACATATATTTTTGATGATGGGTCACCATGAGGGGGAAGCATTCACATTGGGTCATCAGTCACCTAAAGGTCAAAGACTCACCCCAAACAAGTGAGAGAGACACCACATATTCACCCAAAATCTTAAGGTTATAGGCTTATGGGTCATTTTACTTATAAAGTGTTCAACCTTCACTTTTCTAAGCAATGTGGAACTCAGAACTTGCACTTGTTTCTCCACACAACTTACACTTGTTTTCCAATAATCTTCCACTAAAGTGTGAGTCCATCCATTATGCTCCCCTTAATCGAAAGCTCTTTCATCCACATGCTTGTACTGCCATTGAGAGACACCCTTATCTCGTCATGGGCATTTCAACGAAACACGCTACCTGACCAACATGTCATGAAGACTTTCGACACAAGAAGTCGGTCCCTTACTCGAATCAGGATCTGATATCACACTACAAGAATCATTGTGTTTTCCCACATGATTTTCACGTCACTAATCCAAAAAACACTTCACTAAGTAAAATTTGCAACGTAGGTAAAACACGTCGGAAAAACAATGGTGGGAACATTTTCCCACGTGAAAAACACGTCACTAAGTTGGGACATGGGATTCACGTCGCAAATAACCAAAATAATAGAAAACATTCCCACGTGAATATCACGTCACTAATTAGTGACTTGATTTTCACGTGGGAAATTACCTTTCCAAAGATGTCTTCTGCACGTTATATTTGGCACCAATGAAAATGTTCCCACAGGTTTCACACGTCACTAATTAGTGACGTGATTTGCATGCCACAGCTGAAAATATGTTTTATATTAGTGACATGGTTTACACTTCACTATAAAATTTAATAATTAAAAAAATATATTAACTGAAAACAACGAATTAACAAATAATAAAATTAAAAATTAAAATAATTTTCAATTAAATTATTTAATTTTTTAATATATACATTAAAAAAATATAAATATATAGTCACATAAAATTCACGTCACAAACATAAATAAAAATATATATATTGTCACGTAATATTTACGTCAGAAATATAAATAATAATAAAAAAAGTTATTCATCGTCAGTACTAAATGTAGCACCTTCGTCTTCTTCATCATCTTGGACAGAATAATTTGATTGTGAGGCAAAAAATTGTTGCATTTGTGCCTCCATGTCCTATTGTCGCTTCCTCATTTCCTTTATTTCAGCATTTTGTCTATTTCTCATATTCTCCATTTCGGTCTTTAGGGCCATCTCACGTGCCTCCTCCTCTCGTCTCGCCTCAAATAGAGCTAACTTTCTCACTGTTACCAACATTTCTGGTGTCAATTCTGTCGGACGAGATACTCCTTCCCCCATCATCGAGTCTTTGAAATAAAGTTCGGTCCCTTTTTCTATAATCGCCAGCCAAAGATCCCAGACCAAAAAAACATCTATTGACTCCCTTCCCGCCTACTGTTAAATTCCAAATATAAAGATTGACGCGTAGATCAAGCGGTGCATTCCCAATCGGCATATATTGAGGATTTTCAGTTAGAAATTGGGCAAGCAAGGTCTGATACAACTCCTACACACACATTAAAAAAATTAAATTAAATTAAATTAAATATAATTTAAACACTTTAATTATATACAATAATTTTGAAATAAAATAATTCAACTATAATAAACAAGTTACCAAGGTTGATTTGGAACGGCCGTCAACCAACTCCCCCGATTTTTTTGTTCGAGTCTTCACAAATAGCTCATTAATTCGGGGCTCCCACCCCAAATCCTTTTTCTAATTAAAATAATTAAGTTTAATTAAATATAAAAATAATACAAAATAGAACTTAAAAAAATAGTTATAATTATCATACTACGATAATAACAAAACTATTTCATACTGCACATTTGTACTATCATTATATATCATTTTAATAAAATATGTAATCTTAATATGCAAAATAATATAATTCTTTTCACATTAATTTAACAAATTTAAATCTATTTTTCTATTTCGACACCAACATAATAAAATATGTTTACTAAAATCTATTTTAAATCTATTTCGACACAAACTTAAATCTATTTTTTCTAAAATAATATAAATTATGTTTACTAAAATATACTACATATTCTCAAAATATAATATTCTAAAATATTATATATAATTTTTTTTATTAAAAATAAAACATTTAAAATATGATATATATATTCATTATTTTTAAAAATCTATTTTTTCTAAAATAATATAAATTATGTTTACTAAAATATACTACATATTCTAAAATAGTATTCTAAAATATAATATATAATTTGTTTACTAAAAATAACACATTTAAAATATAATGTATATTCATTATTTTTAAAAATATGTTTTTTCTAAAAAAATATATATTATATTTACTTAAGTATAATAAGTATTCTATAATATAATATATAATTTGTTTACTAAAAATATCACATTTAAATATAATACATATTCATTATTTTTTAATAAAAATATTTTTTCAAAAAATAACACATTTAAAAATAACACATTTTAAATATAATACATATTCATTATTTTTTTTTTAAAAATACATTTTAATTTTTTCTATTTACAATTTTGTTTACTAAAACTATTTTTAAAAATTCTACTTTTTCTAATATAATATATATTCTGTTTTTAAAAATTAAATACATATTTAAATACAACATTACATATTTTGTTTCTAATATATATTCTATTACATATTTTTCTAATATATATTTTGTTTTTAATTCTAAAAATATATATTTTGTTTCTAATATAATATATCTTCTAATATTTTTAATTTTATCTTTCAACAACAACAACAATACATATTTACATACACTATCAACAACTAATATAAAGTTTTATAATCAATAACCAAACATTTCATATATCACTATAAATCTGAAAAATAAATAAATTTAATTGCGTAAATACCTCAATGGAGCAAATTCCTAAAGCTTCAATGGAGCAAGTTCTTAATATTAGATATGGAAAAAAAAATCAATAATTAATAATAAGAAAAAATTAAAATAAACTGTAAAGCAAAAACAAAAACAAGGAAAATATCATTTACCGCAAATTTTTTGCGTAGCTTTCGTTCAAAAATAGAGGAGTAACAGGCAGAAGGAGAAGGAGGAAAGGAAAGAAAGAAGGAAAAGGAAGAAGAAAGGAGGATGCGTGAAATAAAATTTGGGTTTTTAATATATAGCCACACTTGCGATGTGGTAGACACGTGGAAACGTACCCACGTGAAAACCACGTCGGAACCCATTAAAGGCTTGCATATTTGCGACGTGAATGCCCCATGGGAAAGGTTCCACGTGAGATACACGTCAGAACTTTCCCAGCATTTAATATATTAACGTTGCATTATTAAAGGCAAAGCAACGGTAAAAAAATAAAGTTTAAAACATTTATGTGTCCCATTTGCGACGTGGGATTCACATAGGAACTCTGTCACAGTCAATTTCATCATTAATGTGTCTGAAAAGTAAAATTAAAAGCTGACCACCTTTATTATTTATAAACTTGCGACGTGTATTCCATGTGAGTAGTTTGTGACATGTTCCCCACGTCGCAAATACAAAGACTTTTTTGAATTTTTTGTACCCATGTGTTTAACACGCCACAACTTAAATTTTGAAAATTTCAAATTTTCCTCCCTCTTAAAATTCAAATTTTTTGTTGCAGATTTTAAGTTTACAAGATATATTAATTAAATATGGTAGTGACGTGTTTTACACGTCGCAACCTATTTTTTTCCCACGTGTTTACCACGTCACTAAATCACTAGGCAAAATCAAAGTTTTCTTGTAGTGTCATTGATGGGTCATCATGAGGAGGAAGTATTCACATTGGGTTATCACTCACCTAAAGGTCAAAGGCTTATCCCAAACAAGTGAGAGACACACCACATATTCACCAAAAACCTTAAGGTGATATATGTATGGGTCTGCTTACTTATAAAATTCCTAGCCTTCACTTTTCTAAACAATGTGAGACTTATAACTCACACTTGTTTCTCCATACAAATCGCACTTGTTTCCCAATATTTGACACTTTCATAGTATTGAATTTCTTTGGGATGAGAATGTAGTTTTCCATATAGTGTCTGAGATGAATGTCTAGAGTCATGCATCTCGCGGTGTGGGTAAATTTGTGTCCCACAGTTGGATCAATCAGAAGTGATTGAGAAGCAGAAAGATGATCAAAGTCATCAATTTATTTGAGAAACTCACACTAATGTAGAAATGGCTTTTTACATCGGGTGAAAATGACATTTTACATCGGGTCTGGGTCCGATGTAAAGCCAAGCGATGTAGTAAATCAAAGATATTTTACATCGGGTTTTGGCCCAATGTAAGAAATACACCAAGCACATCGGTTAAATTTTTAAATCTGATGTGAAAAAAAAATATAATTGTAAGTTTTAATTATAAAATGGTGTTTTTACATCGGTTGTAAGCCAAAACCGATGTAAAAAGTATTATAGTAAACAAAATAAAAATGTCAAAACTAGACTTTTTACATCGGTTCTCTTGTTTGACCGATTTGAAAAGTCCTAGGTGACACTTTTAACATCGGTTCTATGGTTAACCCGGTGTGAAAGGTGATTTTTTACATCGGTTATTTCGTTCGCCCAATGTAAAATGTATTGTTACGAGTATAAATTATTTGCCTATTTTTTAGTCGTTCCCTGTAACTTTTTTAGTACCTAATTTTTCATATTTTTCCAACATCACACATACCATAATTAGGTCCCTATTTTCCATAGTCTCCCAACATCATATATACCACATTTAGGTCGTTATTTTCATAGTTTTCCAACATCACATAGACCATATTTAGGTCGTTATTTTCATATTTTTCTCACAGATCTAATTTCATTGCACCAAATATCTAGTATACACATAATTGATTTACAAAAGTACTGATATAAGATATACACAAATGTACTAAATTATAAGGTGGTTGACACGATGACCACTACAACAACAAAAAGCTTAACCTTTATATAACGCAAAGAAACATGTTGCTCAACAGAGTCGTAAATCATACAAATCATCTTTTGTTAAGTTCGTTGGGTCATCAAATACCTACAACACGTAAATAACAATAGAGTTATTCTTTGAAAATTCACATTAAGTTGCAAAATGTAAAGTAAATAACAAATTAAATTCATTTTTATTACCTTCATCTAAGAATTGGTTATATTGGCAGAGACAATATCCAACATATTTTTTATCACATAATACCCACAATCATTAGAGTTAGGTTGTTTCCTTGTCTACAAATGAATGACATAATTAGTGAATACTTATATGATAAAATTAAATATATAATTATAATTTACACTATGCTTACATTGGGTTGAAGCCATGCAGCCTTTTTTCTATTCCCATTTGCCGCTTGATGAACCCTAAAAGCACTAATTCAGAAGAAAAAAGTTCATATAAAGCCACATAACATATGATATTACTTTTGTAACAAATTATGTACATAGGATGAAGTGAACATAAAATATAAACTTACCTTGTAACAATTTTCGTCATGGTTTGATTAAGTTCATGATGAAGTGAACAAAAGACGACCATCGTATTATCATTTGGACACAAGACTATTAATTGCCAATAACATTTGTACGTGTGTGTGGAAACACAATTTCATATTACCAAAATTGAACTATATATGTTACCAAAATTTAAAAAATAGAAAACATAATTTCATATAAACTTACCCATGAATAAATGGTAGCAAGTGACACTCTCTCTTTTCGTCACGTAACTTATCTTGTATGTATTGTTTGACACTTGCTTGAGTTTTCGGCACATGATCAACGTACGAACACATAGCAGGGTCCATAAATCTGTATACTTCAGATTGTGAAGTATCATCACACTTTCTTTCTTCTGCATGCCATCTAAGATTCTTTGCGTCATTTGCATTAGCGAATAGTCTCTTAAACCTTGAAATTGTTGGTAGATACCATACCACTTTCACGGAAGGAACCTTTTTTACCGCCTCATCATCACTAGAATCACCAGCTTTCTTTTTTTAGCATGAGGCCTTGCACTTCGGATAATGATTATAGTTTACATACTCTTTTCTGTATAATATGCAATCATTAGGGCATGCATGTATCTTTTCATACTCCAAACCCATCGGACACAATATCTTTTTCGCCTCGTAATAACGATTTGACATTACGTTACCTTCTGGAAGCATGTGTGTCAACAATTCAAGCAATTCGGTAAAACTTTTGTCAGTCCACCCATTATTTGCCTTCAAATTAAACAATTTTAATACGGCTGACAAACGTATAAAATTTGTGCATCCCGGGTACAAAGGTTTATCCTTGTCACTGCATAAAGTATCATACACATGCGCCTTCTTAAACGAATCTTGTCCAATATCACGCATCATGTCTTCCAGACGATCATCCATTCCTGCACTAACATTATCTCTTTGGGACACATTTGACTTTGCTACTACCTCACTGTGCCATATCCATTGTGTATAACTTTGACAAATTCCATGACAAATTAGATGATCCATGATTTTTTTCTTATTGAGTTTTGGTTCGTGATTTGTACAACGAACACATGGACAGAGAAAAAGCAGATGAAGAATTTTTTCAGCATCACTCTTAGGAGGAGCAAGACTTTTTAGCATTACTTTCAGCAAACTCTAGAAACTCCATCACTCCATGTTCGTACTCGACACTTAATCGATTGGCTCTCATCCAACTACGATTCATACCTATGTTCCAAAATTATTAATGCATACAAAGTTAAATCATTGAGACGCCTATAATAGTCCCTCTTTTGGACATTAGAGAGAACAAAAGTCTTTACGTGTAAACACGTGGCATAAAAGAAGAATTGAGAAGTTATAAAGAATGAAAAGAGAACCTGCAATATCGTGGCGGCCGGATGACTCGCGATTAAGAGAAAAAGAGGGACACAAATTCTGCGAGAAACGAAATATCAATAAACTGCAGCAATTGGAGTTTATTTGGTTAATTAGTTATTTTATTTTCAGATACCAAAATAAGAGAAACAACAAAGAGGGTACAGAACTTACACTATGCACTCAAGGTTGTATTTAGACAAAGTCAATGATAGGATTTGTCACCAAGATGGGATTTAGACAAAGTACCGAAACTGCAACCAAATCATTAGGACAATGATATGATTTTCATAATTTATTTTCATAATCAACCATTGTAATAACAGCAGAAAGTTTTTCACTACTCTCTTTTTTTTCTGGAACAACCAAAAAACAAATTTATTGAAAAAATGCCGTTTAAACTCAAAAGTCACAACTTTCTTTTTAAGTAGAATCATTTCTAAAAAAACATAGTCAATTCTACTCTAAAACAACCAAACATGTTAAAATCAATTATGCACATCCAAAATCAAATTCTAGATGCTCCAAACGTGAAAATAAACATATACTAAAATGCATTGGACAACACTAGCATTCCTCAATCTCACAAATTCACCACCAAAAGAGAATCAATCTCAAAAAAATAAACCACCATAAATCACTATAAAAAAGCTCACTTACTTGTTACTCTTAATCTTGAACCAAGTCTCAGCACAATGTTTATGCACAGCAGCCAAACGAAACGCAGGAGGTGACAGAATCGGTGAGGGAAAGACGGAGGAGGGAGGTTTTGTCATGGGTCATGGGTCGTGGGGCGGATGGAGGACGGCACTGTCGTGGGGCGAAGGGAGGACGGCGCACGGTCGGAGGGAGGAATGGCGAACGGTCGGAAGGAGGAACGGACGTCGTGGGCGGAAGGAGAAATGATTTTTGGGTTTGAAAGGAATGCTTGGAATGTGCATGTTCCTTGGTGAACAAAATCTTATTTTGGGTTTAAGGGAGTTTTTAAATCGGTTGAAATTGAAAATCCCATTTTTAAAACCTTGCTATCCCTTTTTTGTAGTAACCGCCCCTGCTATCAGCCTCTCCTTTTTTGTTTAACTTTATTATTATTATTATTATTATTATTATTATTATTATTATTATTATTATTATTATTATTATTATTATTATTATTATTATTATTATTATTATCTCTTAATTGAGTTCTTAACTTGTGCTCCAAAGGTACAAATTAGCATTATCCTAATAATAATAATAATAATAATAATCTATAATCTATAACATATATAAAGGCAATACTTAGTTTTTGGTGTAGCTTTTTCTTATACCAAATTTACCTTTATTTTAAAATATATAACTTACACAATAACTTCCATTGAACTACTACTATCATCTTTCATATAACTCCCTACTAATAACTTCCCACATAACTTCCATGTAAAATTAATATTAAATAAAAATATATCATTTATATTTATATGTGTGCAATAAAAAAGCGGACAGATGGGCACACGAGTGCCTGTCTGGACGCTAGTAGCTAATAATTTAATTAATCTATAATCTATAACATATATAAAGGCAATACTTTGGTTTTTGGTGTAGCTTTTTTTATACCAAATTTACCCTTATTTTAAAATATATAACTTACACAATAACTTTCATTGAACTACTACTATCATCTTTTATATAACTCCCTACTAATAACTTCCCATATAACTTCCATGTAAAATTAATATTAAATAAAAATATATCATTATATTTATATGTGTGCAATAAAAAAGCGTCCAGACGGGCGCGAGTGCCTGTCTGGACGCTAGTCTATATCAAGGCAATATTTGGTTTTTGGTGTAACTTTTTTTATACCAAATTTACCCTTATTTTAAAATATATAACTTACACAATAACTTTCATTAAACTACTACTATCATCTTTCATATAACTCCCAACTAATAACTTTCCACATAACTTCCATATAAAATTAATATTAAATAAAAATATATCATTTATATTTATATATGTGCAATAAAAAAGCGGACAGACGGGCACGCGAGTGCCCGTCTGGACGCTAGTAATAATAATAAGAGTAATGCTAACTTGTGCTCCTAGGACACAAGTTAAAAAATACATTTATAGAAAATTTGTATTAGAAGTTAGGGGTGTGCAGAACCCAACCCAATCCGAAGACCCGTCTCAACCCAATATCAAGTGGGACGGGTTCGGGATGACTCTCGGGTTATCCAACCCGTCCTAATATTATGAATGCACATGTGATACTATTTATTTATTTAATTTATTGGTATATTTAGATTATTCCAAATTTCCAATAGACTTTTTCACTTTCCACCTCATAATTTAATATATACACCAAGTAAATACTAAGTACACATCTTTCCACTTCCCGACTTTCACATTTTTCTAGTTCTCTTACATCATGGTTTTTATTTTACATCTTCTTACTATGTTTTAGGGAAAGTAAAAAGATGATGACATATATAGAATTACATCATGTTTTTTGTTTTAAAAATTGACTTTAGATGTATTCATTATTTTTCATTCATGCTAATGATTTTATTCATATTTCTTATTTAAATGAATTTTTTAAAATATTATAATAAATTTCTTAAGTCACTAAAATTTTTTTCTCCATATATTTCGGATCAATCTGATATCATCTTGCATTAACCCGGTCTAAACTAACTTATATATTATCAGATTTTTTACGGGTTAGGATCATTAAAATAACTCGATCAAAATTTAGGACAGGGTTAGAGTTAGTCATAACCCATCCTGACCCGTCCCTTGCTCACCTCTATTAGAAGCTTCAATAAAAAATTAAGTTTTTTATTTTCATTAAATGTAAAACATAATTTTCAAGATATTATTTCTACATTTAATTTTTAACTTGCCCCCTAAGAACACAAGTTAGCATTACCATTATTATTATTATTATTATTATTATTATTATTATTATTATTATTATTATTATTTGATCTGACCTGATCAGGAGGGGATCACAGGTCGGCCACACACTGTTGGGCTGCTACCTGTTCACCGGTGATGAGGAGGAGAAAGGGGGGTGTACCT
The DNA here is from genome assembly GCA_963859935.3 of Lathyrus sativus. Taxonomy (NCBI): domain Eukaryota; kingdom Viridiplantae; phylum Streptophyta; class Magnoliopsida; order Fabales; family Fabaceae; genus Lathyrus; species Lathyrus sativus. The sequence continues at coordinate 480,022,206 of OZ012736.1, read as the reverse complement.
GCAAGACACTCCGATGCCAAAGTAAGAAATTGGGCAGAGTGAGAGCGAAGTACAGAAAGGGGCAAGATATGAATTACCTGACCCTCTTGAGGAAGAGGGTATTTATAGATAGACCCCAGCGCTGGGCCAACGGTCATTTGAGATGGGCTGGATGACCAGGCCCAACCCTAATGACTGTTAGGGCTTACGTGGCGTAATGAAGACCAGGACGTGGTCTTCGCCCTAGTCCAACTGCTCCTAGATCTCCGGAAAGTGGGTTTGACCTGCTCTTTCGGAGGTGGGCAGTTGGTTGGTGGCGTGTCCCCGCGGAGGGGAGCACGTGGAGAACGTGCACCGGGCACGTTGTTCTTCCCGCGGAGGGGGGCTCGGGAGATTCCCCGGGGTGCGATGCTCTTCCCGCGGGGGGCGGAACCGAGGCCTCGTTTTGGTACGCTGGGGTGCGTCCTGCTCGACTGATAAGAAGGAACGTCGAGAGGCTGTGGGCTGCGTCGCCCGCGCCCGATGATGCGTTCCGCCCGTCCAGCGGGGCGTGTGTGCCCGGCGTGGCCAATTCGCTTATTGGGCCGCGCGAGGTACTGGGCTGGACCGAGGTCGGGCCCAGGCCAGAACAGGAGCCCCCCAAGTCGAAGCTCTGGGGAAAGAGCGATGACTTAAGGTCGCTGTGTCGGGGAGAGAGGTAGCGAAACGGGAGGTTCATCGGGACTCGCGCACGGTGGGACGGGCGCTCGTGCGGGGATCCCCGGTCGTCGGTGGAGCGGGGTGAAAGCAGGTGAAGGGGCGCGACTGTTAGGCTGCCGCCACGTGTCGTGCGTTAAGCGGTCGTAGGGGCGGCTACCCTATGTCATTAATGAGCCTAGCGTCGCTTCAAATCCCGTACCGGGTTATAAATACGGGGGTCCCCGCTCATTTTATTACTTTTCACTCTGCTGTTGTACCTGCGAAACTCTGTCATCTCTGCTTGTCCGCCGCTTGCCGCCGATCGCCGCCGCACCGTTTGATCCTTTCCTCCGTTCGCCGCCGTTACAAGTGAGTTCTCATTTCTCTTCCCTTTTATTTCCGTCGTTTAATTAGAACGTGTGGTCGGGGCATGATGAATGCCCCGAGGAGGGACGCAAGATCCGTCGTATCTGGCGAATTTTCTGGTGAGTGTCCCGGGGAGAGTCGGCTGTTCCGATGAATGTCCCGAGGACGGGGGGCTTTCTCCGATGAATGCCCCGGGGACGAGTGCCTTTTCCGGTGAATGCCCCGGGGAGGCGCGCTTTTTCTGGTGACCGTCCCGCGGAGGGATGACGGGTCGGCTTTAGACGCCCCGAGGAGGGTAGACGGGGAGCGCGTGTTTGCTCGTCGTTCTCCGGCCTTTGTCGCCCTTTCACTTGACCTGCGGTGGAAGGGTGGATTTGATCCTGGCTATCGAATTCACCGTTATCCTCTGCTTTTCAAGTGTAGATGTCGGCTCTGGTACCGGGGATAATGGTCGAAGACAACGAACCCGAGGTCCCGGACTTTGATGACGAGCGCATTGCCCTGCCCGAAGAATGGGCGGCCGAGGAGCCGCTTTCTACCCCGTCTTGTTTTGTGGCCGATGCGTCCGACGTGTACGCCACCGTCGAGGATACGCCTATAGGGGAGCCACAGCATTGGCAGGTGTACCGACCAAAAGAGCATCATCGTATCTGCTCGCGATATGGGCGGCGGATGTTCCCGATGCACGAGTTCTACTTTAAAGAGGCTCGGCTCCGGTTACCGTTCTCCGCCTTTCATCTGGGGCTCTTTGATTGGTTGCGCCTGGCCCCGTCCCAATTGCACCCCAACTCCTTGGCTTTCATTCGCGCTTTCGAGGTGGTGTGTTTCTACCTCGAGGTGGAGCCGACGATACCGTTGCTCTTCCGTATCTTCCACTTACAGAGGCAGACGGTGAATGGCCGCCACGGATGGGTCTCATTCAAACAATCGACCAAGCTCTTCAAGGCGTATAGTGATTCTATCAAGGATTTCAAAAGTCGGTTCTTCCTCGTTAAACCGATCACGCAGCGGGGCTCGGATACCCTCTTCGACGAGGGCGAGCGAATGGTGGATGGCCAGCGGTTCCTCGCGTGGCTTCGGGCCGTGGATGGGATCGGGATGGGATCGGGCCGTACCACGAGATCATTGACGGGAAGGTGGTCGATCCCTATCTTGTTATTCCTGAGGAGGATCCTGCGGTTGCTGATCGGGCGGATGAGGTAGCAAGAGTTGCCGGGCCTGCGTGCTCGTTGTTTTTATGGCCTGCGTGCCGACGTTTGTGACTTATCTTTCTTTGGGCCTGCGTGCTCTATTTATGTAACATTGACTACTGGGCTGGTGCCCGCTTTTTGCTTAATATATTTTTTGCGAATTTTCTAAGTGTGCGCTCGGTATCCGCATGATGTTTATGCTCGTTTTTCGTATTTATTTGTTTATTTGAATGCTAAGTGTGCGCTCGGTATTTGCATGATGTTTATGCTCGTTTTTCGTATTTGCTTGTTTATTTGAATGCTTTTGACGTGCATGTCTCGATATGCCCTGGGTCTGTTCGGGTGTTAGCTCGACGACTTGTTACCGGTGGTGAAGGGAACCGGCCGGTTTGGTCGGCGACGTAGAGGGCCGTTTCGGGGGTAGCTCTCCCCGGGGCGTGGACGTCCCATCGCGAGCTGGGTGTCCTGCCGATTTTGGTACGGCGGCGGGGGATCTCGGTCGAGGTGTTCCTTGCCGAGCAAGGCCGTCTGCCCGCGCACACGAGAGGCAGGGCTTGCTTTTCTTTGGTCGCTAGTGGACGCGGGGGTGTGCGGTGGTACCATGTCGCCCCCCAGTGGTCGGGACGATGGTCGTCGCGGGCAATGTTCTAACTGTAGTACCGCTTAAGCTTCGCGGCGTTCCATGGTCGAGCTAGTTGGTCACCGTGCAGGTTTTCGAGGTAATAGGCTCCGTGCTCCGTTTTGTCCCGGACTCGGTAAGGGCCTTCCCAGTTCGCAGCCAGTTTGTCCTCGTGGGAGTCTTTCTGGTTTCTGCGTAGAACTAAGTCGCCTGTTTGAAAGTCACGTTTTAGGACTTTGTTGTTGTGGCAAAGTGTGACCTGTTGCTTCAGCCAGGCTTCGCGGAGGGCTGCCCCAAAGCGGATTTCTTCGACGAGGTCGAGCTCTTCTCGGAGGGCGCCGTCGTTGTCGTTGGTGCCCAGGGGAGCTTCCGTTCGTTGGGATGGTTCGCGAATTTCGACCGGTATCACGGCCTCGGTTCCGTACGTGAGGCGAAATGGGGATTCCCCCGTGGTTGAGTGGGGAGTGGTGCGGTATGCCCAGAGGACGCTGTGGAGCTCTTCGACCCATGCGCGTCGCCGAGTCATCGTCTGAGTCCCCTGAGTATGACTCTGTTTTCCGATTCCGCCTGGCCGTTTGTCTGAGGGTGTTCGACCGAGGCGAAGTGGTGTTTGGTTCTGAGTTTGGTGACGAAGTCGCGGAAGTTTTTGTCCGTGAATTGTGTGTCGTTGTCGGTGACGATGGCGAGTGGGACCCCGAATCTGGCGAGGATGTTGCGTTTGTAGAATCGGAGTATGTTGTGGGCGGTGATTTTGGCCAGAGCTTCGGCCTCGATCCACTTGGTGAAGTAGTCAACTCCCACGATGAGGTACTTGTTCTGGTAGGAACCTAGGGGGAAGGGTCCGAGGATGTCCAGCCCCTACCAGGCGAATGGCCATGGAGATGAGAGGGACGTGAGGTCGGTTGGGGGGGCGAGGTGCATGTCCCCGTGTCATTGACATTTATCACATCGTTTGACGTGTTCCTTCGTGTCGGATTGCATTGATGGCCAGTAATAGCCTGCGCGTAGGGCCTTTCGTGCTAGGGATCTTCCGCCGAGGTGCTGCGCGTTGATGCCTTTGTGGATTTCTTCTAGAACGGCTGCGCTCTGGGACTTATCTATGCATTTGAGGAGTGGGATTGCGAAGCCTCGGCGGTACAGTCGTCCTTCGAGGAGAACGTACGAGCAGGCGCGTCGTCTCGTTGCGCTGGCCTCTCCAGGGTTGGTCGGAAGGTGGCCGGTGCTGAGATAGGTGTGGAGCGGGGTCATCCAGTAGTCAGCATCCCCGACGACGTTGATGTCGAGGGGGGTGGTGGTCGCGCTGGTACTTGGTTGCGACAAGATCTCTTGAATGACCGACTTGTGGCCGCCTCGCTTCTTGGTGCTTGCCAGTTTGGAGAGGATGTCGGCGCGGGTGTTCTGCTCGCGAGGGACGTGCTGAATCTCTGCTGTGTCGAAACCTCGCAGTTTTTCGGTGATGAGCGCGAGGTATCCGGCGAGGGTGTCGTTTTTTGCTTGATATTCGCCTCGGACTTGTGAAGCGACTAGCTGGGAGTCCGTGTAGATTCGGATGTCCCTGGCTCCCAGGTCGGATGCCAGGCGAAGGCCGGCCAGAAACGCTTTGTACTCGGCCTGGTTGTTGGTCGTCGGGAAGGCTAGTGTGAGGGAGACTTCGATGACCGTACCGTCGTCGTTGTCGAGGACGATGCCGGCGCCGCTTCCCGTGGAGTTGGAGGAGCCATCCACAAAAATGGTCCAGAGGTGGCTCCTGGCGGTGGGGTCGGGCGGTGTGGTCATCTCGGCGACGAAATCGGCCAAGGCTTGAGCCTTGATGGCGTGCCGGCCCTCGTAGGTAATGTCGAACTCGGAGAGTTCTAGCGTCCATTTCAGCATGCGTCCGGCCATGTCGGGGCGGCCGAGGAGCTGACGGATGGGCTGATCGGTGCAGAGCACGACGGCGTGTGCGAGAAAATAATGTCGGAGTCGGCGTGCTGCTGTTATGAGGGCCAGGGCGACCTTCTCGATCAGCTGGTATCGGGCTTCTGGGCCGTGGAGGGCTTTGCTGGTAAAGTAGACGGGCTTTTGGCCCTCCCCGGATTCGCTGACGAGGACGGTGCTGACGGCTTCGTTGGCTACGGCCAGATATAAGTATAGGGTTTCGCCCGTTGCGGGGAGCGTCAGTACTGGTGGTTCGGATAGGACGCGTTTGAGGTGGCAGAGGGCTTTCTCACATTCGTCCGTCCATTCGAATTTGGTCTCCTTCCTGAGCAGTTTGAAAAACGGGAGGGCGTGTTGAGCCGACTTGGCGATGAATCGTAAGAGGGAGGCAAGCACGCCGTTGAGGGACTGGATGGCCTTCTTCGTGGTAGGCGTGGCGATATTGGAGAAGGCGTGGCATTTGTCCAGATTGGCTTCGATCCCCCGTTCGGTCAAGTAGTAGCCGAGGAATTTACCGGCGCAGACGCCGAAGGTGCACTTCTCCGGGTTGAAACGCATGCGGCATGACCTTGCGGTCTCGAAGACCTTCCGGAGGTGTGCCGCGTGGTCGTCCTCCGTGCTAGATTTGACGATCATGTTGTCCATGTATACTTCGAGCATGTCTCCGATTTCGTCGTGGAAGACACGGTTCATCATCCGCTGGTATGTGGCCCCGGCGTTTTTGAGGCCGAAGGGCATCACATTATAATAGTAATTGCCCGATGTCGTCATGAAGGTCGTGGCTTGTTTATCGTGTTCGGCCATCGGGATCTGATTGTATCCCGAGTACGCGTCCATGAAGGAAAAGAGCTTGAAGCCCGCGTAGTTGTCGACGAGCTTGTCGATGTTGGGGAGGGGGTAGGCGTCCTTAGGACATGCCCGATTGAGATCAGTATAGTCAACACACATGCGCCATTTTCCATTATTCTTTTTAACGAGTACAACATTGGACAGCCAGGTTGAATACCGGGCTTCCGAAATAAAATTTGCCTTTAAGAGGTCTTTTACAGCTTGTTCGGCCGCTGCCGATTTTTCGGGGGATTGGCGACGCCGGCGTTGCACAACGGCCTTTGCGGTCGGGCTGATGGACAGCTGGTGGCAGGCGACCTCGGGGTCGAGTCCCGGCATTTCCGCGGCGCTCTAGGCGAAGAGGTCGGCGTTCTCGCGGAGGCAGGCTTGGAGCTGTCGTTTCGCGAGGTCTGGGAGTCCGGCGCCTATCCTCACGGTTCTGCTCGTGTCTTCCCCGAGGGGGACGAGTTCGAATTCTCCGTTCGGGATGGGGCGCGCCGGGTGTGAGGGCTGCCCGTTGACTTCGTTGGTCTTTGTTTCGTGGTCGAGCTCGTCGGTGAAGCGACTGTCGAGCTCAACGGATCCGACCAGCTCCATTGGTTCGCCCTTTGGCGTTGTGCTTGACGTTTTCTTCTTGGTCGCTGGGGCGATGGAGTCTAGGCCTTTCATCGCGGCTTCGAAACATCTTCGGGCGGCCTCGATGTCTCCGTTGAGGGTCACCACAGCCCCCCTTCTTGTGTAGTATTTCATCTTCAGGTGGACGGTGGAGGGTACCGCGGTGAGTTCTGCTATCGTCGTCCTGCCCAGGATGCAGTTATAGAGGGATGGGCATTCGATGACTAAGAAACGGATGCTGATGTCTCTAGCCGTTTCCTCTTCTCCGAAGGTGACTTTCAATTCCACGTATCCCCAAGGTCTTGTCGTCGTCCTGTTGAACCCCTGAAGGTCGGAGCCTACGTAGGGGGAAAGGTTGGATTCGTCGAGCTGGAGAGTTGTGAACAGGTGTGAGTACATGATGTCAACCGAGCTCCCGCCGTCAACGAGGAGGCGCCTGACGTCGAAGTTTGCCATCCGGGCACGTATGAGCAGGGGTATGTTGGAATTGGGGGATCCCCCGGGGAGTTCCTCGAGGTAAAATGTGATCGGGTTGGAGCGGCCTCGGAATTTGTCGAGCGTGCTCATTTTGCCGGAGTTGTTCGCGATGAGTTCGTCGAACTTTCTTTTCACGGATCCGATGGACAGACTCCTCGTGGCTCCATCAGAGATGACCATGGCTCTGGGGAAGTATTCCCACCGGCTGGTTGGCCGGATTGGCTCGTCGATTAGGTCGGGCCCTTCGGGGAGACCGAATTCTCTGCCCGCGAACCAATCTTCGGGGCGGCTGACACACAATGTGACCTGGAGCCTGATGTTGTCCTCTGGAGAGGGAAGTTCCTCGACTTTCTTGGCTTCTGGAGCCTCTGGCCTAGGTGGTTCGCCTCCTCGGGTGTATCGCTTCAGGTGACCGTCTTTGATCAGAATTTCGATCGCATCCTTGAGATGGATGCAGTCTTCTGTCACGTGCCTGTGGCTCTTGTGGAATCGGCAGTATTTCGATTTGTCCACGTTGGGTTTGGGGGGTGTTGGTCGCGGAAAACAGACACCTCCCTGCACGAACTCGGTTTTTAGCGCATTTGACCAATATGCGCTCGCGTGAAGCGACCAAGGCTGTGTACTCTGTGAATCTGTCGACCGGGCCGCGCGGTTCGCGTTGTTCGCGGGGTTCGCGGGGGAGATCTTCTCGATGGTGGTCTCCTCCTCGTCGATGGCTCGAGGCTCCGTCATATCGGTGCCCGCGGGGGGCCTCCCTGTCTCGGGTGTCGCGAGCGAAAATTTTGTTTACAAGTTAGTAGTTGGCATTAAAGAAATTCCAACACAAAGCAATCAAGCATGACTGGATTATTCAGCGGTCTGGACCAGAACCAAGTATACCATATAACCTTATGGACCTGGGGCATTGACATCCGAGAGCATGAAATCAGTCAGTCTGAGGCAAATCCCCAAGCATCGGCCGACCATGGGGCAAGTCATTCAAGAAGTGGTTGATCGGAAGTAAATCATCTCGAGAATACTGATCAAGGGCAGGCCACCCAGAGTTTATTTGACTTGAAGATAGATCCCTCCAATGTTCAATCGAGATAAGTTAAGTCGCTTCCACGCTCTTTCAGGGGAAAGCTACTCCAAGAGTACATTGAAGTCAACTATCACAAGAATCGGCTAATCAATGATGAATCCATTTGTGGTACAAACTCTGGGGCAGACCATCGCGAGTACGTCTCATGGCAAGCTACTCAAGCAAGTTCATTCTCGTCAACAACTGTTAAGTTTAAAACGATGTCAGGAAGTCAGGCTTGTCCTCCACTTTCCCACATAACCTAGAGTCCAATCCGCATTGGCAACTACCAAAAGTCCGCCACGTCGACACCTGCATTCCCAATTACCCGTCTGCATCATATGCATCATACGCATCGCATTCGACTTCATAAGCATCTTGCATCATACGCATACCCAGAATCATGTCATACTCTCCCAGCTCTTCCATCTCCGCGTGTTAGCATTTGCATTTGCATTTCCACTTGTTATGGAATATCATTATCATCAAGCATTCGCATATGCGAGCTCAGGTCTAGGATTGATCACGAAGATTTCCAAGATCATCAGCCCAGACAGGGGCACCTCTTGCAAGACCGTGGGTTTCTCTTACTAGAGTCAGAAGATATCAAGACAAGATTGAGCCCAATCAGGGGCATTCTCCACAAGACTATGGGCATTCCCCACGAAGTTGTGCAGCTTTTTGGGCTTCGAAATAGCCATCAACCCAGTCAGGGGAATTATCTGAAAAGACCGTGGGTCTCCCCCCCCACGAAATTCAAGAATATCAAAGCAAAAATTCAGCCCAGCCAACGGCGTCTTTTCAAGACCATGGGTGTATACATGACGTATTTAAACCTCGTGGTTAAACAGATCTTCAAAATCAACATTCAGCCCAATTAGGGGCATCTTCGGTAAAGCCTGGTTGTTCCCTAGTGATTGTCTCCAGCTTTCATCAGTGATAAGTGGCAATCTCTTCAGAGAAGCTTATCTTTCTTCAGTGATAAGTGGCAATCTCTTTAGAGAAGCTTATCCGTCTTCAGCGATAAGTGGCAATCTCTTTAGAGAAGCTTATCCATCTTCAGCGATAAGTGGCAATCTCTTCAGAGAAGCTTGTCCTCCCTACATCCTTTTGGTGTCAGGGTTGATTTTGTTTCGCTCCATCATCCTTTCGGTGATGGGTCTAATATCCTTTTGGTGTTATGACTAGCGTCTCCGCTCCATCATCCTTTTGGTGATGGGTCTGACATCCTTTTGGTGTCATGACTAGTGTGTTTTCCATTATCCTTTTGGTAATGGACTCCTTACATCCTTTTGGTGTCGGGTTTGCCTTGTTTCGCTCCATCATCCTTTTGGGTGATGGGTCTAGCATCCTTTTGGTGTTATGACTAGCGTTCTCGCTCCATCATCCTTTTGGTGATGGGTCTGGCATCCTTTTAGTGTCATGACTAGTGTGTTTTCCATTATCCTTTCGGTAATGGACTCGTTACATCCTTTTGGTGTCGGGTTTGCCTTGTTTTGCTCCGTCATCCTTTTGGGTGATGGGTCTAGCATCCTTTTGGTGTTATGACTAGCGTTCTCGCTCCATCATCCTTTTGGTGATGGGTCTGGCATCCTTTTGGTGTCATGACTAGCGTGTTTTCCATTATCCTTTCGGTAATGGATTCCTTACATCCTTTTGGTGTCGGGTTTTCCTTGTTTCGCTCTATCATCCTTTTGGTGATGGGTCTAGCATCCTTTTGGTGTTATGACTAGCGTCTCCGCTCCATCATCCTTTTGGTGATGGGTCTGGCATCTTTTCGGTGTCATGACTAGCGTATTTTCCATTATGCTTTTGGTAATGGACTCCTTACATCCTTTTGGTGTTAGGGTTGTTTGTGTTTCGCTCCATCATCCTTTTGGTGGTGGGTCTGGCATTTCGTCGATGTCAGATTGTGCGATATTTTGTTTGTGTTTCGCTCCATCATCCTTTTGGTAGTGGGTCTGACATTTCGTCGATGTCAGATTGCGCAATATTTTGTTTGTGTTTCGCTCCGTCATCCTTTTGGTGGGGGGTCTGTCATAGTCATTAATGATAGATTGTGCAATATTGCTTGGTGTGAGTTTCGCTCCATCATCCTTTTGGTGGTAGTAGCCATGTCTGTTCGTCCCATCATCCTTTTGGTGATGGCGACCTTTTGCTAGTTATTTACAGTTTACTCAGAGGTATACTTCATCCAGCATGTTCAATTCCCGAGCATTTCTTTTTGGACAAATTTAAGGTCTTCTTCATATCTAATTGACTTTTACCTCAGGAGAATGAACGCTGCAGCAATTCATTTCCTTTGGTTTAAGCCAATTAGATAGGGGCATCTGTCATACCCAAAATTTGTCCTACCTTGTATATAACTTGCATTTGTATATCCATCCATCAATTGTTATTCAAAAAATCCAAAAAATATGTTGTTCCTGCTCTAGGCATTGCTAGGTTGAACTAAATTGATCCAAGTTTCATTTAAGGATTATCAAGTTAAGAGAGGTGTGTATTGATTGAAGTTGATTGGTTTGGACCTGTTTTGTTGATTAGGCAAAATTTTGTTCCCTGACTGAAGCCAGGGTGTGCATAGTTCAAATGATGAGAGAACTGAGGGTTAAATCTGGGTTTATGCAGTCCTAATGCAATGTTGTGTTACTCATTTGGTTCAGGACTTGATGCAAGTGGTAGAGTTCGGAGTTGATCCATGACTGATTCGTGGTGGACTCAGTACTTAAGAAGTTATTCATGGTTCTAAGCTCAAAGGTCCAGAATCGTTGCATAGTAGATTGTGTTTTTCAAGAAGGCCATTCAACTTCTGAGTAATACACTATTGATTTTCTCTAGTTCATGATAAGGCACATAGAATTATTACAAATATATCCACAAAGATACAAAACAAGAAGAGAGAAATTCCATTTTTTGAAATAAAGCACATCATCATTTTGACATGACCATTTGCACATAATTACCAAATATAATAATTACAAAGAAGAAATTGTCACTATCCGGCCCATATACTTCAAGTTGCATCGGTGGTCTCTCATGATTCATGATTACACATTGCCTAAAGGTTAGCTCATATCAACATCACATAAGCTGTGAATTCACATTACAAAGCCATTCATGATTGTAAAGCAATTGAGAAAAAGAAGAAAAAAGGAAATGCAGCGTGATTCTCCATAAGAGTCTAACATGGTTTATGCTAACCATTACCTCAAACCAGTACTACAAAGCCTGCAACAACAAAAAGCAAAAATATCCATTACCATACACAGCCAACAAATCAGGAACAACTTGTACCATAGCATGGCCCCACATAATTTTTAATATTACAAGTTATTAGAAAGGAGAAGAACATGGCTATATCTAAGAGCCACTTCAAGTTTACCTGTCCTACAATTTGGTAATACTTGCTACACAAAAAACGACAGCACAGAACATTGGTACTCCAATGGGCACGTATTAGATAAGACAGAAAAATTGCAGGCTGTTGTGTACCAAAATCCAGCTACCTTGTGTTTTGATAAGAGGCCCCACAATGCCGTACGCACCACACCCTGTACTACCATCAAACCAAAACCTGCACAATAATTTCAAATAAAAATCATGCCCCAGGTAGCCCCGCCATCATCGAAAGCTTCACCTTCGAAAGCACATGTCGACGAAGCTAAATATAACATCTAACGTGCTTCATAGTTCCATTTTCGACAAACCGCCGTACACTATGCAGAGGCAGCTTTCACAAAATTCCAAATCTTACGGAAAATAAACCACAATGTAGCCACTTCAGCCTGCAAAACACAAAGAATGTTTTACCAACTTCAATGCAAAAGCCACAAGCCAGCAATGCTCGCTCCAAACCGTTTCACACAAGCCTTTCCGTCACGTTACAAATTTCCTGCAGCCAATTCACACCAGTAAGCAACAAAAACGAATTTCAACCCATGACTTACATATAGCCAGCATTCCATACGCACAAAACCAACGCACAATATGACTTACAGCATCTGCACCTCACACCAGCTAAGTATTGCAACATACCCACAAGATTTGCATAACCAATTTCACGCATCTCGTATCAAGCCATGGTAAGCACCGCACATGAAACAATCTTCAACAGCAAGCCTTGCAACCTTAATATCACTTGACCCCACAATAAGTCACACTCACCAACAATTACCCTGCTAAACCACATCCACACCAGACAAGTTCTACCACAACCAAACAAAACCTGCTATTACCTCCAATTTGCCCAACAGATCCCTGCTACAACTTGTACCACTACAAAAACAACAGAACCAACCACGCATTAAAACTTGCAAAGAGACAAAATGTACAAATGATGGTTGCAGAGAAAAAACAACTACACCATAAAACCTGCTAGACTGGATGCGATGGAAGGAGGACCTGGCTTCACTAAAACCTGTCAAAGAAAACCACACCAGAAAACAACACTGAAACCTATTTCCAAGTCTTCACCTTCGACCAACCAGGAACAAAACAAACTATTTTCTCTCCAACCTTGAACCACCAAAACTCATCATTCTTCTTACCCCTAAACCTTATTCTTCTTCTCCAAACCTCAAGCTTCAAATCAGGTCACCTTCTTCAACACTCACCATAACAGAACTAAACTCTTCAACCTGCATAATCTCGCCCAAAACAATCTCAGATAAGAAAACCCCAAAATAACTTCCCCTTCTATCAACAATCCTGATTTGCTCGTGAAACCCCTTCCTCTATTTCCTCCAAACCCGTTTCAATCTCCTAAACCAGCAATACTACATAAATCACAAATCTCTTCCTCCATAACCTTCAAACAATAACCAAATTAATAACCCTAAATCGCTTTCAAAACCAGAAAAATCAGGAACAAGAAAAGATGAGATGAAAAGGTGAAGCGAGAATCAATTCAAACCCGGTAAAGGAACGAGACGTCTTCGCATACGTGGTAGCGATACTCAACCTCGGAAATCTTGCCGAAGAGAGTATGTGGTGCTTGATTCATTTGATCTTGTTTCGAAATCCGCTGTTAGGTTTTGTTGGTTATTTAAACATTGCTGGGATTTTGTTAAAAAATTTGGTTTATCTTGAATGTTGGTGATAGTGTTACTGTAACTTCAAACATCATTTCACCGTTTTCGTTTGTTTTTTTTTTCTCAATCAGTGAGGTCAGGTCTTGGTGAGTTGGTTGGGCTTTTAGGCCCACGACATTGTCTTCCACCCTATTTCCTGTTTTGACTTGTTTTTTTTCTTTTCTTTTGATTTGGTTGTAACTTTATTTTAGTTTTTTTTAAAATTTTATAATTTTTTAATAACAGTTTGTTGTATATATAAATTAGTTTAGTTTTTTTATAAATATAATCATATTTTCTAAACTTTGTAAATATTTTATCCTAGAAGTTAGATTTTATATTCTCATTTTATCTTCAACCATTTTATTCCACTTGTACTCTTTTTTTCGGTCGATGACGAGACCTCCGTAAACCGTTATTAAGTCAAGCTATTGATAAATGACGTTGGATCTGAGACCATTTCTTTTCAACGCTTTCCATCCATTTTCAAATCTCATCTCCTTAAAATCAATTCTTTGTATTGAATTAAAAAGAGAGGATTGGGTGTAGACCTCTTCTTCTTCAAGCGTTGGGATGCCCACTGTAGTGAGGGTGGTTTCGACGCTCGTCTTTCAATACGAAGACATTTCCATACCATCTCTCCTAAGACCTCAGTTTCGTACCAAGTACACTTTCAATAATAAATTGATTTCTCTTTGTATCGAATTAAAGAGAGAGGATTGGGTGTAGACCTCTTCTTCTCCGAGAGTTGGGATGCCCACTGTAGTGAGGGTGGTCTCGATACTCGTCTTTCAATACGAAGACGCGACTTTTTCCACCATCTCCTTTCACAATTTCCTCCCGCAACCCTTGTCACCTAAAAACCTCGGTCTCGCACCGAGTGCATTTTCAAACTTCTTTTCATAACAAAAACTTGAATGGTCGTGGAGAGGTTAGGCGTAGGCCTTCTCCTATCCCGAGTGCTGACGTTTACCGTAGGGTTCTCTGTCGCAAAGCACTTACCATTCAAAACCAAAAACATCTTTAATAAGAGAACGAAGTTCTCTTTGCATTGAATTAAAGAGATAGGATTAAGTGTAGTCTTCTTCCTTTCCGAGTGTTGGGATGCTCACTGTAGTGGGGTGGTCCTAATACTCGTCTTTCAATACGAAGACACTATGTTCGCCACACCATTTTCATAACAAAAACCTTGAGATAAAGAATTGGGTACTACCTGTAGGGGGTACTATCCGAGGACATGTCTCGCCCCTAAATTCAACCAATCAAACATGATACCTTGCCTCGCCTGGCGAAAACCTAATATCTTTCAAAAAGGATATGTTACGTCCGTTCTACCGCAAACAGGTAACGCATAAGTCTCCTCACATGTGAGCAGCAAAACACCTAAACTGCTAGAATGCGCATGATAGCATCATCCACAAAACATCAACAAACCGTAGGCCGAACTACGGCTGCTCTGATTCTTTACTTCTTTTAAGTAAAGATACGTAGGCACAAGGGCCACAATCCTTGTCGAGCACATTCACCCCATATCTGTAGTTCCCCGAACTACGTCGACTCTGACTTTCTCACATCTATTGAGAATACGTAGGCATAGGACTGCGAAGTCCTACCGAGTCTGTTCTTTCTCTTTTTCCCCGTTCTCTCTTTCCTCCTAACTTTCCTGTTTCTAACCCTTCTTTTACCCTGTGGAGCACTTCTTATAGCATAATGTTTAAGCAAATAAATTCACACGTCGACAAACAAATGGTTCCCATCGAGTACGATGGATGCGAGGGGTGCTAATACCTTCCCCTCACATAATCGGCTTCCGAACCCGTTCTTGGTTGCGAGACCATCTTATCCATTTTTTTTCTTAAGGTTTTCTCGATATTTTCCTTTCCCCTCATGGGATAAATAAAGTTCGGTGGCGACTCTTCTGTCTATCTTTTTCGCCTCCCCGTCGTTGCACGATGCATTTTTCGAGTAGCGACAGCTGGCGACTCTGCTGGGGACACCTAGCGAGCCAAGCCTATTTTGTTTGTCGTGTTTGTGTTTTTATTTGTTTTATTTATTTATGCTTTATTCTCTAACTGTGGGGTTTATTTGGATGGTTTGTAAGGATAAAAGCTTTCTACCCAAGCTTTCGAGTATACACTAAGATTAGGAGGTGGTTTCTTTCTGATTTGCGAGACTTAGGACTCGTTGAGTTGGATTGAATTCCACCGCTCAGATGAGACCCCTTTGGGATGACCATGTCTTACGTGTAGTCGTAATGGCGTTCTCATTTCCAACTTGGGAGTCCGCGATTCTGAGGACCTTTGTAGAACCTTATTCCAAAGGTTGCTAAGACATAACTCTATGTTCATCCTTTGAAATGATTACCGTCTTACGAGTAGTCGTTAGGATGGAAAAATTTTGAGGGTTAGTGCATGGGACTTTGTTTAAAAACCTTTGGGACACCCTCTTATAAACCAATAGATAACCCACCCGAGGGTAGAGATGTTTTTTGTGTTGTTTTGCAGGACCTATGACTTTGATCTCGCTATCGTTCTTTTATCATGTGCTCATTACATTACATGTGCATAAGCATCTCTGCATCATTTCTTGCATTCCTTACAGCCCGATATTACACGCCGCTTACCCTTTCAGAAAGAGTAAAGCAAGCTGACTTCACGACACCGGTACAACACAAGGAATAATCAGAAAAGAGTCATGGATCAGATAGAGCAAGACCAGGCTACTATAAGGAGCGA
Organism: Lathyrus sativus; assembly: GCA_963859935.3. Lineage (NCBI taxonomy): Eukaryota > Viridiplantae > Streptophyta > Magnoliopsida > Fabales > Fabaceae > Lathyrus > Lathyrus sativus. Next base: position 480,006,673 of record OZ012736.1, on the reverse strand, counting down.
GATGCTAGGCATGAAGACGCAGATGAATCAACTCATGGAGGTGATTCAGAACATGGCCAGGAGTCAAGAAGAGATGAGGCAAGCAGCAGAGAGGAGCGCTAATCAGACTATGGCTGGTGCAATTCCCAATGCAAGTGGTGCAATTCCAATTCCTGTCGAGGCCACCCCAACCCCTGTTGGGGCAACTCCTACTTCTGCAGGTGCCATACCTGTCAACACCGTCCATCCACCAGTCGGTACAACTCATCCTCATGGTACTACGATCCCAACACAAGTCCAGTACGATGATCATGAAGGCTTCTATGAGAATTCAGGTGAAGCATATGGACCACAGACCGCCGAATTAGAGAAGAAGTTTAATGCTTTACAGGAGATGGTGAAGGCATTGCAAGGCCCCGATGTTTTGGGACTAGACGCTGCTGAAATATGTCTTGTACCCGGAGTTAAGATACCTCCGAAGTTTGTAATCCCAACCTTCGAGAAATACAAGGGTAACGGTTGTCCTAGAACCCATATAAGGTCTTACTGCAGAAAGATGGCTGCATATTCCGATGATGAGAAGCTGTTAATCCATTTTTTTCAAGATAGTTTGACAGAGGCTTCTCTGGAATGGTACATGCATCTTGAACGATCCAATGTGAAAAGCTGGAAGGAGTTAGCAGACGCTTTTGTGAAACATTATCAGTACAATACTGACATGGCTCCAAATCGGATGCAACTCCAGAATTTGACCCAGAAACCGAACGAGTCTTTTAAAGACTTTGCTCAGAGGTGGAGGGGAGTCGTTGAAAGAGTACAACCCCCATTGATGGAGAAAGAGCTGACAGACCTCTTCATGGGCACGCTGCAAGGACCGATCCTTGAGCGTCTAGCGTCTACAACCTCTACAGTGTTTTCTGAACTTGTCACGGCTGGAGAAAGATTAGAGAGTTTTATGAAGGCAGGAAAGATTCAGAATGCTGGAGAATCTTCAAATGGGATCAAGAAGCCCTATCAGGGTTTCGTTAAGAAGAAAGAAGGTGAAACTTGTGTTGTGTTCACAGATAGAGGAAGAACTCATCAGGGTTATCACCATGTTGCTGCCGTCGCTCCACAACAGTCGTTGTCCATTCCAGCAAATCAACCCGCGTTTCAACGAAGCAGGCAATAACAATCCTATCAACCAAGACAAAATCAGTACCAGGGTCTACAAAGATCGAGGAGACCAGAAAGAAGATTCGATCCAATTCCGTCAACTTACGCCATATTACTACCATTCTTGTTGAAAGGAGGCCTTGTTCAGCTTAGGGAAATGAGGGATCCTCCGGAGGTTCTTCCTTTTGGATTTGATGTCAATGCTAAATGTGAATTCCATTCTGGCTCCCCAAGCCATGACATCGAAAATTGCAAGACTCTGAAGCACATTGTACAAGATCTCCTCGATTCAAAGGCGATAAACTTTACCCGAAACACCCCCAAACATCAAAACTAATCCAATGTCAACTCATCACTCAACAAATATGATTGAAGAATCCTATGGTCATCTCCAAAAGCCAGTGGTCCATACCGGCAGACATCTTCAACATTAGCAGTCCTTAGGCGCTTTTATCATTTGCATTTGTAGTTTATTTTCTGTCAATTGTTACTTGTTGTTTAAACATTGTTGTTTTGAATGGTAACATTAATGAAATGATTATGCATTTTCCGAATTAATTATGTCGCATTCGCCCATCACAATCACAGACACATATATTTTTATCCACTCCACTTTTTCACTGTTGTTTAGCAATATTGGAGGGAGGATGACGAAAACGAAATACCCATAATTGCAAACCGTATGTTTTCAGACAGAATCTCGTCAATGATGTACATGCATTGTTTCAAATCCCCTAAACACTGGAGATATAAGGATTTAATCCCTAGTCAACCACTTCGAGCATAGGAGTAGGAGTTTCCTTCGGATATTCAAACCCTTAACACTCAACCTGGGGCAGGGTAGTTATTCAGTTAATCCAATCCCGCACTCAAAAGCAAAATCCAGAAGACGGTTGTTCATCAAAGACCCGTGACATGGCAGTCACAATCTTCCAACAAAATTCAAAAAAATCAAAAGTCTGCTAAGTCAAGCATTTCAAAGGAGGCTTAGGCAAAAATCAAGGCAATCCCGATGGATCTGACAAACAAAATCAGTCCATGCCAAAGTTAGGGATCAAAAAATCAAAAGAGGTCCTCAAACCCTCAACAAAAACAAAATAAGATTCAGTGGCCACCCAAGTCAAGGGGTACTGACATCCATCAAAATAAGGTGACTGTCATCTCAAGAAAATCTTGAACCATCAAGCTTACACCGTCAGGATAAGCACGTGCAGAATTAGCTGAACGTAGGTATGGAGATCATCAAGAAGAAGGGGTGGGTACAAATTAAGTTTGAGCCTGATATCCTTTGTTTATATAACCGTGAACCAGACCACGTTACAACCCTCGAAAGACCTAATTGAGGCGAGGTTTATTCTGAAAGCATATTATCGCGAGGTTGCGTAACCTGACTCCTAACAATTTTGCTAATCATCAACATTGGTGTCGATATCCTTGCTATATCTTTCACACCAATCAAGTTAGCACAACTTTTGGATTAATGGTCCATTCGTCTCACAATCACGACACGTAATAAAAGACAATTCTTTCAAAAACTTGCATGAACTTTGCATTGAGATTACCATTCGTGAACAAAAAATTTTGTTTACAAGTTAGTAGTTGGCATTAAAGAAATTCCAACACAAAGCAATCAAGCATGACTGGATTATTCAGCGGTCTGGACCAGAACCAAGTATACCATATAACCTTATGGACCTGGGGCATTGACATCCGAGAGCATGAAATCAGTCAGTCTGAGGCAAATCCCCAAGCATCGGCCGACCATGGGGCAAGTCATTCAAGAAGTGGTTGATCGGAAGTAAATCATCTCGAGAATACTGATCAAGGGCAGGCCACCCAGAGTTTATTTGACTTGAAGATAGATCCCTCCAATGTTCAATCGAGATAAGTTAAGTCGCTTCCACGCTCTTTCAGGGGAAAGCTACTCCAAGAGTACATTGAAGTCAACTATCACAATAATCGGCTAATCAATGATGAATCCATTTGTGGTACAAACTCTGGGGCAGACCATCGCGAGTACGTCTCATGGCAAGCTACTCAAGCAAGTTCATTCTCGTCAACAACTGTTAAGTTTAAAACGATGTCAGGAAGTCAGGCTTGTCCTCCACTTTCCCACATAACCTAGAGTCCAATCCGCATTGGCAACTACCAAAAGTCCGCCACGTCGACACCTGCATTCCCAATTACCCGTCTGCATCATATGCATCATACGCATCGCATTCGACTTCATAAGCATCTTGCATCATACGCATACCCAGAATCATGTCATACTCTCCCAGCTCTTCCATCTCCGCGTGTTAGCATTTGCATTTGCATTTCCACTTGTTATGGAATATCATTATCATCAAGCATTCGCATATGCGAGCTCAGGTCTAGGATTGATCACGAAGATTTCCAAGATCATCAGCCCAGACAGGGGCACCTCTTGCAAGACCGTGGGTTTCTCTTACTAGAGTCAGAAGATATCAAGACAAGATTGAGCCCAATCAGGGGCATTCTCCACAAGACTATGGGCATTCCCCACGAAGTTGTGCAGCTTTTTGGGCTTCGAAATAGCCATCAACCCAGTCAGGGGAATTATCTGAAAAGACCGTGGGTCTCCCCCCACGAAATTCAAGAATATCAAAGCACAAATTCAGCCCAGCCAACGGCGTCTTTTCAAGACCATGGGTGTATACATGACGTATTTAAACCTCGTGGTTAAACAGATCTTCAAAAACAACATTCAGCCCAATTAGGGGCATCTTCGGTAAAGCCTGGTTGTTCCCTAGTGATTGTCTCCAGCTTTCATCAGTGATAAGTGGCAATCTCTTCAGAGAAGCTTATCTTTCTTCAGTGATAAGTGGCAATCTCTTCATAGAAGCTTATCCGTCTTCAGCGATAAGTGGCAATCTCTTTAGAGAAGCTTATCCATCTTCAGCGATAAGTGGCAATCTCTTCAGAGAAGCTTGTCCTCCCTACATCCTTTTGGTGTCAGGGTTGATTTTGTTTCGCTCCATCATCCTTTCGGTGATGGGTCTAATATCCTTTTGGTGTTATGACTAGCGTCTCCGCTCCATCATCCTTTTGGTGATGGGTTTGACATCCTTTTGGTGTCATGACTAGTGTGTTTTCCATTATCCTTTCGGTAATGGACTCCTTACATCCTTTTGGTGTCGGGTTTGCCTTGTTTCGCTCCATCATCCTTTTGGGTGATGGGTATAGCATCATTTTGGTGTTATGACTAGCGTTCTCACTCCATCATCCTTTTGGTGATGGGTCTGGCATCCTTTTGGTGTCATGACTAGTGTGTTTTCCATTATCCTTTCGGTAATGGACTCCTTACATCCTTTTGGTGTCGGGTTTGCCTTGTTTCGCTCCATCATCCTTTTGGGTGATGGGTCTAGCATCCTTTTGGTGTTATGACTAGCGTCTCCGCTCCATCATCCTTTTGGTGATGGGTTTGACATCCTTTTGGTGTCATTGATGGGCTAAAGACGTGTCTACTTATGCGTCTAGCGGTATCTTACTGCAAGTGCACAGCCTATCGAAGTAATATTTAAGATTATCGATCCACAGGGATTCTATCGTTACTTAGTGCTAGATGAGCTTCTAGTTTAGCTAAGGCGAATAGTTGTCACGATTGTTGTTGGTTTTCTAAGACTATTGAAGGCGAAATTAAATTCAAGTTTTTAATAAAATAATACTAAAACGGTCGGTATGTAATTATACTAACTTAGGTGGGTCAATCTAACCTAGGCTTATAAAGATGTTCACTTAATCTATTCGGTAGGGATTACTAGTTTGAATACCCTCAACTCACACTCTCGTGGTCTTGAATCAGATCTTATCCCTAAAGCCCTATGCCTGCTCTCGCTAGCCCATAAGTGTTTAGAGATAATTTTTGGAAACTAAATAAGTCTAATTTATCTTAAAGCGCTCTCGCTGTATTTAATTTAAATGCCTAACTTTAGCTATCTGGTTAAAATCTCACACTCTCGTGGTCTTGACCCAACCTAATACCCTTTTCTTACTCTCGTAACGAAAATGTCGAATTTAATTAAAAAGCATCAGCCAGAATGTTAAGCGATTAATTATTTTAGCCCATGGTTATATTTTACCGGTTAAGTTAGTTATAACTACATACCGCCCTAGGGTATTTAGCTACTCATCGGGGTTAAATCAGACTCAGAGTTAATTATTAGTTTACTAATGGCAGAAAAATAACTAGACATTATAAATAAATTAAATTGCAATAACTGAAAAACCTGATTAACAAATATCTGAGTAGACTCCTTCTTCCACAAACCGGAAGGCTTGGAGTAGGCGGAAATAAAAATTAAAACGAAATGCTGAAGGCTGGAAACAAATAAAGGTATAACAATTCCCTAATGTTGGAAATTGTTACACGGTTGGTTTGGATACAAATAAAATAAGGCAGAAAATAAAATGCTGGAATAATAAATCTGATGGTAAGGTAATTCGGCAGAGCTTCCGCAGGAAATTTGGATACTGAAGTCTGTCCCTGAATCCTCCTGAGTTGGTCCTATTTATAGAGCTTCCAATGGGCTGGTCCTGGGTCTTTTGCTTCTTGGGCTTTGCTGAAGTGGTTGAGAAAATGTTGGAAAGTGGCAGCAGAAAGTGGGAGAGGTCTCCCTCACGTGAGAATTACTAGGAGGAGTGGCTTCACTGGTGGCTTTGACGTAGTCTGAGTCAAAAGAATCAAGTTATATCCTTGTCACGGGCGTGACAAGGTCTTCACGCTCGTTGCTTTATGTTTTCAAGTGTCACGGTCGTGACTACTTCCTCACGGTCGTGAGGGCCCAAAGCAAGGTGTCACGGTCGTGACACCCTTGTAACGACCGTGGTCGTAACAAATTATGCAGAGTTTTATGCAGGCTTCTGTCTTGCTTCATTTCTTGTGGTTTCTTTGTTCTTTTCTTCTTAATTCTTGATTTGGCCTCACATGTCGATGTACCTGCAAAATAGTAAGAAAAACTCGAGGAATCGAGCGTTAAAACGGTGAATGCGCGGTAAAAGTCAATGAAATCTAGCGATATAACCGATGCGTTTTCTCGTCATCAAACTTCCCCAAACTTAAACCTTTGCTTGTCCTCAAGCAAATAGTCGGTTGAAAATCGGCGGACAAGATTTTATTCGTGCATACTCATAGCAAACCGTCCGGTGGATCGTTCTGTCGGATAGTCCTGTACTTTGATAGAACACTACCGATACACTAATGACATAAGCAACAGGCTATGTCGTCTACTTCCCGTCAAGCGAAACAATCGACAATCACATTGCGATTTCACCTAGAGTTTTTTCGATCGTATTTCACCCGGTTCGTTCTAGCGCAGTCACATTAAGCCCTTTGCCTTCGCACGCACGTAGTGGAGTAGCCGGTTAGCGATTTTGATCCTTTTTTAGCACGGGGTCTGGTACACGAGTGTGGTAACCCTTCATGTTTTATCCGATGCGGAGGTTGTGGGGGATCGAGCCGTAGCACGCCCTACCGAGTTCAGAACCAGTACCTCTGAACCAACCCGGAACGGAGTCCTTCTCATATTTCTCGTTTATTATCTGCGACCGTGTACTTTGGTGCAATCTCTTTTCATTTTGCATTGAGATACGAAGGATCATTATTGATTAGGTATCAAGCGCTTATATTCATCGGCTCCCCACGTGGTTTGTGTTTAGACGGTGCTGACTGCTAGTATAAACTACTGGGGTTACTTTTGAACTGAAAATAAAGGTGCACTCGCAATAGTGATCGGGATGGAATTTCTTAAGCAGGGGGTCGAAGATGTCAAGATTGTATTGGTCTTGTTTAATCGTTCCCGGCTTCGTAATTACGAACCATTCGGTGGTAAGTCGGGTAATGCGAGTAATTTAAGGATTTTTTCTAGTATGGCTTAATAATCGGGGGAAACTCGATATTTAAGAAAATAACGCACAGAATTGCTCATTTCATTGATTTTCTAAAAGGAATACAACAGAATTGAAAGTACATTGAAATGAAAAGTACCTCTCCCACACTATATCAGACATTGTCCGCAATGTTGTGATATAATAGCGGTATAGATACAGTACAAGACTAAAACTGAAAAACAACATAAAAGCAAACTACTGCTGCTGGTGATCGCGGGCTCGGCCTCTGGTGCGAGAGCGGCGTCTGGAGGGAGTCGCGTCGGGGTCAGAGCCGGTACCGGAGGTAGCAGTAATGCTGAGGCGGAGCGCCTCAAGCTCGCCGCGGACTTCGCCAAAGAGTTCGCTAACCCGCTCATTAGTGGCCGCATGGTTGGCAGCTATAGTGCCGAGCAGAGCGTCGTACTGTGCCTTCTGCTGACGCTCTAGTGCTGCGTTCATCAGGTTCTGCTGGTGGATCGCAAATAGGACGTCCTCAAGTGTGGCAGCGGGGGCTGCCTGCTGTCGGGTGGAAGTCTCGGGGATGTCCTGGGCATGCTCAGCTGCATCCATGGCGTCCTGCATCTCGTCCACTGCGGCGTTTTGCTGATCATCATGTACCGGCACGTGATCCGCAGCAGCTGGTAAGGCAAAGAGCCAGTTGGCTCGGTTTGCTGGGTCGATGCGTGTGCGGGATGGCAAAGTGATGTGGTGGAAGACGGTGCCATTGACGACAGGGCTATACCTGCCATCCTCTCGCTGCGCGATCAGGTGGGCGGACCGGCAGTAGCTCATGGTCAGGAAATCGGCGGCGAGGTGCGGCAGATCAGCGAGCGCGTCACCGAGCCCCAGCTGAATGGCGAGGGTGGTGACAATGCCTCCAATGAAGAACGGGGATGAGCCGCGGTGCGCGATGGCCTGGATGTGGTAGAGCATAAAGGGGGCAGCGTTTATTGGCTCGTCATGCAGGGCACAGTACAAAAACAGAAGCTCCTTTGAGTTGAGCTTGTGGTTGCTCTCTCTAGCAAAGATGGTGTTGCAGAGGACCCGGTGAAAGTAGCGGATAGCCGGGTTGTGGATGTGAGTGGCGTTGAGGCTCTGGAAGGTGGTCGCATGGGTGTTGGTAAGGTCGCGCCACAGTGTGAATGCTTGTTCGCTGAAGTTGTCGGGCACGCGACGGTGGGCTTCGGTGCCGTGGTGGAAACCTAACAGCTCGGCAATCCTGGTTTGTGTGAGGTTGAACTCCCGGCCAAGCAGTCTGAATGTTACGATGCCGGTAAGCTGACTCTGAGAACCATGAGGGGTGATGTAGCTGTAGGAGCTGAGGAACTCCAGCGTCAGAAGTTCGAAAGTCGGCTGTGGCTGGTGACAGAGGTCCCACAGGCCAACCTTCTCCAATAGGTTTTGGACGCTGGACAGCATACCGAGTTCTTGCAGACAGTCGGTGGAAATGTACCGGGTGGGTTGCAGACCGCGGTTCTGGAAGCGGACGAAACGGTCTCGTTGGGTTTCTCCGGCTTCTCCTTCTCTGAAAACGATAGAATCCATAACATGCAAATGTGAAGAGAGAGGGTGGAAGGGTTTTTTGTGAAGTTTTTGGAAGAAGAGTGGTAGAATGAGGGAGGTTGTTGTTCGGATTAAATACGGGGCAGTGGAGTTGGAATAGTTACTGGTAGTGGTGGATTAATGGGGTAGTGGAAAGGTTTTGACGGTTTGGGAATGAGTGGGGGAAGTTTTAGATAGGTTATGGAGGGAGAAGAGGAGTGGACACGATGAAGAAACAGTTCTGTTTCTCACGACCTCTGGTATAGAGGTAGTCACGGTCGTGACTAGATCGTGACGGTCGTGACGCGCTAATTGCGCATGTCACGATCGTAAGTGGGGCGTGACGACCGTGAGGCTGTGTGGTGCTGAATAATTTCCAGAAAAGCATATTGTGTCACGTTATTTTTAATTTAATAATAATGTATTTTATTTAGTAGCACTATAGTAACACACACACCATAATATATAGCAATTTCAAAACAGTAGTATACGAATCTGAGATAGAATATTGCAGTCATACAGTATACGGTAACAAAGTGTATAGAAAAGAAATAGAAAAATTATTTAAGCTGCTAAAATGAAGAATCGATTGAAATAAAAGGTGCATGGCATAAAGAAAAACTGAAATTACATAAAATCAAAATATGTTATGAAATCGTTGCGAAAGATAAATTTAACTGGAAAATGAAAATAATGATAAAAAATAATGAGAAAAAGAATTAATAAACTAAATCACTGATAGCCGGTTCAAAGGCGTTTCTTCAGATCTTCGATGGCGGAGTCCAGATGATAGAATTGTTCGCAGGCCATGTCAGTCAATCCCACGATGTCCAATCGCATACTCTTAATGTCTTCTCTGAATAGATTAATGTCAGCTTGATAGGCATTGAGAGTGTGCATGATGTTCTGCAAGTGGTTAGCGTACTCTCCGTGATTCGCTCCAGGGGTTTCATGAACTTTGTCAGTTGGGTCAATGTCATGGTATCCAGGAGGTGTCTCGGGGTCAGTTTCAACAGCGGTCATTACATCATCTGTTATCCTGTGAGACTGAGGTGTTTCAGGAGTGGCTGGATAATCCGGTGGGTTCAACTCATAAAGCCAATTATCCTTATTATGAACACTTACTTTTGCATGATTGGGCAATGTGAACAGGGTGACTACTGTGTTCCGGATCAGGTACTCAAAAGGTGGGCGTCCTAAATTCCTTATAATATGTCTATTGAAGCAGAATTTAAGGTTCATCAGGCGTACGGTTCCCAGACGGGTGCACCTGTCCAGTTGGTACCTAAGTCCTAAGGCATCAGCAATCATGGTTACAAGACCTCCTACCACTATAGGTAATTCAGGTTCATCTTGGATGCGGGTGAAGGTTTGCATCATGAAAGGGACACCATTAACACACTGTCCAGTATTGAAACATGACATAATAAATAATTCATCTTTAGAGACTCCGGTAATGTTTTCTTCTTTTCCAAAGAAGGTATGGGCGAGGAATTTGTGGAAGTAACGAAGAGCAGGGTTATGGATCTCATCATTGTTCATGTCATTTGGTTCAGGGTGGTAGTTTCCGGTCAGCGTTCCCCAAAAGAAATCTAGCTCCACATCCATCAATTCTACTTGTGTGGTAGTAAAGGCAAAAGGTCCACTAGGGAATCCTAATAGGTCAGCTAGTTCTTTGTGGTTAAAGTCGTATTCTATTCCGAATAGGCGGAAACTAATGAATCCTTTCCTAGAACCAAAACCGCGCTCAGGTAGGTAAAGTAAGGAGCTAAGGAACTCAAGGGTGAGCTCTCGGTAGGTCGCAAACTTGTGTTGGATCATTGCATTCTCCCATCCGAGTCGGTTGAACAGGTATATCATGCTCTCATGTATACCTAAGGTTTCCATAGTCTTTTCATTTGGGTACAGGGTCAAATCCATTTGCCTCTGTGATAACTCTTCGAACTTTATTCTCTGGTTCCTACCTCTAAATTGGGTTTCCATATAGTTAATAGGTTGGTTAGCCATAGTCAGTGAAAATACGGTGGAAACAATTCAGTGGAAAAGACTTTAGAAAATCTGTAAAAAGTGATTTAGGATAAAAATAAGAAAATGAAATGCTAAAATGTAATGGCTATAATAGTAATGTAAAACAAAACAATTTAAACAAATAGTAGTAACGATAATTAAGAAATGCTCAAAAAGAAAAGAATAGTTTAAAATAGGTAAATAAGTGAATGGGTTGCCTCCCACTAAGCGCTGTTTTTATTGTCAAAAGCCTGACGTAACGCTGAGGTTTAGACTAATCAGGGGAATTAGCGGACAATTTCAAAAGTTTTAGATCATTCGTATAGTCTCTATTTTCAACTTTATGATAATGTTTTAGGCGTTGTCCGTTTACAATGAATGGTTCATTGTTCCTACCCTTGATTTCTATTGCTCCACTTGGGAATACTTTAGTTATATCAAAGGGTCCCGACCATCTAGACTTTAGTTTTCCAGGAAAGAGCCTAAGTCTTGAATTAAAGAGGAGTACAACGTCTCCCACACTGAATTCTTTCTTAGATAGGCGTTTATCATGCCATCGCTTGGTTCTTTCCTTATATATCTTAGCGTTTTCATATGCATCTAATCTTAATTCTTCTAATTCGTTAATGTCTAGGATTCGCTTTTCTCCTGCAGCACTATAGTTCATATTGAGAGTTTTGATCGCCCAATAAGCTTTGTGCTCTAGTTCTACTGGGAGGTGACAAGATTTTCCATAAACTAGTTTGAAAGGTGTAGTACCTATGGGAGTCTTGTAAGCGGTCCTATAAGCCCATAGAGCTTCATTAAGTTTAGATGACCAATCTTTCCGAGATATGGCGACAGTCTTTTCTAGGATTTGTTTAATCTCTCGGTTTGAGACTTCGACCTGTCCACTTGTTTGTGGGTGATATGGTGTAGCCACACGGTGTCTCACTCCATATTTAGATAGTAATTTGTCAAAGATTTTTGAAATGAAGTGTGAGCCACCGTCACTTATGACGAGTCGAGGTACACCAAATCTGGGAAAAATTATGTTTTTGAAAAGCTTTATTACTACTCGTGCATCATTTGTAGGAGAAGCTATGGCTTCGATCCATTTTGAGACATAGTCAACGGCTACGAGTATGTAATTATTACCGAAAGATGATGGGAATGGTCCCATGAAATCTATTCCCCAGACGTCGAAGATTTCTACTTCCAAAATTCCCTTTTGGGGCATTTCATCTCTTCTTGAAATATTGCCGGTGCGTTGACACCGATCGCAACTTATAACAGCGATGTGGACATCCTTCCATAGATTAGGCCAGTATAAGCCGGCTTGCAAGATTTTTGCACAGGTCTTGGAAGTGCTCGCATGTCCACCATAAGGAGATGAATGACATTGGGCAATGACATCTTCTATTTCTTCTTCGGGAATACATCGGCGAAAGATTCCATCCGGTCCTCGTTTGAACAATAATGGTTCATCCCAATAGTACTGTTTCAGGTTATGAAAGAACTTCTTTTTCTGCTGATAGGTTAGATCTGGTGGAAGAGCTCCTGCGGCTAGGTAGTTGACAATGTCAGCGTACCATGGCAGTCCTACAGTTGTCTGTATTATTTCCACGGGTTCTGGTTCATTTATATCTAACTGCGCCAGGTCGCTTCCTATTTGCGCTATCAGCTGTTCATACGGAAAATCATCGTTAATCGGCACTTGTTCGGGTTTAATACCTTCTATTCTAGATAAATGGTCCGCTACGACGTTTTCAGTACCTTTTTTGTCTTTTATTTCTAGATCAAACTCTTGTAAGAGTAAAATCCATCTTAAGAGTCTTGGCTTAGCATCCTTCTTAGTTAACAGATATCGGATAGCAGCGTGGTCTGTGTAAATGATTATTTTCGCTCCAACTAGGTAAGAGCGGAATTTGTCAAGCGCAAAGACAACTGCTAGCAATTCTTTTTCTGTAGTGGCGTAGTTCATCTGGGCAGAATCCAAGGTTCTACTCGCATAGTAAATCGCATGGAGTTTCTTTTCTTTTCTCTGACCCAGGACTGCGCCCACAGCATAGTCACTCGCATCGCACATGATTTCAAAAGGTAATCTCCAGTCAGGGGGCTGCATGATTGGTGCGGTGATGAGGGCTGTTTTTAGAGTTTCGAATGCCTTAAGACAGTCTTCATCGAATATGAACTCAACGTCTTTCATCAGTAAACCAGTAAGAGGTTTAGTAATTTTCGAGAAATCTTTGATGAATCGTCGGTAAAAACCGGCGTGTCCTAAAAAGCTTCGTATTTCTCGAACGGTTTTAGGAGGTTGAAGATCTTTTATTACTTCAATCTTGGCTTTATCGACTTCAATTCCCTTATCTGATATCACATGTCCTAATACTATTCCTTCGTTGACCATAAAATGACATTTCTCCCAGTTAAGCACGAGGTTCACTTTTACACATCTTTCTAACACCATTTCTAAGTTTGATAGACATCCTTCAAAGCTTTGCCCGCATACAGAGAAGTCGTCCATGAACACTTCCATGATGTTGTCTATAAAATCTGCGAAGATCGACATCATACATCTTTGAAAGGTTGCAGGGGCGTTGCATAATCCAAAGGGCATTCGCCTATAAGCGAACGTTCCATAAGGACATGTGAATGTAGTCTTCTCTTGATCATCAGGATGGATAGGGATTTGGAAAAATCCTGAGTAACCATCAAGGTAACAGAAGTAAGAATGCTTGGCTAATCGTTCTAACATTTGATCTATGAAAGGTAGTGGGAAATGATCCTTTCGAGTGGCTTTGTTTAGTTTACGATAATCTATGCACACTCTATATCCCGTCACTACTCTTTGTGATATCGATTCGCCTTGAGCGTTTTTCACAACAGTGATACCTCCTTTCTTTGGCACTACATGTATTGGACTAACCCATTCACTATCAGAGATTGGATATATTATCCCAGCATCTAATAATTTCTTGACTTCTTCCTTTACTACAGTGCTAAGGGTTGGGTTTATTCTTCTTTGAGCTTCTCTGGAGGTTCTGCAATCTTCTTCTAGCAGAATGCGATGCATGCAAACTGAAGGACATATTCCTTTGAGATCAGATATGTTATATCCTAATGCAGTTGGATATTTCTTCAAGACATCTAAAAGTTTCTTTGTCTCTATAGTTCCTAAACTGGAATTCACTATAACTGGTCTTTTACATTCAACGTCTAAGAATTCGTACCTTAGGTTTTTAGGTAAAGTTTTTAATCCTAATGTAGGTTTATCTTTACTTGGCATGGGATCCGGTGTAAGTGCTAAGCTTTCGCTCAGACTATTATCCTGATACGGTTTTTGCCAATTATCATCTTCGAGAATTGGGGGGATTTGAATTTTCATTATTTCAGAATAAGTGGTCTCCTCCAGTTCCATTTCTCTTACACATTCGTCAATTACGTCCATTAGATAGCATGTATCCTCTATAGCTGGTGATTGTAAGAATTGTGTTAAAACAAATTCAACTTTCTCTTCACCTACTTCAAAGGTTAGCTTTCCTCTTTTTACGTCTATTATGGCTCCGGCGGTAGCTAAGAACGGTCTTCCTAGTATGATAGGTGTAGTGGAGTCTTCAGAGATGTCCATGATTATAAAATCAGTAGGAATGTAGAATTGTCCTATACGTACTGGGACGTTTTCTAGTATGCCTACAGGATATTTAACAGAGCGATCGGCTAGTTGAACGGACATTTTAGTTGGTCTTAGTTCTCCCATGTCTAGCCTTTTGCAAATCGTTAAGGGCATGACACTGATACTGGCTCCTAAATCGCATAGAGCTTTGTCAATGACGAATTTTCCTATTACACAGGGTATAGAGAAACTTCCTGGATCTTTTAGCTTAGGAGGCATGTTATTCTGAATTATGGCGCTACACTCAGCGGTGAGTGTAACTGTTCCGTTATCCTCTATCTTTTTCTTATTGGATAAGATTTCTTTTAAAAATTTGGCATACGAGGGTATTTGGGTAATTGCTTCTGTAAACGGAATAGTAATATTCAACTGTTTCAGAAGTTCGACAAATTTCTTAAATTGACCCGTCGTCTTAGAACTTATTAGTCTTTGAGGGTACGGAATTGGCGGTTTATAGGGTGGTGGAGGCACATAAGGTTGTTCTTTCTCCACTACTTCTCGACTTTCATCTTCCTTTTCTTCTGGATTATTCACCACTTCAGTCGGTTTATCCGGTTTTTGGTACATGGCTGGATTGTCAAGTCTTGGATCGGTAGGTCCGTCAAGTTCCTTGCCACTTCTTAATATTACAGCGTTAGCATGTCCTTTCGGATTAGGTTGAGGTTGTCCAGGGAATACTCCAGCTGGTGCAGCAGTAGGCGCTTGTTGTTGAGCTACTTGTGAAATCTGAGTTTCAAGCATTTTGTTATGTGTAGCTAGTGCATCTACTTTGCTCACTAATTGTTTAATCTGCTCGCTAGTGTGAACGTTTTGGTTTAGGAAGTCCTTGTTTGTCTGAGATTGGCTAGCGATAAAGCTCTCCATCATCAATTCAAGGTTCGATTTTCTAGGGATATTAGGAGCAGTCTTTTGATATCCTGGTGATGTAGCTGGTGTTTGACCTGGTGCGTAATAAGCATTGTTACTCTTATAGGAGAAATTCAGATGATTTTTCCAACCTGGGTTGTATGTGTTTGAGTAAGGGTTTCCTTGAGCATAATTCACTTGATCAGTGGGAGTTCCTGTCAATAGTTGACAATCAGAGACTTCGTGTCCTGGGACTCCACATAACTCACAGTTAGGTGTTACTGCAGCCACGGTGGCTGCAGGTGTTATGGCCAAGCTGTCGATCTTTTGGCTTAGTTGGTCAAACTTCGCATTGACTTGGTCCATACTACTTACTTCGTACATACCCCCTTTTGTTGGTTTCTCAGTCGCGACTCTCTCGCTTCCCCAAAGGTAATGATTCTGAGCCATACTTTCGATAAGTGCATAGGCATCACTATATTCTTTGTCCATCAATGCACCACCCGCGCCAGCGTCAATTGTCATTCTTGTATTGTACAAGAGTCCATTATAGAAGGTATGGATGACCATCCATTCTACTAATCCATGATGTGGACAAAGCCTAAGTAGATCCTTATAGCGTTCCCAAGCTTCGAATAATGATTCGCTTTCTCTTTGCTTAAATCCGTTGATCTGAGCTCTCAGCATAGCTGTCTTGCTAGGTGGAAAATACCTGTTCAAGAAAACTTTCTTAAGTTGTTCCCACGTAGTTACTGAGTTTGAAGGCAGAGATTGGAGCCATGCTCTTGCTCTGTCTCGAAGCGAAAAAGGAAATAAACGTAGTCTGATAGCTTCTTGGGTAACTCCATTGGCTTTTACGGTATCTGCATATTGCACAAAGATCGAAAGATGAAGATTCGGGTCCTCGGTAGGATTTCCGGCGAATTGGTTTTGTTGCACGGCTGATATCAATGATGGTTTTAGTTCGAAATCGTTTCGGTTGATAGCCGGTGCTGCAATGCTTGAATGCGGTTCACCTTGCGAAGGATTAGCGTAATACTTGAGTGGATGAGTTTGTTCTTCAGCCATTCCTGCGTTTTCTGATTTTACGACTGGTTCGGGCGGGTCTAATTGAAGATCTGGAATGTTAGAATTATTTTCGAAATCGAGTATACGTCTTCTTACGTGTAAGAAGCATTCTGATTCAGGGATTAGAGGTTGCAAGTCTTCGCTTTTAGAGCGAGTACGTGGCATACACTCGGAGATTGGATTAAATTAAATAGTTGATACCTTAGTCTAGACAATGCTACCTAAGTGCACTAGTAACTAAATTAAGGAATCCCCGGCAACGGCGCCAAAAACTTGATGGGCTAAAGACGTGTCTACTTATGCGTCTAGCGGTATCTTACTGCAAGTGCACAGCCTATCGAAGTAATATTTAAGATTATCGATCCACAGGGATTCTATCGTTACTTAGTGCTAGATGAGCTTCTAGTTTAGCTAAGGCGAATAGTTGTCACGATTGTTGTTGGTTTTCTAAGACTATTGAAGGCGAAATTAAATTCAAGTTTTTAATAAAATAATACTAAAACGGTCGGTATGTAATTATACTAACTTAGGTGGGTCAATCTAACCTAGGCTTATAAAGATGTTCACTTAATCTATTCGGTAGGGATTACTAGTTTGAATACCCTCAACTCACACTCTCGTGGTCTTGAATCAGATCTTATCCCTAAAGCCCTATGCCTGCTCTCGCTAGCCCATAAGTGTTTAGAGATAATTTTTGGAAACTAAATAAGTCTAATTTATCTTAAAGCGCTCTCGCTGTATTTAATTTAAATGCCTAACTTTAGCTATCTGGTTAAAATCTCACACTCTCGTGGTCTTGACCCAACCTAATACCCTTTTCTTACTCTCGTAACGAAAAGGTCGAATTTAATTAAAAAGCATCAGCCAGAATGTTAAGCGATTAATTATTTTAGCCCATGGTTATATTTTACCGGTTAAGTTAGTTATAACTACATACCGCCCTAGGGTATTTAGCTACTCATCGGGGTTAAATCAGACTCAGAGTTAATTATTAGTTTACTAATGGCAGAAAAATAACTAGACATTATAAATAAATTAAATTGCAATAACTGAAAAACCTGATTAACAAATATCTGAGTAGACTCCTTCTTCCACAGACCGGAAGGCTTGGAGTAGGCGGAAATAAAAATTAAAACGAAATGCTGAAGGCTGGAAACAAATAAAGGTATAACAATTCCCTAATGTTGGAAATTGTTACACGGTTGGTTTGGATACAAATAAAATAAGGCAGAAAATAAAATGCTGGAATAATAAATCTGATGGTAAGGTAATTCGGCAGAGCTTCCGCAGGAAATTTGGATACTGAAGTCTGTCCCTGAATCCTCCTGAGTTGGTCCTATTTATAGAGCTTCCAATGGGCTGGTCCTGGGTCTTTTGCTTCTTGGGCTTTGCTGAAGTGGTTGAGAAAATGTTGGAAAGTGGCAGCAGAAAGTGGGAGAGGTCTCCCTCACGTGAGAATTACTAGGAGGAGTGGCTTCACTGGTGGCTTTGACGTAGTCTGAGTCAAAAGAATCAAGTTATATCCTTGTCACGGGCGTGACAAGGTCTTCACGCTCGTTGCTTTATGTTTTCAAGTGTCACGGTCGTGACTACTTCCTCACGGTCGTGAGGGCCCAAAGCAAGGTGTCACGGTCGTGACACCCTTGTAACGACCGTGGTCGTAACAAATTATGCAGAGTTTTATGCAGGCTTCTGTCTTGCTTCATTTCTTGTGGTTTCTTTGTTCTTTTCTTCTTAATTCTTGATTTGGCCTCACATGTCGATGTACCTGCAAAATAGTAAGAAAAACTCGAGGAATCGAGCGTTAAAACGGTGAATGCGCGGTAAAAGTCAATGAAATCTAGCGATATAACCGATGCGTTTTCTCGTCATCAGTCATGACTAGTGTGTTTTCCATTATCCTTTCGGTAATGGATTCCTTACATCCTTTTGGTGTCGGGTTTTCCTTGTTTCGCTCTATCATCCTTTTGGTGATGGGTCTAGCATCCTTTTGGTGTTATGACTAGCGTCTCCGCTCCATC
The DNA here is from genome assembly GCA_963859935.3 of Lathyrus sativus. Taxonomy (NCBI): domain Eukaryota; kingdom Viridiplantae; phylum Streptophyta; class Magnoliopsida; order Fabales; family Fabaceae; genus Lathyrus; species Lathyrus sativus. Next base: position 479,988,514 of record OZ012736.1, on the reverse strand, counting down.
ATCCTTTTGGTGATGGGCCTGGCATCTTTTCGGTGTCATGACTAGTGTATTTTCCATTATCCTTTTGGTAATGGACTCCTTACATCCTTTTGGTGTTAGGGTTGTTTGTGTTTTGCTCCATCATCCTTTTGGTGGTGGGTCTGGCATTTCGTCGATGTCAGATTGTGCGATATTTTGTTTGTGTTTCGCTCCATCATCCTTTTGGTGGTGGGTCTGACATTTCGTCGATGTCAGATTGCGCGATATTTTGTTTGTGTTTCGCTCCGTCATCCTTTTGGTGGGGGGTCTGTCATAGTCATTAATGATAGATTGTGCAATATTGCTTGGTGTGAGTTTCGCTCCATCATCCTTTTGGTGGTAGTAGCCATGTCTGTTCGTCCCATCATCCTTTTGGTGATGGCGACCTTTTGCTAGTTATTTACAGTTTACTCAGAGGTATACTTCATCCAGCATGTTCAATTCCCGAGCATTTCTTTTTGGACAAATTTAAGGTCTTCTTCATATCTAATTGACTTCTACCTCAGGAGAATGAACGCTGCAGCAATTCATTTCCTTTGGTTTAAGTCAATTAGATAGGGGCATCTGTCATACCCAAAATTTGTCCTACCTTGTATATAACTTGCATTTGTATATCCATCCATCAATTGTTATTCAAAAAATCCAAAAAATATGTTGTTCCTGCTCTAGGCGTTGCTAGGTTGAACTAAATTGATCCAAGTTTCATTTAAGGATTATCAAGTTAAGAGAGGTGTGTATTGATTGAAGTTGATTGGTTTAGACCTGTTTTGTTGATTAGGCAAAATTTTGTTCCCTGACTGAAGCCAGGGTGTGCATAGTTCAAATGATGAGAGAACTGAGGGTTAAATCTGGGTTTATGCAGTCCTAATGCAATGTTGTGTTACTCATTTGGTTCAGGACTTGATGCAAGTGGTAGAGTTCGGAGTTGATCCATGACTGATTCGTGGTGGACTCAGTACTTAAGAAGTTATTCATGGTTCTAAGCTCAAAGGTCCAGAATCGTTGCATAGTAGATTGTGTTTTTCAAGAAGGCCATTCAACTTCTGAGTAATACACTATTGATTTTCTCTAGTTCATGATAAGGCACATAGAACTATTACAAATATATCCACAAAGATACAAAACAAGAAGAGAGAAATTCCATTTTTTGAAATAAAGCCCATCATCATTTTGACATGACCATTTGCACATAATTACCAAATATAATAATTACAAAGAAGAAATTGTCACTATCCGGCCCATATACTTCAAGTTGCATCGGTGGTCTCTCATGATTCATGATTACACATTGCCTAAAGGTTAGCTCATATCAACATCACATAAGCTGTGAATTCACATTACAAAGCCATTCATGATTGTAAAGCAATTGAGAAAAAGAAGAAAAAAGGAAATGCAGTGTGATTCTCCATAAGAGTCCAACATGGTTTATGCTAACCATTACCTCAAACCAGTACTACAAAGCCTGCAACAACAAAAAGCAGAAATATCCATTACCATACACAGCCAACAAATCAGGAACAACTTGTACCATAGCATGGCCCCACATAATTTTTAATATTACAAGTTATTAGAAAGGAGAAGAACATGGCTATATCTAAGAGCCACTTCAAGTTTACCTGTCCTAAAATTTGGTAATACTTGCTACACAAAAAACGACAGCACAGAACATTGGTACTCCAATGGGCACGTATTAGATAAGACAGAAAAATTGCAGGCTGTTGTGTACCAAAATCCAGCTACCTTGTGTTTTGATAAGAGGCCCCACAATGCCGTACGCACCACACCCTGTACTACCATCAAACCAAAACCTGCACAATAATTTCAAATAAAAATCATGCCCCAGGTAGCCCCGCCATCATCGAAAGCTTCACCTTCGAAAGCACATGTCGGCGAAGCTAAATATAACATCTAACGTGCTTCATAGTTCCATTTTCGACAAACCGAAAACAGGGTAATATAAAGACCATTGCGGCATCCCGTACACTATGCAGAGACAGCTTTCGCAAAATTCCAAATCTTACGGAAAATAAACCACAATGTAGCCACTTCAGCCTGCAAAACACAAAGAATGTTTTACCAACTTCAATGCAAAAGCCACAAGCCAGCAATGCTCGCTCCAAACCGTTTCACACAAGCCTTTCCGTCACGTTACAAATTTCCTGCAGCCAATTCACACCAGTAAGCAACAAAAACGAATTTCAACCCATGACTTACATATAGCCAGCATTCCATACGCACAAAACCAACGCACAATATGACTTACAGCATCTGCACCTCACACCAGCTAAGTATTGCAACATACCCACAAGATTTGCATAACCAATTTCACGCATCTCGTATCAAGCCATGGTAAGCACCGCACATGAAACAATCTTCAACAGCAAGCCTTGCAACCTTAATATCACTTGACCCCACAATAAGTCACACTCACCAACAATTACCCTGCTAAACCACATCCACACCAGACAAGTTCTACCACAACCAAACAAAACCTGCTATTACCTCCAATTTGCCCAACAGATCCCTGCTACAACTTGTACCACTACAAAAACAACAGAACCAACCACGCATTAAAACTTGCAAAGAGACAAAATGTACAAATGATGGTTGCAGAGAAAAAACAACTACACCATAAAACCTGCTAGACTGGATGCGATGGAGGGAGGACCTGGCTTCACTAAAACCTGTCAAAGAAAACCACACCAGAAAACAACACTGAAACCTATTTCCAAGTCTTCACCTTCGACCAACCAGGAACAAAACAAACTATTTTCTCTCCAACCTTGAACCACCAAAACTCATCATTCTTCTTACCCCTAAACCTTATTCTTCTTCTCCAAACCTCAAGCTTCAAATCAGGTCACCTTCTTCAACACTCACCATAACAGAACTAAACTCTTCAACCTGCATAATCTCGCCCAAAACAATCTCAGATAAGAAAACCCCAAAATAACTTCCCCTTCTATCAACAATCCTGATTTGCTCGTGAAACCCCTTCCTCTATTTCCTCCAAACCCGTTTCAATCTCCTAAACCAGCAATACTACATAAATCACAAATCTCTTCCTCCATAACCTTCAAACAATAACCAAATTAATAACCCTAAATCGCTTTCAAAACCAGAAAAATCAGGAACAAGAAAAGATGAGATGAAAAGGTGAAGCGAGAATCAATTCAAACCCGGTAAAGGAACGAGACGTCTTTGCATACGTGGTAGCGATACTCAACCTCGGAAATCTTGCCGAAGAGAGTATGTAGTGCTTGATTCATTTGATCTTGTTTCGAAATCCGCTGTTAGGTTTTGTTGGTTATTTAAACATTGCTGGGATTTTGTTAAAAAATTTGGTTTATCTTGAATGTTGGTGATAGTGTTACTGTAACTTCAAACATCATTTCACCGTTTTTGTTTGTTTTTTTTTCTCAATCAGTGAGGTCAGGTCTTGGTGAGTTGGTTGGGCTTTTAGGCCCACGACGTTGTCTTCCACCCTATTTCCTGTTTTGACTTGTTTTTTTTCTTTTCTTTTGATTTGGTTGTAACTTTATTTTAGTTTTTTTTAAAATTTTATAATTTTTTAATAACAGTTTGTTGTATATATAAATTAGTTTAGTTTTTTTATAAATATAATCATATTTTCTAAACTTTGTAAATATTTTATCCTAGAAGTTAGATTTTATATTCTCATTTTATCTTCAACCATTTTATTCCACTTGTACTCTTTTTTTTGGTCGATGACGAGACCTCCGTAAACCGTTATTAAGTCAAGCTATTGATAAATGACGTTGGATCTGAGACCATTTCTTTTCAACGCTTTCCATCCATTTTCAAATCTCATATCCTTAAAATCAATTCTTTGTATTGAATTAAAAAGAGAGGATTGGGTGTAGACCTCTTCTTCTTCGAGCGTTGGGATGCCCACTGTAGTGAGGGTGGTTTCGACGCTCGTCTTTCAATACGAAGACGTTTCCATACCATCTCTCCTAAGACCTCGGTTTCGTACCAAGTACACTTTCAATAATAAATTGATTTCTCTTTGTATCGAATTAAAGAGAGAGGATTGGGTGTAGACCTCTTCTTCTCCGAGAGTTGGGATGCCCACTGTAGTGAGGGTGGTCTCGATACTCGTCTTTCAATACGAAGACGCGACTTTTTCCACCATCTCCTTTCACAATTTCCTCCCGCAACCCTTGTCACCTAAAAACCTCGGTCTCGCACCGAGTGCATTTTCAAACTTCTTTTCATAACAAAAACTTGAATGGTCGTGGAGAGGTTAGGCGTAGGCCTTCTCCTATCCCGAGTGTTGACGTTTACCGTAGGGTTCTCTGTCGCAAAGCACTTACCATTCAAAACCAAAAACATCTTTAATAAGAGAACGAAGTTCTCTTTGTATTGAATTAAAGAGAGAGGATTAAGTGTAGTCTTCTTCCTCTCCGAGTGTTGGGATGCTCACTGTAGTGGGGGTGATCCTAATACTCGTCTTTCAATACGAAGACACTATGTTCGCCACACCATTTTCATAACAAAAACCTTGAGATAAAGAATTGGGTACTACCCGTAGGGGGTACTATCTGAGGACATGTCTCGCCCCTAAAAGACAATTCAACCAATCAAACGTGATACCTTGCCTCGCCTGGCGAAAACCTAATATCTTTCAAAAAGGATATGTTACGTCCGTTCTACCGCAAACAGGTAACGCATAAGTCTCCTCACATGCGAGCAGCAAAACACCTAAACTGCTAGAATGCACACGATAGCATCATCCACAAAACATCAACAAACCGTAGGCCGAACTACGGCTGCTCTGATTCTTTACTTCTTTTAAGTAAAGATACGTAGGCACAAGGGCCACAATCCTTGCCGAGCACATTCACCCCATATCTGTAGTTCCCCGAACTACGTCGACTCTGACTTTCTCACATCTATTGAGAATACGTAGGCATAGGACTGCGAAGTCCTACCGAGTCTGTTCTTTCTCTTTTTCCCTGTTCTATCTTTCCTCCTAACTTTCCTGTTTCTAACCCTTCTTTTACCCTGTGGAGCACTTCTTATAGCATAATGTTTAAGCAAATAAATTCACACGTCGACAAACAAATGGTTCCCATCGAGTACGATGGATACGAGGGGTGCTAATACCTTCCCCTCGCATAACCGGCTTCCGAACCCGTTCTTGGTTGCGAGACCATCTTATCCATTTTTTTTTCTTAAGGTTTTCTCGATATTTTCCTTTCCCCTCATGGGATAAATAAAGTTCGGTGGCGACTCTTCTGTCTATCTTTTTCGCCTCCCCGTCGTTGCACGATGCATTTTTCGAGTAGCGACATACGGCCTCGTAGAACTTGGAGTCGTGGCGCAGACCTTGTTCCATTAAGTAGTGTTTCATCTCGTCGGACGTCGTCACCTACTCTGCTTCCCGAGTGAACCTTTTGATGTACTTTCGGAGAGGTTCGTCGGGGCCCTGGATGATCGCCCCCAGGACTGCTTCTGTCTTCGGGTGGCGTCGGGACGCCGTGAAGTGTTTGGAGAACAGGTCCTTCAAGACCCTCCATGACGTAACTGATTTGGGCTCCAGACTTTTATACCAGGTCATAGCGCCTTTCCTCAGAGTCGTCGGGAAGAGTCTTCACTTGATAGCTCCCCGGACGTTTCGATAGTCGAGCATGGCCTCAATGTCTTCTAGGTGATCTTCCGGGTCGGAGGTGCCGTCGTATGTCGACAGCGTCGGTGGTTTCTCCATCCCTTGGGGTATGGGGGCAGCCATGATTTCCCGGGACAGCGGGGTGCGGTAATCGTCCTCGTCGCTGTGCGCCGGGGATCGATGGAAGGATGAGCCGTTCAAGGTAGGCCCCTAGTTTCGGGTTCTCGACCTCCTGCCTGAGTTCTCGCCTCGGAGGTCTTCGGTCGGGATCGCCGTGGCGTTTTGGTTCCTCCCGCGAACGTGCCTTGCTGGGGATCTGGTGCGTTCTCGTGCCACTTGCGTGCGGTGCCTCTCCAGCCGTGGCCGGCGGTTTCTGGGTCGAGGTGAGGGGCTCCTCGAACCTCCGTTCTGGTCTTCCCGCGGGGGGTACCTCGGAGGACCGATGCGTTCTAATGCCCCAATTCTCGCATTTTGTTGGAACAGCAGCTGGTTCGTCTGGTTGATGGTCGTAAAGAGAGCGGCCACCGTTGGGTCCGCTCCCGCCGGGATGGGAACGGGATGGAATGTTGGCGGGCTCGGGGGCCGGTGGTCGACCTGAAGGGGCCGCTCCGCGGATGACGGCGAAGCAGTTTGGCCGTCCCTTTCGTCGGTTTCCGCCGGACGCGTCGTTCCTGTCTGCTTGTTCCCGTTGGTGGCGACGTTGAGCACGAGGTCATGCGGAGTGCCGTCGCGGTGTGGACTAGCCATGATCGTGGAGGTTTGGTGAAACTTTTGGTTTTCTGCTCGGAGTAACGGGGAAGTTTCAACTTCCCACAGACGGCACCACTGATCTGACCTGATCAGGAGAGTATCACGGGCCGGCCACACACTGTTGGGCTGCTACCTGTTCACCGGTGATGAGGAGGAGAAAGGGGGGTGTACCTGCAAGACACTCCGATGCCAAAGTAAGAAATTGGGTAGAGTGAGAGCAAAGTACAGAAAGGGGCAAGATATGAATTACCTGACCCTCTTGAGGAAGAGGGTATTTATAGATAGACCCCAGCGCTGGGCCAACGGTCATTTGAGATGGGCTGGATGACCAGGCCCAACCCTAATGACTGCTAGGGCTTACGTGGCGTAATGAAGACCAGGACGTGGTCTTCGCCCTAGTCCAACTGCTCCTAGATCTCCGGAAAGTGGGTTTGACCTGCTCTTTCGGAGGTGGGCAGTTGGTTGGTGACGTGTCCCCGCGGAGGGGAGCACGTGGAGAACGTGCACCGGGCACGTTGTTCTTCCCGCGGAGGGGGGCTCAGGAGATTCCCCGGGGTGCGATGCTCTTCCCACGGGGGGCGGAACCGAGGCCTCGTTTTGGTACGCTGGGGTGCGTCCTGCTCGGCTGATAAGAAGGAACGTCGAGAGGCTGTGGGTTGCGTCGCCCGCGCCCGGTGATGCGTTCCGCCCGTCCAGCGGGGCGTGTGTGCCCGGCGTGGCCAATTCGCTTATTGGGCCGCGCGAGGTACTGGGCTGGACCGAGGTCGGGCCCAGGCCAGAACATTATTATTATTATTATTATTATTATTATTATTATTATTATTATTATTGGGTTTAGATTTAGCTCATGTTATTAATGTGTGGACTTTGTCCATCTCCTTTCTACACCCCTTTTCTTTCTTCTAATTTTATTCTTGTTATTTAGTTTCTTTTATTTATCTCTTATTTTAATTTAATTATTTAAGTTAGTGTGTAGTTTTAGTTAAATTTTTATTTTATTTATTTAATTTGATTTTAATTTATTTTTTATTTATTTTGCTTTCATAAGTGAATTTATGTAGTTGATCAATCTTCATGTGTTTAGTCGATCTAATTAGGTGATCCATATTCATACCCTAACATATGTAAATAATCATTTCATACTAATTTCACTAACACTTCTAATCAATTTTAAACAATTTCAAACCCTCTTTTTATTAATAACTTTTAATTGCATCAAGCCGTTTTTTTAATCAAAATCTCAAAAACATCTAAAAATACTCAAACAGTTTTCAATAATAAAGATGAAAAAGGAGTGGAGTGTAGTCTATGTTCTCCCGAGGGTAAGGACACGAGATGTAGTTCTCGCTCGTCCGAACTCTCTCATCAACACTAAAGCACACTAAACTAATTCAAACATTTTTCCTTTTGGCGCAACCAATAACCTTTTCAAAAGAGAAAGATATGTTGTCTTAAGATGATGCAAGAGCAATGCTTCATCCACAACCGTTGGATTGAGATAAGTGATATGAATGAGATTTGTAAGTTCATTCAATATGGTGTAAATGTATGCTCCTCACTTGTTTTGGATAAAACAATGTTTTTACGTCGATTAATACAAGATAGCTTTCGCTAAAATTGATCAACAAACAAACCTTTTTTTTACCTAGAACTACGTGTGCCTTGATTTTTCTTTGGAGATACGTAGGAACGGGATTGTGATATCTTTTCAGGCCCCCAGTAGTAAAAACCTTTAGGTCTCCTTTCTCTTTTCTTTCCCCTCTTAATAAATCAAGAAGCCTAATTCTTGAACAAAGACTAACATGCACAACTAACCTAACGGTTTCTGTTGAGTACAACAGACGTAAGACGTCCTAATACCTTTCCCCTACGTAACCGACTCCCGAACTCAAATATTGGTTGCGATGACCATATCCTTATATTTATTTTAGGGGTTTTATTCGATATTTTCTCTTTCCCTCTATGGGAATAAATAAAGATTGGTGGCGGCTCTGTTAAGCCCATCCCGCAAGCGTGCGATTACGCTTCAGGAGATCGTTCTCATTTTTCGAGACAGCAATTGCCTTTGAGTATTTTTATTGCTTTGTGTTCATTGGATATAAGCTTTATGAATAACCTTGCATTTGATTGATCCGTGAGTTAATCGTTGTTGAACAATTTTTGTTCATTATCATTCCATAGGTTTATATTATGCATATATGAGCTTTTCGATAGTAGGTTCAAATAGACCATTCAATTCAGGTTGTTTCTGTTGTGCCATAAAACTTTTGAAAATCCATTTTTTCCAAAAGTTTTATTTTTAAATTTGTGATCTATTCACCTCCTCTATATCGAAGTCTATCGTCTTATACTATGTTCAGCCTCTAGGACTCTAAAAAAGTGGGTGGCATCCTCAATGAAAATTTCCCCTGGTGATCACAGCTACACTCGGAAAGATTGACGTTTCTTGGATCCTAACCAATGAAGGAAGCTCTTGTGACATCATGTATTCCAAGTTGTTTGAGAAGATGGGTCTTGAAATAAGCATCTTATGTCCATATGAGGGATATGATTTTTAGTCGTTCAATGAGACAACCTCTCGTCCATGGGGGGTACATCGAGTCGGTGATATTAGTATGCGACGGGAAGGATGTCAAAACACTCAATTCATATTTCCTCGTTATCCTAGGAAAGAGTGTATATAATTGCATTCTAAGAAGGCCTTTTGCAACACTTTAGATGTTGTTGCCTCGCCAATACATCTCAAACTCAAGTTTACAATTTGCAGGGAAATCTGCTCACCATCAACACCAACCTTAAAGGAGTGAAAATAATATATCAAGCCCTCCAAAAAGATTAGGGAGAAGGAGTGGCTATGGATATTAATGTAGCTTCTCTCACTGATCAGCTCAGCAGGATGGGCATCTATACACGAAAATGTAGCTAAACCAACAAAAGCAAGTATAAAGAATAAGTGATTCCTAGATTTCCTGGTTATGTGTCCTTTTTCCCTTTTATATTAAATTTTATGGTTTTATAATCATCTTCCTTATGTACACAAATATATTGCGACTATAATTGAAATATGACATTTTCTAAAATATCTGCTTCTTTGTGTTTGGGCATAATGACGACGATTCTGCGGTACGATTGATGGGATCGAGACCTAGTATACTGAAAGTCAAGGGTGTTGTCATAAACTCTTTACACCTTCAACTACAAAAATCAATTTCCCACAACACAAAGCACACACTAAGAAATTCATGGGTGTTGTCGGAGACGCTTTACACATCTGATTACAACAATGAGATCCCCACCCAAAGTCAGGGGTGATGTCAAAGATGTTTTGCACGTCCGACTACAACAATTAAATCCCCACCGAATTTCAGGGGTGTTGTCGAAGACGCTTTTCACGTCTGAATAAAAGAATCAAATCCTCATCAAAGGTTAGGGGTGCTATCAGAGACGCTTTGCACGTCCAATTACAACGATGAAATCCCACCCAAAGTCAGGAGTGCTATCAGAGACACTTTGCACATTTGAATACAACAATTAAATCCCCATCAAAAGTTAGGGGTGTTGTCGAAGACGTTTTTCACGTCCGACCAAAATATTCAAATCCTCATCAAAAGTCAGGGGAACTATCAAAGATGTTTTATAAGTCCGTCTACGATAATAAATAGTCGGCTAGTTGCTGAGCTAGAGAAGCAGTACCTTAAGCTTGGTTCTTCCTAGCCACGATCCTCACTACAAGAGTTACTTGAACGACCAGAGAGCTAAGGAGGTTAAGGTGGCTAAAGCATCCTTATCTTAGTAAGAGAGGTAAAAGTTGTTTATATTTGTTGCAGGTGCTTATTCTACCGAAGCTTTAGATTGTGAACACTCTCTTCTAGTTGTTGCTTCTCTGCCCAAGGTTAGTCAGACCAAAGAGCTTCCCTCCGGCCAGATCTACCAAGGGCCAAAGCAGTAGAAGCATGTTTGATATACCGAGGTAGAGAAGCTAACATTTCTTCTAGAGAATATCTGAAGAGATTGGCCGAATATGAGCAATCATGTTACAAAGGAGGGGGTTGTTAGATGCCAAACTTTGTTTATTTGATCTATCAAAAGTTGGCATCTTTCACTCTTTTTGTAGGTAAAAGTGATTAGAATCACTATTGTTTTTGATGATATGCTTTATTGTGTGAAAATTCCTTGGTTTCTTTGATTTGTGTGTTATTTTACAGGAATTAGGCACAAAACAAGTGATTAGTAAGACACAAGAAATTGGGCATGGAAATCAAAACAGCAGAAAAACATCACAAAACTCGCCGTGCGAAGCTCCTAGCGAAGGTTTCCAGAAAACTTCACAAAGTTCGCTAGGCGAACTATGTAGCGAAGAACTCGCTAGGCGAAGACACAGTGAAGCTCTAGGGAACACTCCCAGACTTTAAACAGAGGCGAAAAGGGCCATAAACTCGCTAGACGAAGTTCACAGCAAAGGCTTCGCTAGGCGAAGGATTACTCGCCTAGCGAACTTTTGGAAATGTCTCAGGGGCGGTTTAACATTTTAGAGGCACCTCAGGTGCCTAAGTTGTTGTTCGCTAGGCGAAGGATCGGTTTGCTAGGCGAACATGACAGATCCTGAATGTACTATATAAGTATTTTTATTGCTTTTTAGGTCATAATCCATATATTGTAATATTTTACACATCAGAATTTATCTCTCTTCATTTCAAGTTTATTTTAGAGAGAGAAACACAAAACCCTAAGAGGGAGGAGGTAAGATCTTTTGATCTCTTGTTGGGGTTTGGATGTAATCTTTTGATACCTTATGTATTTCATCTAATATATGTTTGTGAACTAGTTTTGATTCTCTATTGATTGATTATCTTTGATTACTTGTATGTGGGTCTTGACAAAACCTTTTCACATCTTTGATCTAAGATTTTCTTCTATCAATAAACAAACTTTTGACATGGTTTTGTATGTTGATATTCATTGTATCTTCTATTGTATTGTGTTGATTAAGTAGCATGGGTAGGATCAATACAATATTGTGTGGGTGCGTGATAATAGTGATGAAGAACGATTTTCACAACCATTTGGCGGATTAGATGAATACATGTAAAAAGGGTTAAACGTTTGTACGTATTTTGATCATTGTATTTTATTCAAAATAATCGTTTATCCAATATGGGTGTCATCTTTGTTTACCTGTTTATCTTTGATTTGAACCGTGATAGAGATATACTCTTCAGATCTGGATCTAGGATGTTTGCCTGTTAGGTCCTAAATTCTAGAGATAGGTTTAGGCTTAGCATTTGCGTGAGTATCAGTCTTTAATGCTCTGTGTTGTTTTTTTGTTGGATGAGAGATCACCAATGAGACAACACGGTTGTTCTCTCGACGTTGTGTTAGAGATAACCTCTGTCGTGGGTGATACGCAATGGTATTAGATGAATGATTGCGTTGTGTTTAATTTGATCAGAAGAATGCATATGTTATCAATTGATGAAATCCAATCCCAACAAGGCTCCGTTTATATTTCAGTTTTAATTTATATTTTTTGTTTTTATTTATGGTTCCTTGAACCTTTTAAACCAAAACTTTTGAACAATAGGCTTAGAAATATGGAAATCATTGAACGGCGTTCATATCACATCGATCCCTGTGGAGACGACAAAACTGGGTACTTAATATGTTTTGCTTGTTGCTTTATCACACCAACAGGGGCCTAATGGTCTCTAAAGGAATAGAGGCTTAACCCTGTCAAAAATAGATAAAAAAGGAATACCTGGCATGCTCGAAAATATAGGAAGAGTAATTAAAGCAACGTCATTCCCTTCTGGCCATATTCCTTGTCTTATAAGTCAAAGTTGTACTTCATCCTTCTTCCAATATGCACACTATCATGATTAAAACAAATATGAAGGAGTCATCACCAGACGCTTAGTGTAACACCCTTATTCTACCCCACAGATATTACGACAAAATAACACGGATTTCAGAGTAAAATATTAACTTTCATTAAAAAGCCACAAAAGGGCGTACATTTCTCAAAGTCAACAAAATTGGTCAATACTCCGTAACACACGGGTTTTCTTTCTCAAATTACATCAAAACATCATATACAACGGAACTCAAAACATAACTCAATGTTTTCCTCATAAGGGAACATCCGTAAAATAACCCAATGATATACAATCAACTCAAAGAACCCAACCCGATGTTACATATCAGAGCAAGACCCTCTAAATTAACCATAAAGGCTAACGACTCTAAAACTTCAGAATACTCCTCAACGACATCCACGGCTAAACTTGCTCATCTGCACGTTACCCACGTGGAGGTAACATTCAAACAGGCAGGGTGAGTAAGACAATTCATAATAATCAATGTATAACAATTAATGCATAAACGGCATATTACTCATAGTTATATTCAACCCATTGATATCCTTCAAAATATGCCTCAAAGGCCACAACATCATAATTTATACACAAAGGCTCATAAATGCAAATGCAACATAGACTCAATGCATGCGGTACCAATCATCACAGCGCGATGGACACTGGGCCATCAACCCTTCATAGATCCCAATCAATAGGATCGGAGCACATCAAAATACTTCACATCCACACAGTGGGATTGAAGCCAAAGTAATCGAGGTCCTGAACCAAAGTTCGGATGCACATGAATGCATGATGCACACGTCACAATAATCCTCGTAATAACAACATATGGTGCATCATCATTCATCATATTCATCATATTCGTCATACGTCATAAGTCATTATATTAATCAGCAATACAACATATCATCATAATTCATCATATTACTCATCACACAACATATCATCATAATTCGTCATATTAATCATCATACAACATATCATCATAATTCATCATATTAATCATCACACAGCATATCATCATAATTCGTCATATTACTCATCGTACAACATATCATCATAATTCATCATATAATCACGTATAAATCACATATTAGCTCATAGTCATATTATCCCATATTAATTCATAATACTACCCCCATATCATCTCATATTAATTTATCAAATTATACTCACGGTAATCCTCACACTATCGCCAATCAATCACATAAACTTCACAGTTCTACTCATGTTAATTCGTCATATCATCACATAGTATTCACATATTAATCCCTAATATCATCTCACATTGCCTCATATTAATTCATCATAATTACACTCGCGGTAATTCTCATACTAGCACTTATTACTCACGCAACCTCACTGTCATACTCATATTAATTCATTATATTATCACATATTAATTCATAATTATACTCGCGGTAATTCTCATACTATCGCCTATTAATCACATAAAATTCATAGTCCTACTCATGTTAATTCATCATATTATCACATATTATCACAGTTACCCTCATGGTAATTCATCAGGAAAATCGCAGTATCAAAACATCAAGACATCACTGAACCAAAACATGATTCATTAATAGGACATATACACAATTGAATTCTCAAACATAATTAGATATGAAAATATTGGGAAACCAATTCCCTTATCTATACTATGTTATAGCCCTGTTCATTAGCTTTCCAACACTTCTAACGGGAGTCAAAACGGACTTACGGATCAAAAATTACGTCCAAAACGATTTCGACCGAAAACATGAACAGTCGTGACGGACAGCAAAACGCTGTTACGCTCCGGAACCTAAATCAACCCAAAAGTCCACACGATTCACTTCTTCAATGCCCCCAAAACATCCATAAATCATCCCTAAGGTCTTACGGCGATAAAGGCACAAAATGTATGGTTTATTAGGCCAATCTTGCAACATTTGCACTACCTAAAACACTATTTTTCTGCAATTGCTCTGAGTGCATCAGAGTTACTCGCATTGAATATTCATATTCCTACATGGTCAAACATATCACAATCCAAGGCCTAAGGTTTCCCTTCTCATATCAATATTCAGTGTTACATACCATTACCCCTAACCTCAAAGCCTTATCATCAAATTCCCTATTTTCCCATAACCAACCAAAAATACCTTAAATCACAAACCAACCATAAACACATCTAAAGGCATACATAGAAAATCATGAACAGCGATACTCCCCATACCTTAGCCGATTCAAAGCTTTCACGATTAACTTCGGGATCTTCCGAAGCGTTTCCTCCACTTCTCCCTCCTTAGAGCTTTGGCCTCATTCTTTTCACGGTTAACCAAAATGAATCTTCCACCTTCAGAATTCTATTTTGTCAAACTTAGACTTGGGCCACACAATTGGGATTTTCCCATAATACCCTAACTAACTCTTCATAATGCCCAATATACCCTTATTTCACTTATATTCATTTTAATCAATAATAATACTAATATTCTCATATAGTATACAATTAATTAAATAAATAGTCTAAAAATGCACATTTTCTCAATAATTCCCAAAACCACCGAAAACACCAAAAATACGAATATTCTCAATTAAATAAATTAACTAAAATATTCCGATTAAACTTGGGGTGTTACACTTAGAGACTTCTATCTCAAAGGCAGCGAAAGGTAGGCGATGACCCAGAACTGAGAAGGTACATTTATAAAAGTAAATGGAGCAATCACCATATTTACTGCATATTCTTTCATCCTTGGTGGGAGTTAAGGCACTCCAAACAGATAATGGATTAACTTCAAGAAAAGCTCCACCGAGAGTGCCATTTTTGGAAGAAAAAAACATAAATAGTGGAAGAGTAGGCATATTCCACCCAAGAAGATGAAGCATTCTTCTAGGATTTATAAGCACTTTTATGTGACTTTTTACCCATTATGCACTAACTTTTCAGATACAAGAAAGCAAAATGTCAAAGAGGAAGATAACTACTAAATTAAGGAAATAACCCGCAAAGAAAAGAAGAAGCAACACTGATTCTTTGAGAACTATATTCAAGCATTCAAAAAGAAGTAAAGTCTATCACCTCTTGTGGTCAATATTGTTCCTCATACTATGATTCATGTTATTCATGTTGTTGTACATGTGCCACCACCCGTGGGTCACACTGCGCCTTATGCTGAAGAACAAATTTTCCACACTGCTTCGAGCCAGTGTTTGGATGTCCTTGATCGTATGGATGATTTTTAAGATCAGTTTCCTGAGATGCAAAAAGAAATCAGGGCTTTAAGAGGGAAAGAGTTATTTAGAAAGAACGCTCACGAGCTTTGTCTTGTCCCAAATGTGAAGATTCCCGCAAAATCAACACTTGCATGCAACACTCAAGTATTTTGGTTCCAAAGAGTTGTAACGATGGCACGTCCAAAAAGACTTTTGAAGTATTCAACATTAAATGCGTGAATCCCCCAAAAAACTTAGACATTTCTCTTTTACACTTCTAAAGGAGAACAAGAGAGTGGTCAGCATCTGAGGCTGACGTGACAAACCTCCAGCTCGTTTCGCATAAGCAAGGGCTTAAGGAAACTGTTTTTGGCCGACCACAACGTCCTTGGCCGGTGACTATGCGGGAATTAAACCCTTTCAATACTTTTCCAATACACGAGGATTCTCTTCATAATAATCACAAATGATCTCAACTATAACTGGATTCAACGGTCCTCCATAATTCACTCCTAACAAATAAAGAGTTTGTTACTTCCTCTCTACTAGAGAAGGTGTCAAATTTAGGTATATGGTTTCAAATTCAATTTCAATTCACTCTTTTCCTCACATACTAACTTGAGCATTGAAATATTACCTTTGCTGATGAGCACCCTCGCTGTTGCGCCTGAAGCTTTGATCCGTCATTGCCACCGCTCCACACTCCATTTTTAATTTTAGCCCAGTATATATATATATATATATATATATATATATATATATATATATATATATATATATATATATATATATATATATATATATATATATATATATATATATATATATATATATATATATATATATATATATATATATATATATATATATATATATATATATATATATATATATATATATATATATATATATATATATATATATAGATATATATATATATATATATATATATATAGGGAACTCAAATGTTAGGATGTACATTATCACCAATAGCAATAACAAATGTACAAAATGGGGAACTCGAATGTAATCATTCTTAATCATCATCACTACATTTTAAAAGCCAAATAAGTGACGTTGTTATTTGGTTGTTTGCAAACTATTATTATTTAACTCTAGAGATGAAATTAAATGGACTCATATAAGTCACTTGTCATATTCCGAAAAAAAAAATCTTGCATAGTTGACAAATATGTCATAATATAACCCTTCAATGGTGCAATGGGTGCTGATGATCCATCATCGTTACAATCAACCAGCCAAAACATTATATTTTATTGTATTTTCTGTTGTACAATATATATAATATCTTTTTTTATTATACAATAAACTTTATCTAATTAAGCTCTTTTTATTCTTCTTGCATTTATCTTGTCCCTTGAGAATTATAAATAGATGCTAATTGTATTCTTATTTCACAAAAGACTCTCAGCTGTAGCAAAGATGAGCATGAAGTCTTTTATCTTTGTGTTCTCCTATGCAATGCTTTTTATCTCTATTATAGCAGTTGAGCCTTATGAAGATGAGAAAAAATGTACGTATATAAATAGTAGCCATGCACGTATACATTTTTTTAGTTTTATATTCAATAACAAGTTTTGGTTTATTTGCAGATGGTGAAAGAGCGAACTCAGAGAGAAACATTGAACATGGTGACAGTGGATACAAAACCAATACTGCTTGCAGTGATGAAATTGTCATAGACAATGGTGGAAACAGGCCACTATATCCCGACTGCGAAAAAGAGGGTGGAATGGGACACGAGGGCGGAAGTGGAAAGGGGGGGTGTGCCGGAGGAGAGGGTGATGGTGGAAAAGAGGGTGGAAAAGGAAAAGGGGGGTGTGGTGGAGGACCACCGGACATAACCTTTCCTGGTGGTGGAAATGGGGTTGGTAGTGAAAGAGTGATTTCTATTCACAGCAGCGGAAAGAGGGACAGTAATTGGGGACGCAAGGCATATGTGGAGAAAATATTCACGAAAAACTAAATGCATATAAATGTACTATGCGATCTATACACAATGATACAATATATTATGTAATAAATGTAAAATAAGTCTTGGACCATGAAGTTTTTGAATGAATTAACAATAATAATATTTATGGAATAAACTACCAAATTAGTTTCCAACTGTTATATGTTAGTTAATTAGTAACATGAATTATTTTTCAATTATATTTTGTTTATGTTAATTTATGTTAATTAGTTTTCGGAATTTAAGATATGGTCATTTGAATTTCAAAGGTCTACAATTATTGAAACAGAAGAATATGGTTGTTAGTCTTCCAGAAGTTCAGAAAAGTTCACAAAGGAAAAATCACACAAATGTTGAAATGGTAAGGAGCATGTTAAAAGGAAAGGAGCTTCCAAACAAATTATGGGCTGAAGTTGTTAATAATGTTGCATACATTCTAAATAGATATGCTACAAAGGAGATTTAAAACAAAACACCATTTGAAGTATGGCATGGAAGAAAGCCAAATGTAAATCCGTTTAAAGTCTTTGGTTGTATTGCTTATTCTCTAATTCCTTCCCAAAAGAAAGAAAAGTTTAATGAGAAAAGTGAAAAACTTATTTTCATTGAATTTAGTGATGAGTCAAAAGGTTATCGTCTTTATAATCCAATGAGTAATCAATTGGTGCTTTCAAGAGATGTGAAGCGCAACATGGAATTGGAGAGATGAATATGTTGATCATGGGTTTGTTGAGATATTGCCTCTTGCACCAGTTAAGCAATCTCCACAAAATGTTGTTGGTCCATTAAGGAGTGATAATTATAAAGATGATTCAGATTTATTAGGAAGATCCTAAAGTCCCACATTATTTGGAGATAGAGCATTGAAATAGTTTATATAGAGTGACACCCCTCAGTTTACCAACTGATTTTGTAAGGTGTGTTAGGCCAAACTCTAATATAGCATCCGAGTCTATCGATCGGACCTTGGGCAGCTGAGCATGAAGGGGCGTATTAGGAAGATCCTAAAGTCTCCAATAGTTGTGTTAGGCCAAACTCTAATAAGACTCAAAAACTTCTCCAAGTCTCCAATAGTTGTGTTAGGCCAAACTCTAATAAGACTCAAAAACTTCTCCAAGAAAGTTTCGTTCTTTATCTGAAATTTATGAATCATGTAATGTTGGATTGATGAGGTATTATCTTGGAATCCAAGTTAAACAAACAAAAGGGGAGATTTTTATCATTCAAGAGAAGTACTTTTCATATATGCTTAAGAAATTCAAAATGGAGAATTGTAAACCAGCATCAACTCCCATGACTTTGAATGAGAAACTTTAGTTGGATGATGGTGCTGAAAAAATAGATTCAAATTATATAGAAGTCTTGTCGGCTCTTTAATTTACCTCACTAATACAAGGCCTGATATAGTGTATTATGTTAGCTTGATTTCTAGATTTATGAATGAACCAAGTAAGCTTCACTTTGCAGCAGTTAAGAGAATTCTTCGTTATCTTCAAGGCACTAAGAAACTTGGGATCAAATATGTGAAAGAAGAAGATAACAACCTAGTTGGATTTATAGATAGTGATTGGGCTGGAAGTCTTGATGACCGAAAGAGCACATCAACTATGTTTTTTGTCTTGGGACTATTGCATGGAGTTCTAAACCTATTTCATGGAGTTCTAAAAAGCAAAACTCGGTTGCTTTATCATCATCAGAAACCGAGCTTATTGCACCAAATGAGGCAACACGTGAGACTATCTGGCTAAGAAGAATTTTGTGTGATTTATAGCAAAAGGTTGAAAATTCTACTCCTATCTTTTGTAACAATCAATTTGCAATAGTAATGTCTAGAAACTCAGTTTTTCATAAAAGGTGAAAGCACATTGAATTGCATCACAACTACATTCATGATATGATGCAAAAGAAAAAAATTTATTTAGATTTCATCAGTATGGGAGAACAGTTCGCATATACTCTTATCAAAACAATGTCATTTGAAAAGCTTCAACAACTCAAAAATGCTACCGTAATTACAAATTAAGAGGGACAACTACATGTAGTTAACTAGTAACATGAATAATCATTTTTCAATTATATTTTGTTTATGTCAATTTATATATTGTCTAGTAGTTATGCTGAATTTATTGTGATTTATGAACTTGCATAATTTACATCCTCTTATCTTCTTTATTCTCTATTATTTATAAAAAAATAATTGTAAATTTATTGTAAGAAAAAAATATTATTAATAAAAATTTAGATTACAAAAATAATCTTTTTTTTTTATTCTCTGCAAAACAGCTGTCCCAACACCAACTTTATAGTGAGCTCTCAGATAAATGTATGGATTTTAAATATTATTTATAATGAAACGTGTAGTTATCTGATGAATCACCCATAGTTTATTTAATATCTTGACCACTACTCTAAGATGTTTTTTTTATTTTAATAAATAGAATAACTTATTTATTTAATCTATATATAGGTCAGTTCTTCAAGGAATTAAAAAAGAATTGTTTATATTAGTGAAAAGAGGGTATAAATATCTTCTCAAATGATCATTATTCTCAAACTTCTTTATACATATGCCATCATCAAGTTAGCACTGTGTCTTGAAATTTTATATTTCTGATTATCCTGACAACAGACCAAAATATCACATCAACAAAATCGGTGTTTTACGACGGTTTTTTATATTGTAACTGTTTTGAGTTTTGACGGTTGCAAAATATAGTTTGGGACAGATTTTTCAATTTTTGCAAAACTTGGGGTTGCCAATTTTATTTGTGATGGTTTAGATAACATATGACAATTTTTATCATATTAAGAAAATTGTGATGGTATTCTATTTGAGATCACGAGTTCAATCCTTTGCAAAGTTAAAATAAATTAAAAAAAAAAATCTTTATTAAAAATTACAAATTTATCTCCTCACAAAGACAATAAATATTTATAAATTCAAACGCTAAATTAAAAATTTATTTTTTTTAAATTATAAAAAAAAACTATTATAATATATTAAAATTGAACTACAAACTATTTTGCTATCACACTTTTCAAACAAAAATTTCCAAATTTTTTTTGTTTTTTAGAAAAAAATATGTAATATTTCATTTATAAATATAGGTTAATTAAAACATTTATATTTTTATATCCTATGACTCATCTCCTTTTAATCTTGTAATAAAAATTCGTTTATAAGCTTTATTTTCTTTAATTCTCCATTTCTTATATAAAATTATTTATACGAATTGTACATCCATAATAATAGATCGAGACACATATTATTATAAATTGCATATATATATATATATATATATATATATATATATATATATATATATATATATATATATATATATATATATATATATATATATATATATATATATATATATATATATATATATATATATATATATATATATATATATATATATATATATATATATATATATATATATATATATATATATATATATATATATATATCGAATCTTAAACTATTATAATTTCATTTTATTTTTTATTACGTAGACTTATTTTAATAAAAAAAATTAAATTAATTAATTTTCAAGTAATTCAATAAAAAACTGAGAGCTTATTCAATTCCTAAAAAAATATGATTAATCAATTTTTAAATAATTTAATAAAAAATTATAAGAACTAATTTAATTCTTATAAAAATAAAAACAACTTTTATTTTTTTAATAAAAGTGATAACATTTCCACTACTTAAATCGTTCAAAAAAAAGATAATTGATTATGTATAAACAATTATAAAAATACAACTTATTATATTTTTTATATACTAATCATTATTTTTATTATTTTTCATATTTATATATTTTTTTTCTATAGATATTATTTTAAAATAATATTTGTTTAAAATTAATTCTTAATTATAAATGCAGTATATGTTGCAAAATTTTTAATTCAAATATTAAATCACATATCAATGTTAAAAAAAGTTATCAAACAATTCTTTCAAATATAACTTATAATTTTTAAATAGAAAAATATATGCCTCAAATTGTTTCTAAAATATTATTTTGAATTATAATTGCAGATACATATTACAAAATTAAATCATAAATTTTTAACAATCATTTATAATTTATTAAATAAAAATGTCCAATAATGTATTATTAAACGGTATATAATTAAATCTGATGGGCTAATTCAATTGAATTAAATCAATGATAAGTGTTGCAAATGAATGCATGGTATAATAAAAAAATAACAACGCTGGGTATATATAAATATCAAAATCATCGTCCAACCGATAAAAACTCATTCAACTGTCATACTCACTTCTTTTTAGATTACAAATTCAATATAAAATAGAGAGTTTTATCTAAAATTTTAATGTTGGCATTCATGAATGGTTACATCGAGTGTGACTAGTTAGAATGTGGAATGTTTTTCATCCATAAAATAATGAAGAATATGATGAAAAACTAATCATATAGCCTAATTATAGATATATTTGTACGACATATTATAATATCAATAATGCAATAAACATGTACCTGTCATGGTTGAATCCATTTGCCTGAGTGTAAACTGAGAATGCTACTGCCCTCTTTCTGATGGAACGGTTACGCTTAATTATCTGACGTAATGGGATAGTCAAATATATAACCACCAGATGAGGGAAGGGACCTTTCAGCGGGCTATCCAAAAGAATGACCCAACCCATCACGGGTCATTCAACAATTAAGCCCAATACAATATTCATTTAATTAAGTAAATGTTAATTGATATAATAATTATATATATATAATAAAATAATTAATTAAAGTAAAACCATTATATATAGATTTAACATTCTCCCACTTGGATGACTTTAATTAATTATTAAAATAACAACAATTATAATAACCAAATATATCAACCACTTATCATCAAAATAATGTGAGAAGGCACAAAATTTAACAATGCATAAATTGTATCCGATAGGGAAACAAATCACACATTTCAAATACCCACATTTCATATAACGATAATGAATATGAATTAACATAATATAATGTAGAAATATGTAATCCAATAATGGTCCAAGCATCCGAAATGCTATAAGAGATATGATTATTAAATTGACGTCATCTTATACATATCTCATTACAATAATCTGAGAGAAATGTACAGCAGCAAAATTGTCGCAATATATCACAAGTGGCCTAGATATGCTTTCAACAACTTTGAAGCGAGAGATTAAGTTCTTTAGCCACATAGCTTGACAAGTAGCTTCATAGCAAGCTACATATTCTGCCTCCATGGTTGAGATAGCTGTAAGAGTCTGTTTAACACTCTTCCACGAAATAGCTCCTCCTGTCGTCATAAAAATTAAGTCGAAAGTAGACTTTCGGTCGTCAGGGCAACCTGCAAAATCAGAATCAGAATAACCAATGACCTGAAGTTGATCAGACTTCTTATAGGTCAACATGTAATCCTTGGTTCCCTGAAAATATCGCATGACCTTTTTAACGGCTTTCCAATGACCCAATCATGGGCTACTCAAGTATCTCCCTAAAACATTAACTGCATATGCAATATCGAGACGAGTACAAACTTGAGCATACATCAAACTGCCAACAGCGGAAGCATATGGGACTCTTTCCATTTCAGCAGTTTCTTTATCATTTTGAGGACATTCAGATTTAGAGAGTTTATCACCCTTTTGGACAGGAACAGCGCACGGGGAGCAAGACTGCATATTAAAGCGTTTAAGGATTCTCTCAATATATCCTTTTTGAGATAAACCAAGAACACCACGTGACCTATCACGAAAAATTTGGATGCCTAAAACAACATAA
The DNA here is from genome assembly GCA_963859935.3 of Lathyrus sativus. Lineage (NCBI taxonomy): Eukaryota > Viridiplantae > Streptophyta > Magnoliopsida > Fabales > Fabaceae > Lathyrus > Lathyrus sativus. The sequence goes on along the minus strand of OZ012736.1, from coordinate 479,965,261 downwards.
GCATCACCTAGGTCCTTCATATCAAAGTGGTTACTTAACATTTCAAAAGACTAACACTAGTACTAGCAAGAAGGATATCATCGACATATAACACTAAGATTATAAAATCTCTCTCCACTGGTCTTTAAATAAATGCACTGATCTGAAGCATTTTCATTGAAACCAAAAGATGTGACAACTTTGTCAAACTTCAAATACCATTTTCTAGATGCCTGTTTTAATCCATATATGGATTTCTTCAGTTTGCATACTAACTTCTCTTTTCCTGCTTCAATAAAACCTTCAGGTTGAATCATGTAAACATCTTCAACAAGTTCTCCATTCAGAAAAGCTGTCTTCACATCCATCTGGTGAAGTTCCAAATTAAAATGTGCAACCAAAGCCATAATAACTCGAAAAGCATCTTTGGTAGAGACGGGTGAGAAAGTTTATTTGTAATCAATCCCTTCTCTTTGACTATAGCCCTTTGCCACTAGTTTGGCTTTGTATCTATCAATTTTGCCATCTGGATTACGTTTAGTTTTGAAAACCCATCTGCATCCAATGGCCTTGCAACCAACTGGTAACTCTGTGAGATCCCAAACACCATTAAGAGACATAGAATTTAATTCATCATGCATAGCATGCAGCCAATTAGAAGCATGAGAACAAGAAATTGCTTCATTAAAAGTGGTAGGGTCATCATCATCATGAATGTCAAACTCATGCTCTTGGAGATACACAACAAAGTCATTTGATATTGTAGGCTTTCGAACTCTCAGAGAACGTCTCAATGGAACAACTTCAGTAATTTCACTTGGTTCAGCAACACCAATAGGCTCTAGGGTATCAATTTGTTCATGCTCATCTATTTGTGGTGACACAACTTGATCATTATTTTGAATTACTGGAATCACAACCTCATTATGGAAAGGAACAATTGCTATAGGGAGAAAAGTACGATCTTCTTCAAGAGTAACTGGTCGTGGCGTATGTTGCACCCCAAAATTTGACCAACAATTATTTATTCATTGAGTGTCTGAAAGTTGATACCTTCATCAGAAAGTTCAAGAGATCCTCAGAGGAGTTGGTTGAAACCAGGGTTGTGTGCTTCATAGCTTGAGAGTTGTGGGTGCTCCTCAGATGATTCTGAGACTTTGAGAATGAACTTGGTGCTTTGAGAAAGTGTATGAGATGTCTTGACAGCCATCATGAAGCCCAGAGAAGTCATTGTGCAAGAGTTCAGAAGATTCAACCATGAATGGTAGAATTAGGGTTTTGACTGGGTCAACCCTAGATCAGCTGAAGATTTGGAGAAGGTTGAGACCTAATCCAAGGGCCATGAGATCATGGAATGATGCATAGAGATGTTATAAGGATGATTCCTAAACCAACTCATCATGATTGAAGAGTTTGAGGAGTTTTGAGTTAGGGTTTCCAAGGATTGTCAGTGAAAAACCCTAATTTGATCCCTATCTTCCAGGCAATTTTAGCTCTAGATGTGATTGACATATCATCTTCCCCACAACATGAATGTTGTAGAGCTTGTTCTTAGCTTTAATTTGAGTGGTGGAAGTCCTTGATAGGAGTTGCAGAGCTCAAGTTATGGTTTTGACAAATTACAGGTCAGCTGAGGTGTGTGAATCTGGGTCCTTGAAAGTCACTCAACTTGCAGACAACTTTTGCCCTAGTAGGATGATTCCTATGATCTCTTGGTCAACATGAATGTTGAAGAGCATCTTCTTAGCTTTCTATAGAGTACTAGAAGTCCTTGATAGGATTTGTAGAACTCAACTTATGGTTTGAACAAGACAGGGGTATTTTGGTCATTTGGCAGTTATAGGTCATTTTAAGCAAAGGCCATATCTCCTATTTCCAAGCCTCAAATGGAAAAACTCAAAACATGAAAGTTGTTCAAAATGGGATTTTAAGTCTAGAAAAGTGGTCATGAGTTATTTAAAGAGCTTGTAGCAAGGATTTACAAGATTGGGTGAAAATGACCTAAAAATGGCTTATAAGTTGAAAAAGTTGAAGTTGGAAATTGGTTTAGGAGATGTAAAAATCCAAAATGAGTCATCCAATATGTCATTTTGACTCCAAACAATATTTTAAAAACAATGGTTCAAGTAGAATTTTGATTTGAAGCTTAGAAATGGGGGTTACTTTGTAATTCTCATTCTTGCATAATAAGGCAACTTGACAAAGCTTCACCAAAGGCAAGGAAATGCATGATTTGCACTCATTCTTTCTCAATATCTCTTGTAAGGAGATTTTAAAGTCCATTTGGCAAGGCTAAGGCATGAGATAATGGATATCCAATGTATCATTCCATGAGAAGTTCTCAAACTTTCTAGCATTTTCCACAAGTTTCTAGATGGATCTAGATTATTCTCTTGATTGTTATAAGAAGGGTGAATCACCATATGGCCAGGGTTGGTGATAATTGTTGGTGAGAGGTGAGATTAGAGTATGAAAAGTGAAGATTCTTCCATTTGCAATTTCACATCAAACCTTCATTCTCTTCCATTTTCATTCATTTCTTCTCCACAAACACACTACTCTGATCCTTGTGATTGATTGCATACTGAGATAGAGGAAGATCCATGGAAGTTTGAAGCTGTTTGGAAGAATTTGCAAGAAGTGCATATTGAGATCAAACACAAGATTCAAGCCTTGTTCATCCATTTTGTTGCATACAGAATTCATATCTGACATTGGAGATTAATCAAGGAAGGTTTCAGGCACTGAATTGTAGGGGAACCACATCCACCATTAAAGTTTGACAGGTTGGTAATCTTGCTCGTATCACCTAATTTATGTGCATTCCGCCATAGTTCTAGGTTTAGACTGGTTAAGCTAGGGTAGAGGACTATATTCTGAGAATTTGAGAGAGTTTTGTGAAGTTCCATGGCAGACACCAATTTCTTACAGTTGCAAGAATGGATCGTGTGTTGAGCATTAATTGATGTGTTATGGTTTAGAGTGATGATGGTAACCTAAGGAACAAGATCACACCATTAGAACTAAGCTTTATCAAGATTGATGGCAGAGTAACATGTTGGAACCCTAGCTTTCAAGTGTTCTGTTAGGGTGATATGTGGAGTTTCAGGGAAAACTATAGATGGCATCGTGTTCTTGGTGATTCATAGCACAACTTTGCTTTTGGAATTGTTGAATTTCATGGAGAAACGGATGAGCACGATCAGGTTGAAGTCCTTGCATGGGGTTAGGGTTTCTGCAAACCCTAGGGCTGAGTTGGGGACGATGAAGGTCCATCGTTGGATCGTCCAGAATGCTTGACCAATTCAATCCATCGCACGACCATGATTTAAACTGGTAGATGGAGGGAAGACTGAAGCGTACAAAACGCAGCGTACCACTTAACCAAACACACCGTTTTGGTTCATTGATGAAACTGGGCCTCAGCAGTTGTTTCTATCCACACCTCCCAGGATTTGGCCCAATGATCAAAATAACTGTGGCGTGTTACTTTTGATACCCCCTCCCCTTTATTTCTTAAATTCTTTTATTTTAATTTCTTTTTAATTCTTTGCATTTTAATAAAATCATAAAAAATATAAAAATCAATATTTTTCATTTCTTCTTTTTTTCACATAATCATGATTTTGTCTAGAAAATTAATAAAAAATAAAATTCCATTTTATTTTTAGTTTGGTATTTTTTAGCATATTTTCTTGTAAATAGTATTTTTAATATGTTTTAGTTGATACTTGATTTTGTACAATTTGTTTTAGGACTTTCCCTTAGGGTTTTTGAGCCATTATTTTTGGCATAGTTAGGTATTGAACCCTAGTTTCATATAGGATTTAATTCTCAATTTGTAGATTAAAATTTGATGTAGTTTGATTGTTAGAAATTTAGGTGTTCTAATTAGGGTTTTAGGTTGTATAGATAGACTTGAACAATTTTGTTTTGGGGTTTATAGGCCAAATTAGTGTATGGGGAATATATGGGTTAAGGGTAAGTATGTATAGAATCCCCTAGAATTTTACTAGAATATTGTATGGTGTTTTAGTATTTTTCATTGATTTTTGAATGTATGGATAGTATGTGTGTTGCTTAAAGGCATAAGTTGTATTGTTGTGTTTTCTTTCCTTCTCTTTTGAGTGTGTGAGCTTTGGAGATTGAGTTGAAGACCTTATGGATCATCATGGAAGCTTTGAAGACCTTGCAGAGGAGTTTAAATAGCTTTTGTTGTTTTGTTTATAGGATCATAAGTGCATAGGTAGAGCATTAGATAGAATGATTTCATTCAATAAACAAGGAGTGTCTTGTCCACCTCCTTTCTTCTCTATGACATAAAGTTCCTTAAGGGTATTCACCTCTCTCCTTTGGAGGGATTAGTGACCTTGCCCTCTGAGATAGAACTTTGAGAGAGCCTTTCCTTTGATGTTAAGTCCTCAATGGCATCCTTTGGAAGTCAGTGAGCACTGTAACATCCTCACCTCATCTTGTTGACTGAATCTTGTTTGCTGGAGCATTAGAGCCATTGAAGACAGAAGCTGAAGCTTTGAAGAGGATGATTCCTTGAAGATTGTTGAAGTCTGAAGACTTTGGGAAGATCAAGTTGATGCTTGAAGATCCCTGAAGATAGTGGAGCCTGAAGGTGGAGCTGATCAAAGGAGTTGAAGCTCAAGGGAGAAGATGAGTTGATACTCACGTTGTAGGGTTGATACCTGGAAGGCAAGTGATCTCTGAAGTCTGAAGACTGGGTTGCTGCTGGAGGAGCTGAGGCTTTCTTCTGTTTTCTTTGATGTATTGTGTGTTTTGTCTGATTTGTCTGCTGCATTAGACTAAGCCCATCTAGAATAAGTTCAGTCTAAGAGCATGAGCGCATCTGATTGTATTGTTATTGCTTGGCTTTGCTTGTGGGTATTCGGTAGAGCCCAGCTCCCTTGCCCATGTGTTTATTTTGCTTGATAGCATTTCATTCCTTTTATCTGTATGATTGCAGTTTACTGTTTATTGCTTGATAGCATGTTGTTTATTTTTCAGTGTGATTACTGTTATTTCATGACTGGCTTGAGGTCGAGACGAGCTTGTGGAGGCTGAAGCCCCACACACATTTCCTCCCTCACTTGCATTGCGTGCATTTTACTGTTAGGCTGATGCTTAGTCTGTTTTGGTGTATCATTGACATGATCCCTTAGGACTCTCATTTCCTTTGATAAGGATTTGATGATAGACTTTTAGGTTGAAACCTATGCATGACAACATCTAGGAGTTCCCTGTTCAAACCTCAACCATAGGATGAATCCATGGCATGATAACAGTAGGACTTGATAGTTTCCCTCCTAGTTGGGCCTGCTCTCTTCTCATCTTAAACAGTTTAAGATACAGTAATCATGAATGATTTCTTTCGTACGTTACGAGCCTTAAGCTATCTGAGAAAGGATTGTGGGAGAGCTTCTTTTCCACAGTCTGGATGTTTAGTATGGTACCCTTTGGGTGACATGCGGCGCATTCACTCTCAGGTCATAGTCTCTAGTGCGGTTGAAATCGCAAACACAATAAAAAACACTTCTTTTAGGAGATAACCCGTAGTGTCCCGAACTACGTTTGCTCTGATCTTCCATACCGTGTGGAAGTACGTAGGCATAGGATGCGACGTCCTAGCGAGCAACCTCTCCCCACCTTCACCCGTAGTTAGGCCGAACTACGTTGACTCTGATTTCTCATTCTCTGATGAGAATACGTAGGCATAAAGTGCGACGCTTTGCCGAGTCATTTTTCTTTTCTTTTTCAGCCAGGCTTGATAGGTAGATAGATTATAACCAACCCGTCCAAGTAAACAAACAAGAGAGGATCCCGTCGAGTACGACGGACGTGAGGGGTGCTAATACCTTCCCCTTGCGTAACCGACTCCCGAACCCAGACAATGGTTGCGATGACCTTGTCTTACCCTTATTCGTCAGGTTTTTCCGATCGTTTCCTTTCCCGCTCTGAGGGATAAATAACGAAAGGTGGCGACTCTTCTGTCATGCCGGCACCTTATTTTTCGCGCAAGCGACAGCGTAGAGACTCCACTATCCAAATCACCCTCAAAGAAAATTGCTCTATCAGATTCAACGACTCGTGTAGAATGAGAAGGACAATAAAATCTGCAACCTCTAGACCCAACATTATATCCGATGAAGAAACCACTAATAGTCTTCATATCAAGTTTCTTCTGTTGAGGATTGTAATGTTTGACTTCAGCCTTACAACCCCAAACATGAAAATGTCTCAAACTTGGCTTCCTTCCTGTTAATAGTTCATAAGGAGTCTTCGACACTGATTTACTAGGAACCTGATTTAGAATATAGACAGCAATCCTCAAAGCATCACCCCAAAGAAAATCAGGCAATGACGAATGACTCATCATGCACCTAACCATGTCCATAAGCGTGCGATTACGTGTCTTTGCAACTCCGTTCTGCTGAGGAGTACCTGGCATAGTGTATTGAGCCTCAATACCACATTCATCTAGAAATATAGCAAACGGTCCCGGATTTCTTCCTGTCTCATCATATCTACCATAATATTCTCCTCCTCTATCAGACCTCACACATTTGACCTTCTTTCCTGATTTCAATTCAATGGCAGCTTTAAAAGATTTGAAGGCATCCAAGGAACTAAACTTGTCTTGGAGAAGTTCTATCCATCCGAATCTGGAGAAGTCATCTATGAAAGTGATAAAATACTTGTATCCACCCATAGCAATGGGTGTAATAGGTCCACACATATCTGTGTGAATCAATTGCAGTACATCTTCACACCTATTCGCTTTTGTATTCCTAATTTTGGCAGTGAACTTTCCTTTGAGGCAATCAACGCAAGTTTCAAAATCAGAGAAGTCAAGATTAGGCAGAATACCCTCCTTAATTAGTCTTTTAATACGAGGTCTAGAAATGTGCCCTAAGCGTCTATGCCACAATATCGAAGAATTCTCATCTTTCCTATTGCGTTTTGTCCCAACAACAGAATTAACAAACATCTCATTCACATTCAACATATATAAACCATCACGCAAATTTCCAGAACCAACAATAGCGGAATTAAAACAAACATCAAGTTTTCCATTACCAAAAACAAAAGACTAACCACATTTATCCAAAACTGAAATAGATATCAAATTCCTTCTCATTGAAGGTACATAAACTGCATCCTTTAAAATCAAAATGTGTCCAGAAGGTAAAAACAAGGAAATAACTCCTATCTCCATCACTGATACTCTAGCTCCATCTCCCACAATGACCTTAGCCTCAACATCACTTGGTTTCCTCAGGCTTGTGAACTCCTGTAAAGAATTCACGACATGAATAGTGGCACCTGAGTCCAACCACCAAGTATTGGAAGGAACATCTACTATGTTTGATTCAAAACAAGCTAGAGCTAAGAGTGTACCTTATTTTTCCAGTTTCTTTTTCAAGATAAAACAATCATATGCCTTATGTCCATACTTCTTGCAGTACTTGCATTCTCCTTTAAAGATATTTTTCTTAAAAAACTTATCCTTAGGCTCCAAATATTGTGTTGTTCCTTTTCCTTTCTTATCATCAAAATGACGTTTTCCCTTATGAAAGTTTTTCTTATAATTCTTTGTTCCTGAAGTAGAAGCAGCAAACTGAACACTTTGAGCTTTTGCCTTTTTCATAGAATCTTCCTCTTGAGTTACTATGGCTATCATCTCATCCACAGACTATTCAACTTTCTGAGTATTATAGGAGGTCCGCATGACATCAAATTGGGGAGGCAGAGACTCAAGAACCCTCCAAATTAAAGTGCTCTCACCAATTTCAATTTTGAGAGTTTTAAGCTTATTATAATAGTGGACCAACTTCATAATATGCTCACGCACACCACTAACACCATCATACTTAGTTTTGTCAAACAGAGAGAGATACTCGCACTCCTTAGCCTTATCAAAACGAGTGAACTTCTCACCAACAGACTTCAAGTAATCTTTAGCACTCTCACTTTCTGGTATGCTTTGTCTTATAGATTTTTCCATAGTGTAAGATATCACCTTAAGGCACACTCTATTGGAGTGTTCCCATTTTTCATAAAGGGTCTTCAGTAGACGTGTCAGTAATAGCGTCAGACTTTTCAGTTCTCAGAGCCAAGTCAAGGTTGGCTATAGCCAAATAAAGGTCGAGAGACTGTTTCCAGTCCTCATAATTGGTCCCATTAAGAGTTTTGACAGAGTTAGGAAAATAGACTGTCATGGAGGAATAAAGAATCATTAAATAAATGATTATGTAATATAGAAAATTGATTCCTCATATACCAGCCAAATATTTTCCTAATATAAAAAAAAACTCTAACTCATTATGATCTTGCATCAAAGATACAATAATAAACAGAAATTTATATTAACAAAATTTTAATATCGATAGGATATTAAACATGATAAAATAAGTATAAATTGTCAACATTATTTTGTATCATAACAAAATTACACTAATAACAATATACCGATAGGATATGATAATTATTAATATAATACAGATCATAATTACAAATAAAATTTTATTTATTCTGAATTTATATCAATAATAATAATATATATATATATATATATCGATAGGATATACTTATCATTATTATAAATAATTATTATTAACAAAAATTAATCACGTAATTACCACACAAGAATTCATAAAATTATACTCACTATAGGTGAAATTATAATTATATGAATAAATAATATGTATTTTTAACAAATATAATAATTATTTTATTGTATTAATCAAACATAATAATTATTAATATAAATTGAAATAAAAGACTTATTGGAAATAATAAAATATAGTATTTAAATGATATCATCCAGTGATATGCTAATTTCACCCAAAATAATTAATATTATTAGTTTTTAATTTTGTGGACCACGTACCAGCAAACTATCCACCAATTACTTAGGAGAACAAGTACTAGCAAACTATCCACCAATTACTTAGGAGAACAAGTACTAGCAAACTATTCACCAATTACTTAGGAGAACACGTACTAGCAGTAGGGAATTAAAATTTGATCAATAGTTTGTTCATGTATTTAAGGAAAATAAACTTGACTCAATATTTTATTCCTATATTTATGGACACCAAATTTTGAAAGAGTTCATTCCTAATTGACACCGAAATAAATTTATCCGATAACAACTAATTACGTTGAACAAAACATATTTATCAGTATAATTATTCTGAAAATTGCATTACCATCAGAATATGTTTAATGAATCTATAAACTAATAATCAAGTATAAATTCATTGAATCCAACTTCAATTCTCGACTCTGTCATGAAAAATACGAACATATGCAATTTTAATAATTACAAATGTATGATTATAACAAATAGTCATACAACATATCTAACAGGCTCTGATACCAATTGATGAAAAACTAATCATATAGCCTAATTATAGATATGATTGTACGACATATTATAATATCAATAATGCAATAAACATGTATCTTACAACATATTATAATATCAATAATGCAATAAACATGTATCTGTCATGGTTGAATCCATTTGCCTGAGTGTAAACTGAGAATGCTACTGCCCTCTTTCTAATGGAACTGTTACGCTTAATTATCTGACCTAATGGGATAGTCAAATATATAACCACCACATGAGGGAAGGGACCTCTCAGCGGGCTATCCAAAAGAATGACCCAACCCATCACGGGTCATTCAACAATTAAGCTCAATACAATATTCATTTAATTAAGTAAATGTTAATTGATATAATAATTATATATATATATATATATATATATATATATATATATATATATATATATATATATATATATATATATATAATAAAATAATTAATTAAAGTAAATCCATTATAGATTTAACATAACACACATTCTTAGATTGTTGAAAAAAGGAAATAAAATATTTAAAAAATTATTAAAAAATTTTACACTTATTTCACATTTTGAAATTAAATTGCGATGCCCTATTAACATATCTATTATTCAAATATATTTCATTTCACTTAAACTTCTACTCCCTCTCTTTATCACCTTTGTCATATCGTCTCAATTACATTTTGTTTATAATTAAAAAAAAAATCAAAATCTATATTTTATAATACTACTTAAAAAATTCATCTCAGTCTCGCGTATCGCGCAAATTTCTTTCTAGTCTATGATTCTAAGTGAGGTTTCTGATAGATCTATTTTATCGATTTTTAATAAAACTAAGAGAATATGTTGTATTTAAAAAAGAACAATTAAACATGACGTATCGAGGAATTATACCGCAGTTATTTGTTGAACGAGGTAAAAGTTTTGTTATAAAATATATTATTTGTAGTAGTGAAATAAATTAATTCAATGTGTTTGTTGAGGTCAGTTGTTCCATTATATTTTCCATTATCAAAAGTCTTTGGAGTTTTCACTTGATGGAATACTCGTTGTTCTTACTAGTGAAGGAGTTGTGAAAGGATATCTCCTTTTTCCCCTCAATTCTGCAAATTGATGAGGATAGAGAATTTTGTCAATGGCGATGTTCTTGGTTCCTTGGTTAGCCGCTCTCTTGTTCAATTTTCGAAGGGAAAAAACTATTTGGTCTCGACGGCATGGATCTACATATTTGATTTCCTCAAGCCCTCAGATGCCTCAGATAATAGTTGGTGTGATTTGGGTTCAGGTTGTCATAAAGTCTTTGAGGAGAAACCACATTTTCGTCTTGAATCTCAATTTCTAAGAGTTGTTCATTTCATGATTCTAGGACTACAGACCGTGTGTTCATTGTTACAGGAAAGTTTATCAATAAGGTGTTTATTTTTTCATTTGGTGGTGGGCCTCTTAGAGTGGCGTTAAAAGGTGCTTCTTGGTCTTTACTCTGGGGTAGATCTTCGTTTTCCTTCTTTGGTGTTTGAAGTTCGTAATTCAACAGGGAAATATGGATTTTCTCAATTGTAAAAGGTTGTTAGACCTTGTTTCTTGGGTCATACAAGGAGGTGGTAAGACCATTTTACTTAATAGGGATTCCCTTCACGACTTAGTTAGCCACAAAGATGGGGGTTGTAGTTGCAGGTAGTTATTCTTTCTCGATTTTCCATTTTTTATGCTCGAGTGACTGGTTGAACATCATTTTAATTTCTCACAAATGGTGCTAATGTTACTTCCGACCAGGAAGCGCTTTCTTAGTTATAAAAGTGATTAAATCTGAGACTGGTTTGGGGTTGTGAACCTTCCTTCCTTAGTCATTCTGATTAGTTTGGAGGTGGGATATGAAAATATTGGAAATGAAAGATAGAAAATAATAGGAATTTTGTATCTACCTTAACTTAATGTTGGACTTCCTTTATATATAAGATGTCGCTAGAGTTTTGGAAAACCTTTTATTGATACTTCATTTATTGGTCTTAATAAGGTGTTTTCCTAAAGCATGTCCATGATTATTCCAATGAGTTAGAACATTCCTAAAACATTCTTTTCAATAACAGTTGGAAGATTGAAGTTTTCTCTTATGACATCATTAGTCATGCATACATCCTTTGTTAAAGGTCTTCATGGATAACTTAGTCTCTGTGAGATATTGGATCGAACTCTAGTATGGTCGAAGGGTAGCTTCTGATTCGACAGGAATTAAGCATGAGGTCAAAGTATGTTCACATGTTGCTGTCAAAGATAATGCGTGTTGTAGTCGAAGTTTATTCTAACATGCATTAGTCAATATTGCTAGGTTGTTAGCATATTGGATTAGGCCTTTTTTGTAAGCCCAAGTGTTTAAGTTAGCTTGTATCCTAAGTTAGCTTGTTATGGGTAATTCTTAAAAATCCCATTAGGTTAGTGGGCTATTTTTCTTATAAATAGGATGCTAGTTTCTTAATCTTGACATAAGGAAAAATAGGAAGACAAAATCCTAATTTCAAGAGAGAGAGGTTATTTTGTTATTCTTGTATACTTGTAATCTTGTTCTAAGAGAAAGGAAAGAATAGAAGTTTAATAACTAATCCTTGTTGTTTCTTGTTGTTTTACCTTGTTATCTTTGTTAACCCTAACCATTGTGTGTTTCTTGATTATAAAGAAATCGTTTCTACTTTGTTATAAGGTACCCGATTCACAACAAATTGGTGCAGTGAGCGTGGAGAAGATGCCTTCAACAAAGTATGAGATCGAAAAGTTCACCGAAGTGAACAACTTCGGTCTGTGGTGCTTGAAGATGAAAGCCCTACTAGTTCAGCAAAGTTGTTTGGAAGCGTTGAAGGGAGAGGCAGCCATGGACGTTGCATTAACGACAAAAGAAAAGACGGGCATGATCAAGAAAGCCCACAGCGGAATATTGTTGAGCTTTGGTGATAAGGTTCTTCGATAGGTATCAAATAAGACTACAGCATCGGGATTATGGGTGAAACTTGAAAGTTTGTACATGAACAAATCTCTGGTGAATCGACTATACCTGAAACAAGCTTTGTATTCATTCAAGATGAGTGAAGACAAAGTGTTGGTTGAGCAGTTGGATATGTTCAACAAGTTTATTCTTGATCTTAAAACTATTTATGTGAAGATCGATGATGAAGATCACGCACTGTTGTTGTTGTGTGCTTTGCCTAAAACACATGCTCACTTCAAAGAAATTCTCTTGTATGGAAGGGAGTCCCTGACCTTTGAGGAAGTTCAATCAGCCTTGTATTCTAAGGACTTGAACGAACAAAAGCATAAACCTTCGATGGTGGGCGCAGGTTTGACCGTTAAGGGAAAATTCTTGCAAAATGATGGTAAGTTCGACAAGAAGAAAGGTAAAAGTCAACAGAAGTCTTATAGTGGCGAAACATATGGTATTCGATGTTATCACTGTAAGAAGAAGGGTCACATAAGAAAGGTGCGCCCTAAACGCCTGAAAAATCGTGGAGGTAATGGCAATGCAACCATTGTTCAAGATGACTTCGACTCATATGATGTTCTTGTGGTTTCAAGTGGCGACTCGAGAAAAGAATGGATTATGGATTCAGGTTGCACTTGGCACATGACTCCAAACAAAGAATTGTTCGAGGAGCTATGTGATCAAGATGGTGGATCTGTGCTGCTGGGAAATAACAAATCTTGCAAAATTGCAGGTATTGGATCTTTGAGATTCAAGTTCCATAATGAGTCAATAAGGTTATTGACTGAAGTCAGGTATGTACCTGACTTGAAGAGAAATTTGATTTCTCTTGGTGAATTTGACAGAAAGGGATACGTTTTTCAAGGAGAGAAAAGTATCATAAGAGTCATGAAGGGGACGAAGGAAGTCTTGAGAGGCGTGAAAATGTAAGGCTTGTATATCCTTGAGGCTGAGGTTGTAAGTGGTTCGACAAATGTTGCATCCACGAAACCTATGTCGAAGACATAATTATGGCACATGATATTAGGTCATGTCAGCGAAAGAAGCCTGGTCAAATTGGGGAAGCGGAACCTGCTAGGAGGTGACAAAGTCGAAAACTTGGAGTTTTGTGAATCTTGTGTATTTGGTAAATCCTATAGGGCGAAGTTTAACAAAGGCAAGTAAAGAACACATGGATCCCTGGATTACATTCATGCTGATCTTTGGGGGCCTGCAAGGAATCCTTCACACTCAGGTGCAAGGTATTTTCTATCCATCGTTGATGACTATTCTAGAAAGCTATGGGCATTCCTTCAGAAGACTAAGGATGAAACTTTTGAGAATTTTAAAAGTTGGAAGATTTTGGTCGAAACTCAAACTGGCAGAAAGGTCAAGAGGTTGAGAACCGACAATGGCCTTGAATTTTGCAACAAAGTGTTCAATAGTTATTGTGATGAGTCTGGGATTGCAAGGCATAAGACTGTAGCAGGTACTCCTCAACAAAATGGCTTAGTTGAGAGATTCAATCGAACAATCCTTGAAAGGGTTAGATGCATGTTGGTTAGTGCTGGATTGAAGAAGGTGTTTTGGGCAAAAGTTGTTTGAAAACAGCTTACCTGATAAATAGATGTCCCTCGACTGCCTTGGGAATGAAGATACCTGAAGAAGTTTGGTCGGGACATCCACCTAGTCTCGACATACTGAGAGTATTTGGATGTGTGGCCTATGCTCATATTAGCCAAGACAAGGTCGAACCTAGAGCTCTGAAATGCATGTTCATGGGATACCCTGAAGGAGTCAAAGCTTATAGGCTATGGTGCCTAGAGCCAGGTCACAGGAGGTTTATCACCAGTCGAGATGTAGTTTTCAATGAAGCATAGATGGTTTTCAAGAAAACTGATAATGCTGACAAAAAGCTGGAACTGGGAGAGATACGTTTTGAGGTAGAGCATGTTGATGCTGAATTGCGTACCCTAGATGAAGTCGAAGAAGACGCAGAAGATGTTGTCAAAGATGAGGAGACCGATAATGACTACCTGCTAGAAAGAGAAAGTTCAAGGAGAGTCATCAAGCCACCTCAGAGAATTGGGTATGCAGATCTTATAGCTTATGCCTTAATCTCTACAAGTGAGGTTCTAGACGAAGAACCTAGAGACTATAAGGAAGTTATGAGGAGTCGAAAGAATATTGAATGACTGAAGGTCGTGGATGATGAGATGAAATCTTTTCATGATAACAATACCTGGAAACTAGTTGTTAGATGCCCAATTGTGCTTATTGGAGCTATCAAATATGGACATCTTTCACTTCTTTTTATGCCGAAAACGTATTTATTAAGCCTTGCTTTTGTTAATGTGCATCATTGTGTCAAATGCTTTTGGTCCTTTTGATTTGTGTGTTATTGTGCAGGAGTTAAGTGTGAAAGAGCATTATTTGAAGGCACAAGAAAGATGGCAAAGGAATCAAGCAAAGAGCAAAACAAAAGTTGGTTCGCTCAAGCGAGCACTTGGCGAGTGAGTAGCGAGTGTTCGCTACAGCCTCGCCTAGCGAGCACGTAGCGAACAGCTCCAGACTTAGGCAGAATGGTTTTCAACATCAATCTTGGTCAGCGAGCAAGTGGCGAAGAGGCTCGCTAGGCGAGCACCTAGCGAATCAAAACAGAATGTCCCAGGCATCCTTCGCTGGCTCATTCGCTGCAGCGAGCACCTAGCGAAGCAAAACAGAATGAAACTTGCAGACCTCGCTGGCAGGTTCGCTAGGCGAGGCTGTAGCGAGCGTTCGCCAGCAGCTCGCCTAGCGAGTGAGTAGCGAGCGTGCCCAGAATTGTCACTTACTATAAGTAGCTTTGACCACTTTTTGGAGAATATCTTCTTTTTTCACTTTTACATTGTTTTGCTGTAAGAAAGGGTTTTGTGACCTAAAAACCTATTTTGGCTTATTTTTCTTCATCTCTTAACATAATCAAACAACAACAAGGTGGATCATCATCAAAGTTGGATCATTCGACTTGGATGTTCATCAACCGACTTTAAAACTTCTTTTGCAAGCTACCATGAGAATGGGTAGCTAAGTTCATCTTGTTGTCAAAGATAGATGTAGGTAATCATTGAACTTTGTATTTGTATGGATGATTTTCATGTGTAAACTTTTGAATGATTAATGTATGGTGAAAACTTTGTTTTATTCATAATCTTTTGTGTTGGTTAATGATTGAGAAATATTTACCAACTCTTGACCTAGGTTTTCACCCATCTCTTTTCTTGAGCTAGAAATAGTCTTGGATGATTTTGTTCACTTAAAATGTTGAACTTTAAAGTTGTCATTTTGATAGATTGTGTGAGAGATCAACAATGGATTAAAATGATAAACTTCACAATATGAGTTAGAGATAATCATATTGAGAGGATATTGTGAATGCATTGATCATTTGAAAGAGTTTATTAAATGTTGATCGGAAGTATACATGCAAAGTGATTACCGAAACCTAACTTTGACAATCTTTATTCAAACTGTTAAAACCTAACTTTTATCGCATTTATTCCTTTTATGCAAAACACTTGTTACCTTAAACACAAACCCTTGGATACCATTAAACTATAAATTTAACAACTGTTGAACGGCGGCAAAATCTTATATTCCCTGTGGAGACGATAATACAAACCCGACACTTAACCACTGCTTTAACAAAATGGCGCCGTTGCCGGGGAATATAAATTGATATTGCTAGCATCGCAATAGTTGCCGAATTTTTAGTTTTGAAATTTTTACTTGTGCTTGTAATTTGTTTGGTTAGTGTGCAGCCCTTGTTTATGCGAGGACAGATTCCTGAGGACCAAATTCTTTTTGATCCTGAGACCGAAAGAACCGCAAGGAGACTGAACAGTAGAGCAAGACGCAGGAGGCAACAAGCCAGGCAAAGACAAAATCAAGGAGAAAGTTCTTCGACTACCACATCACCACCACATTTCACACCAATCATGGCAGAACCACCACCCCCTCCACCAGTTTCTACTCCATGCACAAACAGTCCCAGACATACAGCTCAGTTTGCACGTAATCTCTAAAATGGAAGACAAGCGGAGATGAAAATGGGAATCCTAGCTCTTGTCTATCAAAATCCTTTCACGGGATTAGACCATGAGGATCCGTTTACTCATCTTACAAAATTTTATGAGATTGCGGGCGCAACTGGAGCTACCGAAGCTGACGAAGAGTCATTGTTTAGAAGACTATTCCCTCATTCCTTAATTGGGAAAGCGAAGGAGTGGTATCTTGACCAATCGACAACAGTCATGACCGATTGGAATCTTTTAGAAGAAAAGTTTCTTGAACGGTTCTTTCCACATAACCGGTTCATGGAGGCTAAAACTGCAATTGCGGTATTTTCTCAAGGAGCTAGTGAATCACTCAATGAAGCTTGGGAGCGTTACAAATCTATGTTGAGAAAATGCAAGGGACATGGTTTCGATGAGCTCACTCAAATTCATATTTTCCGCAATTGACTCCTTTCGGTTCATAAGACCTTATTGGATGCTACGGCGGGAGGTTCTTTAATGTCAAAAAGCGCCGAAGATGCAACTGCGATCATTGATAAAATGGCACTTAATGATCACCAAGGGAACCACAACCGAGGGGTAGCTCAAAGAAAGCCGGGTGTGCTTGAGTTAGGAACAAATGATGCTATACTTGCGCAAAACAAGCTCATCTCACAACAAGTGGAACTTTTAACTCAACAAATCAAAGAGCTAAAAGAACCGTCAAAAGCTAAACAAATAGCTTGTTGCGAGCTTTGTAAAGGCGAACATGATACTGGATTTTGTCCGCCTCCCGGATTCGAAGAAGTGAACTACATGGCTAACCAGAGAGATTACCAACAAAGGCAACCACAACAACAACCATACCATCATCCTCAACAACAGCAACAACAAAACTATCAAGGATACCAACCTAGAGGTAACTACCACAATAACCAAGGTTATGGGGGAGAAAACTCTAACCGTCAAAATCCGTATGTACCTCAACAACCTCCGGTTGCGACTTCTAAGCTAGAAGATACATTGGCGCAATTCATGCAAATGTCTATGGCAAACCAAAAAAGTAATGATGCGGCTATAAAAAATCTTGAGACTCAAGTTGGTCAACTCGCTAAGCAATTAGCGGAACAACAAGCCGGACCATCTTTCTCGGCAAATACGCAAACAAATCCGAAGGAGCATTGTAAGGCTATAAGGACGAGAAGTGGGAGGGAGTTGATTGACGAGAGTGAAAAAAAAGAGGTAGAGAAAAAAATTGATGATAAACTTGATGGTGAAGTTGGTGAATGGAGTGAGGAGGAAGTAGAAAATAAAGAAAAACATGGTGAAGTTGAAAAAGACATAGTGGTTGGAGTTGAAAATAAAAAAAATGGTGAAGTTGAAAATAATGAAAATGATAAAGAAAAAGTGGATGAAGTAAAAAAGAAAAGAGAAAGGAACCCAAGAGCATCTAGAAGCAAGGAGATGGTGAGCACCACTCCGGTTCAAAATTTGCCTTACCCGCACGCTCCATCTAGGAGAGAAAATGAACGGCATTACGCACGGTTCATGGACATTTTTAAACAATTACAAATCAATATTCCGTTCGCCGAAGCTTTGGAACAAATGCCGAAGTATGCCAAATTCATGAAGGACATACTTACAAAGAAGCGGAGGTACACGGAACCGGAAACAATAGTACTCGACGCAAGTTGTAGCGCTATCATCCAACGTACTCTACCAAGAAAGGAAGTTGATCCGGGGAGAGTTACATTGCCGGTTACCATTGGTGACGTTTATGTTGGAAAAGGATTGATTGATTTGGGGTCGAGCATAAATCTTATCCCGTTGTCTATCGTGAAAAAGCTTGGCAACATTGAGATCAAGTCCATCCGAATGACGTTACAATTAGCCGACAAGTCTAGTACTCATCCTCATGGAGTAGCTCAAGACGTGTTGGTTAAAGTGGACAAGTTTTTCTTCCCGGTGGATTTTATTGTGATTGATATGGAGGAAGATGATGATGCGCCTTTGATTCTTGGAAGGCCTTTCATGAAAACCGCTCGAATGATGATTGATGTGGATGACGGTTTGATGAAGGTAAGAGTTCAAAATGAAGAGGTCACTTTTGACCTTTTTGAAGCAATGAAGCATTCAAAGGACAAGCATGATAGTTTCCGAGTTGACGTAATTGAGGAAGCTTCCTTTGAAGTTGCAAAGCATGTTAACGACATCACCCCCATGGAGCTAGCCCTTAATGACTCCTTTGAAGTTTTCACTCTTGAAGAAGAGGAAGCTCTAGATGAATGCTTGAGAGAGCTTGATAGTCTTAAGGATTTGCAACCGTGGGAAGTAGAGGAAGAAGTCTTAAAAAAAGAGGTCAATGAAGAAAAGCCAAGCATTGAATTAAAAGATTTACCCAACAATTTGAAATATGCATTTTTGGATGAAGCCGAGGAGAAGCCGGTTATCATTAGCAACCTCTTGTAAAAAAATGAAGAATCTCTTTTAATTGATGTGTTGAAGAAAAATCAAGAAGCAATGGGATGGACTCTTTCCGATCTAAAAGGAATTAGTCCTTCTTATTGTATGCACAAGATCTTAATGGAGGAGGATTTCAAGCCGGTAGCTCAACCGCAACGCTGTTTGAATCCAACAATGAAAGAGGTTGTGAGAAAAGAGGTTGTAAAACTTTTGGATGCGGGAATGATCTACCCTATCTCGGATAGCCCTTGGGTAAGTCTGGTGCATGTGGTTCCAAAGAAGGGGGCATTACCATTATTCGCAATGAGAACAATGAGTTGATTCCTACTAAGGTAGCAACGGGGTGGAGGATGTGCATAGACTATAGGCGGTTAAATACCGCAACTCGGAAGGACCATTTCCCACTTCCGTTCATGGATCAAATGCTTGAAAGACTCTCGGGACAAGAATTTTATTGTTTTCTTGATGGCTATTCCGGGTACAACCAAATTGCGGTTGACCCGGCCGATCACGAAAAGACGGCTTTTACATGTCCATTTGGAATCTTCGCTTACCGCAAAATGCCCTTTGGGTTATGTAATGCGTCGGCAACTTTCCAAAGGTGTATGCAAGCCATTTTTGCCGACCTTATAGAGAAAACAATGGAGGTTTTTATGGATGACTTTTTGGTGTTTGGGGGATCTTTTGGTTTATGTTTGGAAAATTTGACGACGGTACTTGAAAGGTGTGTGAAAACAAACTTGGTGTTGAATTGGGAGAAATGCCACTTTATGGTGACGGAGGGGATTGTTCTCGGCCACAAGGTCTCGTCAAAAGGAATCGAAGTGGATCGTGCTAAAGTTGAGGTGATAGAGAAGTTGCCTCCTCCGGCAAACTTAAAGGGAATCAGAAGTTTTCTTGGGCATGCCGGTTTCTACCGGCGATTCATTAAAGACTTCTCAAAGGTGGCTAGACCTTTGAGTAATTTGCTTGCCAAAGATCAGGTATTTCTCCTAACTGATGATTGTTTAAAAGCTTTTGAGACATTGAAAGAGAAGTTGGTCACCGCTCCTATCATAGTCGCTCCAAATTGGAATTTGAATTTTGAGCTAATGTGTGATGCGAGTGACTATGCAATTGGCGCGGTGCTTGGCCAACGAAAAGAAAAAAAATTTCATACCATACACTATGCGAGCAAAGTCCTTAATGAGGCACAAGTTAATTATGCCACTACTGAAAAAGAATTGCTCGCAATAGTGTATGCACTTGAGAAATTTTGTTCATATCTCATTGGCTCAAAAGTTATTGTCTACACCGACCATGCGGCGATTAAATATTTGCTAACCAAGCCGGATTCTAAGCAAAGGCTTATCCGGTGGATCCTTTTGTTGCAAGAATTTGATGTTGAGATTAAAGACAAAAAAGGATCCGAAAATGTGGTAGCAGATCATTTATCCCGCCTTGTCAATGATGAGGTGACCGCCTTAGAAAAAGACATCCGAGAAGAGTTTCCTGATGAAAAGCTTTTTAAAGTGCAAGTGAGGCCGTGGTTTGCGGATTTTGCAAACCACAAGGCGAGCGGTTTTGTGCCGCACGACCTAACTCCTAATCAAAAGAGGAAATTCATCTCGGATGCCAAATACTATGTGTGGGATGATCCTTATTTATTTAAGTTGGGCGATGATAATTTATTGAGAAGATGTGTTACGGGCGATGAGGCGCAAAGTATTTTATGGCACTGTCACAACTCGCCTTATGGTGGTCATTTCAATGGGGCTAGAACGGCGAATAAAGTCCTTCAATCGGGATTTTATTGGCCTTCTATTTTTAAAGACGCAAATGCCCATGCGCAAAATTGTGACAGTTGTCAAAGGAGTGGTGGAATAGGAAAGAGAGACGAAATGCCTCTTCAAAATATTCAAGAGGTAGAATTATTTGATTGTTGGGGCATTGACTTTGTCGGACCATTTCCACCGTCTTTTGGAAATGAGTATTTGTTGGTAGCGGTTGACTATGTGTCGAAGTGGGTTGAGGCGATTGCCTCACCAAGAGCGGATGCTAAAACGGTAATAAGCTTTTTAAAAAGAAATATTTTTTCCCGTTTTGAAACCCCTCGAGTGTTGATTAGTGACGGAGGTTCACACTTTTGCAATGCGCCGCTTGAAAAAGTTTTGCAACATTATGGTGTAACGCATAAAGTGACCACTCCATACCACCCACAGGCGAATGGTCAAGCCGAGGTCTCGAATAGAGAGATCAAAAGGATTTTGGAAAAAACTGTGTGTAGCTCGAGGAAGGATTGGTCTCAAAAGTTAGACGAAGCTTTATGGGCATATCGCACGGCCTATAAAGCTCCGATTGGGCTAACTCCATTCCAATTGGTTTTTGGTAAAACTTGCCATTTACCTGTTGAGATGGAGCACAAGGCCTTGTGGGCGTTAAAATTTTTAAACTTTGATCAAGAGTTAGCCGGTGACAAGAGAAAAGTGCAACTTCTTGAGTTGGAAGAAATGCGCAATGCCGCATACCACTCAAGTTGGTTGTACAAGGAAAAAGTGAAGGAGTACCACGACAAAAAGCTCCGCAAGAAAGAATTTGCGCCGGGGCAGCTTGTGCTTTTGTTTAACTCCAGGTTGAGGTTATTCCCTGGAAAATTAAAATCCAAGTGGTCCGGTCCGTTCCGCGTCAAAGAAGTGAAATCTTTCGGAGCTGTGGTAATTGAGGACATGGATGGGAAAGACAACTGGACTGTGAATGGTCAGCGCCTAAAGATTTACCTCGGCGGGCATGTGCACCGAGGAAGCTGTGCGATTCTCCTTGATGTTCCAGCTTGAACATCATGGACCGTCGAGCTTATCGGACATTAAACAAGCGCTGGTTGAGAGGCACCTCAACATTGTAAGTTTTTTTTATGTTTTCTAATATGTTATGTGGGGGCTGATATTGATTTATGCTTGAATTAGGATCTGCCTGCTGTGCTGTATTTTTCAAAATTCTGTCATGCTCGCTAGCTTCTCGCTAGGCGAGCACGCAGCGAGCGTTCGCTAGCTTCTCGCTAGGCGAACCTCGCGAACCAGGCAATTCTGGTTTAAGTGGTGGGCCACTTATTGGGCCCAAAAGTTTGTTAGTTTGTTTTTATTTTGTTTCCCCCGTCCCTTACTCACTCTCACTCTCATTTGCACTCACTTTTACTCTCACATATTCTATTCTTTGCTCTACTCTTGTTCCTAATCTTGAAACCCTAATTGTGCTTCAGATTATCTACACTACTGCACCGGGTTTGACTTGTTCCTCATCTCTTTGCTTTCTCTGTTTTTATTTTGTTGAATTGAGGGATTTAGGTTATATTGTGCATGTTAGGGTTTGAGAGATTTTGAGTTGCATGTGGATTTAGAACAAACCTTAGCATAGTAAACGTATGGTATCTGGTGTTTAGATGGTTGCAATTTCCGTTAGTGGTTTCTGATACCAGTTGTCGCTGTTCTGCAAATTTCGCAGCCTTCGCTAGCAGTTCGCTAGGCGAGCTCGCAGCGAGCATTCGCTGGCATCTCGCTAAGCGAAGTCGTAGTGAATGTTGCAGACTCTGTTTTGTTTATTCTATGCTGCTTGCTAACGTTTTACTATGTTGTTGTTTCTCTGATGTTATGAATGCAGATGGCCTCAGGTAATTTCGGAAAAAAGCGAAAGGTGGGATCCACCTCTAGGACGGTTCCTATCCAGTTCGACACGGACAAATTTGTGAGGGCAAAGCAAGCTGCCCGTTACCAGGCGCTGCAAAAGCGAAAGATTTTGCCGGAGAGAAGGTTCGTGATTGACTCTGAGGGAGAATACCGCAACTTTGCAGGGTTAATTGATACAAAAAAATGGGGCATGATGACGTCTCCTGTGGAGAGCTACAGTTTGGAGGTGGTGCGCGAGTTTTATGCGAACGCGCTGCCTGACGATGATGAACCGTTCACCTGGTCTTCAAGGGTGTTCGGCCGCCAGATAGCTTTTGACAGGAACGCCATCAACCGTATTCTTGGAGAACCCCTCCACTTGGGTCCTAATGAACTGGATGCGTATTCAAGGACTCTGAGGTTGCATCCGAAGATTGATGAGATGTCATCTGCTCTCTTACTGCAAGGCAGAACTGTTGAGAGGAATCACTCAGGTGAAGCTATTAGGTTTAAAAGGGAAGACATGACACCTATGGCTCAGTTGATTTTGATGTTGGTTCTGTCTAACATTAAGTCGAAGTCGCACACGTCCACCATGCCGATCCCAGTGGCACGGCTTGTTCACGCTATTTTAACTAATGTGCAAATTGATGTGGCTGGTCTTATTGCAGGTGAATTGAAGTCTGTCATTGAAAGCGGGCTTAAGTCGGGGGCGCGGGCTAATTGCCCCCTGGCTTTTCCCTGCCTCATTATAGCATTATGTGCACAAACCAGGCTGAAGCTTCCCTCCAGAAGTTTGGTCAAGATACCAGCTGCAATTGATGATAGCTACGTGAATAAGTACTGTAGGCCAAGAGTTGATAGGAGTGGTTCATCTGCTGATGGTGTCAGGACTACTGATGGTTCTGGTGGTTCATCTCGAGGGTTTGATCCCTTCCACCGAGCAGTATGCAACTACAATTGGGATTGGATGGACGCGACTCAGCGCGCAATGGTGGACTTACATGATTCGATGCAGGTCTTGCAGATGCAAACCGTGATCCTGCTTCAGAGCAGTCTATTATGACGCTTGAGCAGTTCATGCAGCACGCGAGCTGGCCTGTGGACAGACCTGTTTTCTCTGAGGGGGCAGGTGCGGATGCTACAGATGATGATGATGAAGAGGTTGAGGGTGAAGAAGATTTTGATGAGGAGGGCACTTCGGAGTATGAGTCTGAGGACGGAGAGGAGTGATGTGATTTGTTCTATTTTCAGTTTTAGTGTGTTTTGATTTGTACTTGTACTATTGGGGTGTTTTGTCCCCCACGCACATTGTTATTTCTTTAATTTCTTTAATTTCAGTACTTTTGATTTTCAACTATTTTGGTTCAATAATTTTTTGTGATTGATTTTTGTCCAAACCTTCTAGATTGGTTGCTCTCTTGAAAGAAGTATCCAATGAAGGTGCATCCGAGCTTGGATGGCGATGATAAAATTAAATAAGTGATGAAAGCTAAGGTACACTGTTACCTTCGGTTAGAACTATATAATGCTTGCGGAACTTTCACTTTCTTTTGTGATAAAATATTTTCCTATTGCAACTTAATTGATTGAATGATTCACTTAGGACTTTTAAACCACCAATTGTGAGGAAACCTCCATTATGTACTTAAATGCTGGATTCTGATAAATTGTGTTGATTCATTTTATTCATGCGTTGTCTTTTATTATTATGAATTGTGGAAGTAGTTGAAATGATCAAGACACTTGTTTCTCTCGAGCATAACCATTTCCAAAGATAAAGATACCCGTGAGCAGAGAGAGTATTTGTAACCCAATTTTGAGCCTAAAACAGTTGAATCCTTGTTTGGAATAAAGCGAGTGTCAAAAATCTTTTTCTTGAAACCTTGGAAATTTGGATTAATTGTTCTTCTGATGCAAAAAGAAAAGAAAAGGGCATTCATTTAGGGGAAAAGAAAAGACAAGTTGGGGAGAACAAATTTGTAAAGAGTAATTGGTCACAACTCTTGTTAAACTAGCAAGCATATATCTAAAAAAAAATAAAAAAAGAAGAAGAAGAGAAACACTCATTTTTGTGAATATGGTGTAGAAAAACAAGAAAACAAATGCTTGCTTGGTAGAAAAAGTTTGAAAAACAAAAGGGAGTTGTGAAGGGTTCAAATAAGGAATTGGTGGAACAAAGTTGAAGAGGTGTAAATAATTGTATAGTGAATGTCTCTTTTGCATCGGAAACTTCGTTCAATGGCCTTAGATATGTCCCTTGTTTGTTAACCCGACCAAGCTATAACCGGAAAAGACCTTAGTGATCTTCGTGCTTCCACAGTTTCATGTAGAATTGTTAGACATTGTATGAATAAAGTTGATTTTGACATTGTTTATTGGAGAGTGAAAAATTCCCCCGCGCTTTCATGTGCGACATTTTCTTGAATCCTTTTTCGAAGAGGAGAGTTAGGGTGATTCGTTCATGATATCATTGTTGTGATTTGATGAATGTTTAGTATTGCTTAAAAGTTTTAGTTCTGGAGCATTGTTTTGTTTTTAACCGTTGGAAACATGTGTCTGGTCAAGTCACTTGCAATTTGAGCCATATGATCCGATCTCAGAAAAACCTGACTCTTTAAGCAAATCTTCTTGGTTACTCGAGAGGCATACTTTGCTTGAGGGCAAGCATGATTCTAGTTGGAGAGAGTTGTTAGATGCCCAATTGTGCTTATTGGAGCTATAAAATATGGACATCTTTCACTTCTTTTTATGCCGAAAACGTATTTATTAAGCCTTGCTTTTGTTAATGTGCATCATTGTGTCAAATGCTTTTGGTCCTTTTGATTTGTGTGTTATTGTGCAGGATTTAAGTGTGAAAGAGCATTATTTGAAGGCACAAGAAAGATGGCAAAGGAATCAAGCAAAGAGCAAAACAAAAGTTGGTTCGCTCAAGCGAGCACTTGGCGAGTGAGTAGCGAGTGTTCGCTACAACCTCGCCTAGCGAGCATGTAGCAAACAGCTCCAGACTTGGGCATAATGGTTTTCAACATCAATCTTGGTCAGCGAGCAAGTGGCGAAGAGGCTCGCTAGGCGAGCCCCCAGCGAGCACCTAACGAATCAAAACAGAATGTCCCAGGCACCCTTCGCTGGCTCATTCGCTGCAGCGAGCACCTAGCGAAGCAAAACAGAATGAAACTTGCAGACCTCGCTGGCAGGTTCGCTAGGCGAGGCTGTAGCGAGCGTTTGCCAGCAGCTCGCCTAGAGAGTGAGTAGCGAGCGTGCCCAGAATTGTCACTTACTATAAGTAGCTTTGACCACTTTTTGGAGAATATCTTCTTTTTTCACTTTTACATTGTTTTGCTGTAAGAAAGGGTTTTGTGACCTAAAAACCTATTTTGGCTTATTTTTCTTCATCTCTTAACATAATCAAACAACAACAAGGTGGATCATCATCAAAGTTGGATCATTCGACTTGGATGTTCATCAACCGACTTTAAAACTTCTTTTGCAAGCTACCATGAGAATGGGTAGCTAAGTTCATCTTGTTGTCAAAGATAGATGTAGGTAATCATTGAACTTTGTATTTGTATGGATGATTTTCATTTGTAAACTTTTGAATGATTAATGTATGGTGAAAACTTTGTTTTATTCATAATCTTTTGTGTTGGTTAATGATTGAGAAATATTTACCAACTCTTGACCTAGGTTTTCACCCATCTCTTTTCTTGAGCTAGAAATAGTCTTGGATGATTTTGTTCACTTAAAATGTTGAACTTTAAAGTTGTCATTTTGATAGATTGTGTGAGAGATCAACAATGGATTAAAATGATAAACTTCACAATATGAGTTAGAGATAATCATATTGAGAGGATATTGTGAATGCATTGATCATTTGAAAGAGTTTATTAAATGTTGATCGGAAGTATACATGCAAAGTGATTACCGAAACCTAACTTTGACAATCTTTATTCAAACCGTTAAAACCTAACTTTTATCGCATTTATTCCTTTTATGCAAACCACTTGTTACCTTAAACACAAACCCTTGGATACCATTAAACTATAAATTTAACAATTGTTGAACGGCGGCAAAATCTTATATTCCCTGTGGAAACGATAATACAAACCCGACACTTAACCACTGCTTTAACACTAATCAAGAAACTTGCTGGAGCCAAGTTAGTCAGTTGTAAATGGATTTTCAAAGTTAAGGAAGGAATCGAAGGAGCGGCGTTGAAGAGATACAAGGAAAGATTGGTTGCTTAGGGGTTCACTCAAAAAGAAGGTATCGACTTCAATAATGTGTTCTCTCCTGTTGTGAAACACAGATCCATTCAAATGTTGCTTGCCACAGTGGCATAATTCAATCTTGAACTGGAACAGATGGATGTGAAGATTGCATTCCTGTATGGTGACTTAGATGAAACAATCATGATGAGGCAACCAAAAGGGTATGTCAAAAAAAGGAAGGAAGATTATGTGTGCAAGCTGAATAGATTCTGATATGGACTGAAATAATCTCCTCGAGAGTGGAATAGGAGATTCGACAAGTTCATGGCACGTATAAGTTTCATCAGAAGTCAGTTCAACCACTGGTTTACTTCAGATTTCGATCGGGTAATTCATTTTTTATTTTGTTGCTCTATGTGGACGATATTTTAATAGCAAACAACAATGTCGAAAAGGTAATGAGGGTGAAGGTTGAACTCAGTAATGAGTTCGACATGAATGATCTGGGAGCTGCGTCTAGCATTCTTGGGATTGACATCCGAAGATATAAAAGCAGTCGAGATTATGCTTATCTCAAGAGGCATACCTAAGGAAGATTCTTGAAAAGTATGGTATGTCGAATTCAAAGCCTGTTGTGACTCCGACAAAACCCTCAATTCAAGTTTAGTATAGATCAGTGTTCCAACACTGATGTAGAAAGAAATTATATGAATAGAATTCCATATGCTAACATAGTAGGTTCTTTGATGTATGTTATGGTTTGTACTAGGCCCGACATAGCATATGCAGTAAGTCTTGTAAGCAGGTACATGGTGAATCCTGTAAAGGCTCACTGGCAAGATTTGAAGTGGATTATAAGGTACATAAATGGGTCTCTGAATAGAGTCCTAATTTATGGTGGAGCCTTGGGTGAAGATAGTAAAGTAGCAATCGAAGGATACGTCGACTCTGATTATGCAGGTTGTATGGATTCCAGAAAATCTATTTTTGAAGATGTGTTCACTATGTTTAGAACAACAATCAGTTGGAAAGCAACACTTCAGAAGGTCGTTGTCTTATCAATCACTGAAGCGGAGTATATTGCCTTAACTGAAGCTGTGAATGAAGAATTGTGGCTTGAAGATTTTGCAAATGAGCTGAAACTTCAAGGTCGAGTTATCACTGTTAAATGTGATAGTCAAAGTGCAATACACCTGTCGAAGAATTCAGCCTATCATGAGCGAACCGAGCACATTGATGTGAGGTTGTATTTCGTTAGAGGAGTAATCGAGCATGGAAAACTCCAAGTGCTAAAGGTTTCGACATATCATAATGTTGCTGATATGATCACCAAGACGTTTCCCAGTTGCAAGTTTTTCCACTGTATGCAGTTGATAAAACTGCATGAAGAAAGTTAGTTCCTTGATTTTATAGAGTTAGATCTAAGGTGGAGATTTGTGAGATATTGGACCGAACTCTAATATGGTCGAAGGGTAGCTTCTGGTTTGAAAAGAATTAAGCATGAGGTTGAAGTCTGTTTGCATGCTACTGTCGAAGATAACGTGTGTTGTAGTCGAAGTTTGTTCTAACATGCATTAGTCAATATTGCTAGGTTGTTAGCATATTGGATTGGGCCTTGCTTGTAAGCGCAAGTGTTTAAGTTAGTTTGTACCCTAAGTTAGCTTGTACCCTAAGTTAGCTTGTAATGGGTAATTGTTAAAAAGCTCATTAGGTTAATGTGCTATTTTTCTTATAAATAGAATTCTAGTTTCTCAGTCTTGGCATAAAGAAAAATAGGAAGACAAAATCCTAATTTCAAGAGAGAGAGAGGTTATTTTGTTATTCTTATATACTTGTAATCTTGTTCTAAAAGAAAGGAAAGAATGACAGTTTAATAACCAATACTTGTTATTCCTTGTTATTTTACCTTGTTATCTTTGTTAACCCTAACCCTTGTGTGTTTCTTGATCATAAAGAAATCGTTTATACTTTGTTATAAGGTATCCGATTCAGAACAGTCTCATTGGACTTCATACTCTTGAAGCTCCAATTTTTGGTCGACACAACCGAAAAGCAACCATTAGTAATAATTACATTTGAATATGCACAACATAAGGGATCACAAACATATTCATTCTTTGTCACTTCATTATTCTAAAAGCTAAACTAGTTGCATTGTCAGTTGTTGTTTGTGATCTTTTGTTATTTAATTTATGAGAAGAAACTAAATGGATACATACGAGTTTATTACCAATATTGATTAATATTATGTCATGTTATTGATCATTTAGAGTAAAGAACAATTTACTCTTGACTATGAATATTAGTTTTCTATAAATAAAAAAAAGTGATTTTAATTAAAGAAATTATCAAACATATTAGTCACTTTCTAGTTGTACTAGTCTGAAAAAAATTCTTATCAGTTGACAATATGTCCCTATGTAACCCTTCACTAGTTCAATAGGTGTGGATGATCCATCATCCTTTTACAATCAACCAACAAAACTTTACATTTTATTTTATTTATGTTTTACAAGTATATAATGTCAATTTTTGTTATAAAATATATTTTATCTAATTAATCTCTTTGTATTCTTCTTACATTTATCTTGTCTATTGAGAATTATAAATAGATGTCAATTGTATTCTTATTTCACAAGAAACTCTTTAGTTGTAACAAAGATGAACATCAAGCATTTTATCTTCTTGTTCTCCTATGCAATGCTTCTTATCTCTATTGTGGCAATTGAGTCTTATGAAGATGAGAAAAAATGTATGATATAAATAGTATCCATAGTTACACTTTTTATTTTTATATTTAATAACATGTTTTGGTTTAATTGTAGATGGTGAAATAGAGAAATCAGAGAGAAGCCTTGAACAAGGTGATGGTGGATATAAAATCTTTATGAAAAACTAAATGCATATACATTTGTGGTGTATACACAATGGTACAATATAAAATATAAGAAATATAAATGAGTCATGGAGTGTAATTTTTGAATAAATTAACAATAATTGTATATATGATAAAAGTTATCAAATTAGTTTTTGACTTTATAGTAAGCTCTCAAATAGATACATGGGATTATACTATTCTTTATGACGGAGCATGTAGTTATTGATTTATTTTAATTTATTTTGATTTGATTCTCCTCTAAAAATATATATTTATTTGTATTTCAATAAAAAAATTAAAATAAATTGAGACTTATTTAAAATAATACAAAAAATTTCATATCCTTTCTATGTATTATGAAATAAATATACGTAAAATATTAGTTAAAAACACAGTTGTATGACAAAGTTTATGTTTTTCCGTTTCATAGAAAATCAGCGTTTAAAAACTTTCTATTTAATTTATCTCATGTAAAAAAAAATTCAAATTTTGTAGAAAAAGTATTTAAAATAATAAACTATCATGCAAAAAATCATTAAAAATGTTAAAGTATGTCAACACTTTTACAATCAAAGGGATTAAAATATTTCGTTTCGTCTCATTAAAAAAATACATTTATATGTGTTTCAATATAAAAAAATTAAAATAAATTGTGACTTGTTCGATATTTCATGAAATTTTGAAGATAGTTTTAATGTATTATGAGATAAGTCCTTGCATATTAGCTCAAAATTCAATTATATGTGAACATTTACGTTGTTTTTGTTTCATAAAGAATCGACGCTTAAAAAATTCCTATTTAATTCATATCTAGTTTAAAAAATTTAATTTTTTTGAGAGAGATCCTTATAATATGACAAGGTTTCATGCAAATAATCAGGCAAAAACAAAGTCTAGGTAATAAGAATGATGTGCTTGAATTAGGTAGGAATTAACTACGAATTAGCTATCATTTTTTGAGTTTATGCATCTTAGCAACGGATGTAGAGACCGACTTTCCGCCACTAAAAATTTAATTAATGTAAATAACAAAAATAGTGAGAAATTGTCATGTGGCATCTATGTCACCATCTTTGTCACACTGACATTGTCACATGTATACTGAGTCATTACAAATTTTCATGTGGTGCGCTATGTTAGTTTCTAATAATATACGTTAACAAGAGTGACCAAAAGTGCGTATGAAAAATATTATGAGAACTATTTTTTAAAGAGAATTTTTTAAAAGATTAAAAACAAAACTTAAAATATTTATGGGGACTTAAAATATATTTAACCCTAAATAAATTGTGTAGTTAGTGAGGAATCATTAACCAAATTATTCATTTTATATACAATACTCATAATATATGTAACATTCTGGCCATTATTTTAAGAATTGTTATAATGACTTAATCAAGTTATGTATCTAATTTATATATTTCTAATATATCGATTAGTTAATAAAATTTTTAAAAAAATTACTTATATTAGTAATCAGATGGTATGAATTTCTTCTCAACTGATCCTTTTCTTCTAGAAAAGTAGATTTTAGTGTCGACCAAAAATGGACCCTGCAACCCGAAAATTGACGTTGACTAAGATTTAGTGTCGCCTAAGCATCGATGTCGGAGCCGGGTTAAAAACCTTTGAAGCTATATGCAGCGTCGGCTAAAAACTAGTTGAGTCTAATGTAGTCCCGGTCACTCCGAATCAAATCAGATGTTATGCGGTAGCCGACACTATGCTATATGCAAAACTCACAAAAATCACCTAACTCTATATTCTATAAAATCATTTTTTCTATTAATAAAATTTCAAAAATATACTAAATAAGATGAAAGTTTTGTGGAATGGAGAAGGAAAAACTACTTTGTTCCTAAAATGTAAAGACAATTAGACCCAATTTCCCATTACCTCTCTTTGTCTTGTGCATGGATAAGCTCTAGCACATGATAAACGGTAGGAAAAGGAAATGGGATGGAGTGAAAACTAGGAGAATAGGACCTATAACTTATCACTTGATGTTTGCATATGACTTGCTTTTATCTGGTAAGATCACAAGATGAGAAATGATATTCTTACACCATCTTTTACACATGCACCGTCTTTTACTGTTCACCAATACGGTGAACAGTGAAATATTATAAAATTAAATATATTTTTTTTTAAATATATAAAAAATTAATTTTTTTATTTATTTTTGAATTAAATAATACTGTAAGAAATTGTATGATTAACCAACTTCATAACTTCATTAATCAACATTTTACATATTATTAACCAACTTTGTTTACTGTTAAAAATCATTTTTAATATCTAAAAGTTTATTAACCAACTTTTTATTTTTCATTAACTAATTTTGTTTTACTACTAAAAACTATTTTTAATTATGGGCGTATATTAACCAATTTTTTATACTTCATTAACCAACTTTGTTTCATACCTTAAAAAACTATTCACAAATATTGTTCACAAACCACTATTCATGCACTGTTCATGGTATTGTTCATAAATATATTTTTTTATTAAAAAAATACAATGTTCAGCGTATAAATACGGTGAACAGTGTATACGGTGTAAGTATTAATGTAACATATTGGTGTAAGAATAGCATTCCTGCAAAAAATTAGATAAATTTTTTATGGAAATCTGCATAACTTTTGTGATATTTTGGGATGGATTAAGTAATGATAAGACAAACATCATGTTTTCCAAGGACACCCTTGTTCATGTCAGAACATAACTTCTTTAGTTATTAGGGTTTAGAGAGACCAAAGAGCCGGGGAAGTATTTAAGGATACCTTTTATTGGAAAAAGTCTAAGAGTAAAAAATACTTTATTGAGCAAGTGAAGAGCAAGCTTAAAGGAAATCAACTTTATTTTGAACTAAAAGCCACGCTAGCTATGCCAATGATAGAAGTTATTTCTATGTATCCTATGATGAACGAAATATTGCATAAGGCTTGTTTGAAAGAAATTTAGAAGATTCAAAGAGGATTCTGAAGGTGAGAAAAAAATAATAAAGGGTTGAGTTATGTTAACTTTTTTTTTTTATAAATTCTTGGTCAGATTCTAAATACAAAGTATAGAATGTGATTCAATAAGAGGTGGACAACAAATATGAAATGTAAGAAAAAATAATGACACATAGAGTTATCTTTGTTCCTCTCACAACTTGAGAATAATCCAGTCTCCTTGTACATACAAGAGATTTTCATTATAATCGCACAAGATTACAATTTTCTCAAGCCCACAGCAAGAGACTTTTAATGCTCAAACACTAAAGTAATAGACTTCTATGCTAAAAAAACACAAGCAAGAGAACTACAATGCTCAAGCACAAAAATAATAGGCTTCTAACAATCTAATTAACAGATAAATAATTTTTTAGGATAATACATTTGATATACAATCAGAGGTGCAGATAGAATACAACTAAAAGAGGAATTTTTAAGACTTAGAAATTTCTAGAATATACATGGATAAGAAATTCTAAGTTATGTTTGTGCTTTTGTTTTGACATAATAACTTCTCGTTTTAATGTCAATAGAAATCAATAGTTTTATTCAAGTCTTCATCTCCTTAAATAGAAAAGAGAAATAACCATTGGTGAACTAGCACTAGAGAGTACTTGAGAAGCTTCAAAAGAGACGTTGGGATGTTTCTTCATATAGTTAAGGTTGTTGAGCTAGTTTGAAATCCATTTGATACAAAAAGAAATTAGCAGTTGTATCTCAATTGTATCTAAGATAAAATAGAGATTTAGTTCTTCACGTTACAAATTAGGCTCAAAGGTGAACAATGACCTATAAGAGTCTCATTGGTCCTTGCATTTTGACTGGCTCAGGTTCTGATCTTCAGAAGTAGACTTCTTCAAAGTCTGGTCATCAAATGCTGACTCCTTCAAACTTTGATCTTCAAATGTTAACCCATTCATAATTTTACTGCTTTAGAGTCTAGTCTTTAGCTTATGATCCATCAGATTATGGTCTTTAAGCTTCTCTTTAGATGTTCATAGTCATAATCAGTACTTAAATTCTTCACGAAATTTTAGTCTATGGTCCTGCACACTGTGGCACCCCAAAATTTGCTTTCCGTTTTAGCAGTATCTGGCTTTTGTTTCTTTGTATTTTCGTGTTTTTTGCATTTGCATAGCATTCGTTCTTGAGACAGGGGATCAAGGTTTCCGTGGCTCACTTTTCATCTCAATGCATGGACCGAAATAGCAAGCGTCAGAGTCTTGGCATTTATTTTGCCCAACGGTCAGGCGACCGATTTTATTTTATTTTGCAAGGTATTTTCAGCTCAGGAGGCAGCATTCAGGCTATCGCAAGCATTTTCATGGTTATAATATTCAAGAACAAGTTTCAGAAGCAGAACAGAGCTCAGAACGGCTGAAAACGGGCAGATTTCCCACCAAAAGGCGCCAAATTCAATTTTTTGAAGGTGTTAATCGGCTAACCCATATGGTTAATCGATTAACCAAGTCAAAATTAGGGCAAATTGGGAGTTTTGAAGGTGTTAACCGATTAACCTATATGGTTAATCGATTAACCAGTGCAATCTTTGCCTCTGTACGTGAATTTTCAATGCAGGCTATTTTGCGGTCCAATTTCGGTCATGTGCAAATATGATTTTCACTTTGGGAAGGATCTAGAACCTATTTGGAATTTGATTAATTTCATTTTCCCTCCAAATGCCTATTCCTTATTCCAAACCAAATTTCCCAAACCATCTTCCAAGCCTCTCATTTGGATCCAAGCCTAAGTGGTATTTAAGTGATCCACTCCAAACCACATGCATCTAAGCCTCATAATTTCATTTCAATTTCAGAATTGATCTCATTCTCTCTCAATTCTCTCTCAACTTGTTCATCTTCCAAAACCTTCACCAAAGCTCTTTTCCATTGAATTCTTTGATTCTTCCTTGGAATCAATGAATTCTTGAGTTCAAACCTCCATCCATCATCTTCATTGGATTAATTTCTTCATCCAATTTTCGTGCAAAATTGGATCTGAATCTGGAAGTGATATTGGAAGTGATTATTTGGAGAAATTTGGTTTAATCTTGAAGGATCTTCATTGATACTACAAGAATTGGTGTGGATCTTGAATTATTCAAGACTTCTAGCATTGGATCTATTCAATTACAGTTGAATCAACATTAACCGGAGCAAATCTCCACTCCGAAGGTTGGATCTGAATCTGTTTTTAGCTTATTTGCATAATCATGTGGATTTTCATATTTGATTAGCTTTTGGATAATTTGATCCGATTGATTCGTGATTTGATTGTGTTAATTTGTTCATATACTGTTTGAATCATGATTTGCTGGTTTGATTTCGTTATTAAGTGATTATGCGATCATCCAGTTGATCGGATAAGTGCTTATTTGCTGAAAATGTTGTTCTGCTGCTGTTTTTCTGCTATTGGCAAAGTGTTTATCGGTTAACACATATGGTTAACCGATTAACCCTTTCAAATATTCAAAATTTTCAAAGTTTTCAAGGTGTTAACCGGTTAACGCATATGGTTAACCGATTAACATGAACAAATTTCCAGATTTTCAAGCATTTTTCAGTGGTTAATCGGTTAACGCATATGGTTAACCGATTAACATAGTGCCAGTGGGTCTATTTTGCTGATTTTCTTGCATGTTTGAGTACCGTTTCGCGTCGAATCATCGTAGTTCAATACGATGCCTTAGAAGTGAAATGTTTTGGACATTTTATCGTTGTTTTGGTTGTTTAATCGAGACTTCATCGACTTGTGTTTGTTTTCCACTTGGATGCACACTTATGTGTTGTTATTCATAGTGATGATGTTCTTGCGTTTGCATTTCCTCTTGTGTTTTGCATCTTTATTTCCAGCATTAATAAAGGTCGAGATGTGCTTCTGGTGGTGTTTACCCCACACTTTGTTCCTCCCTTTGCTTGTGTGTTGCATTCCATGTTTGCATCTCTTACTTGTGATTGAATTTATCTGGTGCTTTCTTGTGCTTTTTACCATGATCCCCATAAGGTTCCTAGTCCCTCCGCTTAGGATGGGAGTATGAGAGACATTAGGTGTTCAATCCAAGCATGCTAACATTAGGTTAGATGTTTCCCCTCTTCAATCCTAACCTTAGGACCATTTTGCATGACAACATTAGGACCGAGTTTCCCTTAGACCTTCCGCGCGTCTCTCTCTTTCTCATCTCAAAACAATTTTAACTCATCTAATAAATACGATGAACGTTGCATGCTACGAGCCTTAAGCTACATGGGGAATGATGAGTGAGGGGTCTCCTCTCGCTTGTCTAGAGTATTTAGTGTACGTCCCGTTTGGGGACGATACGCGAAGCATTTGCTCCTATGTCATAGTCTTTAGTGCAACGTGAATCACAAACCAAATTAATTCACTTCACTAAAAAACACAAAACAAAACTTCAAACCTTTTTCCTTCGGGATTAATCGGAAACCTTTTTTCTGAAAAAGTATTGTTAAGCTTCGGTTCTACCGCAAACAGGCATCGTCCCTAACTGCTAGAACGGAGGTTTAACCCTACTCGGTTAAAACGCTTAATCAACTTGTGGTTTCATGTTGGCCCGAACTACGTTTACTCTGATTTCTCGTACCAGACGAGGATACATAGGCACAAGACGTGAGTCTTGGCGAGCAACCTTCCCCCTTTTTTCACCCGTAGTTAGCCGAACTATATTGACTTTAACTTTCCCATTGCACGAGGGAATTCGTAGGCACAGAGCGGCGATGCTCTACCGAGTCTCTTTTTTCTTTTCTTTTTATCCTGTGAGCCTGTAGCTAGATAGTTAAACACACCCTTAGATAGACAACAAGCGTGGATCCCGTCGAGTAAGACGGACGTGAGGGGTGCTCATACCTTCCCTTTGCGTAACCGACTCCCGAATCTAGGACTTGGTTGCGATGACCTCGTCTTTCCCTTTTTCATTAGTTTTTTCCAATCGTTTCCTTTCCCTCTCTTTTGGATAAATAACGAAAGGTGATGACTCTTCTGTTTTTCGCCGGGTGTTTTTCGCAGTTGCGACAGCTATCGACTCTGCTGGGGAATGCGATGGTTCCCTATGCGAGTCAATCCTAGCACTTGTCTATTTGCGTCTTTGGGTGTTTACATTTGTGCAGTTATTTTTGCTTTATGTACATTATCTGTTGTATATTATTGCATTTGCATTTTATTATCATATTATGTTGCTGTTGTACTGTGGGTTGGGTTGTTCCATTGAGAGATAAGCTGAACCCGGGCTTGAGTATACACACAGGATTAGTATGGAGAGCAGCGGGATCTTTTGTGGCGTTTGGCCGCGTAATAGCTCGTGCGAAATTCACGTTCAGACGAGGTTTTTCTTTGGAAATATTCTATCCTGCGCGTCTGGTGCAGTTGAGGGAATATTGACTTAGAGAGGTTGTCGACTCTGGAGACCATTCATTTGGGAAGTCAGCTAAGTGAGGCCGCTTCGTTAGACTATGATGCCAAACCAGAAATGGTGAACGTATCATCCTTTCTCGAAAGTCTGTGACGCTGACCACCTGTATAGGATGACGTACCTTTCAAGACTAGAACCCACATAGGAGAGGGGATGCGTGTTGCAGGAAAATTGACCTCCAACCTACCCGGTTTTCTTGTCAAAGCGGATATTTGATCTTTTGATACGGTGGGTTCCTATATGTTGGTATTCTGAGGTCCCGGTATTCTCTCGCTGAAGCGAGGCTATGGTTGTATTCAGTCAATGGCACAGCAGCAAATTTGAGCATTGGATACCTTGATCCCATGGTTGCATCTGCATAATCATCTAGCATTAAACATTGCATGTTTATGTGTTCGAAAGGTTCTTGTCTCTCCTTTGATTCTGGTACTGGTTTTCTGAAGAGAGGGGAAATTGTTGTATACAAGTTTCTGACACCCGAGTTAGGGCCTTTATTTGGTCTGATCTCCATGGCTGAGCCTGGCGTCTTCGAAATCTTCAGGAAGAATCTTACCTGATATAGGAGAAGATTATTGTGGTGTTCGTATCCATCCCTGCTATTCTTGTTTATTGAAACTGGAATCAAGGGGGAGATCTCCCTGTGAATACATAGACATGTTTGCATTTTGCATCTTGCACTCTCATCTGCATCGCAGGTTGTTCTCGGTGGCCTCGTATTCTTATTCCTGCTTGGTGTTCTTCAGTAAAAGGATTGAGCAGCTCAGTTTCCACAGATATCCAATTCGAAGGAATCATCTAAAAGTAATGGATCAGATTCAAGCCGAATTGCAGGAATTCAGAGCTCGCATGTCCCAGTTCATGGAGTCGATGCAGAATGTTGCCAGTGGACAGAAGCATCTGAGAACTTTATTTCAACCTCTCATTGACGCTCCCCAAGTCAATAACAATGGAGTTGTTGGTGTTTTCATTCCTCCGGGCGGAGGTGGAGCTGGTGTTTTCCCTCCAGGTGGTGGATCTGTTCCACAGGGTATTCCTATTGTTTTCATACCTCCGGGCGGAGGAGCTGCGAATGAGAATGGTAATATTGCTGGTAATGGAAGTGTGGGCTTTATGCACCGGACTGCTGGCCCTCAGTGGGACGATCACTAGAGTGATATCTTTTCCATGAAGGATATGGAAGGTGGCTTGCCAACTGAAGTTGATCGAAAGTTTAAACTGATTGAGGAAAAGATGAAGTCTTTTGAGAATCAGAACTCTTTGGGTCTTGATATGGAAGATATTGGACTAGTCCCTGGGGTCAGGATTCCTCCCAAGTTCAAGGTACCAGATTTCGAAAAGTACAAAGGGACAAATTGTCCTAGAGTACACATCTGAGCCTACTTTCGGAATATGTCTGCGTACTCCAAAGATGAAAAGTTGTTAATGCATTGCTTCCAAGACAGTATGACAGGAGAGTCTTTGGAATGGTATATGGGGCTTGAAAGAACTCATATCCGCAGCTGGAAAGAATTGGCCGAAGCTTTTGCGCGTCATTATCAGTATAATAGTGATCTAGCACCAAACAGGATACAATTGCAGAATTTGTCACAGAAAAGTACTGAGAGCTTCAAGGAGTATGCCCAGAGATGGAAAGATCTAGCTGCTAGGGTGCAACCTCCTATGGCTGTGAGAGAGCTGACTGACATGTTCATGGCTACACTGCCTGGAGTGTACTATAAGAAGCTAATAGGTTGCATGTCTGCAAGTTTTTCAGATCTGGTGACAGTAGGAAAAAGAGTCGAAAGCGGTATCAAACTGGGAAAGATCCATGTTGCTCCTAATTCTTCTAAAGATACAAAGAAGCCTTATGTTGGGAAAGGAGGAGAAACTAATTTTGTGTATGCTCCAACTGCGGATCAACAGTCGGCCCAGTACCAACAACCTCATGCTCCTCGACAACAAAACTATCGGCGCCAGAATCGGAATGGACCACGCAACAATTTGGAAAGAAGGAATGCTCCTCTTCATCCAGTTCTTATGTCGTACAGTGAGCTTCTGCCACATTTGATTCAGAACTCATTGGTGGAGCCCAAGACTCTCAAGCCGGTGCCAGAGCCATACCCTCCCGGATATGACCCCAGTGTTCAATGCGGATATCATGGAGGATCCATGGGACACTCAACTGACGACTGCAAAGCCTTTCAAGCCAAAGTGCAGCAGTTGATTGACAAAGAGTACATTTCCTTTCCCGAAGGAAATTTGGTTGTACACGTCAACCTCTCGTCTGATTGAGTTTGAAGATGGCTGATCCCGCAGCAAGTCAAGATCTGAAAGCCCGATTCCTGGAAGCTGGCAATCTTTGTTTTATCTTGTCATTTTCTTTGCATTTGTAGTTTCTTTCTTGTTTAAGTGCAAACTCATTTGTAAAGCTTGTTTGTTTTCAATTGATGATGATAATGAAATAAATATCCATGTTTTGATTAAATCCATTTGTGTTCACTTATGTTTTTAATTGATGTCTAACGCTTGTTTAAGCAGAATCTGGAGAGGATGACAAAGTTGAAAGACGAAAACTTTCGATTGTATGCTTTTGAATAAAACCTGCTGATGATGTACAGGCATTTTTTTCAAATTCCTAAACACCGGAGATATAAGAACGATAATCCCTTGTTAAGCCCTTTGAGCCTAGTAGTAGGAGTTTCTTTCTGAAAAACGAAAAAAAAACCTCAATCTTAACCCAGGGCAGGGTAGGTGTCAGCTAATTTGACCAAGTTTCCAAATTGCGAAAGGAGTGTTCCCGTTCAAGGATCAATCACACCTGTACAGGTCGTGCCTAAAAAAAACCTCAGTGGTTATCCCTTGCCGACCAAAGAGTGAAGCAGCCACAATCCCTCTAACAAGTCAGACAAGCCGGTGTCACACGATTTGTTCAAGAAAAAAGGAAAAAAGAGAAAAGAATCAAAAGAAGAAGTCCGCTAAGTCGAATCTTGAAAACAAGCGACTTAGGCAAGAATTAGGGCATCCTGCTAGACTCTGAAAAGAAAAGAAGCTCGAAAGAGCCAGTCCAGGAAAAAGTTAGCGAAAAACGGAAAAAGCGAAAAACGAAAAGGATTACAAAAGAAAAAATCCTCGAACAAACAATTTGTGTGACGCCAAGCACCGAAAGACGAAAAGCGAGTGACGGTCACTCCCAAAAACTTGTGGTTTCCCGAACCATCACTCTTGTCATTCAACTTCTGAAAAGTGAGCGCTTGTTTCGAATTAGCTGAGCATAGGATTGAAGAATATCAAGGAGAATGGGTGGGTTAGAATAAACTTTGACCTTTTATCCTTTCTTTCCTAACCGTAAACCTGACCAAGTTACAACCTTCAAAAGTCCTAATTGAAGCATGGTTGTTTCGAAAGCATACTTCGGTAAAGATTGCGTTGAAACTGACTCCTAAAAAGGATTTTGCTTATCAGGTTGCTACTAAGGTTGACATTCTGATAAGTGATTCGTTCGCTTTATGTCACAAATGTTTTTCCAGTGAACAGACTTGGATTTCAAAAACTGTCATATGCATTGCATTAATGTATCTTTTGTGCAGAACAATTTGTTTTACTTGCGAGTAAGCACTTGGCATCAGGAAAGTTTCCACAGTGGGAAGTTTGATCAGGATAGAATGCAGAACGCCCACTCCGTTGAGCGGGGCCAGCTATATCAGATGATCATGTCATGGGAGTCAGCCATCCAAAAGACATTAACCTAGGGCAATTAGGTCAAGATTTGGTAAATCTCTCGCAGCCGGTGGTTAGTGCTTCGCCTATCATCCAATCAGGGGCAAGGTCGTTGCAAGACTGGGGCAGGCAACCCTAAGAGCACAGAAGCTATCCTTATCCAGAGGCCAGCACCGTGTCAAAGTTCAAAGTGCTGAGACGGTTCAACCCATCAGGTACATAAATTTCAAGTCTTCTCGTGAGGAAGTTTTTGCGGAGATCCCACTGGCTGGGGAAAAATCGAAAATGAAGGAACAGTTCCTCTCCCTATCTTCAGAGTTCGCCAGAGTTGGTTAATCAAGGATGAATCCTTTCGTGGTACAGACACTGGGACAAGCCATCTCGAGATTGTCTCATGGAAAGCTACTTTCTTTCCCAGAGATTAGACTGGGGCAAGTGGAATTACACTAGGGAAGTTACTTAAGCGAGTCTTTTCTCCCCAGTCAGAGTTAAGTGTCGGAGAATCGTGTCGTCACCCCACCAAATAGCCTGGACCCGTTACCTGTCAAAAATGTGTAACCAAAATCATTTCCAAAGCCCAGTTCTTGTCTGGAAAACCAAGATCAGTTCACGTATGATACCCGAAACCAGGAGTCAGTTCTCGTCTGACCGGTTTCGTAGTCAGTTCTTGTCTGACCCGTTTTGGAAAACCTTTAAACCAGTCCTTGTCTGGCCAGCCTTCAGTAACTACCAGTTCTCGCCTGGTACATATCAGCTTTTAAAACCAGTTCTCGTCTGAACAACACAGTTTCAAGTCCATTTCTTGTCTGGAAAATTAGGAATCAGTTCCCGTCTGATACCCGAAGCCAGAAGTCGGTTCTCGTCTGACCTATTTTGTGATGCCCAATTCTCGTCTGGTACTCAGTTCTCGTCTGGTACCCAGTTCTCATCTGATAGTCAGTTCTCGCCTGACATGTTTTGGTAGAAACCAGTTCTCGCCTGGTAGTCAGTTCTCGTCTGACCTTTCTTTAAGACCAAGTTCTCGCCTGGTAGTCAACTCTTGTCTGACATGTCTAACTCAGATTCATACCTCATTTGGTTCACAGTTCCAAAGTCCAGTTCTTGTCTGGCAAACCAAAAATCAGTCCCCGTTTGAGAAATCTCCTTGATATTCCAGTTCTCATCTGGTAGTCAGTTCTCGTCTGACCTGTTTTATAGAACCCTGTTCTCGTCTAGTAGTCAGTTCTCGTATGACAGGTTTTGTTAGCAACCAGTTCTTGTCTGACCTATTTTGAACCCAGTTCTCATCTGGTAGTCCGTCCCTGTCTGACTTGTCTCATTCAAGTCAAGTTCTTGTCTGGTAAACTAGAAATCAGTTCCTGTCTGATAAGCCTTCATGGAATACCAGTTCTCGTCTAGTAGACGACGTTTGAGTCCAGTTCTCGCCTGGTAAACGCCAGCTGTTCAAACCAGTACTCGTCCGTTTACCTTTTCTTCAGCCTACAGTGAAAACTCTAGTTCTCATCTGGTGGTAGGCTATCTTTGACACCAGTCCCTGTCTGGTGAAAAGTGTTTTGAAGTCCAGTTCTTGTCTGAAAAACCATAAAATTAACTCATGTTTGACGTAAAAACAGAACCCAGTTCTCGTCTGGTAGTCAGTTTTCGTCTAACTTGTTTATAGAACCCGATTCTTGTCTGGTAGTCAGTTCTCGCTTGACTTATTTTCAGAACCCAGTTCTCGTCTAGTAGTCAGTTCTCGCCTGACTTGTTTTCAGAACCAGTTCTTGTCTGGTAGTCAGTTCTCGCCTGACTTGTTTTGAAGAAACCAATTCTTGTCTGGTAGTCAGTTCTCGTCTGACATGTTTTGGTATAGCCCAGTTCACACCTGGTAGTCAGTTCTCGCCTGACTTGTTTTGAAGAAACCCGTTTTCGGTTGTCAGTTCTCGCCTGACCTATTTAATCCAGATCCAGGGTTTGTTTTCCCCAGTATAAGTCCAATCGTACTTTGCGCACCCGATTATCCCCAGCGAAGTTTTCTTGTGGTTAGAAGCTTATCAAATTCGTGTTGATCCGGCCATCTATGTTTGTCTGGCGGCGATGTCAGATGTTTATCATATGTGTGTTTGTCTGGCGGCGGTGTTAGATGTTTATCAACTTTATGGTTGTCTGGCGGCGATGTCAGATGTTTATCAACTTTGTGGTTGTCTGGAGGCGATGTCATATGTTTCATCCCCAATCAAAGTTTTTAGTTCTATTTTAGCGGTTGGCAAATTTCTGGGTTCTTTGGTATTCAACCGTTTGTGAATCAAAAGATTTGTGATTCAAATTAATCAGTAATTTGATATCCTATTCTCACCGCAACAAAATCTAATGAGCATTAGAGTTGAAGTGAAAGTATTTGACTCTTTAAAATTATTTTGGGTTATATTATTACCTGAGTAAGGCCGCCGAGAAAAAAATTTAACTTTGAGTTGTTGAAAATCCGTATGGTAAGACTTTATGAGTTGTTAGAGTTAAAATTGAGTAACTCTAGCATGTTTAGAGTTGTGTTGATATGTCTGTGAATAATTGTTTTAGCTATTCTGCTAATGGACTTACATAAGTAATAATGTGAATTACTTTGTTGGTGAGTAGTATTGTGATAATATATCAATATTTTGCATTGTTGATGAGTATTTGTGAATATTATATGTTAATATGGTATGAGCTATAATTGTATAATATATTTTTGAGTTGAGTAGTTCTGAGAGAACTACCTGTTGGCCTTGTATCGACAAATTGTGGTTCAAAGAGAATTTTGTTCAAGGAGAACATTTTTTTAGTACGAGGTGTGAATGTGTTTCTTTGACTTTCGAGTTGAATTGTTGCATATGTGTTTGATAATTTTTGTCGAGACCCATGCCTTTCTGTATATTAGAGATAAGTAGGACTTTGATCCGACGAGGTCAACTGTTCAAAGAGAGTTGATGACAGTCTCATTGTTCAGAGAGAATGCTCTATTCTAGAGAGGAATCGGAGACCTGGATAAATTAGTAACATACCTCTAAAATTCAAACTTTGGTACCACATGCATTCTTGGGAGAGGAGTACAATACATTAGTAT
The DNA here is from genome assembly GCA_963859935.3 of Lathyrus sativus. Lineage (NCBI taxonomy): Eukaryota > Viridiplantae > Streptophyta > Magnoliopsida > Fabales > Fabaceae > Lathyrus > Lathyrus sativus. The sequence goes on along the minus strand of OZ012736.1, from coordinate 479,921,528 downwards.
ATTTGCATTGTGATTGTTGTTGTTGCTTTGTGAATTATTGTATAAGAGTGTTAATTTATGTTATGTATGACTATCATTACTGATGAATACACTAGTATCATCTATAAAGTTATTCTCACCCATGTTTGTTGTTTTATGGTGTTTTTTTACTTTCTTATAGTACATATAATCAGGTATATGAGTAGTTGTTGTTGAGCTGGATGAGTGCATTGAAGCATTTTTCCTTATTTGTTATTTTTTGTGTTATTTAGTTTCGTCGGTGCTCTAATATATAACACTGAATTAGGATGTTTCATTTAATGTTTTTCGTGTCATTGGAATAATTTAATTAATCGAGTGTTTTATTTTGTTGAGATATCATAAAGCATGTTTGAAGTTGATTTCTACTGTGTTGTTATAAAATGGTTTTGAAAAGCATGACTATATTAGGGAGATTGGTGACACCCTTGTTGGTTAACCATGTTTATTGCATGTTTTTATTTTAATTAAGAGTATTCGGGAATAGGGTATTATAACCATGATGAGATATGGGTGTCTACCAACGGTGGTATAAACATGTGGATGAAAGAGCTTATGCTTGAGGGGGGCATAGTGGATGGACTCACACTTGATGGGAAGATTATTGAGAAACAAGTTTGAGTTATGTAAGTCTCACATTACTTGAAAAAGTGGAAGTTGAGCATTTTATAAGTGAGAGGACTCATACATCCACTGCCTTAAGGTTTTGGATGAGTCTTTGAACTTTAGGTGAGTCTCTCTCACTTTTTTGGGTAAGTCTTTGACCTTTAGATGAGTTTTTGATTGCTTTATCATCAAGACCCAATATTTTGCTGGAGATGAGGAAGGGGGAAGGTCTGACACATATTAGACTAAAAGTATGTTCGGATACGTACTTCCATATTTTTTACAGATATGCATTTTTGTATTGGTTTTTGACAAAAATGAGGGTGTGACTCACTTACGAAGAAATGTGATGTGAAATGAAGTGTATCCAAAAATGTATTCCTAAATTTCAAAAGCATTTTTTATTTTTCACAAGAGTGCGAGATCACACCTAAGGATAGGAAAATTAATGCCCTAAAATTTAATAATCCTAATTACATAACCACGACGTTATTCTTAATAGCTTAAATATCATGTTAACATCTTTGTGATATGCCCCACTTTTCATCTCCTTCCCAATTTTCATTAACCATTGATCTTTAATGCAAACAACTTATTCTTCACACTACACATTTACTATGAACATTATAGTTTTATTCATCCACCTAACTTTTTTTATAAAGGAGGTGTGACTCATTGTTTGAGCCGTATATTTCATTTTTTAAGCATGTATGAGTGAAAGACTCTACATCTCATCTCTCATTTTTATATTTATGCATATGCATAGTTTTATTCTTGGATTTAATAGAAAAGAGAAAATTTTAATGTTCGAACACCATTTTCAAACCAAACATTTGATGAAACCGATTTTACTTCTCTTGTTACACTAGTTTCATTTATATTTTCATTTACCATGGTTTAATAGTTGTGTTTAAGGCTAAATTTCCTCACTACATACATGCAATAAAAGAACTCGTTATTGAAAATACTTGTCACAAATTAGAGATATCAGAAGATAAAATCCAATTTAGATATGTTCGTGATTTTATTTTTGATATAAGTTGAACAATTACAACTAACTTGAACCATTTCTATGTATTATGTATTAGAGTTTGGCCTAACACAACCATACAAAACTGATTAGTAAGGTGAGGGGTGTCACTCTATATAAATTATTTCAATGCTCTATCTCCAACCAATGTGAGACTTTAGGATCTTCCTAACACACCCTCTCACGTCCAACACTCGTTTTTGGGCTTAGTACGTGGATTTAAACGGCGGACTGTCCAAGGTCTGATCGATAGGCTCTGATACCATATTAGAGTTTAGCATATTACAACCTTACAAAACCGGTTGGTAAGATGAGGGGTGTCACTCTATATAAAATATTTCAATGCTCTATCTCCAACCAATATGGGAATATAGGACTTTAGAATCTTCCTAACATCATGAAATGATTGAAGTCATGTACTAGCCTAAATGCCAAAACACAAAATAAAAATCCAAGATTGGAACTTGTTAATGGTCGTTCACAAGGACCATGGATAAGGGCTCAATCATGGGCCCAAGGCCCAACGCGGAAGTTGTGGACAACAAGCAAGACAATGTAAGACCTCATCTTCCATAGTTAGATATAGTAAAACAAAGTTCTGCACAATGTGTCGGGTTAATTGGGAGCGGTATTAACCATTCACCCTATATAAGTTCTGCATGTGCCAACTTTAGATATATTTTCTACTTCACTCTAAATTACATCTTGAATGTTCCACTGATTTGGGTGTGGAGTCATAACCATGCAAGTCCATCTCATTTCTCCATATTGAAAGAACTCACCAACGCATCAAAATATATCTTTATGATCTTATTCCTTATTCCTATTTCTATAACAGAACATAGGTGTCACCTAATTCCCTCGAGTTGCCATAAAAATCATTATCACTTACAAGCAATTTGGAAACAACGGATCTTATTTTTCCAAACGAATGTTCGATTTAATGAAATCCATGACATCATCAAAATTTTCTCAATTATCCGCCCAACGAAGCACTGCCTCAGCAACTTCCATAATAGTCAACACTCTTGATCCCGAGATCAAGCTTATAATTCCTCGTACAATGGATGACGATCTAGTCCTACTTACTTATCCTTATGCGGCGGCTCCTTCAAGTATAATTCCTTCAATGATCAAAAAGAGCATGTTCCTAGTTCATTTAGACTTTCAGTTTTCCTAGCAACTCCTTTAAGGACAAACCTCAAAGCATCCAATGGAACTACCATAGATCTCTGAACAAGATATTATTTAAACCCTCCAACAACTGTAAGCTAGTTTAGCAATGAAAAGGGTTACAACTTCTCAACGATGTTTACAACCTAATGCAGCAGCATAATTTGCATTTTTTGACTGAAAGACTGCTCCAAATTAAAGAGAACATACAACATACTCCTCCTAAAGACCACTCCATATGAGAAGCATATTCATGTGGAAACCTGAGAGCTGCACCAGAATCGATCTATATTTATGACGTTTCTCTGTGTAAAGAAGCCTCTATGCCACAAAATCATATCATACATCAAGAACAATTGACTCCTCTACATGATTTTGGAGGAAGATGTGGAAGTTACATTCCATGGAGGAGTCGACATAAAGAGGAGACATGTTTGACACCAAAGTACATATTCTTGACTCGATGAGGATCCTTCTCTCTATGTGAATCTTCGATAGTAGGATCCTGAAGTGTCTCTATATACATCTGAAGTTGGACAACTATAATGGCACGGGAGATCCAAACAAACACGTTAAGCCCATAAACACTATGATTGACTACTATGATCCCTTTAGAGTTGTATAACATATTTGTAATGACACTCAAAGAATCCATTATAAAGTGGTTTAAGACCTTCCATGATGGTTGCATAATTAATAACGCGAAATCATATCAATTATTTGACTTGATTTACATGCATTTATTTGCGACTACTGTTAATTTATCTTGATTTATGTTCTATTATACGGTTAATTTACTTTGTTTTGCAGATTGTGGAGAATTTGGATTAAAGGAAGGAAAAGAGAGAAGAAAAACAGAAAATAACAGAGAAATGGAATTTGCGCGTGTGACGCTCGTCACAGCATCATCACGGTCGTCACGTACATGACGGTCGTCAAAGAGCAACACGGTTGTCACGTTCGTCACGCCCGTCACAGATTTATCACGATCGTCATGCTCTTAAAAATAGAATAACGTCAAACACAGAAGTGGCCACGAGCACGTTCAACTTAATTTCTTCCTGCACTTTCTCCACTAACTGCCCACTACTGGAAGTTACTCCCACTTTCTCCATAACTCACGCATGATCTCTGGAAGTTGAGAAATGAAATATCTCCTATAAATAAGCCAGAGATTCACAGAACCAAGGGGAGGCCTTCGAGATATCGAAGTGCTGTCGAAATTTCCATTGAAGCCGAATTTACGTTCTTGCATTATTTTCCCATTTCCTTTCCTTTTTATTTTCATTTGTACCACCGTATTTCTTCCTGTACCTTTTACTTCTCGCCAAAGTAGAATCCTGCCGACATTGTGGAGGACTATTCAAGGATTCGAGATCAGTACAATTTACAGGTTTTTATAAATTAAATATTTATTTTGTTTCCGTCATAATGCATGTTATCTTATTCTGCTGCAATTGTTTATTTCCGTTTGCATTAATTATCATGTCTAGCTAAATTAGTCTTATCGGTATATAATAAATTAGTAAGACGGGATTTGATAATAACCGGTGCTTTCCTTCCCTTTTTACAAACACCTTTCTGTCGTAGTTTTTAATCAAAATCTTCTAAATAAACCTTCATCGCGAAAGCGAGAAATTATTTACAGTAGTTTCACCATGAAAGTGGGAAATTCGTTTAGGCACGAGCCGGCATACGAAAGCTGGGGTTCAAACCGGATAGTAAGAACTAGGCATTGATTTTAAACACAGCGAAAGCGCTTTAAAAGAAATCATAATTTATTTGTTTTCAAAAAGTAATTTTAACCCCGAATGGGACTGCGAGAGCGCACATTCCGCCTTAGAATTATGACCCGAGTCAACAACCGTCGTGAGGCAAAGGTCTTTAAACGAGTATTTTCTCCTGAAAAGTGTTCGCGAAGACTAAAAAGCACCGGTGACCTGTAGAATCCCCGATAACTAAGACATTGCATACCGATATCCCTTATCAATATATTTCTAAAACTAAAAATCTTTATTTCCTTTGCATTTAATTTCATTCGCATTTAACCTTCCAAATTCCATTAGCCTTAGCTTTACGTCATAATAATAGATAACGGTAGGTTGACATTGGTCTCTGTGGGTTCGACAATCTTTTATGTTACTTCGATATTTCTGTGCACTTGCGGAGCATCAATAATAAATTCTTAGAAGGAGCTCTATGACTCCTTTACTTTCTATTTCACTTCCCAAAAGTGGCAACCCACTAAAATAGTCATACTTGGTGGTATCCAACAAAAGAAGAAAGAAACCTTGAGAGAATACATAGTATGGTTCATCGAGGTAGCGGTAGAAGTTAGAAGGACGAATAACAAATTGAAATGTAATAAGGGTCTAAAACCAGATTGCATGTTCTGCAGGAAGTTAGGGTTAGAATAAGACAAAATCCTGAATGATCTCTTAAGTAGGGCCTAGTCCTACATAAAATATGAGGAGAAACTTCTAACCGAAGAGATAGAGAACGACTTATGGTTAAGGAACCCAAGAAATGGTCGAGCATCAGAGAGATAGACTGAGAGCCTCGAGCCAGATTCTCATCCTACACTTCAACAGAAAACTATAAAGATATGTCCTCTTTTTCTACAATAGGTAAAACGTGGGAGGTATCTCGGAAGAAATATTCCCATTTGTAATAACAGAACTATAACCAACTTAGGTGTCAAGAATCCTCATCTACAATGGAAATTCATGACATTGTATATGCGGATCTTTTCAAGAAACTCAGGCTAACAAGAGATAATTTATGATTGTATAAGGGATCCAAATCACAAGTATTTAATGTCATTGTATGGGGTTATACTGGACTAATGGTCACCTTTAGGGAATGGAGAAATACCAAGGCGATAAACATATAGTTCATGGTAATCTCGTGTAAAAAGATCTATAACTGCATCTTGGGCAGACCCTTCGCTACGAAACTTGAGGTTGTGGCTTCTCCTATCCACCTAAAGATGAAATACCACAACTTCCATGATCGACCCCGTTATAGGTACGCCTGCCTTTAATTCGAATTAAATTGAGATATTTGTAATTAACCATACTTTGCAAAAAGTGTATATACAAGAGATGAAGAACGTTAACCCTACAAACCTTATGCTTTGTTGTTGATTCTACCACATCCAAAACCATTGATCAAAGGTTGATCAAATCACCAATAATTATGCTTCAATCCACTAGTTCTTGTTACTACCTTGCAAGACCTCTCGTCTCAAGGTTTTCGCTCGATCAGATTAATCCCAAGCACACACTTATTGAACCCAAGATTTACAAACACGATCCACTGTCTCATGCTACTCCTTTGCAAGGTACCACCTTGTTCCAAGGTCTTCACTCAATCGAATCTGTATTTGCATAATCATGTCCAAAACCTTCAAATCCTCAATGATCTTGAACGAAACCCCCAGCTTGATTTTCTTATTTGAAACACTCAAATAACTCAACCCAATATTCTCGGTACATCAACCTAATTGGATGTTATCAACCTTAATATAGATGGTCACCCAATCAAAAAATGATTATGTGTAGTTTGATTGTGTGTATGCATAAAAGAGAGGTTAAAGATGATGGGTATCTTTGAAATTCTAGTTTCGTATAGGTTTTAGACTAGAACCTTACTTGAAAATGATGTATGTATCAGTATATATATGTATGAGAGATATGAAGCAAGGGGCGTGCATGAAAAATTGAAAGGAAAAACAAAATTTTAAGTTTTGAATGCAATAAGTCGACCTATGAAAGCAATAGGTCGACCTACAAAGGTATTGGGTTGGCCTATTTGAGGCGACCTATGGACAGTGGCTACAACCTTCGTTATTGAGGCATGTAGGTTGACCTGAGCAAGTTGTGTATCGACTATAATGAAGCAAAAGCTTTTATAGGTCGACCTAAGCACGTGTATGTCAACCTATTCAACATTTTTCACACTACAAACTCATTTTTATGCATGGAGCATGCCTATGACATTTCCAAATATATTTATATGCACCCTAATGCTAAGATGATGAATGCACATCTAGAATTTGGTTGATACCGTCCAATGTACAAAAACGCTAAAGTTGCTCTTAGTTTTGACATCATTCAAAATATGACTAAATGGAAAGATGCATTCACGCTTCTCCTTAGCAAGACGAAATACAACATTGTCATAAATCCAAGGATCTCAAAAAGACCTATATATATATATATATATATATATATATATATATATATATATATATATATATATATATATATATATATATATATATATATATATATATATATATATATATATATATATATATATATATATATATATATATATATATATATATATATATATATATATATATATATATATATATATATATATATATATATATATATATATATATATATATATATATATATATATATATATATATATATATATATATATATATATATATATATATATATATATATATATATATATATATATATATATATATATATATATATATATATATATATATATATATATATATATATATATATATATATATATATATATATATATATATATATATATATATATAGAGAGAGAGAGAGAGAGAGAGAGAGAGAGAGAGAGAATATGGCAAAAAGAGATGCCCCGTATTATAAAAGAATTGCCATGGTCGATCAAGTCTTTGTGTCAGTTTAGAAAGTGCATGAAAGTAATAGTAGGTCTAGTTGTACCTTATTTTCAAAAGAGAATAATGTTTCGGGCTTTTTTTTCTCCGAACATTTCATCCTTTCAGGACTCATGCCCGGGGGGCTTATGTACATCCTAAAATTATTTGACCAGCTGAGGTATGAAACCAAAATTTATAACTTAGTAGGGAAATCCATTTTTAGTCGAGATGGTCATGTAGGAACCTCAGACCGACACACATAGGCCGACCCCTGATGTTGAGCGGCCAGACTCCTTAAAGCAATTAAGAGGTGAGCTAAGGGTCGGAAACTACTTTAGTGATTAATAAACGATTCCAAGTACTTATTAAGTCCGTTACGAATAATTAAAATGGTTATGTTTATGATGGCCATAAAGCTTAGTTATTGTGACTATTTAGTGGAGAGGGGAGGCTGACAGTATATATAGGTCTTGAGACCAACAGAAAAAGGGGAGGCTACACGATGAATAACATGAAAAGTAGCAAACCTAATAGGAAACTCGGTTCATGAACAATGGTGACTATCAACCATATTCCAACCATAGATACTTCAACCATACATTTTGCGATATTTCCTAGCTAGTATCAGGGAGGTTAACTAATTGATAATTTTAGCAAGAACAAAGTATTTTCTTAAATCAGAGAAAAATGGGTTAGAACTTCTTGACGATACTCGTTTTTTAGCTTCCCTGCCATCATATACTCTCTTTGATCCAAACACGAAATTATCCTCTACAACAGGTGTTCTTTGAGTGATTATTCTTCATTCATAAAACTCATTGATCGTCTTTTATATTTGACAAATATCAGGCCTAGCATTTGTTTCTCTGTTCAACACCTAAGTCAATATATTTCTAATCCATATGTTCACATTATCAAACTGCTACAAGAATTCTTCATTATTTGAAATATCTTCCTGCAAAAGGGATTATTTTATCCAGCTCTAGTCCTCTTAAGTTACATCAATTTGCTAATTTTGACTGGGCTAGGTGTCCCGACAGTAAATGTTTTATGATTGGTTATTGTGTACTGCTGAGAACATCCATCATTTCTTGGAAATCCAAGAGAAAACAATCTCTAGTTCCTCGACATAGGATGAATACAAGGTCTTAACCTCTCTCACTTATGAAATACAATGGCTCAATAAATTATTTCAAAGATTTCCACTTAAATTTATGTCAACCTACTTCCACTTAGTGCGACATCAAATCAACTATATATCTCACTCGAAATCCATCTTTTCATAAAAGAAACAAGCAAATTGAATTGAATTATCATGTTATTAGAGAAAAGCTTCACTCAAAGTTAATTCATTTTTTCTCGGTTCCTTCAAACTTTCAACTTGCATGTGTTTACAAAACCTCTCCATATTATTTCTTTTTTGTGCTTTACTATCCAAGTTAGACTTATGTAAGATTCATATTCTAACTTGACGGGAGCTATCAATTACATAATTCACTTAGTTTTTTTGGTTAATTCAGTTAGAATTATAATTAGTTAAGTTAGTTGTGGTTTGATGAATCATTTAAGTGTCTATACATAACTATATACTTCCATCTCTCTTTTGTAATGATACACACTTCATATATACTTAAAATTATTTTTCATCTGTTTTTTTTTCAAAATTATTTCTCTCTCAATTTAGTGATTTTGGCGTTGTCAATTAACTAGACCACCCAGATATATCATAACGAAATATCTTAAGGATTAAACTAATGCAACCTTCCAATATTTTGAAAAATATTTCACAATTACATCATTTTATTTTTCTTTCTGAAAGTTACATCATCTTAGGTGCAAGTAAAATTATTTACTTAAAATTAACAATTAATTATTTTCAAAACTTAACTATTACAAACATAAACATTGACGCCTCATGCACGTACCAACCTTGGGTGGATCACAATTTAAACTTGGACAATCAGCATGAAAACAACAGAATTCACCCAATACTGTGATGCAAAATACGATTAAAACAACGTCATTAAAATGAAATTAAATATTATGCATAAGATAAAGAGGAAAATTAAAATTTAAAAAAAAAAAAAAAAAAACTTACCACTGACTTCATTTATAATAAAAAATAGAAAAAGAAAACAGATCATAACATTCATAAACTTGAGAATTTTAGTCATATTTTTTCACCAATTATGTTTAAAACAAGAAAATGTTTTGTATACTTATAATGAAAAAGTTCATTCTTTGTCAAACTAATTAAATAATTTTAAACAATTACAATGTTCCAAGAAGCCTTTTCACATATTCGAAACATTATTAAATGTATTTTAAGTATTTTAATGTATGGTGAAACCCTTCGATAATACTTTAGGTTGAACTCAATGCAATCACATGATAGTCCAAATGGTATTAAATTTTATGATTGAATGCATTTTGAGAATGATTTAGATTTAACATGTATGTTTAATACCGTTAGAGAAAAGAATAACTAACAAAATATGATAGAAAAGGTCAATGTATAAAGCTTATATATCTATGGACATTATACAAAGTGTATCAATTAAGTGAGACTTCCACAAAAGAATAAAAAGAGAGAAAATCAAAAAACTTTGTATAATCCTTGGCATTAAGTTCTTAATACCAAATAGTTCAAATAATGTTATTCATTTATGTTGGTTGTTATTTTTAGGAGATTTCGATAAGGAAATATATTTTGGATTTTTCTTGTTGGGGTTGCTATATTAAGTCATGTGTAAAGTCTTGCACAAAGGGGTGGAAGTAGAAAATGGATGTGTGGTCTTTATTCAAACATGTGGATGATCATATACCTAAGATTAGGTATGATTGTAACAGAAAATCGCAAATTAAATTAAACTAAAATTGCAAAAAATCGCATTTGATTTTGATGTGTTTGGACTACTTTTTAACAAAACCGTGTGGTTTAGTTTTGTTTGCGATTTTTATTTTGCAAATCGATCTAAATCAAACCAAACTACATTATTTTACGATCTAAACTTCACTTATCTCACATCCAACACAAAACTCAAACCTATTATGGCTTAACTTAACAATTACAAACAATTTTCTTTTACTCAGACTTAGGGTTTCACTTTTAACTTTCTCAAACCTCTCTTAGTAGTATCGCACATTTTTTTTATCTTTTTTGTCATGTATGTCTCGTCTCTTCTACTGTAATATCTCCTCTCTTATGTTCTTTTTTTTTTCATCTTCTCATTTTTATGTTACTATTTTCTCATTTAATTACATTTTTATCGCACCTTTATTCTCTAATCTCACATCTTTTGTATCCTTTCTTTTTCATCTTCTTTAATCTCTCTTCTTCTCTATTTTTCAGTTTTATTTTTGATATTGTTTTATGCTACTATTTTTTTTTGTCTAAACTGATTTTTGTATATTGAATGAGAAGTTTGTGTCTAAATATGATGAGTTTTATTGTTATTTTATTATGTATAAATGATTAAACACAAAGTTATGTTGTTCTCTATAGGTGTATATATGACTCAATAATTTTTTTATAAAAACCGAATCAATTGAACCAACCCAAACTGCATTGGATTAGTTTGATTTGATTCGTTTTATTTATAAAAGTCCATCGAACCGAACCGCATATTTTTTCTCTTGTGGATTGGAGATGGACCTATGATATATCTCGCAAACAAAACTTTACTTTGCGAGTTGCCTTGATGTGGACTATTAATGACTTTCCCGCTTATGGAATGTTATCTGGTTGGGGTACGCATGGCAAAATAGGATGTCCACATTGCATGGAATTTACAAAGGCTTTTACTTTGGAATTTGGAGGGAAAAGTTTGTGGTTTGACTGTCACCGCAGATTCCTACCACGAGACCATGTATTTAGAAGAAACAAGACTGATTTCACAAAAGATGTACGAGTAAAAAATTTGTCTCCTCCGCGATTGTCACCAGAGGAAATATGGAATCGAGTTTCTGAACTGTCCAAATTTACAGATTACGGTGAAGCATACAGAATTGAAGGATATGGGGTCAAACACAATTGGACAAAAAGAAGTATATTTTGGGACCTCCCATATTGGAAAGATAATTTATTGCGACATAATCTTGATGTTATGCATATTGAAAAGAATTTCTTCGATAATATATTTAACACAGTGATGGATGTTCAAGGAAAAACAAAGGATAATGAGAAGGCTAGAAGGGACATGGAAATTTTGTGTGATAGAAAAGAGTTGGAGTTGAAGCCTCGGCCTAATGGAAAATTATTAAAACCTAAGGCATGTTACAGTCTAACTTCCCAAGATGCTAAAGCGGTTTGTCGATGGTTAAATGAATTGAGAATGCCGGATGGTTATGCTTCAAATTTAGCAAGGTGTGCTGACACAAAAACTGGGAAGTTGCATGGAATGAAAAGTCATGATTGTCATGTTTTCATGGAACGATTGCTTCCAATTGCGTTCAATTCACTACCCTTCAGGATCTAGTTTTCCTCAGCCGACACCCTCCACGCACCAGCCAGAGGGATCTAGCTCCCGCATTCCACACCCCACACATATACCTGCGAGTCAGCAGCAGGATGACCACACTGTTCAGGGGGATGACGATGTTCATGAGGAGCAGACAAATCCTGTTGCAGAGGAGCATTTGGTGGTTGAAGGACGACATCTGATTAGGCCTGAGGGATCTGGGTATGTTTTAAATTTATAATATTTATTTATATATATATTGTCATTTTATGTTTAATACTCGTTCAAATTATTGTTGTTTAGTTTTGATCCGTGTTGTCCTGCTGCTAAAGCTGTAAACTGGGTCATTCAATTGATGTATACAAAACTCATTAAGTCTTTCGGAGAGCTCCCAGATGAGGAGAAAGATATATGGTTTGATAAGTTCAAGGTAAATTGTATTTTTATTATAGTTATGTTATTTTATAACGATTTTTTGTTATATATATCTAACATTTTATTTGACTGTCATATAACTTGCAGGAAAGGTGTACTTGGCAGAAATTTGACGAGTTCAAAATTAAAAAAAATTTCAAAAGTAAGGTATCTAGCAGATTATCTGACATGCTTAGGAATGCTAGACAACGTTGGGAAAGAGATCACACTCGTCCTAACTGGATAGGCGAGGAAATATTTGGTGAACTTGTTGAGTGGTGGAAGACAGAAGATTTTCAGAGAAGATCTGAACATGCTAAAAAGATGAGGGCATCTGAAGCAGGTGGTTGTCTTAATACAGTTGGAAGTATCAGTATCGGCGAACATCGTCGAAGAATGGTAATTATAACTATTTTCTAAAGTTTTTTTTTGTATTATTATATATATTTAATTAAGCTTCATTATTTTAATTAGAAAAAGGACTTGGGGAGGGAGCCACGAATTAATGAGCTATTTGTGAAGACTCGAACCAAAAAATCGGGCGACTTTGTTGACGGTCGTTCCAAATCAACCTTGGTAACTTGTTTATTTTAGTTGAATTCTTTTAATTTCATAATTACTATATAATTAAATTGTTTAAATTATATTTAATTTAATTTTTTTTAATGTGTGTGTAGGAGTTGTACCAGACATTGCTTGCCCAATTTCTAACTGAAAATCCTCAATATACGCCGATTGGGGATGCACCGCTTGATCCGCGCGTTGATCTTTATATTTGGAATTTAACAGTAGGCGGGAAGAGAGTTAATGGATGTTTTTTTGGTCTGGGGTCTTTGGCTGGTGATTATAGAAAAGGGGACCGAACTTTATTTCAAAGACTCGATGATGGGGAAGGAGGATCGCGTCCGGCAGAATTGACACCGGAAATGTTGGCAACAGTGAGACAGTTAGCTCTAGCTGAGGCGAGACGAAAGGCGGAGACACGTGAGGCGGCCCTAAAGGCCGAAATGGATGATATGAGAAATAGACAAAATGCTGAAATAGAGGAAATGAGGAAGCGGCAATCAGACATGGAGGCACAAATGCGAAAATATTTTGCCTCGAGATCGAATTATTCTCCCGAAGATGATGACCAAAACGAAGATGAATTATTTATTGGCGAAGAATAATTTTTTTTATTAGTATTTTTATTTGTGACGTGAATATTACGTCACAACTTTTATTATTATTATTTGTATTTGTGACGTGAATTTCATGTGACTAAATATTTATATATTTTAAATGTATATTATTTTAATTAAAAATTATTTTAATTTTAAATTTATATTTAATATTTAATTTTTATTTTTATTTTATAGTAGCTTTCAGTTAGTATTATTTATTTATTTTTATAATTAAATTTAATAGTGAAGTGAATCTCATGTCACTAATTAGTGACGTGGGAATCACATGGGAAGAATATTAATTCTGTGAGGTTTCCCACGTGATAACAAGGTCACAACTTTGTGACGTGGAAATCACATGGGTACTAAATTTACTTTGTGTCAGGAAAGCGTGCAGAGCAATTTGGTAAAGGTAAGTTCCCACATGTCTTTCACGTCACTAATTAGTGACGTGGTTTTCACGTGGGAAATTTTCTTCTTTATTTTGTGATTTGCGACGTGGTAATCCTGTCACAACTTTGTGACGTGTTTTCCACGTGGGAAAAAGTTCCCACCATTGCATTTCCGGCGTGTTTTACCCACGTCGCAACCATTGGCTAGTGAAGTGATTTTTACATTAGTGACGTAAATATCACTTAGGAAAAGACAATATTTCTTGTAGTGCGCATCGTGAATACTCATTTCCAAGATATAATTCTAATAAATTCTAATAAATTCAAACACATGGTTATTTATTCACATTAAAGTAAGTAGAAAACTTAGAATTATGACTAGCTTTTATCATTAGTCTTGGATCTAATAAATTTATCTTTTTTATTATTATAAGAAGAAACTTGAGTAAAATAAGAAAAAATATTTATTTTTTTAGTCATTCGATTTGAACACTTATTATTAATGACATTTTGAGTTCAACTTGCATGTGTGTATTGCAATTTAACTTTTTGACATTTGATATCAAATTTTTTCGAGTTCTCTTGCATTACTAGAATGAATCTTTAGGTTTTCAACTAAAATTGTGATCATTAAAGTAAGATGAATATGACATATTTCTCATTTTATTTTATGGTATTCTTTATATAAATTAGGAGGATAAACATTGCTTGTTCCTAATAAAACAAAATAAAACAACACGATCACTTTTATTGCAATATTTACAACTGAACATATTACATTTAAATGTTCTATTTGCATAGCATATATTATTAAAAAATTTAGCTTTATGTTTAGGTTCATAATTTAAATTTAAAATTTTCGTTAAGTTAATTCAATTGATAATCATGCATATTCAAATCCGTGATACCCACCTTATTCACTTTTAAAAAAAGTTAATTTAAACCGGTAGGTTAAATCTCAAAAAAATATGAAGAATATCCTAATTCTATGAAGGGTGGATACTAATCCCCCATATGATTCATAAGAAAAAGGATGTCAGTTTCAGTTTTTGAAAGAAAACAAAGTAAGATGATTATGTATAAAGAGATAACATATTTTGGATAAATTGTTTCCTAAAAATTGTTTTAAATTTAAAAGTAAAATGATTTATATTTAAATATATTATGCCTGCAAAAGTATGTTAAACCGTAAATTTAAGTTAAAAATTTTATTTGAAAAAATCAAACATTAAAATTAATTCACCAATTCTAATATCACTTTTGCCTCTATCGAAAATAGAACCAAATATATACTTACACGCCATTGAGCATATTCTGTAGGCATGGCCTGTGCATAAATATTTAAATTAAATCTTTGGCTTGTTCAAAAAAAGTCTATTAGACTATGATACATGTATTTTATTTCACTTTGAATTGGCCTAATAGGTTTTCTAAAGAATCATGTATGAGTAAAACAAACCAAGGCATTCAAAATCACGAATTTCCAAAGTGTTAGAATATATTACTAGTACCACACTCCAAATAGTAATTTACAAGTGAAACAAGAGATAAGTACATAAGGACTCTTGACCTGTAAGTGTTAACCAAATTTCACTTCACTTTGCAATTACCAAAACTATTAACTACTAAGAACTTACATTTACTTATTTGGTCAGAGATGTGACACTAAGGTAATAAGTAATTCATTGTGAAAAATACAATACAACCATATCACAACTATACAACAACCTCCCACTAAAAAAATCTCCAAGCTGCTATTTATACTTACATCTCTACCACTTTCCTGGCTATCAAATATATAAGCTCTTCCTTTGACAATTCATATTCATCAATCACCTAACCACTTTTCTAGCTATCACTAAGGGATTCAACCTCCTCTTCTAACAGTTCAAATTCATCTATCATTTTAAAGTAAGCGTTTTGTTTCTTTAGATAATCTTGCAAGATGGGATCCGTGTACACAACATCCTGTTTAGATGACCCGGAACGGTGCTTCTGAAAATTCAGCCAAAAATGCATCAAATAATTGCAAAATATCTAGTGTGACATGATTGAACTTATAATTGGGAAACATGTATGCAAGTGGGGGAAAAGGTGTGAGCGAAGATAACAAGTATTAGGAAATGACACACTCTGCTTCCACCTCAATATCATTCAGTGACTATTCTATGCTAACGAGTACAACCCAAAATTGGCATGCTCACAACTTCCCAATACATGCAGAACTTAACTGTAAAGTTATCTACCTTTTTACAAGGAACTGAGAATGCCTTGGCCTTGAGTGGACTCACACCTTCAACCCCATCACTTTTCTTTCTGTAATTTGATGAAAAAGGAACAAACAATATAGCCCATGGTTAAAATTAACATTAAGACCAGACCTGAAACAATTTTGCATCTGTGGAGTTGAGTGCTACTAGTGCATCTGTACGATTAATAATTAGTGCACTACTAAGGCTAATCTTTATGCAGTCGTATTTTAGGTTTGTTTAAAAACAATAAATGTTGATACCTAGAGAGTACTTAAACAATTCTATAAGTTATCTCAAGAGTTTGACAATCATACTTAATGAATGAAATACCAGTACATGTCTAATAAAATAAAGGATTCATGAGTTCAATCAAGATCCCCAAACCACGCCAAATACAGCCCATTCTCACAGCACACAATGTCAGAATATGATAGGGAATTTCTTTAACAGTATAAATTTTATAGTAGCAGGTTTAGAATCGTAAGTTTAGCCATTTAATTTTATACCCCCATTTCCTGAATTTTTAACAGGCCATTCCTACTTTCCCCTAACTATTGGTCCTTAAAATTAATACCATCTGCATATCAACACTGTACAACTATAATGAAGAGAGAGAAAGAGAGAGGGATTATTACCTAGTACTAGAGACCCTTGAAATGGACATGCTACTTGAAGGAATATCCACTTCCTTCCGTTTATACTTCCTTGTAATGGATGTGCTACTTGCAGGAATGACCACTTTCTTCCGTTTATCCACGGGCGTGCTACTTGCAGGAATGACCGCTTTCTTCCGTTTACCTATGGACCTGCTACTTGCAAGAATGACCACTTCCTTTCGTTTATCAACGGACGTGCTACTTGAAGGAATGTCCACTTCATTCCCTTTATCCTTTCTTTTAATGGGTGTGCTACTTGCATGAATAACTTCCTTCCATTTATCCATGGACGCACTACTAGAAGGAACTTCCACTTCCTTCCCTTTATCCTTCCTTTTAACAGACATGCTACTTGCAGGGATGGATGAGCTACTTGCAGGAATGACCACTTCCTTCCATTTATCCATGGACGAGCTACTTGAAGGAATGTCCACTTCCTTCCCTTTATACCACCTTTTAATGTCCACTTCCTTCCCTTTATCCTTCCTTATAACGGACGTGCTACTTGAAGGAATGATCGTTTCCTTCCATTTATCCATGGACGTGCTACTTGAAGGAATGTCCACTTCCTTCCCTGTATACAATCTTTTAATGGACGTGCTACTTGAAGGAATGACAGCTTCCTTCCATTTGTCTATGGGCGTGCTCTTTGCGGAAAAGTCTACTTCCTTCCCTTTATCCCTCCTTTTAATGGACGGGCTACTTGAAGGAATGACCGCTTCCTTCAATTTATCAATGGGTGTGCTACTTGAAGAAACGTCCACTTCCTTCCCTCTATCCTTCCTTTTGACAGACACGCTTCTACCAGGAACAACCACTTCCTTCTCTTTATCATTTTTTTTATTTGAAGAATGTCTTCGGCCATAGACTACTGAAAGAGGCGCAAAAGCCTCACGACCAACAATCCCTGAAGTAAAAAACAAAAAACATAAACTTAACAAGATTAACACATTACGAAAAATAAGAAATCAATAGCATTAATCATATCAAGTAACTATACCCAGACTATTAGAAGAAATCATGCAAAAGCAACATCTAAGTTTTCAATGCCTCCCTAACCGCAACAACATTGTGATAGAAGAATCAATGTATTAAAAAGAGAATCTTCAAAATTTCAAGAGCAAATAATTCAAACACTGAACCAATTCAAACGAAAAGCTTAATTAAGTACTTATGCATTGTATAAGCTGCTTCTATACTAAAAAAATGGTCAAGCTGTTTTCATATCAAATATAAGGTTTCTGTAAACTATCCTAAAAGCGTATAGAAATTAGCTTGATAAACAGCTTAAAATCCAAACAAAGCCCTTAAGTAACTATAACCAGACTTTAGAAGAAATTATGCAAAAGCAACATCTAAGTTTTCAATGCCTCCCTAACTGCAACAACATTGTTGTTGCGATAGAAGAAACATTATATTAAACAGTGAATCTCCACAATTTCCAGAACAAATACTTCAAACATTATACCAATTTAAATAATCAACTTAATTAAGTACTTAAGCATTGTATAAGCTACTTCCATACTCAAAAGAAAAAGGTCAAACTGTTTTCACATAAACTATGAAGTTTTTGTAAACTATCCTAAAAGCTTATCGAAATTAGCTTCAAAAACAGCTCAAAATCCAAACGCATCCATGTCTATACCATTTTCAACACACAAAATCATAATCTATTGCTCAACGAAACTAAAATTGACCCTAATTTTGCAAAATAGAGGACCACAAACAAATCGCTCACATGAAAATTGGAAAACGCTATAAACTAATCAGTACTTAACAGCTCAACGTACCACGAATTGACGATGATTTGGTCAAAGGCGTTGAAACAAACGCCGGTGCAAAAGAGCTAGGGTTTGAGGCGATATCGAGATTCGCAGCAAGTTTGGTAGTAGAGGTGGATATTGGTGAAGATTTCTTGAACGCCGGAGAAGAAGGTTTGAGTTTGGTGATTTGAGGGGAACGGAGAAAGAAGGAGGAGTAGTGTTAGTGCAATCGGAGAGTGGATTTCTGCGACTGAACCTTCGTTTTCGTTCAGATTCCATTGCTAGGTTTTGGTGTGATTAGGGTTAGTTTCCATTGGAGATGAAATTGAATAGTGTGAGGGTTGTGAAGAAGAATTAGAAGAGTTGTGCAAAGATTGCTGAAGAAGCTTTTTGATTTTTGGGTGTGGTTTGGTGTTTTCTGTTTTGTTCGAAAAGGAGCGGGAACTTTCGGTTGAAGGCGAAAGAGGACAGATTTTTGTGGGTTCATGACTTCATGTAATGAAGGCTACAATAAAATAGCAATTTACTATACACATTCACATCTAGACCCACACCCCCACTAACCTTTTCTTGTCCACATTATAAATTACTTTAAAATAAAATTATAAATTATAAATTGCTTTACAATTATAATACTAACTTTAATAATTTTTTTCTTGATATATCATCAACTATTTTTATCTCTTTCTTGTTTCAATTCTTTAATTAATGATGGATAGTGTTTCATATTAGTTAAATGGCCCGATAAAATTTTAAATTGAAGGATGAATCTAGATATTCACCTACTCAAAACAGACAAATAGTCAAACTCTCACTAAGAGAATGCGCTTTGGATTTGAGCATTATGTTCATCTTGTTAGAGTTAATTCAATAATTCTCTATATTTCACATTGCACTCATTGAGGCGGTTCTAACAATTTCTTGTGTATAAATGTTATTTTGTGTCACACTAATGTATGATTCATTCTTTTCTTACAAGTTGCATTGTAATCTCACTAATATGGATATAAGTGTCAATATTATTTTTTCATTTTAATAATTTTATGAATATAATGGTATTTTAATATGAGTAATTTAATAAATAATATTAAAATTTTAAGAAAATAAATTAAATAAGTGAAAATGTGCAATTAAATTAGACTAAAGGTTAGAAATAGAGGAGTTGGAGTTAGTAAACAAAATATTGTGTGTTAAAAAAAAGAAGATAAATATATTGAGAGAGAGAGAGAGAGAGAGAGAGAGAGAGAGAGAGAGAGAGAGAGAGAGAGAGAGAGAGAGAGAGAGAGAGAGAGAGAGAGAGAGAGAGAGAGAGAGAGAGAGAGAGAGAGAGAGAGAGAGAGAGAGAGAGAGAGAGAGAGAGAGAGAGAGAGAGAGAGAGAGAGAGAGAGAGAGAGAGAGAGAGAGAGAGAGAGAGAGAGAGAGAGAGAGAGAGAGAGAGAGAGAGAGAAGAGAGAGAGAGAGAGAGAGAGAGAGAGAGAGAGAGAGAGAGAGAGGAGGAGAGAGAGAGCGAGAGAGAGAGAGAGAGAGAGAGAGATTAGTATTGAACAAAAGGATTTAATCTGGTGTCAACTCAGCATTGAACAAAAGGATTTAATCGGGTGTCAAATCAGCATTGAACCAAAATTTCTTCATTTCGTCTCAAATTTTAGTATTTCATTTCTATCAATTAATTTATTAAGTTTCATGTTCATTTCATCTTTTTAGCCTTCATATTCATTTTAAAATATTATTTTCTCAATCCGAGTAGTGTTGTTGTTTTGTTCGTATTTTTATTATAGTAACTCTGATTTGTGTAAGGGTAAATTTTGTATTTTCACAAATTCATAAAGATTGGATTTTGTTTTGGGGTAAATTTTTTACCTAATTTTGAAATTGATATTTTTTATGTATTTTAATATTCTTTGTTTAATTTATTCATAAATTATCAGAAACAAAACGATTGGAGGACGATGAGTCGAGTGGGGGAAAATTCTACATGTGAACTTGTTGTAAATGTGCCTTAAAACCTTTATTGATGAAGAGAAAGAAAACATATTTTGGAGATTGTATTTACCGCGAAAATCGAACGAAAAGTCGAGAAAAAAATATCGAACGATGAATAGTGTCGCTCGTACGATGAATATTGTTATCCGTACGGATGAATAGTGACGTCCGTACGGTGAATAGTGTTTTCGAGTTTTTGGACTTTTTTAGATTCGGTCCATGGATCCATGTGATTTTGGGCTTTGTTTGTTGGATATTTGCTATTATAAATATGTATCTCCTATATGTTTAGTGTGTGACAATCTTAGAGTTTACAGCAACAAGGGAGAGCAATGGTTTAAAGGTATAACATAGGATTTCAGCTATGCACAAAGAAAACCTTGGATTACACCTTGGGTTTGAGTGATTCATATATTGAGAGTTGGAGAGGTAGGGAAACACTTGGGTAGAAAATAAGGTTGTTTTTTAGCGCCTTCAAGGTTGTTCTTGAGAACTTGAAGGCGAAGGTTATTTTCTTGTAACTCATATGTAATCTCTTGTAACAACTTTCTGAGTATATTGAATTGGAGAGCTACTCTCTCCCCCATAGTAGAACGTTTGATCGAACTTGGTAAGCAAACCTTCGGTTTTTTCTTGCCTTATTCTCTGTTATATTATCTGCGTACGAATTATTATTGCTGAAGACCATTTATTTTGGTTGCTATTGTTCTTTGCGTCACAAATTGATATTGAATTTTATCATAATTCACAACAAGATTCACAAAAAGTGGTGCGGTGAGCGTGGAGCAAAGAGATATTGTTGACAAGTGAACACCATGGTTAGTAGATGGCAGATCAAGATATTTTCTGGTAACAACGACTTCGGGTTGTGGAAAATTAAGATGCAAGCAATTTTAATTCAAGAGAAGTATATAGATGCTTTGAAGAGTGAAGCATTGATGTCTGCAGGGCTTACACAGGTACAGAAGACCGAGATGGTAGATAAGGTCAAGAGTGCCATTATCTTGTGCCTCGGGGATAAAGTTCTAAGAGAAGTCGTCAAGGAGCAAAGTGCGGTTGCTATGTGGGCAAAACTTGAATCGTTGTATATGACATAGTCTTTGGCTCACAGATTGTATCTGAAACAACAACTATATTCATTATGAATGATGGAGAACAAATCCATAGTTGAGCAGCTCATAGAATTTCACAAGATTATCGATGATCTTGAGAATATTGACGTGAAGATTGATGATGAGGATAAGGCTTTGCTCCTGTTGAGTCCATTACCCAGATCCTTTGAGCACTTTAAGGATGCCCTTATTTATGGTAAGGAAAATACTATTACTTTGGGTGAAGTCTAGACGGCGGTGAAATCCAAAGAATTTTCAAAGTTGAAAGATTTGAAGATTTAAGATAATGGTGAAGGCTTAAATGTTTCAAGAGGAGGAGGTGAGCGTAAAGGGATATCCAAATCAAAGAGGTATGACAAGTCAAAGATAAAATGTTTTAATTATTAGAAAATCAGTCACTTTAAAATGGATTGTCCTAAAAGAAAGGTCAATGAAGATTTTGTTCAAGCTTTAGTTGTATTGGGTGAGGAAAGTTATGGGGATGCCGAAGCACTAGTAGTATCGAGTTTGGAAACTGAAGATTGTTGGGCCATTGACTCGGGTTACTCTTATCACATGTGTCCAAGAATAGAATACTTTGAAACTTTGAAGATGGTGCAAGATGAAGTAGTTCTCCTTGGAAATAATAAGGCATGCAAGGTTCATGGTATTGGTACGATCAGATTTAAAATGTTTAATGATCGTGAACTTCTTATTCATAATGTGAGGTATGTTCCAAAACTCAAGCGAAATTTGTTATCTATAAGTATGTTTGATGATTTAGGCTATTGTACTAGAGTTGAACATGGAGTATTGAAGATTTCGCGTGATGAATTGATTATTTCCAAAGGGTCTAAATTTGAAGTCAGTTTCCTTAATTTTTTTCCTCTGCATGTATTGCTCTCTGTTTTCATTAGCTTTAGATAAACACTGTAACAATAGTAATCGATACATTGACATTGGTCTCCGTGGGATCAATAATCTTTTATATTACTTTGACGTACTCCATATACTTGTGGATAACACGCATTAAGTTTTTGACGCCATTGTCGGGGACCAATTTTGTCAAATTTCGTACCCTGTTGTTACATCGTCTAGACTAAAGCATCCCTTTAGCCGCTCAATGTGAAGAACTCGCAGCATCAGAAACCTAACTGATCTAATAGAAGAACCTGAACGATATGCCCGAGCTCGTCTTTTGCTCCGAAGATTTAAAAGAGCAATGGCAGAAGATCAGAACGAGAAACCACTTAAGGATTTCTCCCTACCATCTAACGAAGAACCCCACTCTAGTATAGTAAACCCAAATGTACCAACTCATAACTTTGAATTAAATCTCTCTACGAAAAACCCAAACCAACACCTGAAAGTTTTTATCCAATTGGCTGACACCTTGAAAGCCAATGGTGCTCCTCCTGAGACGATACGTCTAAGACTATTTCCTTTTTCCCTCAGAGATAGAGCCTGATCATGGTTAGATTTCCTTCCAGCAAACTCCATAACCACTTGGAATGACCTAAAGAAAGTATTACTAGCTAGATACTTTCCACCGAGTAAAACCACTATCTTACAAAACCAAAAAAACCCGATTCACATAAAACGAGGGAGAATCATTTTTCGATGCTTGGGAAAGATACAAAGAACTATTAAGAGCTTGTGCACACTATGGGTTAGAACAATGGCTCATAATTCACACCTTTTATAACAGACTCATGTATAACACTAAGATGACCATCGACGTTGCCACCTGTGGTGCCTTAATGAACAAACCCTACCCTGAAGCATGCGCTCTCATTAAAGATATAGAACAAAACCATTACCAACGAGGAATGGAACGCGTCCCAGTAGAGAAGAAAGAAACCAAATGAGGTGTTTATGAAGTCAGTTTCCTCGACCATATGAGTGCCAAAATGGACACTATAGCCCAAAAAGTAGAAAGCCTGACTATCAACCCTACAGCTACCACAGATGCGGTTCAACCCGAATGTGAGATCTGTGGGACCCAAGGACATACTCTAGCTGAATGTAATCTTTTAGCTGAATATAATATTTATTAAGTAAAAAATACTATATATATATATATATATATATATATATATATATATATATATATATATATATATATATATATATATATATATATATATATATATATATATATATATATATATATATATATATATATATATATATATATATATATATATATATAAAATTGTAAAAGTGATAAAATAAATATATAATATTTACTAACTAAAAAATTTAGACACTACTAAAATTCTGTCATTTTATATATAAAATATAAGACATACTTAATATCTATGAAATATTTTTTAAAGATTTTTATATTTTAAAGTTTTAAAGTTATTATTTTTTAAAATAGAGAAATGAATGATACATCGACGGTATAAATTAATTTTATATTATTAACTAATGACGACCATCTATTTTGTCAAATCAAATTGAAAATTTTAAATTACTTATATGATATGATAAAATGATATATTTTATTAGATTATAGTTGAAAATTTTATTACACTATTAATATATAATTATTAAAGTCTTAAAAATATTGAACTTTTTATGGGGGCAACATTTGAATTTAATTAAGTAAAAAGTAAAATTATTAAATTTTTTTAACATTATAAACAACAAGTGGGGGCAGCTGCCCCAAAGTACCTAACGTGGATCCGTGCCTGAGGCGACCTGTGGGCAGAGCCTACATGCTTCGTTCTTGGAGCGTGGGAGCCGACTTGTAACTTGGATGCGCTGACTTGTACTAAAGCCAAGACTTTCATAGGTCGACTTGAACTCGTATAGGTCGGCCTGTATTGTTATGTTGACACACAAAACTTGGTTTTTGATGTGTATGACATGCCTAAGATTTATCAAACTTGTTCAAAGACTATTTTTATGCATCCTAAGGATAAAATGACATATACACATCTAAATTTAGGTTGACACCATCCAATATACAAAAACGCTAAGTCACACTCATAGTTTTGATATCCTTCAAAACATGGCTAGGTTGTAGAATGCACTCACACTCACATGAGTGATTCTGAAGTCAGACTCTAAACTACAGGTTCAGACTCTAATTAAAATCAATCAGAAGCAATACAAAAAAAGTTAACACAATTCATCCCCTCTTTTTGCGTTTTTCTCACATTCAATTAGGTCCTTTAAGGGTACCTCTTAGACGTTCCTCTCTGCCTTCTTCTACATTTGCTCTTTTTCTGCTTTCTTCAAGTGACTCTTCTTGAATAGTCTTCAACATGTTGTTTTTCAAAATCAGATTACAATATAAATAAATACAAACCAAAATATCAAAATATTAAAACATTAACCACATATTTAATATTCTAAAATATTAAAATTAAAATAATAATACATAATAAAATAAATGACACAAATTCGGTAGATATTAATATCTCCATTATCCGACCCGTCTCCATATTTTATAATTAGAAAATTTAAACTCGAACTTAAACTTAGTCAAAACGGATGCTAATTGTCAAATTCAAAGCGGATTCGGATAGAAATCCGAAGATATGAGTTATGTTGACATACTAGATGATGAGAGATGAAACATGCAACATGTGAGTAAAGAAAAACACTTTCCTTTTGTTTGGCAAACAAAAGCAGAAAGTGGCAAACCCCACACAATTCTCCGCGGCAAAACCAGGGTAAGGCTCCTCTTGTTTAATTTTTTCCACGTTCCAACAAAACAGGTGCAAAATCCACCTTAACGAACAAACCCATGGGCCAAACGAAAAAGCCCGCCCACTCTCTTGTATAAATATTCCCAAAACCAATTTCCATTTCTATAACCAAACAGAGAAACACAAAAAATTAACATGGAGTCAATTCAATCATGGGTTTCAAAACACAAACTCGCCACAGTTGGTAAGTTATAGGTTAACATATCTTCGTCTCTAACTACATTCACATATTTTAATACTTAGTAATTTTTCAAATGGATCTAATTACAGGTGGACTTTGGGCATCTGGAATTGGAGCAACACTTGTAACATATTCACGTACAAAATCTCCATTGAAGCCAAGTCTTAGGCTTATCCATGCTAGGTACATACCCTTTCTCTTTACAATTATTATTATTATTAGGATGTTAACTTAGTTTCGGTTTGGTTTACAGAATGCATGCTCAGGCACTAACATTGGCAGTACTGTCCGGTGCGGCGGTTTATCGCTATTATGAGAATCGCGTTGTCGAGACAAAACAAGAGGCGGAGAATGTTCATGCTCCAAGTTTGGTTCAAATGGGTGACTGGGAGATTCTTTGTCCTTATTAAATTCAAAAGCTTGTAATCTTTGTTATGGTGTTCAATTTAATAGAGTCAAGATAGACAGAAAGGACAAAAGAGAATATTTTGTTGTTATATATTTCGGTTGATATAAGTTTGAGTTATATAATTATTAGGTATTAACAATCAATTCTTGATTGTAAAATGCTCTTATCTATTTTTTATTTAAAAAAGTTATAATGTTAGAGTTTGTTGGGACAAAGTTAATATGGTTGTTTATTGTTATTTTCATTTCTTTATTATATGTTATTTGAAAAATATAATAAATTTATAAAAAAAACTTATGGACGGGCTAGAGGCTCATAGCAGCAAATCCGATCACGAAGGTCCAATTCGTAACCTTTTCAAGTAGTAGGGATGGGTAGGGAGAACTTCACTGAGACACAAGATATCTTATCACAATCCTCTAAAATGTCTTTAATCATTATATGTGTCAAGTGGCCACCCTCACAAACGGCCACCATAATTCAGGATGCCACAACGTATGTAAAAAAATATGAGCAATGTTAGAAGCACATAGACATTCATACCGTCTCTCTGACAGACTTCAATCTATCTACATAACCTTAGTCTTTCTCACAATGGATATAGACATCCTAGACCCTTTTCCCCTGAACCCTGAGCATTTGAAGTTCCTAATTTTCACAATAGACCATTTTCTCAAATAGAGAGAAGCATAAGCCTTAGCACAAATAACTTCAGCTAACAAATATGCATTCTTCAAAAGGAGCATATTGGCGAGGTATGGGATCCCGTAATTCATTGTTAATGATAATGGGACACAATTCACACAAAAAATTGAAAAATATTTGAAAACTTGAAAATCAAACACCATTTTACGTTAATAGAACACCCTCTAACAAATGGGCAAATAGAAGTCGCCAGTTGGGTTCTACTGAATCGGCTGAAGATAAGACTTGGGGGTGTCGCTACGCGAAAAATACAAAGTCACCACAAAACTTTATTTTTTTCAAAAGGAAAGGGAAAATATCGATAAAACCCAAGGGAAAGAGAAACGAGTAAGGGAGTTGATTATGCGAGGGGAATGTATTAACACCCCTCATATTTGTTGTACTCGACGGAAACCGTTTTTATTAGTCTTTGCGTGGATGAGTGTTATTATCTAAAGGTTACTTGTGATTGGTTTTAATTAAGGAGAAAAATAAGTTTTTAACTAATGTGCTCAACAAGATTTCGAAATATTGTGCCTACGTATTTCCATAGTGCAATGAGAAAATCAGAGCTCCGTAACTCATGGTAGAAAATAAGTGTTTGTTGTTTGTTTTTATTAGACGATGTTAACGTTCACATTCTTTCAATTAAACGTTGCTTGTATATTCACACATGAGAGACTTAAGCGTTGTTTGTATTGCGGAAAAACAAAAATAACATGCCTTTTGTGAAAAGGTTTTGGGATGCCTTAAGGCGGATTAATGGATTTGATGAGTTGTGATTGATTTTAGCTTTAAAAAGATGGTCTTGATTTGAATTGCACTAAAGTTTATGAATGAAGGCGAATACTTTGAATAACTGGAGCCTATGTCCCGTATTCAAAGGTACTCAGAACAAGGATATGAATAATCCCTCGCATTCTTCTCAGTTGCTTAAGGCTCACAACACACAATTCTAATAATATTTTTAAGTGTTTTTAAATTTATTTGCAAAAGAGTTTAGTCTTAAATGAACAAAGAAAAAGAAAAGACTCAATAGTGATCGGGTTCTCGATGTCCACAGTCTTCATAGTCTTGCAAAGGAAAATCTTGAACTTGAATGATCAGGTGTGGTGCCAATGCCAAGGTGCAACTCACTCAAGTGATCAAGAGGCCACTTGAATGAATAGGGGAAAGATATGTCAATTATTAACCAAAGTAATTAATTAACCAAGCATAAACTTGATAAATTAATCAAAGGGTGGACATGTCAAAACATACACCAAGCATATGAAATTGCAAGAAATTAACAAGGCTAAAAAAATTAGAATTAAGCATGTCAGAACTTAGTTTATAAGGAACTGTCATGAAGCATTAAAGAAAATTTAAGATTAAATTCAATTAAATTTTAAAAGAAGAATCTATTCTAATAAACCAAATTCATGCATTTTTTATGAATTTATTATGAATTAAAATTTGCATGGTCATGAATTAAAACAATGTAGAAAAAATTGACAAAACAATTTTTTTTTACACATTGACAAAATAATTAAAAATAAGCATTAAAGGATAAACAATTAATTCTGCAGGGATGCAGAAACCAGAGGGTGTGCAGCCTAGAAACAGAGGTCTTGAACCTAACATATAAGGACCAAACATAAAGTATTGTTGTTGGGTTTAGCCGGAGGTATGCCTAAGCAAAATAGGGATGTGAAGAGAAAAATAGTGGACATATGGCTCTAAGCCCAACCGAATTTGCAAGGAAATGGAATAAATTCAGCATTAAATTCTTCTCCTCTCTACACATCATGTTCATGTTATCTCCCTCTCAAGAGCACCACCACTGGAATCTTGCTCCACCGTGTCGGAGGAGGCGGAGTTGGCCGGAATCATAAAATAGCACCACTAAACTACTCCTCTCAACATCCTCTTTCTTAATCTTTCATCAATTTTTATCAAAGATTAAACAAATCTTAAAATTGGAGCAAAAAAGTTATGAACCCTAACTACGAAAACTAAAATTAAATGAAGAAGGATATGAATCAAGCCATTCCACCTTGGGGCTTTGACTCCCCACAACAAGAGCTATATTTCAGTATTAAGATCTAGTAAACATAGGCGAAAGAAAAATTCACCAACCTGCAAAATGAAGATGATGAAGATAAAGAAAACCAAAGGTATGCTACTTTGAACTTTCACTTTTCTCCTTCTGCGCTAAATTTCTTCTTTTGTTTGAATTAATTCTGAAAATTCTCAAGAAAGCAATTCTAAAAACGCCTTGAATTCGTGCCAAATAAGTTAAGATTTGTTAGAAAAGCCATGGGCAAGTTTTTGTTCTTTCCAATTAATTGGCGCTTTTGCCCAATCATTTGGACCCATTAAAAATATTCCTTAAGCGATTAAGATAGTGCCTTATTGAATGGTAATAACTATTTATATTTTCTTACCTTTTGAAATTATTAATCAACTAATTTTAGGCCTACCAATCGTTTGAAGCATTATCCCAATCGATTGGCTCATCATTATTGGCCATAATTTTTTTCCTTTTTTGTGTCAACCTCTAGTCTATAAATAGAGGTCATTTCCCACATATTTTCACATCTAAAAACCTGAGGTTGCATTCCTAACTTCTCACACACTCTCTCTCTCTAAAAAATTTGTTTACTTTCTCTCGCTAAAGTTTAGCCATATCATTTTTAAGAAAGTCATTTTGTGAGTGACGAAGTTCTAATTCTAAAAGAGTATATTTGTAAGTTCACCAAGAAAGTTTTATTTTTACCTTGGTTGAAAATTTCATCCATTTTTAGAGATTATTTATTTGGACTCAAAGCTAACCTTTTGAAAATATTTGGTTTGAGAAATGTGTTTTTAAGTCCGTTTAGGTTCGAAAGTTCAGCTTGCTTAAAAGCTTTCAAAGGTTTGAGATCAACCCGGTGTTAAAATATCACAAGTTCTTGGTTAGCCCAATATAAAACCAAGTTTTAGTTAAAGCTCAATCCAATGTTAAAAGATTTTTCAGTTAGATATCATCTTGATGATGAAATCCCATAGGTTCTATGCAAACCCAATATAAAACCAGGTTTTGGTTCGCAAGTTCAGCTTGATGTTAAAAGCTTTCCAAGTCCAAGATCAGCTAGTGTAAACAATTTGTTTGAAGGTTGAAGACTAACTGCTCCAAGTTTCTTTTGGAAAGGAGACTAACCATTTTGATTCATTATTTGGAAGGAATACTCACTTCTTCTTTCTGTGTTTGTTGTTTGGTTGGAAGTTAGCCACAAACTTCATTTTCCTAGTATAAGGGGGTTCAAGATTTCAACCTACTAAAAGTTCTTAAGTTTATTGGATACTCTCAAGATCAAATCTTGGGGACAAGACTACATTGTTTTCAACCATTATTTCGTTTATCCATACCTACCAAGGAAGTAAATGGAAAAGTAGTGGATATACCCGATTCCCTTTAGACCAAAGAAGAAAAGATAAATTTTGAAATAAATTTCAAAACCAGGAGTTTTATTGTAATGTCTCAAGATGATAGTAAATTCTTTTATGTTCATATTTAAAAGACCGCCAAGGAAATGTGAGATACTCTTAAATGATATATGGAGTTTCTTCAAGTATTGAGCAAGAGGAGATGAGCACACGAGGCGAAGAGGATGAAGATACCACCTTTGAATGTTTTTCAAAACTTAGAAATATTAGAAATTATATTGGAACGTTTGTCGCTAACCAATCTATAAAATTCAAGAATTAGAAGTTTAATCCATCCTAAATTCAAAAGATGTGAGCCTTCTTGAATTTTAGGAAAAATCAAGAAAGAAAGAAATTGTAAAAAAAAAAAAGGATGAACTAGTTCAATTACTTAAAGATGAAGGAGAAAACTTAAAAATTGAAGAATCATCAACCTCATCATACTCCTATTAATCAGCTTCAAAAGTTTTCCTTGAAATAACATACTCAATAGTTGAAAGATCTTCATCAAGTGGAGGAAACTCATGTGTAAGAAACTGTGAAGAATAAGTGACTTTAAGTGGAGTCTTCGAAAAAAGAAAAAGGGGAGAGACATCAACCTTGGGGAGAAACATATAAGAATCTTCTTTCAATGAAGAAGATAAATTTTGCTTAAAGGCACCCTACGAGATAGATAATGTTGAGGTATTTAAATCATCTTAAAGGCAATTGCTTAGAATTAGTACTGATTTGGTTAAAGAGAATAATAAACTTATAAAAAGTAACTCAGATCTTAAGGAGAATTTAAAATCTCTTGAATAAAGAAATAAATCTTTTAAGGTAGAAATAAATAAAATTAGAAACTCAAGAGAAACTTGTGAGACTCGTCTCTCGTTGAAAAAAGGAAGTAAATGATTTCCATGAAACCCTAAGCAAGTTTAACCAAGGGAAAGAAAAAGTTAACTTGATCCTATCAAATCAAAGACCTTCCTTAAATAAAAATGGGTCAGGATTCAAAAATGATAGAAAATCTAGTAAACATATAGCTCACAGGAAGAAGAATCGTCTAGTGTACAAATGCATATATTACAAAAGAGATATCCACTTAAAGCCTTATTGTTTTGAAAAACTAAAAAGATATAAAGGTGACAACCTTAGATCTTTTGGAAGAACTAATGCACTTGGAGCCAAGAAGATTTTGGTACCAAAGGTAAAACCTTAGTATTTTGTAGGCATGCTTTGCTGCTTGAAGCTTTAACAATTATTTATGGAATTGTGCAAAGAAAATAATACACTTTCAAGTATATAATACTTATGAAGTATCTGATCCAAGAATATACGATGATGGTGAATATCAACGATAGTGATCAAAGTAAGATTTTTTAGGATATCTCAATGTTTGTGATCCTCAGTGATCATCTAACCTCAAAGTATGTTTAGTGGATATGTATGTGATTGACTTATCTTTCTCGTTGTTTATACCAACTCTTGCATTCAACAATGCATAGAGAAGGACACCCCATAATATTTTTGTTGTTCCCTTTTAAGGGAAGCTTTTATCAAATCCCTTTGATATGAAAGGTAGTACACTATTTTGAGGTTGAAATGATCGAAAAACTGTGATTAATCTTTCAAATAAGTTGGACAGGCATGTAGAAAAGAAATAAAATCCAACACAAAGCCCAAAATGCACCAAGGAGGCTGGCCAAAATAAGCTCAATCAATTAGAACCTTATAGAAATTGATTAGAGAATCTTGGTTCACATATTTTCAAATCAAATCCAAGTCATTTGTGTGCTCTAAGGTAATCAAATCCTAACATTGATTTTCAAATTAATTAGCCAATCGATTGGCACACCTAACTTAGAATAATTTCTCTTTGATTTTCAATCAACATAATCTCTATTGATTGCTTTCCAAAAGTACACAATCAAATCATCATATGGCATGCTAAAAATAGGTATCCATCGTTCACTCTTTTTGAATTACATATTTTCTCTCAAATTATGCGAGTGTGAGATTATTCTTTCAAAATTATCATAGCTCCCAAAAGGTTAAGCTTTTCCACCATCCTCTTCTTTGAATTCTTCACCATCACACAACAAGAATTGAGATTTTTCCAAGAGTTTTCTGACTGATCCCTTGTAAGAATTCACACCCTAGATTCAATTTTTTTTTAAGAATGTGAATTCTTTAAAACTTTTGAAGAACTTAACATGTCCACCTTCCTCTACAGCCCTTCAAAAAAAGTGTATCCATCAGTAGTCAAGATATTATTCTTAAATATCTACCTCATTGATGGAATACTTTGATTGGAAGTAAAAACACATAGGATAACTCTATCACGAGAAGAGTCTGCAAAGATTCTAAATCTTCCTCGTGAAGATATAATCCTCGAGTCTGGAGATAAAGCAAATAAGTTCAACCTCAAGCTCTTTGCATCCTCTCTTGTGAAAGAACTATCACCCTCCACACCAAATCCATTAACTACTGAATATATCCGTCCTGAGATTTGTATGATTCACTATGTGATAAATCGCACACTCTTTCCAAGAAAGAGCAACTTTAACCTCATAACCCAATATGATGTATAAGTTGTATGATTAATAGGAAACAAAGTCAAGGAAAATTGGGAAAAATAAGTAATTGAGCACATAATGGAAAGCAAGAAAGAATGGGTATGTAAGCCATATGGAAATGTGATCACAAATATTCAGGAAGATACTTGATACAATTTCATAGAAGAAGAGTATAAAGAAGAAACAACAAAAATAGGAAAATCAGTTTTACCATAAATGAAATTTGAGATCATTAATGGAAAAATGTCTGAAAAAGCATCCTCGAGTGAGAAGAAAAGGAAATAAAATAATCAAGAAATACCAATAGAGATAGATGATTTCGAATACTCTATTCCTCAACCTCTTCAACTACCCACAACCAAAGACCTACTCAAAAGCATAATTGGGAATATAGAAGTTATTAATGGAAAATTTGACTTAATAACTCAACATTTCATTCCAGACCAAACACAACTACCATGAGACTTGTTCTCTGATGATGATTTTTATATAGAATAGTCTCACACATGTGTCTAAATGTGCTTAATTCCATGTTATTTCAGGATTTCGATAATATTTCAATTCCGTAATTTCCCTTTTGTATTTTGAATTCCTAGAAATTTCAATTAATAAAAAGAGTAATGTTTTTCTTTTCCTAAATGTTTATTGGTCAACATGTTTGTATATTAAAATTATTATAATGCGTCTTCACCCGTCTTTTTTATTTACGACAAAGGGGGAGAAGTATACTCTCTACTTAATTGACGGGGAGTCTAATTACTCCAAATAAACATGTTTTATTTATTTTAGTTGAGAGGGATTTTAACTACTCAAAACAAACATGTGTTATTTCCTTTACTACCTCCCAGAGAGATGCGTTGTCATCATAAAAAAGGAGGAGAATGTGGAACCTTGTTTTGCAGGTTATTAATCTAGGAAGATCCATTGAAGATGAAGGTGAGAAAAATACACAAGAAATGAGGGTTGAATTGTGTATACAAAAACTCATTTCACTTCTGAAATTGAAGCTTTAGAATCTGAACCACGTTCAGAGTCTGATATCAAAATAAGTAATAGCAGCAAAAATGAAATATTCATAAGTAATTTCTAGCAACACACAAATATTATCCTGGTTCCTTTCCTCAAATGAGACTAATCTAGTCCCCTTGCCTCAAAAATAGCTTTTCATTATAACCAAACATATTACAATTGCTCAATCACACTTGCAAGAGATTTCAATGCTCAATGAACCTAGAAATAGACTTCTGCTGAAGCAACCTTGCTAGAGACTTCCTGCTTAATCAACCTAGAATGAGACTTCCTTTGCTCAAGTACAGAGACAAAAGACTTCAATGCTCTAGCATGCATGCAAGAGACTTCATCTACTTTAAACAATAGTTTAGTAGAAAAGGTAACTACTATACTTTGATACACAATCAGAAGTATAACGGTTGCGCAACAATCACAAAGGTTTTTAACCTTTATAATATTTCTAAGATAATATAGGATAAGAAATCTTAAGATCTTATGCTATAATAGTTACAATAATAACTCAAAGTCATGCCAAGATCTTTCAATGCATTGTGATGTTGTAACCTTCCCTTAAATCGTCAGCTTCCTTTTATATAGGTAGATAAAGAGTCATTGGAGGTTTGAACAACATCAAACTTAGTAAACAAGAATACCAATAGAGACGTTAGAGAGTTGTATCTGATCAGAAGCATTGTCCATTAAATAAAGGTATTATCCACAAAAACTTTCAAATAACTAGATATCTACCAAAAGGTAGAACAGATTCAAGAGGTAACATCACCATCCTTGAGGAATGTAAAACCAAACCCTAGTTGACTATGTCCAGAAATCTCTCACTTTGACAAGACTGGTCAAATTTGGTGCAGAGTACGGATCAGACGCTCCTTAAGCCTTCAGGGTCTGAGCTATCACCATACCAGAGTCTGAAGCTTCAGATGCTGATGAACATGTTTAAAGTTACCAGATTATGATCATTCAGAATCTGAGTAACATTGCTTCTTAATAAGCTCTAAACATGATTAATTCATGATGAATTCATAGCTTGTGATATTTCACACTTGAACATATTTTAGTTTACCAATTTTTTCTATAAATACTTTGTTATCATCAAAACTCAAGGAGTATGAACAATCTTGTTCCTTCAATCTCCCCCTTTTTTACGATGACAAATAAATGTATTTAAGAACAATGGTTTTTTTTTGTTTTAACTAACTTGACAACATCAAAGTCTAAGGTTTGTAAGCTCCCCATGAGTGTAATAGTCTATAGGTTGCATTTTGTAAGCTCCCCCTAAGTTTTATCCAAGTTAATTTAAACTTATCTTTGATGAATAATATGTTCAAAAGAAAGCATTACCAAAATGATGAATAATTAAGGTTCAGGTAAATTAAAAGAATAAAAAATACTTTAAACCTTCTTAAATACTTTCATGAATTTTCTCCCCCTTTTGTCATCAACAAAAAGATAATAAATGCATATATAGATGACAGATAAGCATAAGAACCACAATTTTCAAGATGGTCAAAGGTAGACTATGACTACATGGATTCCAAGAAACAGTAAGTTCATAGGCACGAGACTCAAAGAATACAGTCTTCAAGATAGAAGATATTATATCCAGACTCTAAAGAGATACATCTAAAGAGAATCAAATGAATAGGCAGGAGGAAGAAGATATACAAAGCAGATTAGCAAGATTTCGCAAAGGAAAATCGCAACTCAATAAGAAAAGATGAAAGAAAAGAGAGAAAGAAATGGAAGAAGGAGGCTGCAGAGCTAGAAAATACTCATGAAACCACAGAAGAAGGTACATCTAGTGGAGTTGTAGAGGAGAGCAAGACTCCAATAGCAGATAAAGAGTGGGATGCAGATTGGAAAACTTTTTGGGACTTTGATGTAAGAACAAGATTTGGTTTTGCATCTGGCCTTTAGTTTTGATGATAACAATACATTGTTTCTTGGAGAATAATTTTGTGCCATAATGGTTTTGTCTAGTGTGTAGCTTTTGCTAAAAAGTTTTGACTCTGAAGAATTGGCATGTGACGTCATCCGACTTTAGACTCAATACACTTTGACTCTAAAGAGATACAAATGTGCGCTTCAAAATTGCATATAGTTTTGTAAAGCTCTAAAACAATGGTTCTGATGAACGTTTGTTCTAAAGCTTTTGACCGTAACTCTAATAGAAGAGCCTCTAAGGACTTATCAAGCACTCAAAATTCTAAAGAATAAGTTTTGAAGACCAAGTTCTGAGGAACTGTGTTAAGACTCTGAAGACAAGGTTCTAAAGCTTCTATCAACTAGTCTCTTGATCGTTCTAAACATGCTTCAACAACACCTATTCAGAAGCATCTGAAGATTAAAAGATAAGATCAAAAGGATTTATGTGAGAAAGATAATATACATTACAAGATTATATATTCCTTCCACTATGTTGATTTCATGGAGTAAGGACTGCACTATTTGTACCATTTTGTATCTCACCTTGGAAGACCGTTACGCAAGGTGACAAATAATTTATGAAGGTGTTTATTCTACCCTCCAATGGATCTTTTCATTCCTATATAAAGTATACTTGGAAGAATGAATGAAAATTCTAATTCTACTAATTTCGCTACTATATTCACACTACAATGCTTTTGCTGAACATACTATTCTTGTGAAAATGGATAGAAAACACACATAGAGATTTTGTTCATTATTGTGTGAATATTTGTTTGTATTTAAAATTTGTGTAATCTGCTTTCCTGAAGCATCTTTGTAAACACAAACATTTGTATCTCATTATATTGAGGTTGTTTCCTTGAGTGACTAGGGTTTAGTCAAGATACCCGAGAAGACAAAGACGGGTAGTATGTATGTGTATGTAATTTGGTGATTATAGTTGATTAAGTCTTTATTAAGAAGGAAAAATCACATTGGCGGGTGGACTCAATTAGCTTCGTTAACAGTGAACCATTATAAAAATAATTGTGTTCATTTATTTTTACTTTTAGTTCTATTTTGGGTGTTTGAGCATCAAAACATTTTAATCTTAGAAACCCAGTTCAACCCCCCATTTCTTGTGTTTCTTGCCACCTTCATCTGAGTGGGATGTAGATTACAAGACTTTTCTAGAGACTTACAAGGGAACACAAGATCAAGAAGATCAGGACTAAAGACCCATGTAATAGTGTTTAGGAAATGATCTTGTAATATCCGTATGAATAAATTTTTCTTATTCAAAGTCTTTCTAAATAATGTAGTGTAAACCTAACCCTTTTCAAAAACATTTTACAACAGGAAATTGCATAATATTTCATACCATGCTCTAAGAGCTTGTTTGAATCCATAGAGTGACTTCTTGAGTTTAAACACAAAATTTGGGTGGACTGAGTCCTCAAGTCGAAGGTTTTTTTTGACATACACCTCTTTACAAATGAATCTATTTAGAAAGACACTCTTAACATCCATTTGATAAAGAACAATATTATGATTGACAGCATAAGAGAGAAGAAGTTTAATTACCTCTAACCTTCCCATAGCTGCAAAGGTTTTAGAGAAATTTATACCTTCTTGCTGCCTGTAGCCTTGAGCTACCAGTCGATCCTTATTCCTTACCACTTCTCCTTGTTGATTCAGCTTGTTGCTGAACACCCACTTTGTTCCAATGATGTTCTTATGACTTGGTCTTGGAACCAGTTCCCATAAATCATTCCTCTAGAACTAGTTCAGTTCTTCCTGCACGGCCAGAATCCATCCATCATCTGATAAAGCCTCATCAACAGTAGTTGGCTCAATAAGGGAAATAAAACCTAGCGTGTAATTATCATCTCTAAAAGCTTATCTAGTTCTCAAGGGATCATCCTTATTCCCAATGATTCGATCTTCTGGATGAGAATCCTTGTATCTGAAGGACTTCTTGGTTCGAGCAGACGTTTCTGAACCATCTTGGGCTTCTTCTGAATCTTAAACTTCTGAAAGAGCTTCAGACACATGATTAGCTTCTGGTTCAACAGCTTATAAACCACTGAATTCTAAAATTTGTACTTCTGAAGAATCATCTTATGGATGTTCTTCAGAAACATGTAAATTTGCAACACTTTCAACAGGCTCTGACGTATCATGGTCAGGCCTTTTGTCATCAAATTTTACATGTATAGACTCTTCAACCATTTTATTTTTATAGTGATGCACTCAATATGCTTGAGAGAGATCAGAATATCCTAAAAGATATCCTTCTGAGCCTTAACATGGAATTTCTTTAGGTAACCCTTATTATTCTGAATGTAACAAGTACATCCAAACTGATGAAAGTAAGATATGCTTGGCTTTCTTCCTTTAAATAACTCATATGATGTTCTATTTAGAATAAGTCTGATGTAGATCATATTCTGAACATAACAAGAAGTACTAGCAACTTCTACCCATAGATATTTAGGAAGATTATTTTCATGAATCATGGTCCTAGCCATTTCTTGCAATGATATGTTCTTTATTTCTACAACCCCATTTTTCTGTGGAGTTCTATGAGAAAAGAAATCATGGATAATTCCATGTTCATTACAAAAAATATGAAAGGGCTCATTTTCAAATTCTCCACCATGGTCACTTCTGACTTTTAGAATTTTAAGCTCCTTGTCAGGCAGAATCTGTATGCAGAAGTTGCTGAGTACTTTATATGATTCATCCTTGGATTGGAGGAATTTAAACCATGTCCATCTTCTATAATCATAAAAAATGACCAAACCATACCTCTTCCCATTGATTGAGGTTGTCCCAACATGACCAAACAAGTTAATGTGAAGCAATTCTAAGGGTCTAGAGGTTGAGACAATGTTTTTGGATTTGAAAGATGTTTTGTTAATCTTTCTCACTTGACATAATCCACACAAAGTATCTGAGTAATAATCAAGATCTAGAAACCCTTTAACAAGTTTTAGCTTGCTAAGTTTGGAGAAAAACCTCCAGTTATCATGATCTAACCTCTTGTGTCAGACCCATATTTCATCATTCACTGACATAAGGAAAATAACCTTCTAGTCAGTTAATTCACAAAGATTAATTTTGTAAACATTTCCCATTCCTCATACCTTTGAACATAATGGTTTTGTCAGACTCATTGATCACAAAACAAAAGTTTTTATCAAACACAACTTCATAACCACTTTCACAAAATTGGCTTATGCTTAGTAGGTTATGCTTGAATGCACTAGCTAACCAAACATTTGATATAGATTAGAGAGTTACCAATAGTACCCATACCAATAATCTTTCCTTTTTGTCCTCTTTCAAACCCAACATTGCCTTCCTCCTTCAAAGTCAGGGTTTAAAACATAAGCTTTTCTCCCGTTATATGACATGAGCAACCATTGTCGAAGTACCAAGCTTGATGCTTTTTTTTCTCCTCTTAAGCAAATTTTCAGCAAAAATATTTTGGGATTTAGGTACCCATACTCTTATGGATCCTCTATGGTTAGTTCTAGCAGGCTTCCTTTTGTTTTGAGCCTTTTTCTGATAGTAGGGTCTATGCTCATTCCAGACTTTTCTTTTATAAAAGTTATGTATAGGGTAAGTTTTGACATCTGAACATTTATGCACCTTTGGTCCATAGGTCTTGGGTTCTACTCTCTTCAGAACCTTTAACTTTGGATTTCTGAGTTCAGAATTCTTTAGAACCTTTGATTTTTGAATTTTAGGTTTTGATATCTTCACTACCTTTGATTTTGACATCTTGGGTATTGTTTTATTCAAAACCTTTGATTCAATAATCTTGGGTTCTGATTTGTTCAAAATCTTACCTTTATCAGAGCTAGTCACAAAACAAGTTTTCAACCCTATCTGAGAA
Source organism: Lathyrus sativus (assembly GCA_963859935.3). NCBI lineage: Eukaryota > Viridiplantae > Streptophyta > Magnoliopsida > Fabales > Fabaceae > Lathyrus > Lathyrus sativus. The sequence continues at coordinate 479,882,016 of OZ012736.1, read as the reverse complement.
CTACTTGAAGACGAAGCATCTGAGTTTTTCAAGAGTTGAACTTTAGAGATAGCACAACATTCATTGTTTCTCAAACCTTTTTCTTTGCTCTTTCTTACCCCATATATCATGGAGGCAAGATTTGTTCTCTCAAGACCTGTCAAAGTGATATCTTAAAGAGAAGCCTCTTGCTTACTCAAAGTTTTATCATACATTTTATTAACTTGAGTAGTGTGATATTTCTTCAAGGTTTCAACTTTTTTTAAAAATAAATTTCAAGTTCTTCCTTTATAATATCACATTCCGTTTTCAAGGTTTTCATATGTCTAGGTTTATCCTAACAACGACACATGATTTCTTGAATAAAAGAAATTAAGTCAAAACGATATAGGATAGAAAATACCTCATCTTCCCTATCAGAGTCTGAATCAGAGGTTGATTCATATTCTATATATGAGGGTGTAGAGTCATAAGAGCTATATTATCTTCTCCCTCGTCTTTGTTATCAAGTTCATCTTATGTTTCCATGAGACTCTTCTTGAATCTGTTCCTGAAAGTTTCCTTCTAAAAGCTTCCTTTCTTTGGTCTTTCCTTTTGCAGGTCAGGACATTCAGCCCTGAAATGACCATGCTTCTTATAGTTGAAGCAACTCTTTTGATCATCTACATTGTCATTAAAACTAGACCCTTTGAAGCTATTGCTTTTAAGAGAGAATCCTTTGTTCCTTCTCGTCAGTTGCTGAAACTTTATGATGATAAAGGTCATTTCATCCTCATCAAAATCACCATCATAAACTTCTTCATCATAAGCTTCTTCAAATTTCTAGACCTTAGAGGATCTGACTACTTTACCACCAGATCTACTTGTAACATGCTTTAATGCCAGTGTTCTAGATTTTACACTGGCTCATCTATATTCGTTTTCATTCCATGGCTCTGAAAGTTGCTAATCATACTTTCAAGGCTCATGGTATTCAGGTCTTTAGCCTTCTAAATAGTTTCGACTTTGGGTCCTTACTTAGTTGGAAGACTCCTTAAGGTCTTCTTTATATGGTCAACTATAGTGTAACTTTTGCTTAAGATCTGAAGGCTTGATACAAGAGTTCGAAACCTAGAGAACATGGTTTCAATATCCTCATTATTCTTCATCCTAAACAACTCATAGTGTTGCATAAGAAGGTTGGCCTTAGCTTCTTTCATGTGTTGATTCCCTTCATAAATAGAAGTCAACGATTCAAAGATGATCTTAGTTGTAGACTTATCAAGGATTTTAACATATTCAGAGTGAGATGGAGCCTCAATTAGAATACCCCTTACTCTATGGTGTTTTCTATAAACTTTCTTTTAGGCTGATGTAAGAGTTTTTCTATCTTTCACCATCCCAACACCATCAATAGCCATGTCAATGGCATCCTCAAGTATGTCCATAAATCATCATCAAGGCCAATGATGTAAGTATGAATTTTTCTTTTCCACCACTTCAATTGAGTAGAATCACCACTCAATGAGGATGGTTTGGCAGAATAATGACTTTTCTTAGTAGCACTATAGTCATAAGAAACAACACCATCTGTCATGATAGAGAAAGTATTTTTCTCAGGAATGATTCATTATACCATGGTTAAGTTTTAATGCATAAACTGTGCTCTGATGCCTACTGAAGGTGAAAAAATACACAAGAAGGAGGGTTGAATTGTGTATACCAAAAAATCGTTTCACTTCTGAAACTGAAGTTTTAGAATCTGAACCACGTTTAGAGCCTGATATGAGAATAAGTAATAGTAGCAAAAATGAAATGTTCAGAAGTAAATGCTAGCAACACAAAAATATTATCATGGTTCCTCTCCTCAACTGAGAGTAGTACAATTCTCTTGTCTCAACAATAGCTTTTCACTATAACCAAACAGATTTCAATTGCTCAAGCACACTTGCAAAAGACTTCAATGCTCAATCAACCTAGAAAGAAACTTTTGATCAAGCAACCTTGCTAGAGAGTTCCTGCTCAATCAACCTAGAATAAGACTTCCTTTGCTCAAGTACACAGACAGGAGACTCCAATGCTTAAGCACATAGGCAAGAGACTTTCTTTACTTTAAACAAATAGTTTAGTAGAAAAGGTAACTACTATACTTTGATATTGAATCAGAAGTATAAAAGTTGTGCAACAATCAAAAAGGTTTTCAACCTTTCTAATATTTCTAAGATAAGAAATCTTAAGATCTTATACTATAATATTTACAAAAACAACTCACAATTATACCAAGATCTTTCAATGTGTTGTGATGTTGTAACCTTCCTTTGAATCTCCAGCTTCCTTTTATATATGTAGAGAAAGATTCGTTGAAGGTTTGAACAACAAAAAACTTAGAAGACAATAATACAAATAGAGACGTTGGAGAGTTATACTAGGTCAAAAGCATTGTCCACTAAATAAAGGTATTCTCCACAACACCTTTCAAATAACTAGGTATCTACCAAAAGGTAGAACAAACTAAAGAGGTCACATCACCATCCTTGAGCCTTGCAAAACCAAACCATATTTGACTATGTCCAAAAATTTGTCACCTTGACAAGACTTATCAGCTTTGGTGTAGATTACAAATCAGACGCTTCTTAAGCCTTTTGGGTTTGTGCTGTCATCAGAGGCTGGAATAACATACAAGAGTCTAAACCTTCAGGTGCTGATGAACATGTTCAAAGTTACTAGAATTCTGATCATTCAGAGTCTGAGTAACATTGCTTCTTCATAAGCTCTCAACATGATTAATTCATGATGAATTCTTAGTTTGTGATCCTGCATACTTGAACATATGTTAGTATACCTATTTGTTCTCTAAATACTTTTTTATCATCAAAACTCGAGGAGTATTAACAATCTTGTTCCAACAGGAGATATATATGTTTTTAATGATGATAACTAGTTTTTAATAATGACAACTAGTTTCTGAAGACAACAAATAAAGTCAAGTATAAAGTGATTAAAGATGCAACCAGGTCATTATGGTTTGATGAACTTGACTATCTAATTATGGCACCTAAATGGAATATAATTCAAGCCTCATATCAAAGTAAAGCTCAAGAAAGTTTATACAAGAATGAAGTATCTGACAAGACTTGAAGCGTGTGAAAGTTCGTTCTCGATATATCTGAGTGGATATGCATTGTAAATACATAAGGGATTTTTTAATAAGTTATATGACTAATCATACACACAAACAACTTTTTAAACTTATTTTTCTCAAGAAAACACTTCTAAAAATTCCTTAAAATGTGAGCTTTCATTCCTCACTTATCACTCTCTCTAAAAATATTTTTGTTTACTTTCTCTCACTAAAGTTTAGTCTTAGCACTTTCTAGAAATTTGTTTTGTGAGTAAGGGAGTTGTAATTATAGAAGGGTATATTTGCAAGTTCACTAAGGAATTTTTATTTTTACCATGGTTGAACAATTCATCCATTTAGGGATTATTTCTTTGGGTTCGAAGTTAAACGCTTGAAAAGCTTTAGTTCGAGGATTGTGTGAGCAAGTCCGTGTTTAGGTTTGAAAGTTCATCCTGCTTAAAAGCTTTCAAAGGTTCGAGATCAACCTAGTGTTAAAATCTCAAAGGTTCTTGGTTAGCCCCATATAAAACCATGTTTTAGTTCAACCTCAGCCCAGTGTTAAAAGCTTTTTTTGTTCGAGTTAAGCCCGATAGTAAAATCTCATAGGGTTTTAGTCAACCTGGTATAAAACCAATTTTTGTTCATGATCTCAGTCCGGTGTTAAAATCTCTTCCAAGTTCAAGATCATTTTGTGTAAAATATTAGTTTGAAGCTTGAAGACTAATCACTCCAAGTTTCTTATGGAAATGAAAATAATTGCTTTGATCCATTGTTTGGAAGAAAGACTCGCCGCTTCTCTTTGTGCTTACTGTTTGGCTGGAAGTTAGCCACAAACTTTATTTTTTTGTGTAAGGAGTTTGAGAGTTCAACCTAATAAAAGATCTTAAGTTTATTAGATATTCTCAAGATCAAATCTTGGGGACAAGACTAAGTCATTTTTTTTACTGAACTGGTATAATTCATGGTGTTCTTCTCTCTTCCCTTAAACTCTTTATATTTTTGTGGTTTACCTTCTATAATTCAAATTTATGCTGCATAACTCTTAAACTTTTATAAAATGTTTTCAAACTTTGATTTTGATCCAAAACGTTTTTCAAATTTAAGTTTTTTTGAAACACATAATTCACAAACCCCCTCTTATGTGTGGAGTCACATGTACCACATCCTAGAGTGGCGAAAATATTGTATTATTGTCCAGTTAAACCCCATTGTTTTTTAGCAAGCGAGCTTGGACAGAAGGTCTGCTATAAAGTTCTATTCCTGGGGAACATATTCAGCTTCAAAATAGATAAAACGTGTCGAAAGAATTTGTACCTTATGTAGAGATTTTATCAATCGATGTACTTTTTCTAGGTACGGTCCAACAACTTGGTTGGTGATTAATTGGGAGCCGTTTTTGGATTTCAATATAGAGGCTCCCATTTCTAAGGAGAGAATCATGCCGACATTAGTGCTCCTCCATATTGCTATTGATCTTAAATTCAAATTTTAGTGCTTGCTTGATTAGTGTTTCTCTAGGGCCTTCTATGATTATTCTCGCGTCGCTCTCTTTCATGTTCGAGGCACCATTGTCTAATAGTGTCCATTATGGGGGTGTCTCCTCGTCTAAAGGTGAGCTAAAATTTGCCACAAATTCTTCTAGCGTCAGGGATTTAATGCTTCCTCTTGAAACATACTTGATGTCATATTCTAAGAGTTCTACTGCCCGGGATACCATTCTTTCCGCCATATCTGATTTTGTCTGAATATTATGAATATGAGATTTGGTTTTCACAAGGATCCTGGAACCTTGAAAGTAAGTCCACAACTTTCTTCCTGCAACGACGACGGTCGCTGCTAGTTTCTCAATATTTTGATAATGTGTCTCGACACCTTTGAATACTTTGATCACAAAATACATGGGAATTTTTACCTTATCTATCTCTTAGACTAGTATTGAGCTCATCGTATGATCTCTAACCGAGAGATAAAGGAGCAACAAAAAGTCCTTCTCTAGGGCGTGTGAGAATGACCGATGATGTGAGGAAGATTTTTATTTTTGAGAAAGCCTCCTCGCATTTTGCAGTCCACTAAAACCTCTATTTCTTCTTCAGGGTGGTGAATAAGAGAAAAGCCTTGTCTCCTGCACAAGAGAGAAAGCGACAAAGAGCGGCAAGACGACCTGTAAGCTGTTTCACTTCCTTAACATTGGTGGGGCTTATCATATTGATGATTGTATGAAACTTATCCATATTGGCTCTAACGCATGCCTTTTTATTAACATATAACTAAGGAACTTCCCAACTTGAATCTCAAAAGAGGACTTGGCGGGATTCAAGCACATGTTTTACTTCTTGACAGACTGCAAGACATCCTCCAAATCAGCAGCGTGACTACACCCTTCTGAATTCTTTATTATCATATTGTCTACGTAGATATCCAGGTTCTACCATATATGGCGGGAGAACATGACTTCCATTAGTCGTTGGTAGGTGGGACAACGTTCTTGAGGCCGAAGGGCATGCCATTGTAGTAGTAGTTTTTATTATTTGACATGAAGATTATCTTAGGAGATTTTAAGAGATCCATTTGAATCTTGATGTACTCGAAGTAGGTGTCCATGAAGCTTAACGTGAGGTAACCTGAGGACCTGTCAATTAGACGATCAATATCTTCCAAGGGATAAGGGTCCTTAGGACATGATATGTTAAGGTCGTTGAAGTCCTTGCACATGTGCCACTTGTTAATTTCCTTCTGCACCAAAATCTTATTAGCCATCCAGGTTGGGTATTTTTCGGTGATGAACCTGACACTGGTTAACTTGCATACTTCGTCGTTAATGGTAGATCTCTTCCCCTCGCCAACTTCTCGATTCCTCTACACCACTGGTTTGGATGATTGGTTAATGGAGAGGTGAAGGCATACCACTCTAGTGTATATCCCTGACATGTCTGAGGAGGCCTAGGCGAACAAATTGATGTTTCTAATGAGTTAGTCGACTAGCTCACGCTCTTCTTCCTCGATAAGTGAGGTTCATATCTTCGTCCTATGATGGGCATATGGGCATATGGGCATATCCTAACTTCCTTCAAGTCCTCCATATGCGTGAGTCTCTCGTATTCCACACCATGTCTAGGATCAAAACCATATATGTTTGTATCTAGCACCTCGGGGAGGGGGCGCCCACAAGCGTAAGCTCTTCCCTTTCCATCTCCAGGATGTTCTAATAACACTCTTTGGTGTTGTGCTAGTCCCCTCGAATTGTCTCCACACATTTAAAAGGCACTAGGTATTTCTATATCAGGAACATGGTGGAAATAACCAATCCTAGCGTATTGATGACTATTGTAGGGCGACATGACATCTGCTATGATGTAGCTGACTTTCACCATCATGATGTTTTCCCCTTCTCCAAAGGTTATCCCTAGGGTTACATGAACCATCACTTATGCATGCCCCTTGACAATCCTATTAACAAACTATGGAATGTCTTAATATCGTTTAGGTCGAGCTGAAATTTTTGGAAAATGTCCCGGAACAAGACGTCAACAGAGCTCCCTGGATTTATCAGAACCCATTTGATATCCCAGTTGTCCTATTGCATAGTGATGACCATGGAAGATATTGATCGTCTAATTGACGGCTATGAGTATCTCTGCTAGAAAATGTGATATGGGGTTATAATTCTCCCTGTTTCTCTCGGGAGAACCCAGGAAAACCCAAGAGATATTAAGGTCATGGTCAACACCTATCTGGCGTATTTCCTTTAGAAGGTGTTAGAGTTTCCTCCGTCGGTGAAACCTCCAACTATGGTTTTGACTCTGCATTGTATAGTTTTGCTAGCCATCTTCGATGAAAGATGGAAATGATGATGATGAAGGAGGTTTGGCACATGTTAATTTAATCAAGGTCCCATGGTGGGTGTTAATGTACTTGAAAAAAGTATAGGAGTGTGTGGTATCCCTATGCGGGTAGGGGATACTTATAGGCCTTTGTAGTTAAGGATGGCTAGGGCTTGATCACGGTGGTGAGAGACTCTGTTCTATGGTGGTTTTTATGTTGATGAGAGAAAGCCAACTCACATGAGATGATAGGCTCTGTGTCTTTCACTGTTCTATTATGGGTATGATGATTTATCCCTTCTCTCCTAGTGGGGAGGATGTATTTATAAGGTCATTTTGGCCCAGGATTTCCTAGGGACTGATAATCGTCCACTCAGTAAATAAGGGACTGTTGAATCCCTATTTTCTAGGGATACGTGGATTAGTCAGCTGACTTTAACATCCCTCTAACTGAGAAACGTCTTTTCCCATATTCCCCATGATTAAGCAAGTAGGGGAAACTTAGGGAGAGATGCTTCCTAATGGAAGGCGACGTATAGGTGTCAACCCTTCTAAAGGTCACCATTTTCCCGCTCTTATTAGGACCTTTACAAATATATCACTACAAGACTAAAACACTTTGACATCTACCAACCCTTGTGTTTGAGAGACTGTGTAGTGGTGTAGTTGGAAGGGATTGTGGGGGTGTGGTGAAGGCACGCGTTTCACCTACTGTTCTTCCCAGGTCGCCCTTTTGTTGGTTTGAGCGTTCGTCTTTTGGATACAGTGTCATTTCTTCGTACGTTGCTCGGATCCTTCGTTCTTTGTCCATAACGTGTGATCATATGAGTAACATGTATTGGGTCAACAAACGACACATAGGGAGTCGTGGGAATTAAGTTCGCGCTCCATGAATATCAGGGAATCAACTGCCTATCCATCCCTGAGTAGTTGATAGATCCTATGAAGTCTTAGATCCAGGTCCAGTGTGACTATAAATGCCTCAATACTATGATAGAGATGACATAACTACAACACATAAATATACACTTACAGAGCTTCTCACCCGATGTGAGTTATCTCTCATCCTCACAACAACTTTAAAACCTCCGACGACCCTTAATCATTAGGGATTATCAAACATTTCTACTTTTAGCAAATACAAAATCCAATTAAATCTTTTCAAACATATTTCATTTAATAATTCTTTATCAATCAGAATCTTTGCAAAACAACTCAAAGATAAATCTGAACCAAATTAAATCATTCTGAAATAAATTTCAAATCAAACAAAACAAAAATAGATCTTTCTAAAAAATTCGCCAAAGAAAAATCGAGTTAGGATTTCTCAACAATATTTTAGACATTTACTTACAAAAATAAAAAATATGCCAATATACGGAATTACCTATGATAACATTTCTCCCTAAAAACACTATTATAGGTACACCTTGTTAAATAGAATCTCGACAAAGGACAATTTGAATCATATAAAGGTTATCTCATATAATTCACTTCTAGAATACTCCTTGTGACATAGTTTTTTCAATGATATTTTATATACATCTTGGAGGTGATAATTGGGTAGAAATTTGAAAACACCATATATTTTTTATGAGTGGTGCATTAATCCTTTCGATGTAGGAAATCTTGGTTTGATTTATTTGTAATTCACTAATCCTTGTAAGTTGTACCCCTTTATAACATATATCTAGTTTTGTTGTTAACAAAAAAATCATCAAATTGTCTCTTAGATCTTGGTCTTTAACCTTCATATATTGTCATTAAAATTTGCAGAAGTGAAAGATTTGGAAGCTAGCAATCTTACACAAAAGCTTGATTTGATACCTTAAACCAACAAAATGCCTCTTAGCAACAAAAGAAATGATAGAAAAATAATAATAAATATGGAAGGCGCAATATTTATTGCAATTTACACTTGATCAGAAGTTTCACTTTCACTCCAATTTTTTATTGCTTGTCCTACAGCTTGTTTCACAGCTTGTGCATCAATGGTTTCACCTTCTTCTTCGTTCTACATAAGTCACAATATCTTTCCATCATTCTCATGCAAGAAAAATATTCTTTATTGATAAATTTAGCTAGCTTCTATATATAGTAGACAATTAATGAAAACTATATAGTATTATTAGGGTTAAGATTATAGGTATTACATGACCAATATCAATGATTCAATGTACAAAAACTTGGTCCCTTTTCTCGAGAAAACCAATGAGGAACGTTTTTATATAAAGGGACAAAACATGTGACATACAACAATATTGACATGTGAAGAAAAAAGATAGAGGTTAATGATATACTCATGTTTGAGGTTACTAACAAAAATATGATTTGTTTCGTTAATTCAGTTCAGTTGGTAGATGTATCTGCGTGCGTGTATCTTACCTCTCCTCCAACAGCTTGGAATCGAAAATTGTCTGTACAAGAAACCCTAGCTTCCAGAACTGTAAGTCTCATGTCTTCAATGGCTTCAAGTATTGAAACAAGCATACCTTGGCTGCTTTTTGCTGAAAAAACATTTATAAGAAATCCTTTTTCTAGGGTTTCCACAGTAATCTGCACAAATAATCCATTCATAAAATGTAACTCCATTAATCAAACTTTCATATTCCCAAGATCTTAGAAAATTAGCTTCATGATCAACATATATACATAGACAAGTTATTAGGGCTAAGATTTTTCTAAAGATAGATTGAATTTATCTATTGAAATAAACACTCGTAAGATTGTTTGTTGCGCGTATACTTGTTCTTAATCTATTTAGAATATATTAAGTATTTATGACATTAGCGATTAATTAAATTGTTTATATCTGATTATGTCTGTGTCAGATTTTGATTGAGTTAAAAAAAATTACTTATATTGTGAATCTAAGTATTTCTGAATTACCATAGGCAAGGGATTATGAACACTTGAACTTTCTGCAGAAGCTATTTCTTCATTTAGTCTTTCTACCTTTTCCTTTAGATTTTCGATATACTTTGATGCATCGATTACAATCGAGGTATCACTTAGCTGCCATCAACCATGCATAAAAACCATAACAACTATATTAGAAAATCATAATTCCATTAATAAAAATGAAACCAAATTAGGAACAAGAGTATATACTATATAGCATAGGTTTGAATATTGTTTAACGGAATTGGTTGATTTGAATGAGAGTATTGATGGAGAGAAAAGAAAAGATAGAAAATGCTGCAGAGAATATTTACAGCATGAGAGTTAGTAACAGAACGAAGAAGTTGCAGCTTCTCATGCAGTGCTGCTCTCTTTTGCTCCCTAGAAACCATTCTTTTGTGTTCTCTCTCTCTCTCTTTGGTACAAAGTTTTTCTTTTGCTATCAATTTTGATGAGTTCTGAGGTCATTTAAAGGAAGAGAAATGAGCTCTCAAATCCATATGATCTCATGTGTTTTCTTCTCTCAAAGACAAAATTCTATATAGATTTTTTTGTTCAACTTACTAAAACACCCTTATGAGTTGCATTGTGAATGGATAGAAGAGAAGGTTATATTGGGAAGAATGAAATATAAATTGTGTTAGGAGATATTGGAAGAACTTGACTCGTGAATAATTTAAGCATCGAAAGAAGTGAAAGAGAAGGTGTGAGTTTGGAATGGTTCCAAACACACCTCACGGGGGATTTTTGAGCCACTCTTGATCCTTTCTCAAACATTTTTGTCACTTTTTTCCATTCTCTCTCCACACGTGCCATCATATACTCTCCTTCTCATCGTATCAGACACTCAACCCTCGTTTTCCTTTTCTTTTGAAAGCGATATTAAATGCTATTATTGTTTATTATATCCTACTTGATTTTCATATACTACATTATTTTCATGTTAATTGTGAGTTACTAGTATTCTTGTGTTGTTTATAAGAAAAAACTTATCAAATTCAATATTACACTATGATTTTATTCGATAGTATAAGATAATTGTTAGTGTGTGAGACACTTTTAGTGAGGAGAGAAAAAAAATATAAAAAAATATTATTATTATTGAATGTGATTGTTTTAAAACTGAATTACAATATATATGCATATATACAACTAATTAACTTGAGTACTAAGTATCTAGCATAACAAACTCTTGCTTTACCTTCTCCTTTAGGAAATGAAACCTAGCATCAATGTGCTTACTTCTCCCATGAAGAACTGGATTATTTACAAGATTAATGCATTATTATGGAAAACACATATCACAACGGTTGGAAAAGAGATACTATCACGCTGGTCTAACCGTTGTGAGGTAAGGTGTGATTGTATGTATGATGATTTCCACCATGGTCATGCAACCGTGATTGTATCCATGTAGCACGCTACCTATCACAAGGGTTACTTTAAACAACAGTTGTGATATTATTTAATGCAACATGTTTAATCACGGTTGTTCTAAACAACGTGATTAAATATAGACTTAAGTTTATTATAAATTACGTGGAATGCTTATTTCGTCAATGCTCACTAAACATATGACCTTCCAATATGCACTAGAACATTATAATATGACAAATTAAGTTATATACAAATTAAGTTATATTAGAAGAATAAGTTCACGTTCAATGTTTGACAAGAGTTCTTCAAGTCCTTATCTGTATTTTGTTCTTTGACAATAAGAACTTGGTTTAATGATCTTAGTTCTTCAACCACCCTGTCTTCACATCTAATTGTTTTTACAAAATATTATTTACTTTGCAAACAAAATTAGAGGTGGAGAGAGGGGTGGTTGAAGATCTACGATCATTAAACCAAGTTCTAACAGTCAAAGAACAACATGCAGTTAACAGTGTGAAGAAATTCTTGTCAAGAATTGAACTGTACTTATTTTCTAATACAATTTTATCTATCATATCATAATTTTCTAATATATTTTAGAAAGTTATATAGTCGTTAAGGGATTGGACAAACACTCAAACCACATAATATATAATAAACTCGTCTTTTGAACAAACATTAACAATAACATTCTTTAAAAAAACATTCATCAACAACAAACCATAAACAACAAAAACGATATTACAAACATGTCAAGTCATAAAGTGTTTCAGAAACATACCATACATGTCCCATAAAGGCATGTTGTCAATGAAATAAGGACGAAGATAAATTTAGACCTACGAACTTATGTGTATTTTAAATGGATGTCATTCTAGATCTTTGACACAAGTTTGTAAGGCTAAATTTATCTTCGTCCTCTTTATTGAAAGAAGCATCCATATCTACAAGTTAAAACAAGAAGGAAGTTCAAACATCATGAACCAAGCTATTGAAACAAAATTTGAAAATAAAACTATAGAGAAAATGAACCTGTAAATATCTATTGGATAAAATTTGTTTTTATGGTTTCATTTTGGGGTTTCCATATGAGAGAGACGAGTGACATAGTTGTTTGGGTTTTGTTTTGAAAGAGACGAATGAAAGAGTTGTTAGGGCTTTGTTTTGAGAGAGACGTCCGTTATGTACTGAAGCGATAGATAACTTCGCTCATATATAAATAAAGTATCACCTTTCATCACGGTTGTTAATAAAAACCATGGTGATATACAAGGTCAATAATATTTTTATCATGATAAATGGCTAATTGTAGGTGATGACATTCGAACTATTTCAACTTGTGTACCTTTTCACCACGGTTGCTTCATTTGACCATTGTGACATGTCCTCTAGTAAATACCAACAAAAATCGCCCAGAAATAAACTAGTATTACAGTTATGGCCGTTGTAAAATTGGTGTTATGAACGATATATTTTGTAGTGTTGATGGTTGACTTATTTTTGGTCTACATCGCCAGAGGTTTCTTCACTTAGACCTCCATCTCTTCTATCACATATATTATCCAAATTGCTTGACAAGCCTCATAGGATCTTGATATATATCCAGCCTCATAGGATGATAATGCCACCACTGGTTACTTTCTCGAGCACCATGAAATTTGGGCACCAAATACTTGAAGGAAATAACCTATTGTGCTTCTTAGATCTTCCTTATCTCCACACAAATCAACATCTGAATAGCAAGTAATCTCTTAGCTTCTATGATTTCAGAATCTCGTGGAAATATAATTTCACAGTTTGTCGATCCTTTTAAGTATCTTAGGATTCTTCTTGCAGCTTTCATGTGTGACACCCTTGGTTCACTCATGTATCTGCTCACTATTTCGACTGAGAAATATATATCAAGTCTGTTATTGCACACATACCTCAGAGATTCAACAATCTGCTTGAATAAAGTAGCACCGACCTTGTCCTCCCGTCCATGTTTCTCCAGTTTCGGATTTGGTTCGATAAGTGAGGATGCAGGATTCGAGTCTTCCACCCTGAATTTCTTGAGTATTTATTTGACATACTTTCTTTGATGTAACGTCATAGCTTGCTTCAACATTTGAAATTCTATACCTAAGAAATAAGACAATTTTCCTAGATCTGACATTTTAAATTCCTTTTTCATCAGCTCTCTGAACTTCGACAAGTTCTCCAAGATATTTTCAGTTACTAACAAGTCATCGACATATAAGCAGGTGATTGTTATATCTTGTGCCAAAACTTAAACATAGACACCATACTTAGATTTGCATTTGATGGATCCCAATTCGAACAAGTATGAGTCGATCTTCTTGTTGCATGCCCTAGGTGCCCAATTGAGGCCATAGAGCGCTTTGTGCAACCTATATATTTTCCTTGCTTCCTCTTGTATCACAAACCCAGGAGACTGTGTGACATATACCTTTTCATCTAGAGGACCATTCATAAATGGTGATTTCACATCTAAGTGAAAAGTCGGCCAACCTTGCTTACATGTTAAGGCTACCACCAAACGAAAACTCTTCAATCTTGCAACTGGTGCATATACTTCAAAGTACTTGAGTCCTACTCTCTGAAGAAATTCTTAAGATACTAATTTTGCCTTATGTGTTGCAATCTACCCATCAGGATTGTGCTTCAATTTGAACATTCATTTTACTTCCGTAGCTTTTATGTATGCTGGAAATTCAACTAGCTCCCGTGTATTATTTCTTTCCATCGCTTGTAATTCTTCGACCATAGCTTCCTTCCATTGTTTATCTTTGAAGGCCTCGCTATAGTTGATTGGTTCATTACCTGCAAGTAAAGCGAAATGAAACAAATCTCCATCTGGTGTGAATTCATCATCACTAACCACTTTATGGTCTTGAAGCCATGTTGAGAGTACTCTGGTTCTTTGAGGTCTTTGGCTTGTGCTAGCCACACCCTCTTCAACTCTGACTAGGTCTAGAATATCAACAATTTCTTTGACTTCGAATTCATCAGTATCTTTGTTGACGCCATAGCTCATTAAAGGCTTGTTAATTGCATCACCAAAATTCAAATCCCAAGAAAAAATTTCATCAATTACGATATCTCGACTAATTACAATCTTCTTATTAATCAGATTGAATAACCTATATGCTCTAGTTTATGATATCCTAACAGAATCATAGGTTCACTTTTATTATCAAACTTTCTTCTTTTTACATTAGGAACATGCTTATAGCAAATAGAGATAAACACCTTCATAGGACTCACTGGTGGTCGTTTGCCACTCCAGATTTCTTCAAGAACCTTGTTCTTTATCTTTTTGGTATGACACTTGTTCAGAATGTAAACAGCAGTGGTGATAGCTTCACCCCATAAGGATTTTAGTAAGTTCTTCTGCTTCAGCAAGAATCTTTCCATATCTAATATGTTTTTCTTCTTCTTAATGTTATTACATTATGTTGAGGCATGTTAGGAGCAGTCACCACATGATCAATACCATGGTCTACACAGAAATCCTCAAATATCTTTGATGTATATTCTCCACCTTCATTTGTTCGTAGAACCTTCATCTTCTTTTCACTGGATTTCAACAAGCATCTTGAATCTCTTAAAGATTTAAAATACTTTGTCCATTCGCTTGATCACATAGATCCAAAGCTTTTGACTATACTCATCGACAAATGAGACAAAATACTTGTTTCCACCAATGGTATAATCTTCGAACAGGATACATACATATGAATGTACTACTTCTCGTATGCAAGAGGACCTAATTAGCATAGCTGAAACAAAAGAATTTATGGATTGCTTTCCTACTAAGCAACCTTCACAGAGTTTGTCGGGCATCTTAAGACTTGGTATACCAGTTACCATATCTTGAGTAATCAATTGATTGAGTAACCTAAAATTAAAATGGATAAATCTCAAATACCACAACCAACTATTCTTGTGGTTGACAGCTGTTTTGAGGCATTGTACCTCAGTCGAACTGATCATGATCTTAAATGTCACATTCTTCGATAGAGAAGATTTTAAGACCATATTATTCTGAGTGTCGAATAGTTCCAAGGCTTCATATTTTATAAACACTGAGAAATATTATTTGACCTATTGTCCAACACTTAGAAGATTTCACTTCATTCTAGGTACATAAAGTACATCTTTGATCATATCTTTTGCACCATTTCTCCTTTGAATAACTATGTCGCCATTACATTTTGCTTGCAACGATCTATTATCAGTAAATTTGACCTTACTCTTCTTCAACTCGTCAAAATCTGCCAATCGAACTTTCCTACCAGTCATGTGATTCGAGAAGTCTGTGTCGAGGGACCATATTTTGGAGTTGACATGGTCATCTACAACTGCAGCCATAACCACCATATATTTAGAATCATATGAATCTTTGCATGCAAGGTTTGATCCTTCCTCTTTGTCTTTTGTTGCTCCTTTGTCTTTCTTGTAACAATAATTCTTGGCCAAGTGACCCCACTTTTCACAATTATAGCACTGCACACCTTTTTTCTCTTCTTTGTATTTCTTATAGGATTTTCCTTCTCCTCTTTTCAAGGATTTAGAAGCCTTATCATTGACCTTATACTTTTGAGGGTTCGACTAAGACTTCTTGCTCCGAGTCTTGTCTGCTTTGCCCTTGAGCTTGTTGAAACCACCATGTATCTTCCATGTCTGAGCCTATAGAGCTTGTATCGAATCTTGAACATTTTTCCTTTGTACAATCCTCATCTCATGTGCCTCCAACGAACCAACCAAATATTCAAGTTTTATGGTTTCAAGATTGTTGGGTTCTTGAATGGCTATGATAACATGATCAAGGTGAGAGGTCAATATACACATTACTTTCTCAATTATCATCTTATCAGTTAGGGTTTTACCACAACCTTTCATGAGATAAACAAGCTTCTGCACCTTCGAGACATATTTTGCAATCTTTTCTTCTTCTCCCATCTGCAGTAATTCATACTTCCTTCGCAATGTCTGCAATTTGACGAATTTAACCTTCTCACCTCTTTTGTAATACTTGACAAGAATATTCCTTGCCTTTTTCACCAATTCAGCATGTGAAATCAAATTAAAGTTTGTCGAGTCTAATGCCGATTAAATAAAAAATTCAGCCTTGTAATCTATCTTCTTGGCCTCCTTGTTTGCAAATTTCTGAGCATCATTTGCATTCTCAAGAAGCTCAGGGACTCCATTAGTAACCACTTTTAAGGTTTCATGAAATCCAAACTTAGGTTGCATATGTTGTCTCCATCTTATCCAATTATTACCGTCAAGAATCAAAAGCGAAGTCGAAATGTCATTATTACCATTAATCTTTAGAGCAAATGTGATTAACAGCCCATGATTCCGAAAACACGACCACTGATGTGTGATTCTTGAAAACACGATCAAGATACTAATTAAAGCTCTAGATACATATTTTTTAGTGTGTGAGGCACTTTTAGTGAGGAGAGAAAAAAAGACAGAAAATGAAGAATAAGGATTGCTATTTTTGAATGCGATTGTTATAAAACTGAATTACAATATTTATGTATATATACAACTAAGTAACTTGAGTACTAAGTAACTAAAATAACAAACCCTAACCCTAATCAACTTGGGTTTGGGTTACACAACTTGGATTATACTCTCAACAGTGATCATGTTGAGATAGGGATCTCGTGTATCATTTCTTAGTGAGGGTTAGTCATTCATTTATCTATGACCTGTAGTTTAGCCTTTAGTGTCTGAAATAAGATTTTTAGGTGATTAGATGTAGCGATGGCAAAACGGGTCACCCGCCTCATACCGCCTTAAGCCCGCCAAAAAAGGGGTCGGGGCGGCCAAGCTCGCCAAGTGAAATTGAGTTTAAAAATATAGTCCACCCCGTCGAGGTGGTGGGCAACGGGTTGTGAGGGAAAGTTGCCTCAATACTTGTTTTAATGATGTCAAAACATATGTAGTTAGTAATGTGTACTTTGGAAGGTATCATCGAGTCGCATATGCATTCGTTGGTCTCTCGTTCAAGCATTTATCGAAAAACATGTGTCCGGTTATATAGAAAAGCATTATATGTGTTCTATGTGAGTTTGATCATGTTGGTTGCCTTATATATGCATTAGAGGCACTTAGAAATAGCAAGACATATCAAAATCAACATTTTTGCAATTTTTGAGTCTTTGAGTCGACTCAAAGCATGCTTAGGTCGACTCATACATAGTGAATTTTTGTGATTTGCTCTCAGGAGAGCTCGCGTCGACCCTCCGGTCAACTCATACTGTTTGTATTTCTATTTATTAAAACTGGGTTGTTTTGCATTGGCGCATGGACCTGTTCCGGTCGATACAGAGAGACATTTCCTGCATAATTTTGTATTCGAGAGAGCTCAGGCCGACCCCCTATTCTTTAGGTCGACCGTTCGCTCATTCCACACTGTTTTTCTGTTATGTTTGTCTTTCAAAGTGTCTGTTATGTTGGTTATTTTGTCCAAGCTTCACATATAAATTGTTTTAGCTCATTCTTCAAATTACAACAAGAAAAGTGAAAATAGACACTGGTTTTGCTCTCATCATCTTCATTCTCTTTCTTACATTTTCTCAACAAATACACATAATCATTTTTGTTGTGTATTCTGCACCATTGAAGTGATAACGTCCAAACATAGGATCGGTGTATCGGGTTTGGGTTGAGAGATCAATGGGTTTTTCTTAAATAAAATCGTTAGGGTTTTGTCCTCCAAGAATCTTGGATTTTTGGGATTTTTCATAAATTGTTCCTTCACAGACTCAGCCGAGCGAAGGTAATTGAAGAACAGGAGGTTCTGTCAATTTTGTAGCGTTAACCGGAGGATTGTGGAAGGAAGGCTTGGGTTCGAATTGTGGGTGTTTGAAATCAGTCGGGCAAGGATATGAAGATCGTTTGGTTGTCCAAAGGTGGTTCCGTAATCGGAGATTTACTCATCATATTCGAAGGACTTGATTCATCTTGAATCAAGGGAAGAGAAGGCATAAGTTCAACATCAATAATTAGGAGTGAGTGTTTAATTTCTACTACTTCTCTTGTAAAAACAATTTGCAACAGGTTATATATAGATCTCAATTCTATCTTTTGAATTGAGGGAAGACGTACCCCGAGCGAGGACGACGAGGAAACTGCCTCAACAAATTGGTGTTGTTCTCTCTTTTTGCTATTTTCATTTCTGAATTTTAGGTTTGTGTACAATCAAATTGGTTGACTAAAATTTTGGTTTATTGTAGTGCTGAAATTGTTTACTATGAATTTTGGTAAACAACCGCTGGTCTATCAATTCAGGGTTAAAATGAATAACTTGCAGGATCGACCATACTAAATCCTAGGACATGTGTTAAGTATGTAAAAGGACCCTAATCTGAACTCCACGTTCGACCATGAAATCTTTGTAAAGTAAAAGTGACTTAAAGATTAAAGGCAATATGTAAAAGTGCAATAATGTAAATGCTTTGGAAGTAAATGTCGAAAGTAAATGCAGTAGTGTAAATGACTTTGAAGGTAAATGTCGAAAGTAAATGCAGTAGTGTAAATGACTTTGAAAGTAAATGACTCTGAAGGTAAATAAGTTTAAAAATAAAGGACTTTGAAGGTAAAGGACTTTGAAGGTAAATGAATTTGAAAATAAATGTGCAAAAGACTCTAATCTGAACTCCACGTTCGACTATGAGATCTTTGAAAGTAAATGTGCAGAAGACTCTACTCTGAACTCCACGTTCGACTATGATATCTTTGAAAGTAAATGTGCAAAACGTTAAATTTGCAGGTTAAGGT
Organism: Lathyrus sativus; assembly: GCA_963859935.3. Lineage (NCBI taxonomy): Eukaryota > Viridiplantae > Streptophyta > Magnoliopsida > Fabales > Fabaceae > Lathyrus > Lathyrus sativus. The sequence continues at coordinate 479,863,038 of OZ012736.1, read as the reverse complement.
AAAGTGCAGAACGTTAAATAACATGAAACGTAACTTGAAAATAAAGTTGCAAAAGGCTTGAAAAAGCAGTTTAAACGTAAAAGGTGAAAGTTAAAATGCAGAATAAGTAACAGCATACAAATGGTAAAGATAAGTAAATTGCATTAATGAAAAGGAGTTGGTGTTGCATCACGTACACTCTCGCTAACTCGTTGTCGCTACTCGAAAAAATGCATCGCGCAACGACGGGGAGGCGAAAAAGATAGACAGAAGAGTCGCCACCGAACTTTATTTATCCCATGAGGGGAAAGGAAAATATCGAGAAAACCTTAAGAAATAAATGGATAAGATGGTCTCGCAACCAAGAACGGGTTCGGAAGCCGGTTATGCGAAGGGAAGGTATTAGCACCCCTCGCATCCATCGTACTCGATGGGAACCTTTTGTTTGTCGATGTGTGAATTTATTTGCTTAAACATTATGCTATAAGAAGAGTGTTTCACTGGGTAAAAGAAGGATTAGAAACAGGAAAGTTAGGAGGGAAGAGAGAACAGGGAAGAAAAGAGAAAGAACGGACTCGGTAGGACTTTGCAGTCCTATGCCTACGTATTCTCAATAAATGTGAGAAAGTCAGAGTCGACGTAGTTCGGGGAACTACAGATATTGGGGGAATGTGCTCGGCAAGGATTGTGGCCCTTGTGCCTACGTATCTTTACTTGAAAAAGTAAAGAATCAGAGCAGCCGTAGTTCGGCCTATGGTTTGTTGATGTTTTTTATGGATGATGCTATCGTGCGCATTCTAGCAGTTAGGTGTTCTGCTGCTCGCTCGTCGGAGACTTAGGCATTACTTGTTTGCGGTAGAACGGACGTAACATACCCTTTTGAAAGATTAATTAGTTTTCGCCACGCGGGGCAAGGAGTCACGTTTGATTGATTGGATTGTTTTTAGGGGAAGGGACATGTCTTCGGATAGTAACCCCTACGGGTAGTACCCAATTCGTTATCTCAAAGTTTTTGTTATAAAAGAGTGTGGCGAACGAGGCGTCTTCGTATTGAAAGACGAGTGTCGAAACCACCCTCACTACAGTGGGCATCCCAATACTCGGAGAGGAAGAAAGACTACACTTAATCCTCTCTCTTTAATTCAATGCAAAGAGAACTTCATTCTCTTATTAATGATGTTTTTGGTTTTGACTGGTAAGTGCTTTGCGACAGAGAACCCTACGGTAAACGTCAGCACTCGGGATAGGAGAAGGCCTACGCCTAAACACTCCACGACCATTCAAGTTTTTGTTGTGAAAATAATTTGAAATACACTCGGTGCGGGACCGAGGTTTTAGGTGTGAAAATTGTGGAAGGAAGTTGTGAAAGCGAGATGGTGGATAAAGTCGTGTCTTCGTATTAAAAGACGAATATCAAGACCACCCTCACTACAGTGGGCATCCCAACATTCGGAGAGGAAGAGGTCTACACCTAATCCTCTCTTTTTAATTCAATACAAAGAGAAATTAGTTCATTATTGAAAGTGTGCTCGGTACGGGACCGAGGTTTTAGGAGGAAATGTTGGAAGCGTCTTTGTATTGACAGACGAGCATCGAGACCACCCTCACTACAGTGGGCATCCCTACGCTCGAAGAAGAAGAGGTCTACACCTAATCCTCTTTTAGCTCAACACAAAGAAAAGATTTTAAGGAGGTGAGGTTTGAAAATAGACGGGAAGCGTCTTCGTATTGAAAGACGAGTGCCGGAACCACCCTCACTACAGTGGGTATCCCAATACTCGGAGAGGAAGAAAGTCTGCACTTAATCCCCTCTTTTTAATTCAATATAAAGATAATTTGATTTTGAAAATTGTTTGACAAAGTTTTGAATCGAGTCGGGACAAGTAATGAAGAGAGAAAAGAGGTGGTCTCAGATCCAACATTACCTGTCAATAATTTGACTGGTAATGAATTACGGAGGTCTCGTCATCGACCAAAACAGATGAAATGGGACAAAATGCCCAATAACAAATGCGAAATGGAATTCAACTTTAAAAATAAAGTATAAGAAATTTTAAATAGAAATAATAATAAAATAGGAACTAATATATATAGATATATAACCCTATTATACTACTAAAATAAAATAAAGCTAATATGTTAAATATCATGAAAATAATATATACAAAAATAAAAATAGCTTTTTTAGAGAATTATAATATTAACTAAATGAATTAATATATTTGCGAAAATAAAAAAAACATAATATATACATATTTAAAAAAAGTAATTTAAAAAACAAGAACGAGAGATGTGGACCAGACCCTTCATTAAGGGTCTACGAACCCAGCAAACTTTCAAAGTAAAACCCTAAAAGCAAACTAAATCCGGTCACCAGCCAAACTCGCTTCGTCAACAAACTCTCCTCCAAGATGCGAAAATGGCGAAATAGACGCTAACTCCCCCAAACGGCTCTCAACCTTAAGTCGACGAGCGAAAAAATGAAGCACGCGACGGACATCTCGATCACGTTGCCCTCACGATACTTCGAAATAGGTTTGCAATTCACCAATTCCTGCTTCTCTTTGGGGTTATGGCTCGGTTTTGATATCTTTGTCTCTCATCTCACTTTCTTTGATTTTGGGTCTGAGACCTGTTGGTTATCGGTTGAAAAATGAAGGATTTCGGTCGTTGTCCTGGATTCGTTTTGAAAGGATGTTTGAAGACGACAGTATGGAGGTTTTGACGGTTTATGAAATGGAATGAGGATTGGGGTTTCGACAAGATGAACAGGGGGATGTTCGTTAGGGGGCTTCATCGGTGAAAATGGCGATGGGGTTCTTAGGGGTTCGTTGTTGAAGGATTCGCTTTGTGGTTCGCCGGCGGTGAATGAGCGGTTGTGTAGAGAGTTCCAGAGATGGAGATTGAAGATTGTTGTGGGTTTCTGAGAAACGGTGATTTTCGGTTGGTTACGGTAGTTTATGATTATTGATGATGGAAGGTAGCGGTGGCTTGCTGAGTTTACGGAAGTAGGTTTGAGAACCTAGATCGTGAGTTTGTTTACGGTGATAGTTGTGTTTCGAAAGTCATGGAGTTTGAAAGTTTGATTCATGGTTGAAGCTTGAAGAAAAGTTTGAAGGTTCTGACAAAAATTGCTTGAAGGTTGGAGAGCAATGGTGAGGATGAAGAATGTTTGGGAAGGAGGCTGAGATTCTTAGAAAAAACGTTGGAGGTTTGAAACTGTGGTGGAGATTTTGGTAAGTATTTGAAGGTTGTTGGTGATTAAGTTTTGAAGACGGTCGGGATAGGTTTAAGAGGTTTAAAGTGGTTTTCTGGTGTTTGTTTTGTTGTTTCAGTGACAGGGCAGTGGCAAGTGTTTATGGAAGAAACATGGTGGCATCACCTTGTTTGTGTTTAAAAAGATAAAATAGGGGATGTTATGTTACAGTGTATGTTTGGTAGTGGGAAAATGGTGAAGGTGGAGGTATCTTCGGTTAGATTTCTGGGTTCTTGATAACGCGAAGATTGAAATAACAAGGGTGTTGGAGATGGAAGTTTGAAAGGTTTTTGATATTGAAGGATGAAGAAGAAGAAAGTTTAGAAGAAAAGATGAAGCGTGAAGAAGATGAAGGGTTGAAACGTTGTTTCATATAAACAAGTGATAGCTGCGTGTGAGTTTGAAGCAGAGTTTAGGGAGAAAAATATTTGATGGGTGAAGAGGCTGATGATGTGGAGGATGTTATGCTATTTTTGTGCGATTTTGGAGTTTGTTGGATGTTTACCGACATGAGGATTGAGTTTATTTCGTGTATAGTTAGATGGTAGGTTTATGAAGAGTTGAAGGTTGGGGGAAGGAATGTGTTGCGGTTGTGGAGTGAAGTATTTAAGTGATTGTTTTAGACGGAGGGTGTTGAAGAATTTGGATGGATGTTTAATGGAGGATGTGTAGTGGTGAAAGAGGGGTCGAGGAAGATGTTGATGGTGATGTGTCTTCTTGATTTAAGATGGGGAAGGGAGTATGTTGTTGATATTGGTTCAAGAGTAATGAAGGGTGTTGTTAATGATGGTTTCAGTGGTACGTTTTTGAGGTTTGTTGGTTGTTTGGTTGAGAACGGTTTGGAGAAGTGGAAGTTTGGGTTGAATTAGGAATCTATGGTGCGTGTATTGTTATTCGAGCAACTTGGCAATTGAAAACGTTCGACGAGATAACGACATTTCTGCGAGAACTCTCCATCAACCAAAGACAAAGGGTTCGTTTCCATCTTTCCCACATAACCCCTTTTTGTTTTTTAAATTTCGATTTTGCCTACTTTCACTCACGGCTGTGTTACTTGTTAATGTGACAAACAGAGGAAGTTTTCAGCTTATGGTTATCGGCTTAACAGTCCCTCAGAACAAACGAGGTGAGATGGAAAGGCGCCACAGACGGACGCAAACATGGAGATAAACAAAACACAACTCAAAGAGCAAGAGCTAATTGTAAACTTATGGTATAATGAAGAAATTAGAAGGTGATCATGTGGTTTCTCTCTTCCTTTTTGTTTCCAATTTTCTTCTTTTTATGAAAATTCACACTACTGTTTTACTGCTGTTGTGGTTTTAAGGATGCAGCGGGGCGGGCCACGAGAGAACGCAACCCCTCCTTACCCCTTCCTAACCCCAAATGAAGCTCAAAACAGAACGCAGGAAAACAAAACTAACGAGACTTCCGCATACCGCAAACAGACGCAAGCAACGGAAATAAACAAAACATAATCCAGGAGCAAAGCTAATCTAGGCATGTGATTAATCAAGGATGTGTGTTTCTAAGATAAAATGGAAGTTCAAAATCACAAGTTCAAATCAACACACAGAGGAAAATGAGATGCGAAGGATTAATATATTTACCTCAAACAAAACTGGAATCCCAGGTATGAACTTGAATCTCTTTCTTTGATTTTACTTTCCCTCTCGCAACTCCTAATGCTGATGAAAGTTTCTGATTCTGTTTGATGGTTTTGGATGAATGGTATCTGTTTTGTGATTTTGGATGAATTTTTGTATCAATTTTGTGATCTGATATTGTGTTTGGTTTTGGATGATTTTGTATCAGTTTTGTGATCTGATACGGTGTTTGGTTTTTGGATGATTTTGTATCAGTTTTGTGATCTGATACGGTGTTTGGTTTTTGGATGATTTTTCTGTTGCTGCAACTTCTAGATTGTTATCTTTTTCTCATGCAGAAGCCCCCTCCTATGGTCCAACTCCCTCCCCTTTTAATTCTTTAGAATCCTCAAACATAGTCCTCTACCTCCCGTCCTTGGTTGCTGTGCTCTGAGTTGTGTGTTGACTAGTTTATTTTCCTTCCAATTTAGCGTTAAGGTTTTTTACTGCAGATACTGCTACATCCCTACTTTTTCCATTTTAGTGACACTGTCTTTATTGATGCAGGAAAATAGCAGCATGACTTTGTAATTTTGGTGCAAAAGACCTGGTCTGATACCTTGGTACAAGGTGTGCAAAAGTGAATCATTGTTGTGATTGAGGTGCAGAATTGTAGCATGTTTGAGAGCAGGTTTGGCGAGTTGTGTAGTTCAAGGATTTTGTCTCATTGTGGTGCAAGTTTTGTGGCAGCAGGGTGCAGGAATAAAGTGGCAAGGGTTGGTACAGTTGAGGTGACACGGCTGGGTTTTAGATTAATGTGTATGTGCAGTAGCTTTCAAGTGGCTTTGGGTGATGTACATATATTCTTTTATCTTTTATCATACTGGTTGTAAAAAAGAAAAAAAGTAAAAATATAAAACAATGAACTTAAAAAATTAGTAAATGGGCTTGGATATTTTAAATGGTTTTGTAGAAAATTTGAACATGGTAATGACATATGGATTTGAGTAGAAATTGGATATGTGAATGGATAATTGGCAATGAATTTTAATTTATGAATATGGATAACCAAAAAAAGAAAACTTGGATTATAGTATGGAATATTTATGGATTGAATATTTGGAAACTTTGGATATAAGAATGGATAAAATTAAAAGGATAAACAAATTGGTGATGAATGGATTTTTGAAAATAAAATGTGAAGTGGGTTAAAATTAAATATGTATGAATTTGATGAATTGGATTGGAATGTGAATGAAATAGATTAAGAAAGTGATTCGGGAGCGGGTATATGTAATGAATATGTGCCTCCACATCTAAACAACACCTTAAATCCTGACACTTGAACCTGACTTGCCACAAATCTTGCACAAGACGACCTTGAATCCAACTTAACATGATCTTGATTGAACAAAAACTCTGCCTAAATCCTCATACCAATAGCGAGACTTTAACCACTTCATCAATGCTTGCACACACACTGAATCTGCTAATCCTCAGGAGAAACTCGATTGAAGGACAATTGGCTCATTTGATTCAAACTCTTGTCATTCAGACCACTGATGAAGCCCTCCACACATGACACAAAAAAAAATGGCTCCAGACTTGTCTTAAGAGTATTTGATTTGAAGTTTGAAACAGTCTAATAAGGTAAGCATGACTTAAAGATTTAGTCATAAATTTCTGGCCATTATCCTTTGACCTGATCACTTTGCTTGACAACTTGATTCTGATACGAAAATCCTAATTCGAACCTCACACAATACTTGAATTAGTGCACCATGGGTAGGACAAATTTGGGGTATGACAGCTGCCCCTATCTAATTGACTTAAACCGAGTAAGATGAAATGCCATGGGCATTTATTCTTTCGAGGTAGAAGATGATTTAGATAAAAAAGAAGACCCTGAATTTGTCCAACAAGAAGTAAGATACTTGGGAATGAAATACTGGATACCTTGCAAAGGTCGCTAACACCAAAAGGATGTTAACAAAGAAAACTTGACACCCAAAGGAAGATACCCATCACCAAAAGGACGATGGTAAACTCACACACATTTTCCTGTCATCAAAAGAATATAAGGGACTTACTACCAAAAGGATGGTGGAAACACGCGCTAGTCATGACACCAAAAGAATGTCAGACCCATCACCAAAAGGATGATGGAGCAAAACAAGATCAACCCTAACACCAAAAGGATGATAGGGGGATAAGCTTCTCTGAAGAGATTGCCACTTATCGCTGAAGAGGGATAAGCTTCTCTGAAGAGATTGCCACTTATCGCTGAAGATGGATAAGCTTCTCTGAAGAGATTGCCACTTATCGCTGAAGATGGATAAGCTTCTCTGAAGAGATTGCCACTTATCGCTGAAGATGGATAAGCTTCTCTGAAGAGATTGCCACTTATCGCTGAAGATGGATAAGCTTCTCTGAAGAGATTGCCACTTATCGCTGAAGATGGATAAGCTTCTCTGAAGAGATTGCCACTTATCGCTGAAGATGGATAAGCTTCTCTGAAGAGATTGCCACTTATCGCTGAAGAGGGATAAGCTTCTCTGAAGAGATTGCCACTTATCGCTGAAGAGGGATAAGCTTCTCTGAAGAGATTGCCACTTATCGCTGAAGATGGATAAGCTTCTCTGAAGAGATTGCCACTTATCGCTGAAGATGGATAAGCTTCTCTGAAGAGATTGCCACTTATCGCTGAAGATGGATAAGCTTCTCTGAAGAGATTGCCACTTATCGCTGAAGATGGATAAGCTTCTCTGAAGAGATTGCCACTTATCGCTGAAGAGGGATAAGCTTCTCTGAAGAGATTGCCACTTATCGCTGAAGAGGGATAAGCTTCTCTGAAGAGATTGCCACTTATCTCTGAAGATGGATAAGCTTCTCTGAAGAGATTGCCACTTATCGCTGAAGATGGATAAGCTTCTCTGAAGAGATTGCCACTTATCGCTGAAGAGGGATAAGCTTCTCTGAAGAGATTGCCACTTATCGCTGAAGATGGATAGTCAAGTCTGCTGGAGACAAAGCACTGGGGATCGCCCGTGGCTTTACTGAAGACCTCCCTGCCTGGGCTGATTGTTGATTTGAAGATCTGATTAAACACGAGGTTACAATATATCACGCAATACACCCATGGTCTTGAAAACATGTCCCTGGTTTGGGCTAAATTTTGCTTTGATAATCTTGAATTCCATGGGAGGGCCCATGGCCTTTGCAGATAATGCCCCTGACTGGGCTGCTAATTGCCTTGAAGCTCAATAAGTTGTATAACTTCGTGGGGAACACCCACGATCTTGTGGAAGAATGCCCCTGATTGGGCTCAATCTTGTCTTGATATCCTCTGATTCTAGTAAGAGAAACCCACAATCTTGCAAGAGGTGCCCCTGTCTGGGATGATGATCTTGGAAATCTTCGTGATTGATCCTGGATCTGAGCTCGCATATGCGAATGCTTGATGATAATGATATTCCATAACAAGTGGAAATGCAAACGCAGATGCTAACACGTGGAGATGCAAGAGCTGGGGGGGTATGATATGATTCTGGGTATGCGTATGGTGCAAGATGCTTATGAGGTCGAACGCGATGCGTATGATGCATATGATGTGTATGATTACAGGAAGGTGATTGGGAATGCAGGTGCCGACATGGCGGACTTTGGTGGTGGGAAAGTGAAGGACAAGCCTGACTTCCCGACATCATCTTTTCATGATGTGATAAAACCTGGAGGTGCTGATACCGTCAACTCGAGGCCTGCTCTGCCGGGTTCGACGACCTTGTCAGTCAAGTTGTTACCAGATTTAGAATGATGTTCCTGCGTACTCTTTAGAGTCATGGTCACCCTTTAGTTACCCCAAGAGGGTAGGTTATCCCTTGATCTAATTTACCATAATGTCATTATATGCAAAACCCATCATCAAATAAATGAAACTTGCAACCAAAAAGGGTAAATAAAAACAAAAAAGCTTTGATGAAAGTAATTTTATTGATGAACACCCATAAATGGGAAAATTACAAAAGGAGGCAATTCCTGAAAGAGGTAACTGCTTTTTTAAAAGAGAAAATAAAGACTAAGACAATGTTGAAAATGGTCCCTGCCAAGTTTCAAATCCGCTATGGCCCATATGTCTCTGAAAAGCCTTCACGCCTTGCTTTTGAGCCCAGAATCGAATTGATCTTTCTCAGTTGAGAGCTTGATGGTTACGAGGAATAATTCACACGTCTTTTCAAGATGCAGTTCTGCCTTTTTGAATCCCTAACTTTTGCCTAGGCCGCCTTTTCAGGTTTTCAGCCTATCAGGATACTCCTTTTTTTTCTAGTCCCTAATTTTGCCTGAACCATTTTTATGGTCCACCAGGACGCCCATTTTTGCGTGGATTTTCTTTTTGGGTCCACCGGGTCTATCTTTTAGGCATAATATTTTTTAACTGCATCTGCATTCACAGGGGATGAGAGATCGTCACCATCCATGGTTGACAGGATCAAGGCCCCTCCGGAGAAAACCTTCTTTACTACATATGGACCCTCATAGTTTGGTGCCCATTTTCCCCTTGGATCGACGTGAGTTGGCTGAATTTTCCTTAGCACCAAATCTCCTGCTTGGATGTGTCGTGGGCGAACCTTCTTGTCAAAGGCCCTTTTCAATCGTTTTTGGTATAATTGTCCATGACAGATGGCCGTCATGCGTTTCTCGTCGATGAGATTGAGTTGGTCGAGTCTGGCTTGTATCCATTCGGCCTCATCTAGCTTGACGTCTGCTAAAATCCTTAAAGAGGGAATCTCTACTTCAATGGGCAATACTGCTTCCATGCCATATACGAGAGAAAACGGGGTTGCCCCTGTGGACGTGCGCACTGAGGTGCGGTAGCCATGCAATGCGAACGGCAACATCTCGTGCCAATCTTTGTAAGTCTTCACCATCTTCTGGACGATCTTCTTAATGTTCTTATTTGCCGCCTCAACAGCTCCGTTCATTTTAGGGCGATAAGGTGTTGAATTGTGGTGTTCAATTTTGAAGTTTTCGCACAACTCTTTCATCATCTTATTGTTGAGGTTTGAACCATTGTCTGTAATAATCTTGTTCGGGATTCCATATCGACAAATAATCTCTTTTTTGATGAAGCGAGTCACCACTTGCTTAGTGACGTTGGCATAGGATGCCGCTTCTACCCATTTGGTAAAGTAATCGATGGCCACTAAGATGAAACGGTGCCCATTTGAAGCGGTTGGCTCGATGTGTCCGATTACATCTATACCCCACATAGCGAAAGGCCAAGGCGAAGTCAAAACATTCAGAGGGAGTGGTGAAGTATGGACCTTGTCTGCGTAAATTTGGCACTTGTGGCATGATTGGACATGGAGACAACAATCCGTTTCCATCGTCATCCAATAGTATCCCGCCCTCAAAATCTTTTTAACCATAGTATGACCACTAGCATGTGTCCCAAAAGATCCTTCATGCACTTCATTTATGATACGTTCTGCCTCGTGTTTATCCACGCATCTGAGTAGAACCGAATCGTAATTCCGCTTGTATAACACGTCACCACTGAGGAAGAACTTTGAGGAGAGCTTTCTGAGGTACTTCTTGTCAGTGATAGTTATGCCTTCTGGGTATTCTTGGGTCTCTAGATATCGCTTGATGTCATAGAACCAAGGATGATTATCAGTTTTAACTTCTTCCCCCTCGGCCGCTAGGCAATAAGCGGGTTCGTCCAAATATTCTAAACGGATGGATGGCGCCTCATTCTCCCACTTGACTTGAAACATAGATGCTAGTGTTGCTAGAGCGTCAGCCAACTGATTTTCTCCTCTGGGAATGTGATGGAAAGTGATCTCATCAAAGTACGGGATTAACTTCAAGACATGATCTCTGTAAGGAATTAACTTGAGGTCCAATGTTTCATATTCCCCTTTAATCTGGCATATGACAAGCGCGGAATCTCCATAGACTTCTAGAATCTTGATTCTATTATCAATGGCAGCTTCAATTCCGAAAATACAGGCTTCATATTCGGCCATGTTGTTAGTACACTTAAAGCATAATCTAGCGGTGAATGGCAGGTGAAAGCCAGTTGGAGAAGTGATGATTGCCCCAATTCCACAACCTTTGGCATTTGCGGCACCATCGAACACGAGCGTCCATCGCGATCCTGGTTCGGGTCCCTCATTTGGGTCCGGCGTGGCATAATCTCTGGCAAACATGACGTCTTCGTCGGGGAAATCGAAACGCATAGACTGGTAGTTGTCCATAGGTTGGTGGGCAAGGTATTCAGAGAGCACACTCCCTTTGATAGCTTTTTGCGTAACATACTGGATGTCATACTCTGTTAACACCATTTGCCAACGAGCTACCCGCCCAGTGAGAGCGGGCTTCTCGAATATATATTTGACGGGGTCCATTTTAGAGATCAACAAAGTCGTATGGGTGAGCATATATTGTCTCAAACGTTTTGCTGCCCAAGCCAACGCGCAACATGTCTTCTCGAGCATCGAATATCTCGTTTCACAGTCATTAAACTTCTTGCTGAGGTAATAGATTGCATGCTCTTTCCTGCCGGTTTCATCATGTTGTCCCAATACGCATCCCATGGATCCCTCTAACACAGTCAAATACATGATCAGGGGTCGTCCGGGCACCGGAGGCATCAAGACCGGCGGTTCTTGTAGGTATTCCTTTATCTTCTCAAAGGCTTTCTGACAGTTATCGTTCCATACCACGGCTTGATCCTTTCGAAGTAATTTGAAGATGGGCTCACAAGTGGCCGTTAGATGAGATATGAACCTGGCGATATAGTTCAACCTCCCAAGGAATCCTCGGACCTCTTTTTCAGTTTTAGGAGCCGGCATCTCCTGGATAGCTTTGACCTTATCTGGATCGACTTCAATCCCTTTCTGGCTCACAATAAAACCTAGCAATTTACCAGATCTCACACCAAAAGTGCATTTGTTGGGATTTAGTCTCAGCTGGAATTTCCTTAACCGGGCGAATAGCTTTCCCAAGTGGATAAGGTGCTCTTCCTCAGTCTGGGATTTCGCAATCATATCGTCTACATAACACTCAATCTCTTTATGTATCATGTCATGGAAAAGAGTGACCATTGCTCGCTGATATGTTGCGCCTGCGTTCTTAAGTCCAAATGGCATAACCTTGTAACAGAAAGTTCCCCATGGAGTGATGAAAGTCGTCTTTTCCATATCTTCAGGTGCCATCTTAATCTGGTTATATCCAGAAAAGCCATCCATAAATGAGAATACAGAAAATTGGGCTGTGTTGTCTACTAGCACATCAATGTGTGGCAAAGGGAAGTCATCTTTCGGACTTGCTCTATTAAGGTCTCTATAATCTACACACATTCGCACCTTCCCATCCTTTTTAGGTACTGGGACAATATTCGCTATCCATTGCGGATAGTTGGATACTGCCAGAAAACCAGCGTCCAATTGCTTTTGTACCTCTTCTTTAATCTTGAAAGACATCTCTGGCTTTGTTCTCCTCAACTTTTGCTTCACCGGCGGGCAGCCTTCCTTGAGAGGTAGTTTGTGCATCACAATCTCTTCATCTAGACCGGGCATATCTTTGTAAGACCAAGCGAAAACGTCAACATACTCTCGAAGCAATATTATCAGTTTTGACTTAATCTCTGACTCCAAAGCTGCGCCTATCTTGATTTCTTTGGCATCTTCTTCAGTTCCCATGTTGATGACTTCGACCTCTTCTTGGTAGGGCTGGATGACCTTTGACTCCCGCTTCAATAGTCTCGCTAGCTCTTCTGGGAGATCACAATCTTCCTCGCAGTCTTCGTCGGCTTGGTAGATCGGGTTATCAAAGTCATATTGGACCATAGCGGGGTCGTTATTGGCAGGAGCAAGGGAAGATCTGCACGATGAATGACTTCATGCTTTATTATTATTTTTTATTTTTAGAAAGGTTGACAGAAAAAAGGAAAATAAAACAAAACATTGTCTTTCAAAGATAATTTTATGTGCAAAAAGTAAAAATGAAAGAAAGAGAGCGTAATTGGATGCGAAAGTTTATTTATTGATGATAAGTTGTGCTTTAAAAAGCAAAAGGCCCTACAACATGATCCATATGCCTTGGGCAGAGCATATGATTTTTTTGTTTTAGGTAAAATAAAAGGGAATTACTCGTCTACTAGAGTAACTTCGGGGATTTCGACGACTCTCCAATTGTTCAAGACTTGATTAGGCGCCCTAGGATACACCATACACAGCTCTTCATGATCTTCGGCTTCAGTTTCCAAAAACATGACTTGACCATCGACAAGGTGGCCTCCACTAGTAAAAACCAACGGAGTTGCAAGCTCTTTGCCCTTATCAGTTGCATTCTTCTGCTTGTAGCCTAGACCAGCTCCATTTTTGTTGACGGGCAATTCCAACACCCTGCCCCATCCTCGCGGATGTCCTTCCTCTATCACCGTCCTCGCGTCCTTCCAAGTCACTATTGAAGATGCTGTCTTTTCGTAAATCATTTCAACATTGATCACTTCAAAAGCTTGAAACGGTGTCTCATGCACCTCATTTCCTACTTCCACATAGCGGAAAGAAGCAAGATGGCTCACAAGCACATATTCCTCACCCTCAATAATGACCATCTGATTGTTAATCATAAACTTGATCTTTTGATGCAAGGTTGAAGTTACAGCGCCTGCGGAATGAATCCACGGACGGCCAAGAAGGCAACTGTAAGCGGGGTATATATCCATTACGTAAAATGTAATGATGAAAGTATGAGGTCCGATCTTGATCGGGAGGTCGACCTCGCCTACCACAGTTCTCTTAGCTCCATCAAAGGCTTTTACAATAGTTTGACTTGGCTTCATCACAAGTCCTTCAATTGACAGCTTGCACAACGAGCTTTTGGGTAATACATTCAGCGATGATCCAGTGTCAACGAGCACCCTAGAGAATACAACATCCACACATTCGATGGTAATGTGCAAGGCCTTGTTATGATTTTTACCTTCGGGAGGTAATTCACTATCATTAAAGCTCAAAATATGACCTGATGCAATATTTCCCACCACTTCTTCAAACTGTACTACTGATATTTCCTCTGGCACATGGGCTGCCTTTAAGAATTTCAGCAGTGCTTCTTGATGGGCCTTTGAACACATTAACAATGACAGCATGGATATCTTTGAGGGCGTCTGATTGAGCTGATCAATCACTTTGTAATCGCTTTTCTGAATGATTCTTAGAAACTCCTCCGCTTCATCATTTGGGATGCCCTTCTGTTTAGATGACTGCTCCTGTTCATTGGTGCTTGGTACGGCAGTACCTTTCCTTGTATTGTCACTGCTGTTGACAGGAGGTGCAGTCGGAGCGAAGATTCGACCACTCCTAGTGACGCCTCCGGTTCCCACGATGTTCCCTACAGTCTTCTTTTCTTCCAATACATCTTCCTCTGCCACCTTCTGTCCGTTGAGAAAAACAGTTTCATCGTATAACCAAGGTACAGCTTTGGTGCTTTCGTACGGAAATGGAGATGGGGTCGAAATGACAAGCTGGTTCATTGATGGTGGAGACATAGGTATCTCAACTGGATCATACGGGATTTGCAGTGGGATAGAAGTATGTCCATACACGTTGTCCCATTCTTCCTCATCGCACGGTATGGTCAATGGTGTGCGGTTCGAATTGTTAACTGGGATCCAAAGCTCATATCCATCATCATATGGTATCTCCAATGTTTCGAACGGAATTTCAAGAGTAGCAACTTCCTCAATCTTTGATAGTTGTTCTGCTACTAATACACCCTGCTCAATCAGGCCTTGTATGCCCTTCTTTAGCTCAGCGCATCCTTGAGATCCGTCCATGCAAACATGGCAATCAATTGGACATCCTGGGTAAATGTCTTTCAACAAGAGTTGCTCCTTAATAGCGGAAAATGGGGTCCTCAATTTCTCAATATCCGAAATTAATCGGATCCCCTTAGAGCCTTCAATCATGTTTGTTGAATGGTGAGGTGGCATTGGGTTAGATTTGATGTTCGGAGTATTTCGGGTAAAGTTTATCGCTTTGGAGTCGATAAGATTTTGCACAATGTATTTTAAAGCTTTACAATTCTCGATGCTATGGCCCGGGGCGCCAGAGTGGAATTCGCATCTCGCATTTACATCGTAGCCGTAGGGGAGAACAGCTGGAGGATCTTTCATTTCCCTAAGTTGAACGAGACCTGCTTTCAACAAGAACGGAAGCAATTTGGCGTAAGTGGACGGAATTGGATCAAGCCTCCTTTCTGGCTTTCTCTGCCCTTGATACTGATTTTGTCTTGGTTGATAGGGTTGTTGTTGTCGATTTTGCTGAGGCGCAGGCTGATTTGCCGGAATAGAAAGTGGTTGCTGTGGAGCGATGGCAGCAATGTGGTGATAACCTTGGTGAGTTCTCCTTCCATTGGTGAACACTGCACTAGCTTCGCCTTCCCTTTTCTTAACGAAACCCTGATAAGGCTTCTTGACCCCGCTTGCAGATCCGCCTGCATTCTGAATTTTTCCCGCCTTCATGAAACTCTCTAATCTCTCTCCAGCCATAACAAGTTCAGAAAACACCGTGGAAGTTGAGGATGCTAACCGCTCAAAGATCGGTCCTTGTAGCGTGCCCATGAATAGGTCTGTCAGTTCTTTCTCCATCAGTGGAGGTTGTACCCTTGCAGCTACTCCCCTCCATCTTTGCGCGAAGTCCTTAAAACACTCATTCGGCTTCTGAGTCAAATTCTGAAGCTGCATACGATTCGGAGCCATGTCAGTATTATACTGATAATGCTTCACGAAAGCGTCTGCCAACTCTTTCCAGCTTCTTACGTTGGATCGTTCAAGGTGCATATACCATTCTAGGGATGCCTCTGTTAAGCTATCTTGAAATAAATGGATTAGTAGCTTCTCGTCATCAGAATAGGCGGCCATCTTCCTACAGTAAGACCTTATGTGGGTCTTAGGACAACTGTTACCCTTGTACTTCTCAAAGGTTGGAATTACAAACTTTGGAGGTATCTTAACTCCGGGTACAAGACATATTTCAGCGGCATCCAGTCCCAAAACATCGGGGCCTTGCAATGTCTTCACCATCTCCTGTAAAGCATTAAACTTCTTCTCTAGTTCGGCGGTCTGTGGTCCATACGCTTCACCTGAATTCTCATAGAAACCTTCATGATCGTCGTACTGGACTTGTGTTGGGATCGTAGTACCATGAAGATGAGTCGTACCGACTGGCGGAGGGACGGTGTT
Source organism: Lathyrus sativus (assembly GCA_963859935.3). Lineage (NCBI taxonomy): Eukaryota > Viridiplantae > Streptophyta > Magnoliopsida > Fabales > Fabaceae > Lathyrus > Lathyrus sativus. The sequence continues at coordinate 479,846,966 of OZ012736.1, read as the reverse complement.
GATGGGTACGGCGCCGGCAGAAGTGGGAATTGCCCCAACAGGGGTTGGGGTGGCATCAACAGGAATTGGAATCGCACCACTTGCATTGGGAACTGCACCAGCCAAAGTCTGATTAGCGCTCCTCTCCGCTGCTTGTCTCATCTCCTCTTGACTTCTGGCCATATTCTGAATCACCTCCATGAGTTGATTCATTTGCGTTTTCATGCCTAGCATCTCGCTCCTCATAGTAGCCTGGTCCTGCTCTATCTGATCCATGATTCTCTTCTGGCTATTCCTTGTGTTATATCGATGCCGTGAAGTCAGCTTGCTTTACTCTTTCTGAAAGGGGTAAGCGGTGTGTAAGATCGGGTTGTAGGAAATGCGAAAAGAAAAAATGCGCAAATGTATGCAAAATGCTCGAGAGACTTTCGAGGCTTGTGATTATCATTGGTATCATAGAATCATGACTGAATAATAAAGAAGTGCACAATTTGGACCAAAAGCAATCTTTCATTAATTTTTAGAAAAAATTCATACAGACAAAAGCTGAATAAGCCGAAACTACAAGTCGTGCTACAAAAGATAACTGAATAACTAAAATTCTCTCTTTTGGAGACGTTCTTCAAGTTTCTTCGTCTCAAACATGAACCTCCTAACCATTTGGTCGCAGAGCTGGATAAAGTGGTGAACAGAAGGGGGGATATCATTTCCTTCCAGGTCTTGAATGGCGCTTTCCAACCTCCATGGGATATCACGGATCATGAGGTTGCAATGCTCCACCAGATTGTTGTACCTAGCACGACACATATCTAGAGTCGACTGGTAATAACAAATGGAATCCACATGGGTGTCCAACAACTCATTGAGCTGAGCCTCCTTCTCGAGCCACTGCGCACTATCTCTTTGCAAAGCCTCGAAACGATTCCTCCATAGAAGGGCTGTTTCTTGGGCAGTTTCCAATTCTTGACATTTGTTATTCCACATGTTGGATGTGACATATGAATCTTTCAATGCCTCTTCTTTGAGTCTTCGTTCATTTTTCACTAGGGTCAAAGCATTTCTCAGTCGTTCTTCAAGATCCCCAATATCAGCCTCAAGATTCTCTCGTATTTCCTTCTTTTCGGCGGAGGCTATCTCAAAGAAGTGCCATGCCCTATCACAAGAAGCTTTGGTGTCCTTTAAGCGTTGTCGGAGAGTTGTTAAGGATGCATCAGCCCCTTCGTAACCCTGTTGGTACCTGACTCTCAGATCCGTTTCTAATTTTAGCTTCTTGCTACTTTCAGCTGCTTGATCCTGTTCAAACTCCACCTTTCTTTTGTACTGACCACTCTCCACCTTTGCTTGGTGGACTTCATTCTGAAGGTCCTGGTTCTCCTTAGTCAATCTCTCCACTATTAGCTTCAATTTTTCATATTCTTCTATGGACACATGGGTGGGAGCAGGAGGTGCTTCTTGCATAGAGGGCTCTAAGGGAAATGGTAACGACCTTTCAGCTACTCTAGCTAGTAACCACCGGTTGTATGGCTCCTTTGCCACGCAATTCTTCGCTTTTAACTCCTTCCTCCCCTTTGTATGAATCTTACCCCAAGCCTTAGCAATCCTCCTGACAAACGCAGGGTCCTCTGATGTGGCTAGCAAAAAGAAACTCTGAACCTTCTCTGCCTCGGGCTCGCCCTCCATAGCATAGCCCAACTGACGTAATGCCATGACTGGGTTATAATTAATACAACCGGCCCTACCGATCAAAGGTACATTACCGAATTCTCCACAACTGAAAATGATTTCCACATCATAGTACTCAGGAGAGTACCAAGCAATATCACTAGCTTCCAGAGACATGATGCGTTGAGACCATTTTAATTTCTTCTTGTTTTCCATGAACGGCCCTTTCTTGGGTAAATGAGAAACATACCACTTGTATAGCAGGTGAGAGCAGCATTGGATCATCCCCGCCTTCTTTTCACTCCTCCAATGAATGGAGTGATAAACATCGGCAAGGAGTGTAGGGATAGGATTCTTCTGCATGAAGAGGACGATGGCAGTGATGTCTATGAAATTGTCCACATTTGGAAAGAGGACAATCCCATAAATCATTAGAGCAATGCTTATTCCGAACTTTTCCCAATCTTCATCCACCTTGTATTGAGCAGCCTTTTCTAGCAGAAATTTCAATGGAAAACCCTGAACGCCCCCTTTACTGGTTAGACCCTCTTTGACTTCCTCTTTGGTCATACGTAGGGCAAGAGCAATGGCAGGAGGTTTTGGTTCTTCTTCCAAGCCTGTGTATATAGGTTGCCCCTTAATCTTGATGTTCAAAATGTGAGAATATTCCTCAAGAGTAGGGGCCAACTGATAGTTTTGAAAAGTGAAACATCTGAGAGGTGCATCATAGAACTGAACCATAGCGAACAAAGCCCAAGTGTCGACCCTAGAATGGAGGAGATCAAGCAGTTTCCCATACTTTCCCTGGAAATTGATCTTGATAGCCTTTGGTACGTCAATCAGAATGTCTTGAATTAGTTCCAGCTTTGGTTCTCTAAACTTGATGGAATTTGTGCTTCGCTTTCTTTGGTCAGTCATTGTATTCACCGATACCTGAGATAATCACAGTCTCTTAAGTCCCTTGATATGCGAGAAATGATATGCAATGCAATGTTTTATGAATGCACATGATAAAGAGCACAACTCAAGATCAAAATCACTGGTCCTGCAAAACAACATAAAATATTTCTCCCATCGGGTGGGTTATCTATTGGTTTGTAAGAGGGTATCCCAAAGGCTTTTAAACAAAGTCCCATGCACTAGCCCTCGAAAGTTTTCCATCATAACGACTACTCGTAAGACGGTAATCCCTTCAAAGGATGAACACAGAGTCATGTCTTAGCAACCTTTGGAATAAGGTTCTACAAAGGTCCTCAGAGTCGCGGACTCCCACGTCGGAAATAAAGACGTCATTACGACTACACGTAAGACACAATCATTCCAACGGGGTCTCATCTGAGTGGTGGAATTCGATCCAACTCAACGAGTCCTAAGTCTCGCAAATCAGAAAGAACCCACCTCCTATCTTAGTGTGTACTTGAAAGCTCGGGTAGAAAGCCTTTTCTCACAAACCATCCACATAAACCCAACAGTTAGTGAACATAACATAATAAAAAATAAAAGCAAAAAAAAACACAAACACGACAAACAAAATAGGTCTGGCTCGCTAGGAATCTTCCCCAGCAGAGTCGCCAGCTGTCGCTACTCGAAAAAATGCATCGCGCAACGACGGGGAGGCGAAAAAGATAGACAGAAGAGTCGCCACCGAACTTTATTTATCCCATGAGGGGAAAGGAAAATATCGAGAAAACCTTAAGAAATAAATGGATAAGATGGTCTCGCAACCAAGAACGGGTTCGGAAGCCGGTTATGCGAAGGGAAGGTATTAGCACCCCTCGCATCCATCGTACTCGATGGGAACCTTTTGTTTGTCGATGTGTGAATTTATTTGCTTAAACATTATGCTATAAGAAGAGTGTTTCACTGGGTAAAAGAAGGATTAGAAACAGGAAAGTTAGGAGGGAAGAGAGAACAGGGAAGAAAAGAGAAAGAACGGACTCGGTAGGACTTTGCAGTCCTATGCCTACGTATTCTCAATAAATGTGAGAAAGTCAGAGTCGACGTAGTTCGGGGAACTACAGATATTGGGGGAATGTGCTCGGCAAGGATTGTGGCCCTTGTGCCTACGTATCTTTACTTGAAAAAGTAAAGAATCAGAGCAGCCGTAGTTCGGCCTATGGTTTGTTGATGTTTTTTATGGATGATGCTATCGTGCGCATTCTAGCAGTTAGGTGTTCTGCTGCTCGCTCGTCGGAGACTTAGGCATTACTTGTTTGCGGTAGAACGGACGTAACATACCCTTTTGAAAGATTAATTAGTTTTCGCCACGCGGGGCAAGGAGTCACGTTTGATTGATTGGATTGTTTTTAGGGGAAGGGACATGTCTTCGGATAGTAACCCCTACGGGTAGTACCCAATTCGTTATCTCAAAGTTTTTGTTATAAAAGAGTGTGGCGAACGAGGCGTCTTCGTATTGAAAGACGAGTGTCGAAACCACCCTCACTACAGTGGGCATCCCAATACTCGGAGAGGAAGAAAGACTACACTTAATCCTCTCTCTTTAATTCAATGCAAAGAGAACTTCATTCTCTTATTAATGATGTTTTTGGTTTTGACTGGTAAGTGCTTTGCGACAGAGAACCCTACGGTAAACGTCAGCACTCGGGATAGGAGAAGGCCTACGCCTAAACACTCCACGACCATTCAAGTTTTTGTTGTGAAAATAATTTGAAATACACTCGGTGCGGGACCGAGGTTTTAGGTGTGAAAATTGTGGAAGGAAGTTGTGAAAGCGAGATGGTGGATAAAGTCGTGTCTTCGTATTGAAAGACGAATATCAAGACCACCCTCACTACAGTGGGCATCCCAACATTCGGAGAGGAAGAGGTCTACACCTAATCCTCTCTTTTTAATTCAATACAAAGAGAAATTAGTTCATTATTGAAAGTGTGCTCGGTACGGGACCGAGGTTTTAGGAGGAAATGTTGGAAGCGTCTTTGTATTGACAGACGAGCATCGAGACCACCCTCACTACAGTGGGCATCCCTACGCTCGAAGAAGAAGAGGTCTACACCCAATCCTCTTTTAGCTCAACACAAAGAAAAGATTTTAAGGAGGTGAGGTTTGAAAATAGACGGGAAGCGTCTTCGTATTGAAAGACGAGTGCCGGAACCACCCTCACTACAGTGGGTATCCCAATACTCGGAGAGGAAGAAAGTCTGCACTTAATCCCCTCTTTTTAATTCAATATAAAGATAATTTGATTTTGAAAATTGTTTGACAAAGTTTTGAATCGAGTCGGGACAAGTAATGAAGAGAGAAAAGAGGTGGTCTCAGATCCAACATTACCTGTCAATAATTTGACTGGTAATGAATTACGGAGGTCTCGTCATCGACCAAAACAGATGAAATGGGACAAAATGCCCAATAACAAATGCGAAATGGAATTCAACTTTAAAAATAAAGTATAAGAAATTTTAAATAGAAATAATAATAAAATAGGAACTAATATATATAGATATATAACCCTATTATACTACTAAAATAAAATAAAGCTAATATGTTAAATATCATGAAAATAATATATACAAAAATAAAAATAGCTTTTTTAGAGAATTATAATATTAACTAAATGAATTAATATATTTGCGAAAATAAAAAAAACATAATATATACATATTTAAAAAAAGTAATTTAAAAAACAAGAACGAGAGATGTGGACCAGACCCTTCATTAAGGGTCTACGAACCCAGCAAACTTTCAAAGTAAAACCCTAAAAGCAAACTAAATCCGGTCACCAGCCAAACTCGCTTCGTCAACAAACTCTCCTCCAAGATGCGAAAATGGCGAAATAGACGCTAACTCCCCCAAACGGCTCTCAACCTTAAGTCGACGAGCGAAAAAATGAAGCACGCGACGGACATCTCGATCACGTTGCCCTCACGATACTTCGAAATAGGTTTGCAATTCACCAATTCCTGCTTCTCTTTGGGGTTATGGCTCGGTTTTGATATCTTTGTCTCTCATCTCACTTTCTTTGATTTTGGGTCTGAGACCTGTTGGTTATCGGTTGAAAAATGAAGGATTTCGGTCGTTGTCCTGGATTCGTTTTGAAAGGATGTTTGAAGACGACAGTATGGAGGTTTTGACGGTTTATGAAATGGAATGAGGATTGGGGTTTCGACAAGATGAACAGGGGGATGTTCGTTAGGGGGCTTCATCGGTGAAAATGGAGATGGGGTTCTTAGGGGTTCGTTGTTGAAGGATTCGCTTTGTGGTTCGCCGGCGGTGAATGAGCGGTTGTGTAGAGAGTTCCAGAGATGGAGATTGAAGATTGTTGTGGGTTTCTGAGAAACGGTGATTTTCGGTTGGTTACGGTAGTTTATGATTATTGATGATGGAAGGTAGAGGTGGCTTGCTGAGTTTACGGAAGTAGGTTTGAGAACCTAGATCGTGAGTTTGTTTACGGTGATAGTTGTGTTTCGAAAGTCATGGAGTTTGAAAGTTTGATTCATGGTTGAAGCTTGAAGAAAAGTTTGAAGGTTCTGACAAAAATTGCTTGAAGGTTGGAGAGCAATGGTGAGGATGAAGAATGTTTGGGAAGGAGGCTGAGATTCTTAGAAAAAACGTTGGAGGTTTGAAACTGTGGTGGAGATTTTGGTAAGTATTTGAAGGTTGTTGGTGATTAAGTTTTGAAGACGGTCGGGATAGGTTTAAGAGGTTTAAAGTGGTTTTCTGGTGTTTGTTTTGTTGTTTCAGTGACAGGGCAGTGGCAAGTGTTTATGGAAGAAACATGGTGGCATCACCTTGTTTGTGTTTAAAAAGATAAAATAGGGGATGTTATGTTACAGTGTATGTTTGGTAGTGGGAAAATGGTGAAGGTGGAGGTATCTTCGGTTAGATTTCTGGGTTCTTGATAACGCGAAGATTGAAATAACAAGGGTGTTGGAGATGGAAGTTTGAAAGGTTTTTGATATTGAAGGATGAAGAAGAAGAAAGTTTAGAAGAAAAGATGAAGCGTGAAGAAGATGAAGGGTTGAAACGTTGTTTCATATAAACAAGTGATAGCTGCGTGTGAGTTTGAAGCAGAGTTTAGGGAGAAAAATATTTGATGGGTGAAGAGGCTGATGATGTGGAGGATGTTATGCTATTTTTGTGCGATTTTGGAGTTTGTTGGATGTTTACCGACATGAGGATTGAGTTTATTTCGTGTATAGTTAGATGGTAGGTTTATGAAGAGTTGAAGGTTGGGGGAAGGAATGTGTTGCGGTTGTGGAGTGAAGTATTTAAGTGATTGTTTTAGACGGAGGGTGTTGAAGAATTTGGATGGATGTTTAATGGAGGATGTGTAGTGGTGAAAGAGGGGTCGAGGAAGATGTTGATGGTGATGTGTCTTCTTGATTTAAGATGGGGAAGGGAGTATGTTGTTGATATTGGTTCAAGAGTAATGAAGGGTGTTGTTAATGATGGTTTCAGTGGTACGTTTTTGAGGTTTGTTGGTTGTTTGGTTGAGAACGGTTTGGAGAAGTGGAAGTTTGGGTTGAATTAGGAATCTATGGTGTGTGTATTGTTATTCGAGCAACTTGGCAATTGAAAACGTTCGACGAGATAACGACATTTCTGCGAGAACTCTCCATCAACCAAAGACAAAAGGTTCGTTTCCATCTTTCCCACATAACCCCTTTTTGTTTTTTAAATTTCGATTTTGCCTACTTTCACTCACGGCTGTGTTACTTGTTAATGTGACAAACAGAGGAAGTTTTCAGCTTATGGTTATCGGCTTAACAGTCCCTCAGAACAAACGAGGTGAGATGGAAAGGCGCCACAGACGGACGCAAACATGGAGATAAACAAAACACAACTCAAAGAGCAAGAGCTAATTGTAAACTTATGGTATAATGAAGAAATTAGAAGGTGATCATGTGGTTTCTCTCTTCCTTTTTGTTTCCAATTTTCTTCTTTTTATGAAAATTCACACTACTGTTTTACTGCTGTTGTGGTTTTAAGGATGCAGCGGGGCGGGCCACGAGAGAACGCAACCCCTCCTTACCCCTTCCTAACCCCAAATGAAGCTCAAAACAGAACGCAGGAAAACAAAACTAACGAGACTTCCGCATACCGCAAACAGACGCAAGCAACGGAAATAAACAAAACATAATCCAGGAGCAAAGCTAATCTAGGCATGTGATTAATCAAGGATGTGTGTTTCTAAGATAAAATGGAAGTTCAAAATCACAAGTTCAAATCAACACACAGAGGAAAATGAGATGCGAAGGATTAATATATTTACCTCAAACAAAACTGGAATCCCAGGTATGAACTTGAATCTCTTTCTTTGATTTTACTTTCCCTCTCGCAACTCCTAATGCTGATGAAAGTTTCTGATTCTGTTTGATGGTTTTGGATGAATGGTATCTGTTTTGTGATTTTGGATGAATTTTTGTATCAATTTTGTGATCTGATATTGTGTTTGGTTTTGGATGATTTTGTATCAGTTTTGTGATCTGATACGGTGTTTGGTTTTTGGATGATTTTGTATCAGTTTTGTGATCTGATACGGTGTTTGGTTTTTGGATGATTTTTCTGTTGCTGCAACTTCTAGATTGTTATCTTTTTCTCATGCAGAAGCCCCCTCCTATGGTCCAACTCCCTCCCCTTTTAATTCTTTAGAATCCTCAAACATAGTCCTCTACCTCCCGTCCTTGGTTGCTGTGCTCTGAGTTGTGTGTTGACTAGTTTATTTTCCTTCCAATTTAGCGTTAAGGTTTTTTACTGCAGATACTGCTACATCCCTACTTTTTCCATTTTAGTGACACTGTCTTTATTGATGCAGGAAAATAGCAGCATGACTTTGTAATTTTGGTGCAAAAGACCTGGTCTGATACCTTGGTACAAGGTGTGCAAAAATGAATCATTGTTGTGATTGAGGTGCAGAATTGTAGCATGTTTGAGAGCAGGTTTGGCGAGTTGTGTAGTTCAAGGATTTTGTCTCATTGTGGTGCAAGTTTTGTGGCAGCAGGGTGCAGGAATAAAGTGACAAGGGTTGGTACAGTTGAGGTGACACGGCTGGGTTTTAGATTAATGTGTATGTGCAGTAGCTTTCAAGTGGCTTTGGGTGATGTACATATATTCTTTTATCTTTTATCATACTGGTTGTAAAAAAGAAAAAAAGTAAAAATATAAAACAATGAACTTAAAAAATTAGTAAATGGGCTTGGATATTTTAAATGGTTTTGTAGAAAATTTGAACATGGTAATGACATATGGATTTGAGTAGAAATTGGATATGTGAATGGATAATTGGCAATGAATTTTAATTTATGAATATGGATAACCAAAAAAAGAAAACTTGGATTATAGTATGGAATATTTATGGATTGAATATTTGGAAACTTTGGATATAAGAATGGATAAAATTAAAAGGATAAACAAATTGGTGATGAATGGATTTTTGAAAATAAAATGTGAAGTGGGTTAAAATTAAATATGTATGAATTTGATGAATTGGATTGGAATGTGAATGAAATAGATTAAGAAAGTGATTCGGGAGCGGGTATATGTAATGAATATGTGCCTCCACATCTAAACAACACCTTAAATCCTGACACTTGAACCTGACTTGCCACAAATCTTGCACAACACGACCTTGAATCCAACTTAACATGATCTTGATTGAACAAAAACTCTGCCTAAATCCTCATACCAATAGCGAGACTTTAACCACTTCATCAATGCTTGCACACACACTGAATCTGCTAATCCTCAGGAGAAACTCGATTGAAGGACAATTGGCTCATTTGATTCAAACTCTTGTCATTCAGACCACTGATGAAGCCCTCCACACATGACACAAAAAAAAATGGCTCCAGACTTGTCTTAAGAGTATTTGATTTGAAGTTTGAAACAGTCTAATAAGGTAAGCATGACTTAAAGATTTAGTCATAAATTTCTGGCCATTATCCTTTGACCTGATCACTTTGCTTGACAACTTGATTCTGATACGAAAATCCTAATTCGAACCTCACACAATACTTGAATTAGTGCACCATGGGTAGGACAAATTTGGGGTATGACACTCGTTTCTCTACACGCGGGTACTTTGAATGATTTGGAGTGACTAGTACAAGATGAATGAACACTCTTATTACATAAAAATACCAACTATTTATAATGGTAGTAAGTAACTACTAAATGACGGTTATGGCTTCACAACGTGTCCTTCTGGTTCTTTTTTACAACTTCAATTGCTCACACGTTCGCCCATTATCAATTTGAAACTTAGACACCAAGAATTCCCTCCAACCTTCATGGTAACTGCCTTTCGTTCCTTCTAGCACGATCTTGGTCGAAAGCTTCTCCAACACTTAGCATTTTTCTAGAAATTTTTTCCACCTTTCTTTGCCTCAGGTTTCCTCAAAGTTGTGTCGAAACCTTCATATGTTTTTGAATAACATTCTGACTTAGGATAATTCTGATTTTGCTGGCGTCGAAAATGAGAGCTAACAGAAATACATTTAGAAAACTCATTACAATCCGTTTGGTTGTAATCGGAAAAGCTTAGCACTACATTTACACAGTGAATTTTACTTGGAGTGCTTCGCACACCACGTGTTCGACAAATTGCTTGAATACAAATGTTTTGAGCTGTTTTTCAATTTGAGTTTATTTTTTACAAAGAATTGGAAATTGAACAACTTTAGGTGAACAAAAGCATATTGATTTGTGTTCAAACTTTTGATTCAATTTCTCATCTTTGTCGGTATTCCATATAGGCGTAGTATATATCCGATATTTTTGGCAACGGTTCATTTAGATGATCGTATTTCCTCGGCCGCTTCTTCCTAAAAGTTTTAAAAACCAAGTTATCATAAGCGCCTAATTTGTTTAAGAATAAGTGATATATTAAACCCTCCTTCTAGATCATTGTCTTCATCTAACAAGTGGTATCAAGAGCACCGATTCATTCCGTGCTTCACATATAACTTCTTAGAATATGGCAAATGAACAAAAAAGGGCTTACAATTGGGCAACAGTTTTTAACGGTGAGAACTATAATTACTGGAAATATTTTATACGTGTGCATATCAATTCCAATGATAGGAAGGTATGAAACGTTATATTGAATGGTCCTATGGAAATTACCATGACCGGTGAAAATAACGTTGTTGTGCTTAAGGCTGAAGCATGGTGGGATGATGAAGATGAGAAAAATTACAATTACGATTGGAAGGCTAGAAATATTCTAATCTCCTCCTTGGGAGTTGATGAATATTATAGAGTTTCACATTGTATGACTGCTAAAGCTATGTGGGACGTATTGCAAGTTGTCTTTGAGGGAAATAATGATGTCAAGCTAGCTCGAATCAACACTTTGACTCAAGAGTTTGATCTCTTTCACATGGAACAAGGGGAAACCATTTCCGACATGCAAAAAGATATTTTCTCACTTAATCAATAGACTAAATTCACTTGGTAGACCAATTTCCAATGACGTTGCTACTAACAAAGTCTTAAGATGTCTTACTAGGGAGTGGCAACCAAAGGTCACGACCATAAAGGAAGCAAATGATCTTATGACTTTGGATCTTAGAACTCTTTTGAAAAGCTCCAAAAACATGAGCAAGTGCTTATTAGCCTTGATCAATTTGAGAAAAGGGAAAAGAAAGAAAATACCAAAACTACGAAAAAGAAGTCAATAGCTATAAAGGCTTCTTGTTCAAAGTCCTCCGCTAAACAGCTAAGTGATTACGACTCGAGTGATGACGATGATGAAGAAGCGAATGAGGATATGGGGTTGTTCATGAAGCGATACAATTGCTATGTAATGAAAAATGGTATCCAACATTCCAAAAAAAATATCTTTAATTTTAGAAGACAATCAAGGTCTTCCAAGAATGAAGGAAATAAGGGTAGTAAAGCAAGAGGGTCGTGCTTTAATTATGGAAAAGTCGGGAACTATAAGTTGGATTGTCCATTGATGAAGAAGGACAAAGGAAAGGAAATTAATCACTCACAAAAGAAACAAAGTAAGCCTGGAAGAGCTTACATCACTTGGGAAAGTGATAATGAGTCATCTGGGGATGATAGTTCAAGTGACGAAGAAGATTTCGTTAACCTTTGTCTCTCAACTCATCAAAAGAAGAAGAATAAAAAGGTATGACATACTAAATACGAAAACTCTAGTAAATTATCTCATTCTGAATTACAACATGCCTTTGACATCTTACACCATGAGGCTAAGGAAGCCTTTAAACGTTTGGCATCAAACAAACAAATTTTTACTCATTTGGAGAAAAAGATCTCTGATTCCGAAAGGGAATTGGAGGCTCTCAAGGCATTTATAGTGGAAGTAACAAAGGTAGATGCTGAGGAAGAAAGAAGTAAATGGTTAAACTTTGGATGTGATACTTGTCATATTTGGCAAAAGGAGGTTAGGACTTTTAAAGCCAAACTTGACAAGGCTCTAGAACCACAAATCACTTTTTCTATTGATATATCACACTTTAGAAAAAGCATGATTAATCCTTGTCAAAAATATACATATGTGATCAAAAATCAAGGTAACAAAAGTGATACCAAGGTTAACCTCACTTACTTGTATTGTTGCAAAAGGGGTCATACCATTGCTAAATTTCACTTTAGGAGGTTTTTAGTTCCTAAAGGGGTTTATCAATGGTTGCCTAAATGCAACCAAGATTTCACTCACAACCAAGGACCCAGTAAACAATTGGGTACCTATTTACTTTGATTTTTTATAGGTACAAAGTCTTGAGCCTACGGAGAGAAAATGGATTCTCGATAGTGGATGCTTAAGACATACGACAGGAGACATATCTCTCTTCATTGACTTTGTGGCAAAGAAGATATTTGTAACCTATGGAGACAATAACAAATGAGCAATACTTGGAAAAGGTAGTGCAGGTAATCCCTCGTCTACTACTATCTCTGATGTATTACTAGTTGAGGGCCTTAAACACAACCTTATAAGCATTAGTCAATTATGTGACAAGGGATACAAAGTGTCTTTTTCAAAGGATTATTGCATAGTTGAAAATAATGATAAAAAGGGGGATGCATTTAATAGCTTGAGGGTAAATAATGTGTATATGCTGGATTTGAGTGAAGTATCATTGAGTAGCGACAAATGTCTCGTCACTATGAGTGAAGACTCATGGTTGTGGCATAGGCTTTTGGCATATGTCAATTTTGACTTGCTAAACAAGATAGTCTCTAAGGACCTAGTGGTTAGCTTACCCCAAATCAAATTTTTAAAGGATCGCTTATGTGATGCGTGTCAAATGGGGAAGCAAACAAGGATCTCGTTTAAATCTAAAAACATTGTTTCAACTACGAGACCCCTTGAACTTTTTCATATGGACCTCTTTGGACCATCTAGAATTAAGAGTCTAGGTGATAACTACTATGGTTTTGTTATAGTTGATGATTTCTTTAGATTTTGCTGGACTATCTTCTTGGCTAGAAAGAGCGACACTTTTTCCGCCTTTGAAAATTTTGCCAAACTTTCTCAAAACAAGTTAAACACAAACATTATATCAATTAGAAGTGATCATGGAGGTGAGTTTGAGAATCATCTCTTTGAATAATATTGTGGTAGGCATGGAATTAATCATAATTTTTTTGCGCCACGTACCTCTCACATATCTCTTTAAAGAATTATACGTTTTCTATATATATATATATATATATATATATATATATATATATATATATATATATATATATATATATATATATATATATATATATATATATATATATATATATATATATATATATATATATATATATATATATATATATATATATATATATATGTGTGTGTGTGTGCTTTTCTATGTCTTTATCTAACAAAATGAAGAAGTAACTGAGCCATATGTGAGGGCATCTTTCATCGATCACGGTTGAGGTAATATCGTTCCTCTCTATCAAATTTTCTTGGTCACTTAATTTGTGTAAGTTGATGTACCAATTTGTGTGTTAAAATTGATGTTTATTGCATGATTAAACATTTTTTATCCATTTGAATGTTTGAAATATGTGTAGGCAATCTATTTATTCTTATTTGATGCATAAATGACTCAAATATATGATTTTTGCTAATTTTTACTATTTGAGTCGACCAAAACAGGACATTGGTCGACTCATAAAAATGCAATTTTTCATGTTTTAGAAGCGGGTCTGCTCAGGTCGACCCTTCGGTCGACTCAAATTTTGAGCTTTTTTTATTGTCTAAATATTACCAGTATGCGTTGAGGCACAAACTGTGTAGGTCGACGCGTCGCTCAATTTTTCTGAAAAATCTTTGGTTTTGATGCATCCTTCAAAATTTCTTGACCCATTTAACTTTCATTCTTTCTATGTATTCAAACATCATCATTAGCATTAATACATTGCATCCATACAAAGTTATTCTCTATTTCTCCTCTTCCCAAAATCCCTATTAAGACCTAATTTCATCAAACACTACAAGGATTCTAGTAAGTCTCTCATCAAACACTACAAGGATTCTAGTAAGTCTCTCATCAACACACAAACTTAGTTTACTATTCATCTTCTTCAAGTGTTGCATCTCATGGCTACACGAAGGTTCACAAGCAAGAGAACAACCAAAGTTTCATCCTCTTAAGCTGGCACCTCAAAGACTAGTCTACTGGTAACTGCTCTCTCTTTATTACCTCCTGAATATGCTGAACTGTATGAGAAAAATCTGAGCAAGCGATCAATTGTCAAACAATTTGTTTATTATCGCAAATTTGCTGAAAGAATGCATATCCAAGAAGTTCTTGAACTTCTGGATGCTCAAAATTTTAATCAGTTTTTGGAATGCGACAACAAATATAATGAGGATTTAGTTAGAATTTTCTATACTGGTCTTCAAGGAAAGTTTGAAGGGTTTGAGTTTAGTACCAAAACTGGAAATAATAAAGTCTCTGTAAATGACTTTGTTTGGAAAGATCTCTTTGACATGTCTCCTATAACTGTTGATCCACTGATTAATGTCACAGATACTAGAATCGTGGAAGGTTATAAGTTCAAGGAAGCCTTGAACTCCATGTTAAAGAAAACATACACTGAACAAATTGTGGCTAGCAGTCTTTTTCCAAAGTCGGTAACAACTAGTCAGTTGAAACCGGTTGACAGAATTTTGCAATGAATTATCTCTCACATTCTTTGGCCTAAGAAAGGAGGCTATTCTCGGTTTGACCAAGCAGAAGTTCATTTGGTATACATCTTGAAAAAGAAGATCAAAATCAATTGTCCTCACTATATTGCAAGCAAAATCTATTCTTTGAAAGATTCTGGCCGAGGGACTGCACTATCATATGCATCCTTCATCCAATCTGTCCAACAATGCTAAAGTGGTTGTTCCCGGTATCACATACAAAACTTCGATAGAGGATCAGGAGTTTTGTCAAAACATGTTAACTATGATGGGATATATATGGGATCCCCGTTAGACGCGCTACAGGTTTATTGTTAAGGCTACCAGCTCTCGATTGCAAGAATCTGATGAAAGTAAGGAAGAAGAAGAAGAAGAGGAGGAAGAAGAAGAAGAAGAGGAAGAAGGTGGTAATAAAATGGATACTGATGTTAATATTGATGAACAGGATAATAGTTGTTGGTTAGATTAATCACCCCATTTGGACTCAAATGCAAACCAAAGGTGGGGTGAGTGGCAACACACGGGTTGGACCACTCTAGGTTCAGATTACATGCCATAGACAACAAATTGGATTTATCAAGAGTCATCATATGTGCCTCCATCTCCTCTGCGTCCTTAACATAATAATGATGAACTCCTCGAGATGATGAAGAACATGCAACTCCAACAACAAAACTTTTCCACTGCATAAGATGAGCGGTTCACGAATCTGCAGAATCAACTTCAGGCTCAGACAAATAACTTCAACACGTTCACCACCTTAGTGATTGTCGTTTTGATAACATGGTTCAGTTTGCTGCAGGTAAAAATCGTGCTCTCACTACTAGCTTCAACGTTCTTAATTGGGTTATGTTGGAACTTACATATGTAGTTAGTGAGGGGAGTATGTGAGGACAAGTTGTCTCAATACTTGTTTTAGTGATGTCAAAACATATGTAGTTAGTAATGTGTATTTTGGACGGTATCATCGAGTTGCATATGCATTTGTTGGTCTCTCGTGTCAAGCATTTATCAAAAAACATGTGTTTGGTTATATAGAAAAGCATTATATGTGTTCTATGTGAGTTTGATCATGCTGATTGCCTTAGATATGCATTAGAAGCACTTAGAAATAGCAAGACATATCAAAATCAACATTTTTTCAAATTCTGAGTCTTTGAGTCGACTCAAAGCATGCTTAGGCCGACTCATACATAATGAACTTTTGTGATTTTCTCTCAAGAGAGCTCGCGTCGACCCTCTGGTTGACTCATACTGTTTGTATTTCTATTTGTCAAAACTGGGCTGTTTTGCGTCGACGCATGGACTTGTTCCGGTCGACACAGAGAGACATTTCCTGCATAATTTTGTATTCGGGAGAGCTCAGGTCAACCCCTTATTCTCTAGGTCGACCGTTCGCTCGTTCCACACTATTTTTCTGTTATGCTTGTCTTTCAAAGTGTCTGTTATGTTGGTTATTTTGTCCAAGCTTCACATATAAATTGTTTTAGCTGATTCTTCAAATTACAACAAGAAAAGTGAAAATAGACAATGGTTTTGCTCTCACCATCTTCATTTTCTTTCTTACATTTTCTCAATAAATATACATAATCATTTTTGTTGTGTATTCTGCACCATTGAAGTGATAACGTCCAAACATAGGATCGGTGTATCGAGTTTGGGTTGAGAGATCAGTGGGTTTTTCTTGAATAAAATCGTTAGGATTTTGTCCTCAAAGAATCTTGAATTTTGGGGGTTTTGCACAAATCGTTCATTCACAGATTCAGCCGAGCGAAGGTAATTGAAGAACGAAAGGTTTTGTCAATTTAGTAGCGTTAACTGGAGGATTGTGGAAGGAAGGTTTGAGTTTAAATTGTGGGTTTTAGAAACCAGTCGGGTAAGGATATAAAGACCGTTGAGTTATTCAAAGGTGGTGTTATAATCGACGGTTTACTCATCACATTCAAAGGACTTTATTCATCTTGAATCAATGTAAGAGAAGGCATAGGTTCATCATCAATGATTAAGATTGAGTGTTTGATTTCTACTGCTTCTCGTGTAAAAAAAATTTGTAGCAGGTTATATATACAGGTTTCAATTCTATTTTTAGAATTGAGGGCAAACGTACCCCGGGCGAGGACGACGAGGGAACTGCCTCAACAAATTGGTGTTGTCATCTCTTTTTGCTATTTTCATTTCTAAATTTTACATTTGTGTGATATCAAATTGGTTGACTAAAATTCTGGTTTACTGTATTGTTGAAATACATTTAGAAAACGCATTACAATCCGTTTGGTTATAATTGGGAAAGCTTAGCACTACATTTACATAGTGAATTTTATTTGGAGTGCTTCGCACACTACTGTTACACCCCAAAATTTGACCAACCTTTTCTTAACTTGGTTTATGTTTTCATTTCATTTTCTTCTAGCATTTGCATTGCATAGCATTTTTCATTGAACAGGGGATCAAGAGGTTGTGCATAGCAAGAGGAGGTTACCTAGAGTGTTGAGCCTAAGCAAGGAGTGTTACTCAAGTTTGAATGGTCATCAAATCATCAAGAAGTGGTCAATGGGTGTATGTGGGTCAGCTCCTAACTTGGAGGCCAGTTGAAGATCATCATAGGGTTTTGAATTCATGATTTTGGATATGGGATGTTGAGAAAGCTCATTGAGTGTTTTGAGGGCCATGGTGGAGCTTACTCAAGTTGTTGTGTGATGTGAAAGAAGCCACAGTCAAGAATGTTGCATCTAGGGTTTTCATCTGGTTAATCCTCAGTCAACTGTGAAATTGAAGGAGATTAAAACTCAATTCAAAGTCTCTTTGGTCATGGGTTGTTGTGTTTAGATGTCTAATATATCATTTCAAGATCAATTCAAGAAGAATCAAGAGTGTGAGAAGTTACTAAATTAGGGTTCTCAGTGTAAAATCCTCTGTTTAGTGCCCAACTTCAAGACCACATGTCTCAAGATATAAGTTTCATCTCATCTTGACCCCAACATGAAACTTGTGAGTACTAGAAGTCATTCATCTGATTTCTAGAACTCAAGTTATGATGCTGGCAAGTTACAGGTCCTCAGATGAATGTGATTTTGGTCAACAAAAGTCAACCAACTTCCAAGCTATTTTTGACCTAGAAGGATGTTTCTCCTCACCTTTACCAAAACATGAAAGTTGTTCCTCATGATCTTAGCTTTCCAAAGAGTACTAGAAGTCCTTAAACTGATCTGTAGAACTCAAGTTATGAGGCTTGCAAGTCAGGGGTATTTTGGGAAAGTAAGATTATAGGTCATTTTATTATAGGTCCATTTCACCACTTTACACACTTCAAATGAAAATCTTTCCAACATGGAACTTGCTCCAAATTGGGTCATTTGCCCAAACAAACATCAAGGAGTCATAAATTTGGCTTGGATTGGAGAATTGAGGTGTAACTTTTTCATGAAGAAAGTTTAAAATCACAACATGGAATTAATTGGTTTTTAATCATTATAAGGCATGTTTGTGCATTTTTTGACTCACAAAGATGTACTAAACAAGATGCAAGTTTTGGATTTCATTTTGGTGACATTTTCATGTGTGTTCCAAAGGCATTTTCAAGTGGAATTTTGGCAAACCAATATCCACCATGTGATCAATTCAAGGGCCAAATTACATCCACATGATTAAATTAACTTCCCAACAATGATTTGGAATGGAAAACAAGGGAATTGGTATTGTTTACGTGTGCATGAGCATGAGAAAAGTGGAGATTGGGCATTTTCACATTGGGCACAATTCAACCACAATTGGGCCTTCAAACACTCACCAATCCATCATATATAAGTCTTAGGTCATTTTTGGATGAAGAAGAGGTCATTTTCGTGAAGAATTGCAGAAAGCACAGTTGGAGAAGAGAGGAGAATTTTCAAAATCGTGAAATACAATTGGAGTAATTTCAGAGAAATTCAAAGCTACAACTACCTTCCTTGAAGTTTAGTGAACGTTTCTGGACAATTTCAGCAAGTTTGAGCACTAGTAGAAGGTTTAATAGAGCTATTCCGTTAGGTAACTTCTAAATCCAAATTTCTCACTGTTTATGCATCATTATTGCGCCATTGTTGCTTAATGCTGAAGTCCTATATTCATAGGCAAATTCTGGTGCATATTTGTTCATGTTTGTGATGATTTCAATGTGATGTACATTTTCTGTTTCTCTTCGATTTGCTTGATTTACACATGATTTTTGAAAATGGATGGCATATTTGTAATCTACGTGAGATGTAGATGATGTTTGACCTAAGTTTCATTTGATTTGGTTGAGTCTAGGTATGGCATCACCGGAGTTTCATCGGAGAAGATGACCAGAGCAGTGGTTCCGGTCACCTGGTTTGTTCCCTCCGTTTTATCATATTTTTAATGGGGAAGTTGACTCCTGATCGTTAGATCTGTTTACTTTTATTTTACACGACCATGATTAAGACACACCATGCGTATTAATTTGATCACCACACATGATTATGCTAAAACTCACCGTTTCATTTAATTTGCATGCTTGGCCACGTGATGTCTTTTGAGCCTTCTAATTTGATTACCATCTTGATCCAACGTGCCTGATTGTGGCTTACCATGCGCTCACGTTGACCACACACACACAATCATTGTTTGGTTTTCTTAGTTTTTGTGTGCCTCTTGGATCTGGGCCTAAGTTGCTGTTAGCACCCCCTTGTTTGGGCCCAGTTGGATTTTCAACGTGTATGGGCTGCTTTCTGCACCCTCTGTTTTATTTATTTTATTTTATTTTATTTTTGTTTTTGTTTTATTTCTGTTTTGATTTAATTTCATTTAAAATACTTCCGATAGTGTAAAAATTCCACAAAAATATTTTTTAAACATTTTGGGATGTCTATTATTTTTAAATTTTTTTATTTTATTGTTTAGTTTTATTTTCAATTAAAAATGGAATTAAATATTGGAAGTGTCTTATTTGGATTAAATCTTGACATTGCTTGGTTTTGATTTTGTTTCTTCCATTTCCCTTTGATCCAATGAATGAAAATTCATCCTCATGTCCATGATGAGTTGATGAATTTTTGAGGACCATTTTGCCCCTGTTGTTTGACTTTTGATGCATTTCATTTGACCCTCGACAATCCTCATTCACAATGGAACACCCTTGTGAATCAATTTCTTTGGTGGTGTTGTGAATTGATTTTGATTGTAATCTTTTGGCTTCTATTTGCCAACATGTTTAAGTACCTTGTGCATTTTATTTGGTTATTTTTGAATCATTTTCCTAATTTTGGGATAACTTGCAAGTCAAGTTACCCCAAAGGGAGGTTCATACATACACGTTGACCTATTTTGACTTGGATATGACATTTTTGGATCCTTTAAGCTCTCAATGCCTTTTGTTTCATGTTGCTAACATGTTAAGGATGATGCTTGTTCATTTTTAGGTCATGACATTGTTTCTTTCTTGTTCATTTGTTTGTTTTCTTTTGAGCATTCAATTAGGGTTTCGATGTGAAGTATGCTTGCATTCCTTGTTGCTTTTGCTTACATTCCCTTTTGATATGATTTGCTTTTGCTGTTGAGCTTTCTTCTCCATCTTTACCTTCTGTCCAATGACCTTGGA
Organism: Lathyrus sativus; assembly: GCA_963859935.3. NCBI lineage: Eukaryota > Viridiplantae > Streptophyta > Magnoliopsida > Fabales > Fabaceae > Lathyrus > Lathyrus sativus. The sequence goes on along the minus strand of OZ012736.1, from coordinate 479,826,606 downwards.
ACCTCATTTAAGGTCTCTTAGTCCCTCCTGAAGAGGTACTTGAAGTATACCTAAAATGATGGATCCTTGAGGACTCTTTTGTGTTTCTTTTTCACTTTGTTTGTGATGCTTATGGTTGAGTACATATTATGAGGTCCTTGCTGCCCTCATTTGGTCTCCCATCCTCACTTGGTTTTAGGCTTGCTTTACCTTTCATTTGTGTTTGGTTTTTGCATCTTGGTTGATGTTGTTTGGTTTAGGCCATTTCATCCCACTTTTGGTGTATTTTTGTGTGGTTTGTTCTTGCTTGTTTGACTTCTTCTTTGTGCATCTTCTCCTCTTTTCTTCTTTGTTTTGTCATATGCATGCTTGGTTGAGATGAGCTTGTGGAGGCTACTTCCCCACACTATTTTCCTCCCACTTTTATTCTACTTGTGCATCTTATGTTTGCATTTTCATTTGCATGTTCTCTCTTCTTCTTCTTCTTCTTCTTCTTCTGCTGCTGCTGCTTTTCTTTGCCATGTTCCCCATAAGTTCTCTAACCTCTTGAGGTTATGATAGACATTAGGTTCCTAACCATGCATGATAACATTACGTAGTTCCCTTTTGAATCCCAACTTTAAGTCCACTTTGCATGATAACTTTTAGGATTGATTAGTCTTCCATTAGTGTCCTTTCTTCTCTTCTCATCTTCAAACATTCATAAAACACTTAATAAAAAATGACAAATTTTGTACGCTACAAGCCTTAAGCTATTTAGGAAATGATGATTGGGTGGTTGCCTCTCAATTCTCTAGAATGTTAGTATATGTCCTTTGGACGATATGCGACACATTCGCTCCTGAGTCATTGTCTTTAGTGCAACATGAGTTACAAATCAAGTTCAAAACCCTTCTTCTGTAAAAAACAATTCAAACCTTTTTCATCCTTCGGGATTCTAATCAGGAAATTTTTTCAGATAAAAGAGTGTTGTTAACCCTTAGTTCTATCGCAAGCGATAACGCCTAAGTCTCCAATGGCCGAGTTGCATACACCAACTGCTAGAACTATTTGTTAACCCTACTCGGGCCTAAAAAAAAACTTTTGAACCAACCGGTGTTCTTGTTAGCCCGAACTATGTTTTCTCTGATCTTTCCATACCAGATGAAAGTATGTAGGCACAAGACGCGATGTCTTGGCGAGCAACATTTCCCTTTCACCCGTAGTTAGTCGAACTACGTTGACTCTGACTCTCCCATTGCACGAGGGAGTACGTAGACACAGTTCTATCGCAAGCGATAACGCCTAAGTCTCCAATGGCCGAGTTGCATACACCAACTGCTAGAACTATTTGTTAACCCTACTCGGGCCTAAAAAAAAACTTTTGAACCAACCGGTGTTCTTGTTAGCCCGAACTATGTTTTCTCTGATCTTTCCATACCAGATGAAAGTATGTAGGCACAAGACGCGATGTCTTGGCGAGCAACATTTCCCTTTCACCCGTAGTTAGTCGAACTACGTTGACTCTGACTCTCCCATTGCACGAGGGAGTACGTAGATTTGTCCTTTGACCTTTAGCGTAGATAGATTGATCACCCTTTTAGATAGACAACAATGCATGGATCACGTCGAGTACGATGGACGTGAGGGGTGCTAATACCTTCCCCTTGCGTAACTGACTCCCGAATCCATACATGGTTGCGATGACCTTGTCTTTCCCTTTTTCGTCAGGTTTTTCCGATCGTTACCTTTCCCTCTCTTTGGGATAAATAACCAAAGGTGGTGACTCTTCTGTTTTCCGCTGGTTGTTTTTCGCAGTTGCGACAGCTGGCGACTCTGGTTCCCTATGTGAGTCAATCCTAGCGCTTGTTTGTTTATCATTGGGTGTTGTATATGTGTGCTTTATTTACTTTCGCATTTACTTTCCCGCATTTATTTTCTGCATCATATGTCATTATTGCTGTGCTGTGGGGAGGGAAGTTCCGTTGAGTGATAAGCCGGACCTGGGCTTGAGTACAAACATATCATTAGAAGCGGAAAGTAGTGGTGAACCTGTATGTTAGGCATGCACTAGTTCCCACGAAATTTGCACTCAGACGAGATTCTCTTTGATGACTTTCTTTCCAGCCCAGTGGGCCGTTAAGAGGATTTCAGATTTGAGGGTTGTCGACTCTGGGGACCGATCATCTGTGATTCAGCTAAGTGAGGCCTCTTCGCGAGATGATGATGCCAAACCAGAAATGGTGAACGTATCATCATTTCTCAAAAGTCAGTGACATTGATAAATGCATAGGATGTAGAACCTTGTCCGTGGATAGGTCCATACCTGTGAGAGGGATTGGGTTATGCAGGAAACCTTGGCTTTCAGAATACCCGGTTCTTTACAGTGTGAATCTGTTTATCAATGGGTCCTATTATCGGTGCTTTGTTCTTGCTAAAGCGGAGCGCTAGTTCTTCTCGATCAACAGCACAACAATCTTGATCCCTTGTTTGCATTTGCATGTGCATTTTCATATTGCATTTCATTAACATGTGTCTATGTTGCAAGTGTATATTTCCTCTCCGATTCTAGTGATCTTGTTCCCTCGTTGCTGACATGCAGCCCTTAAGGAGGACCTTGGCCTAAAAATTTCCGACACCTGATATTAGAGCTCTGCGAAGTTTGATTTCTTTAGCTGACAAAAAGGTTATGGAAGACTTCAGACAGTCCTTTGGGAGGCTTTTGAGTGTTGTTTGTAAACCTTCTTTGGATGAGTTGAATGGTCTTTAGACGCTGTTGCAGTTCTATGATCCTCAGTTGCGAGGCTTCACTTTTCAGAGTTATGTGCTAGCGCCAACGGCGAAGGAGTTCTCTGCACTGCTAGGAGTGTCCATTCTTGACCATATACCATTCTATCATATTGAGGGTGAGCCGAATCTAGCTGAACTTGCTGAAGCTTTACATTTGGACGGTTCTGAGTTGGCAGGGAAGGTAGCTAGTAGGAATGGAATGTTTGGGTTTCCATTACCTTTTCTTGTAGATAAGGCTCGACACTTTGCTAAAGAAGGTTGTTGGTTGGTATTCAGTGCTATCTTGGCTCTATGTATTTATGGCATTCTCTTGTTCCCGAATATTCCAAACTTTGTAGATGTGGATGCATTCCATATCTTTGCTTCGAAGAATCCCATACCCACGCTGTTAGGTGATGTTTATCATTCTGTACACTATAAGAATGAGAACAGAAGAGGGAAAAGTGTTTCTTGCTGCGCACCTTTACTCTATCTATGGTTCGTAAGCCACCTTCCCAAGACTGGTTCGTTCTTTGGTATTGTGGGTACATCGGAATGGTCAGAGCGTTTGATGAGATTGTCTGCCGAAGACATTGTTTGGTTTGATAGAGATGTATTGGGCATCGAGATTATTTATAGTTGTGGAAGCTTTCCTAACGTCCCGCTGGTCGGAAGGAAGGGTTGCATAAACTATAACCCGTCCATTGCAATCAGACAATTTGGGTATGCATTGAGAGGTCCTCCGAAAGATGAAGAGATACAGGAATCTCTGTATCTCACTGGTTTATTGGAGGGGGATACCTTAGCTAGAGTCGAACATGCCTGGAGTAATATCCACAGAAGAGGGAAGGTTGCCTTGGGAAAGAGCAATAGTCGAGCCTACGACCCCTATTTGGTTTGGATTCAGAGTAGAGCCAAGGAACTAATGATGTCATACCCGTCTGCTAAACCTGTGTGCCCTCATGAGATTGCAGAACCCACTACGGTAGACATTCAGAAATACAATCAGGTATTGTTTGAGAAGGAAGAATTGAGAAAAGCTAATGAAGAATTGGAGAAAGAGATCATCCAGCTTTGAAGCGAGAAGATTGATGTTGTTCATTCCTTCAAGAAACAAACTGAGCTTGTGAACAAACTTGGTACGGATCTGACCAAGGAGACTGGTTCTAGGGAGCGTCTGGGTTTGGATTTCAAGGCCGTCAACAGTGTTCTTGGTACTAAGAAGGAAGAGTTAGATAGAGCTTACTTGAGGATTTCCAAGTTTGAGAACCAATGGAATTCCATGCTCACCAACAACAAAGAGCGCGAAGACAGGTTAAAGCTTCAGATCAGCAAGTTGAAGGCGCAACTCAATGCCAAAGATGGGGAGGTTGCAGCAGAGGCATCACGTAGACGAGATAGTGAGTACATGTTGAGCAAAGCGATTGCAAACTTGAAGGATCTCAGGGTGAGAGCTGACTCCAAGATATGTAGGCTTGAGGCATGTTTCGGGGAAGAAGCTTTGGAAGACCATGTTGAGAGTCTACAACATACTGTTAACCACCAAGATTTGCTTATTCAGGGACTACTTGCTAGGCCAAATCATCCTGAGACGCTGAAGTTGCTAGAGGACTTCCGAAAACGTCATCCTGTTTGACTGTCTTGTTTATCTCTGTTGTAGTTTTTTGCTGCTTATTTGTTGTATTGACCATCACCAGACTTGTTGGTTGAGGTCCTTTCCTTATTGTACTCAGTTGTAGCTTGTACATTGCTTGTTGGCATGTGTTTATATACGAAGAGTTTATGTTCTATGCTTGTCCGTAGGGTTCTCCATTGTTGTGTTTTTCCCGGAAACTAGAATCGAGGGGGAAATTTCCCTGTTGCATACATACATGTCTGCATTTTAGCAATTTTTTCTCGCATTGCAGGTGCATTGGAACTGTTAACCTTATTTCTCCTATGGTTTGTTAGTGTTTCAGGATTGCTGACTTAACGACTCACCGGTGTAACACGGTGGGAGAACTGACTTTAAACAATGTTGCGGATAGCAAGAGTCGCCACCGACTTTTATTTTATCCATAAGGAAAGGTTATAAAAGAACAGGAAAGACCTTAGAGAATATTTTGGGTCCGGGGGGTAGGTTATGAAAAGGGAAGGTGTTAGCACCCTTTTCATCCATGGTTATCCATGGGCTCTTAGGTACTTAAGCTCACTTTTGAATTGTTTTGAAAGTGTAGTGTGTGAATAGCAAAAAATTTCAGAATAGTTTAATAATAATCCATGTGTGGATGTGAAAAAAACTTGTTTGAAAATTTTGTTGGAAATTTGTTTAAGTGTGAAAAAGTTTTGAAGCGAGCAAGTATCTAGGAGTAGCCTACCCTAATGTTTTAAGGTCTTTCTTATTCTTTATCCTTTCCTTAGTAAGACTATCCCTACTATAATGGAGTAGGTAGTCCTTACTTTGGATGTTAAGGGACATGTGAGGGACAATTTGACTTTGAAGGCCATTGTGGGATGTAATAAGCACATATAAGGGACCATCATCATTTTTCGAAAGGGACTCGATTCGTAAAGGCAACCATAAGGGACTTTGATGATTTTTCTATTTGAGGGACTTGCTTTATACACCCCACTTAACCATTATTCGTAGGCAACTTGAGGGATATCCTTAGGAAGTGAGACGGCGATTAAAATCGACTTACGTGTGTGACGTGTTTATTTTAATTATCTTTATTTAAAAGTGATCTAAATTTATTATAATATTACATACATGTTGTTACACTCCCTAATTACTAACCATAATAATAATTAAATAATTAAACAACTTTACATCCAAGAAACAATTACAAAATAATAAGCAAAATAATTAAATAGCAAAGATAAATAAAATATAAATAAGCAATAATAAATAATAAAGGGGGTTAATTCTAAGTTTACTCGGCAAGACATCGCATCTTGTGCCTACGTATCCTTACGGGAGTGGAATCAGAGTAATCGTAGTTCCCCTCAAAAGGGAGGTTAGAGACTTCTTGACTGTGGTCAAGGTCTCACGGGGAATAAACGCATCTTAAGGACACGCTTACGTGGAGTGTAGGAACTCCAAATCTCTACGTTGAAATGTTAAGTTGTAATTAGGGTTAGGTTAGGGATTCCGCGGCGGGAAACCCTAAAATGAGCGCAGCGGCTCTTTGACCTTATGCTAGGGGTAAAATTGTAATTTTGCCTGCGGCGAGGCATTTGTGAAAATTAGGGTTTGTAGGCGTAAGGGTTTGAAGGTGAGGACTATTGACACGGCGGTCAAATGCTAGACCTAATTCTTTCGGAGTGTGTAATGTGACAGAAATATTGCAATACATCAGCAGAAATTTAAATCATACATCATGCAGAAATTTAAATGCGAAAAGTAAACGCGGTTATTAGGTTCGCGAGGTTACAATTGAGAAGCAGATACAAATACAAACGAAACTTACGTTGAAAAATAAAATAAATAACGGTAAACATGACAAGCTGCAAAACAAATGAACAATGTTAGTAGGCAACGTTAGACAAGTTAGGAAACGAGAGGGGAAATTTATATACATTTTTGTCGCTTATTCGTGATATATGAAAGAATTTTTAATTTAAGTCAGAATAGAAGTTCTTCTTAATACTAAAATAAATATTTTTAAGTTTAATTTTCAAGAGAGTTTAATTTAAAAAGGCCTAATTATTTTTAAAGAGAAGGATTTGTTTATTATTATTAAAAAAAACTAAACTAGTTATCTTTTAAAAAGAAAAACTCACTATTATTATTTGAAGAAAATTATATTATTACTAATCAGAAATTAATTTTAATTGTTTTGTTATATGTTTTAATACTAAAAATAAAAACAATGATAAGTAAAAGAATAAAGTTGGGCCGGTGATCAACCCAGCCCCAACTCAATGCTTGAAAACTGGATAACACTGCTTTTAGGGTTTCGAAAACCCTATCGCTACCCGCGGCGCCGTCATGGCTCGTTTCTCTTCGTCTTTGCTTCGTTTTGCATGTTTCGACCCCTCTATCTCCTGAAAATGAAACTATGAACAATATCAGCACAAATATGAGTTTTACAAACTTCCTACCCAGATTCTGACAATGGCGGATGGCGATGGCGTTTTCGTTGTTCTTTAAGGCCTGTGATGATGTCAAATCTGAGGCTACGAAGGTGGATTGCCCGTCGAGAGACGAAGGCGGTCTTCGTTCGAATCTTCTCCTTCGTTCAGATGCACGGCCGTCGATGGTTGTTCTGGTGACCTACGGCCGTTTTCGCTAGCGTTCGTGCTAGGGTTTCTACTCCCTCCTCTCCCTCTAGGGTTTTTTGTGATTTTTTACTGTGAATGAATCCCCCCTTCATTAGGGTTTTCGTGACCCTTTTATATCTTTTGTTGATCCCAATCGTGGGCTTGGGCTATTGCATCTTTTATATTTCTTTGATGCTGATTGTAGATTTGATTTGATTTTGCAGATTTGATTCCATTTGGGAACTGATAGATTTGGATATCCGTTTCTAATATGACTTGATCAATGAGGGATTTTCGGATCTTCTCAGATATGGAACTTTGCGATTCGCTTGCTGCTTTGATCTGATTGAGATTCTGATATGATTTATGTTTCGTTTGAAAACTTTCCCCATTTGGATTCACTTTGATTGGATTTCACTCGGATATTGTTTTGATTTCCGGATTTGGACCTCTGTTTTGAACCAAATTAACTTTTTTCTTCTTCTTTCAGAAAGGCCTTGAAGTTCAGATATTGCCAGATTAATGCCGCCGAGAGAGGTCTGACGCGGTGATGATGACCTATGAGTCTGAACCATGTGAATGTTTGCTCGTGGTTGCTGGCCAATGTAGCTGATGTACTTTGTTTTGTCTGCTATTGCCCGATGATGGATGGAACTGAGGGCTGAAACAAATGACGCTGTTGCAGTTGTGAATTGACGCTGCTGGTGTCATCATTGCTAATGCTGTCTTTGCTCTCTGTTAGGCTGATATTGGTGAGGTTATGCCGCTGTTGGGCTAATGGTTGTTGTTACCTGCTGTGACTTGCTGCTACTATTTGACAGAAACCTGTTGTTGCTTGCATCTAAGGTGTTGCGGCATTACTTACCGTTGATGTGTTTGTCACAACATTGCTGATGTGCTTCTGTATTGCAGGTGCTATCACTTGCTGATATGCCCTACTGCTGGTGTGATGAATTACTTGCTATTTGCTATACTAAGTAACCGCTATCGTTACGTGCAAAAGCTTGTCGGCTGATATGCTGCTGTTTGCTTTGCACTGCTGTGGCATATTGCTCGCCGATAGTGTGGAAATGCCTTTGTCATGGATGTTGTGAATTATGCTAAGATGCCTATTGTCGCTACTGCGAAAATCGGCTCCGGCTGGACAGAAGAGTCGCCACCGTGCGTTATTTATCCCACGGGAGGGAAAGGAAACGCTCAGAGTAAACCTCGCACAACACGGGAAAGGTATGGTTGTCGCAACCAAAACCTGGGTTCGGGAGTCGGTTACGCAAGGGGAAGGTATTAGCACCCCTCACGTCCGTCGTACTCGACGGGATCCACGCTTGTTTTCGGGTATGGATTGCTATTCTATCTAAACTATAGGTCAAGGGTGAAAAAGGAAATAAAATGAAAATAAAAATGACTCGGCAAAGTATCGCACTTTATGCCTACGTATTCCCGTCTGGAACGAGAAATCAGAGTCAACGTAGTTCGCCTACCTACGGGAAAGGAGGGGAATGTTGCTCGCTAGGATATCGCATCCTATGCCTACGTACTTTCATACAGCATGAAAGATCAGAGCAAACGTAGTTCGGGCCACGTACGACACGAGCTTGTCTTGGTTAATTTTATTCCTTCTGAAAAAGGTTTTTCTGATTAATAGTCCAAGCGGACAAAAATGACGTCTTGATGAGTTCACATTCTTTTACGGAAGAAGTGTCTTTTATTGTGTTTGAAATCTTTATGTGTTTTTCTGTTTGTTTTGAGAAAGAAAGAGACAGAACTCTAACCTACGGTTGCGAAGGGAATCAAACTATCCTAATGTTATCATGCATGGGTTAAGACCTAGTGTCTATCATGCTCCTCTCTTGCACAGAGAGAAACAGAGATCCTACGGGATAGGCAGAAACAGAAACAATATCAGATATATAGTAAAACAGTAAAATGCATGGATGCAACAATACAAGCGAGGCAAGGGAGTCCCACTCAACCTCGAACCTAGAAAACAATAGGCAAAAGTGAACAGGCTTCACTTTCAACCCAACAGGGTAGACAACAAACAATACAGTCCAGTAAAACCAATCAATACATCAGAAATGAAATACAACAGCAAAAGAAACAGCATCAGCAGCTCTGAATCAACATCTAGCTTCAAGCAATCTCCATTCAGCTACAGGCTTCAACAAGCATCAATCTCCATCTTCATGGCCTTCAGGTAAGGGCTTTGATCATCAGTCTTCTATCTGCAATGACTTTTCTTCAAGTTCAAACCTCCAGGATGAGGAATCAGTCACAAGAGTGAATTGGGTGTTAAGCAATCAGTTGACTACCAAGGGTGGTGAACAGACTGCTTCTAACACAAGAGACATTTTCTCTCAAGAGTTCTATCTCATAGACACTATCACCAAGCCTTCCAAAGGAAGGGGGTGAGTGTCTTAGAGAGACTCTGAATCACAGAGAAGAATGGATGCAGACAAGGCAATCCATGTTTGAGAAACAAGCTTTCTAATCTAGAGCTCTGCCTAGCTCCTAAACCCTAGCTTCCTCAGCAGCTGCTAGCAAGAACCTCCTTTTCAACTCTGACAGTTGATCTTCAATCTCTGAATCTCCAATAGTCTTCATCTCCTCAAGTCTTCAGCTTCCCCAGGGCCCCAGACAAACCCAACACCCAAGCAAGCAATAATCCCCAGAGGGCACACCACACCAGTCAATCAGATATACACAGAGTATTAATAGCAGTAGGGGAATCCTGACTTTTTTCTAAGGGATCTAATAGCTACCCATAGCCCCTATAGTCCCATAACTAATCTAATTAAATCCTAAGTCCTAAGGGAAATGTAATCAAACTTCTTAAGTTGTCACCTAAAACCCTAGTTTTGTTCATGAGGTTCAAACCTATTTTAATCACCTAAAATTAATTCCTAAAAATGGGAACTAAAATATTTCTACAAGTTGAATATCTCATCTAAACAATATAAAAAGAATGCCCAAAAAATATTAAAGCATGTAAGAGAACAAAAATTATTAAAATGATGCATGAAATGAACTATTTAAAAATGCCATTTATTAAGAAAATATGGAAAAAATATGAAATAAAAATAAAAATGCAATTTTATTTTTCTATAATATTCTACACATCCTAAAGAAAATATTGTAAAAAGAATGAAGTGAAATGCATTTTTTATGAATTAGTTATGAATTAATGAAAATTGGTAAGAATTAAAATGAATTAAGAAATAAAATTGAATTAAAATGAGGGAGGGGGGTTAGAATAGCAGATACGCCCAGTTATAATCAGAATGGGCCACACAGCCAGGGGTGCGCTTAGCATTTTGTACTAGGCCCAGAAAACACTCAGAATTAAAGAAAATGAAAACACACGCTGGGGGTGAAAATAGAAGTGAAATCACGTTCAATATGGTTTGGGCTTGGAATAGGGGGTGGGGATAACACAAACTAACTCAGGCCCGCCCGTTTCAATTAATGAAACGGTGCGTTTAGGGCGCCACCTCACTTCCCTCCAAATTCAGATTAAATGAGAGCCATTGGATTATCCTCCAAGTCAAAAGTCACACGCGAAATGGATGGACACGATTGTGTCTTCTTCCTTGGCTCTGAACCTAGGGTTTCAATCTCCATGAAACTCCATGCACGAGCAAGCTTCCCCTCATCTGTTCTCCATCACCAGGCCATGAATCAACATGCCATAAACATGAAAGTTGCTCAGGATCTCTCCCTCTACAATCCTATGGCATTAGATTGCTTTAAAATTCCACAAATCACTCAACCCGATGGCATCAAGCTCTGGTCACCATGGAAGTACACTGATATGCATCATGATAATTCTCAATCAAACTTAGCCTAAACTAATCTATGCCTAATGGTGATTAACCTACGCTATCAAGCTAACATTCTAATGCACTAACCTAAGAGTTTCACCTCCTAACAGTTTCTACAACCTGCTAATCAACATCACCAAACCTCTCCAAATTCATCCTACTTGTTCTCCTAACCACCTAGATTGCATCTAAACTAATAAAATCATGCCTAACTAACTGAATCAAGCAAATCGAATGAAAACATACCTGGTGCAAAAGCTTGAAAACAGCTATGGAAGATTGAGGATCTGAGGCTTTTGAGACTTGGATCTTGATCCACAAACTCAGTACTCAATTCTGTATGCAATATTTTGGTGATTCCTTGCTTGAATTATGCTGTCCAATGGAAACTTCAACTTTGATGTTCTTGAAGAAAGTGCTCGAGAATGGATCCTAATCACCAAAACTTTGCTTCAATTCTGATCTAGGATGATGATGGAGCAAGATTGAATTGATGTGGATGAAAGTTGATGAAGGTTTTGAGAGAATTGCAATGAAACTTCAATGAAAAAGAATGAGAAAGCTTGTGAAATTCTTGGTGAAAATGAAGCCAACCCTTGCAAAATTCTCATTTCATGAATATATAGACCTCATATGAACATTCTAGATCCATCTTGCACATTCCCTTGTTTTCCAACTTTGATCCATTTTGGTTATGTTTCTTCAATTACAAGTAACCAAAGATAACTTTCTTTTTTCCTTCTAAACTCAAAAAAGTGTTTGAACCATTGTTCTTAGAATTGCTTTTCCATTCAAAATCATATATTGGAAGTCTCCATTTGGACTTGTAAATCTCCCAAACCATTTTCCATCTTGAATTTATTCACTTTATAAGCCATTTTAGTTCATATTTTGACCAATTATGCAACTTCATGCTATGAGCTTCTCCAATAATTTGTGACCTTCTTTCTAGACTTAAAATCCCATTTGGAGCAAGTTTGATGTTGTAAGTTTTTCCATTTGAGGCCTCCTTGTATGAGTTTTGGGTATAGGTTAAAATGACCTGTAATTCACAAATGCCCAAAATACCCTTTGCTTGCCAAGACCATAAGTTGAGTTCCACACATCATATGAAGGCATACTATACCATTCTAGAAAGCTAAGACAATGAGGAACAATTCTTATGTTGACCAAGAATTCATTTGAAATCTCCTTGAGGGGTAAAAATAGCTTGGAAGTCAAGTCACTTTCACAGACAAAAATTCAGATACCCCAGATGACCTGTAACTTGCAAGGACCATAACTTGAGTTCTATAAATCTCCTTGAGGTCTTCCACCACTCAAATTAAAGGTCTTGAGATCCTATACAAGTTTCATGTTGGCCAAGAAGCCATTTGAAGCTAGCATTTTGACTTATCTTGCTTGGAAATTTGACCTAAATTAGGGGATTTTACAGAGAAACCCTAATTTAGTAACTCCTCTTCTCCTTGATTTCTCTTGAATTCTCCTTGTCATATCTCCATATCCTTCTTCATATGTCCCATGATGAACCTCACATCTCTCCAATAGACTTGAATGCCCTTTAAACCAGTCAATTGGCCTAGGGTTGACCTAGGGTTAACCCAGATGAAACCCTAGTTGACTGCCTTCAACTGTAGCTCTTGTGCTCTCATAAATGACTTGTTTTCTTCTCCAAATGACTTTCTAAGTCTCTCATAATGTCTGGATACTCTCCATGCCTTCAACTCACAGCTCACAATCCTCTTGTTGATCCTCAGATGCCCTTAGCTAGGAGATGGACTCAAGGCTTGATCTGCTGAACTCTTTGCTTTCAAATTCTTTCCTGATGACTTGAATGAGGTTGAATTAGAATAATAGCCTCTTGATAGGCTTCTAGAGATGATAATAATGATTGGTCCCCTGTTGAATGACTTGCTATGCTTATGCTATGCAGATGGTTAGTCCATGTACATGACTCTATATGCAAATGCTGATGATAATGAAACATAAACCAAATGAATAAGGTTGGGCAAATTTTAGGGTGCAACAGCTGCCCCTATTCAAGCGACTTGGACCCGATTGGATGAAGAGCCCGGAGCCTTCAGACATTCGCGGTACGAGACGGTTGAATACTAGTGAAACCAGAAATTTGCCAACCGCAAAACTAAACTGCGCTCCTGCTTGAGGAACGACACTCATCAGCTGAATCTGACTGATACATTAACCCACTGATCTCGTGCGACTGTGCTGGGGATTGTCTTCATCGTTCTGAAGAGGATTCTGTCATCACAGATTGCTTGCTTGTCCACGTCAGGACTCTGTCTGTTGTCAATACGAAGAAATCTCAACTAAAACCTGTCCACGTTAGGACTCCACTTGCTGTTAACCCAGGAAAATCTCGGCAACTCCGCTGGGGATAACTCGTCTGCATTTCCATAAACTGCATCGTCCACGTTAGGAACAAACCTCTTCCACGTTAGGAGTAACCTGTCCACATTAGGAATCATTTCTTGAATCTGTCCACGTCAGGACTAACCCTCTCATCTTTCCACGTCAGGAAGCAATCTTCTTTCCACATAAGGGGAACTGTATCAATCTGTCCACGTAAGGACTCCAATACCACTTGACATGTCCGCGTCAGGACTCCATTCTTTTCCACGTAAGGGATTCAATTTCGGTGCCGAACCTGTCCACGTCAGGACTCACCTTTTCCTGAATCTGTCCACGTAAGGACCCCAGTTTCTCCGCGTAAGGAATAAACTTCTTTTTCCACGTTAGGAATATCTTCTTTGATCTGTCCACGTCAGGACTAAATTCTTCCACGTCAGGAATAACCTCTTTCTTTCCACGTCAGGAATCAATCTTGATATGTCCGCGTAAGGACTCTAATCTTTCCACGTTAGGAATAAGTTCGTCTTTCCACATAAGGAAACCATTTTTCTTCCACGTAAGGAATGCTCTCGATATGTCCACGTAAGGACTCTGATCTTCTCGCATAAGGAATACCAACTTCATCTGCTTTGTCCGCGTCAGGACTCATTTTTCCACGTAAAGAATGCCATCTTAACCTGTCCACGTAAGGACTCCGCTCTTTCCACGTCAGGAATGCTATCATTTCCACGTAAGGAATCCTCTTCTGATACGTCCGCGTATGGACTCAATCTTTTCCGCGTTAGGAATCTCCGTCTCTTTTCCACGTAAGGAATCATTTTCTCTTTCTCTTCCACGTAAGGAACACGCTTCCTTTCCACGTTAGGAATACTTCTTCTTCTGAATCCGTCCACGTCAGGACTAAACTTTCCACGTAAGGAATCTTTTCTTTCCACGTGAGGAAACCTATTCTGATATGTCCGCGTAAGGACTACATCTTTTCCGCGTAAGGAATCACTTCTGTTGATATGTCCGCGTAAGGACTACATCGTCCACGTTAGGACCCATTTCTCCACGTTAGGAATAATAGTTTCTTTGATTTGCCCACGTAAGGACACTGATCTCATCTCGATATGTCCACGTTAGGACTCAGGCGTCTTCGACTTGCTGAGGAAATAAGACTTGTCCACGTAAGGACTCACACCCTCGACTCACTGGGGAAATAACTTGTCCACGTCAGGACTCACACATTGGTCTGATCCGTCCGCGTCAGGACACCAACACAAAGAGTAATTACTTTTGTCAACGTCATGACTTCCCATTCCACTAATTTCGAGGAACCGAATCTGCCCACGATAGGACTAACACACCTTACCAATCCAGTAAAACAAACCTGTCCACGTTAGGACGCCCACTTCTGAAGAAATCCCGTCAATATAGGAATATATTGTCCACGTCAGGACTTAGTTCTCCACTGATCCTCACCCACAAACTTCTCAGCACTGACGTGACAGCGACTTTGAGGCGGACTCTACTGGGGATGTCTGGAAACCCACTATCGGACGCCTGTTCTGATAACCGGCGGTGGCCTCTGAAATTCTGACTCCTGGAACCCGTTGATGACAAATAAATTCTGCTTGGGGATAAGGAGACACTGATCCTGGCAACTCTGGTGGGGAACATGAGAGACATTTGCATAACTGACTCTATTAGAGACCAAGAGAATCTCCTCATGCTAACTCTGTGGGGGAATACTGCCGAAACTGACATTATCATTGGGTGTCTCCTGCCGAGATCTTGACTGTTTGATTGTTCATTTGAGCAAGAGCTCTCTTTGCCTGAACTACTAGAGTACAGAACCTGCTTCAGCAAAATAAATGCTGGGAGGTGATGCCGACTCCGCCGGGGATAGCCAGATGCTACAGAATTGTTCCAGCAAAATAAATGCTGGAAAGGTGAAGTCGACCCTGCTGGGAAGTTGGGAACTCAACCCACACGTCTTGTTGAGGTAACCCCCTGCTGGGGAATATAACTTTGCTGGGGAATAACGCCGATGTGCATAGTATGATCGGACTTTCTGCTGGAACGCAAACTGATATCACCAGTATCTCTGACAAAATAAATGGCAGGAACCATCACCACTCTGCCGGGGAGAGTCTTAATCTTCGAATTCCACTGGGAGGACTGAAAATACTCGCTGAAACGAGAACTCCGCTGGGGATGGGATGATTCTCTTGGGGAAAATCAACTAACTCCGCTGAGGGAGAGCGCATGACCCTGCGGGGAAATATGAACCTGTCTGAATACAGCCTTACGATCTTAGAATCGCCACACTCTGCTGAGGACGAATAACTTTTCTGGAGCCCGTCCTTTGGATAAGCTACTGCTAGCTGGGGAATTCTATCCTTCTTCAGGAAAAACATGCATGCCTTGCGCGGGGACTGAGTCGTTCGTTATCGCAATCTTTTGATCATCTTCCTCGTATGGTTATGAAACCTGCACCAACACAAACAAGACACGACAAGTCTGTACAACCAAATCAATTCAGGTTAGTGACGTTACACTCAGTTAATTCAAAGCTTTAACAATTGTTGGCAAGGGCCAGTGATGTTATACTCATGCTAGCTTCAATAAACTTAGGCGCTTTATCATGCACAAAACAGTAAAGAACAGTGTCAAATACTGAATAACACATTTTCATTGATTGGGCCCCTGAATGGGCGGAGTTTTGTACACGGAATGTAACTCCTGAAAAGAGGAAGCTACGCAAAGCAAATACATAAGTATGCACAAGAAGCAAGAATATTTTGACAAATTAAATTTTGTACACATGTCGGCAACTGGATGCAGATGAACACCACGAACTGATCCTCCCATGACTCGTCCGACTCTAAGACTTTCCCGGTATCCCCACTTCTGAAAAGATTGTATCCGATAACTGACTTCTCAAATATATTCTCCCGCATTGATGCTTATTGCAATATCAAATTCGGACCGCAGTCATTTGCTTTTCAAATCCCTAACTTTTGCGTGAACCGCCCTTTACGGGTTTTCAGTTCACCGGGATACCCTTTTTTGCCGAAGCCGCCCAGTGTAGGTTTTCGACTTCGCGGGTGTACATTTTTTCAATTTTATCCCTAATTTTTGCCCGAACCTTTCATTCTGTTTTTGGTTCGCCAGGATGCCCCATTTTTGCCTGGACTCTCTTTTTTTTTGTCCAGCGGGTCTATTTTAAGCAAAGTATTTTTTAACTGCGTCCGAATTCACAGGTGACGCAAAGTCTTCTCCGTCCATGGTGGACAACAATAACGCTCCTCCTGAAAAGACCTTACTGACAACGTATGGCCCTTCGTAGTTGGGGGTCCACTTGCCCCTGTGGTCTGCTTGCGGCGGGAGAATCCTTTTCAGCACGAGGTCGCCCGTCTGAAAGCTTCGCGGAAGTATCTTCTTGTCGTACGCTTTCTTCATTCGTCTTTGGTACAAACGACCGTATGCCAGAGAAGCAAGTCTCTTCTCATCCATCAAACTCAGTTGGTTCAATCTATTCGTTACCCATTCTGCCTCGTCCAGCTGAACATCTCGCAATACCCTCAGAGAAGGGATCTCAACTTCTAATGGTAATACCGCTTCCATTCCGTATACCAACGAGAACGGAGTTGCCCCGGTTGATGTGCGTACCGTCGTACGATAACCGTGCAAAGCGAAAGGTAGCATTTCATGCCAATCTTTATAAGTCACCACCATTTTCTGGACGATCTTCTTGATATTCTTATTGGCCGCTTCGACAGCGCCATTCATCTTGGGTCGGTAAGGGGAGGAGTTGTGATGTTCGATCTTGAAATTCTGACAGAGCTCCTTCATCATTTTGTTGTTCAGATTTGAACCATTATCCGTGATTATCCGCTCGGGAATCCCATATCGGCAAATGATATCTCTCTTGATGAATCTAGCCACCACTTGCTTCGTTACATTTGCGTAAGACGCCGCTTCCACCCACTTGGTGAAATAATCGATTGCTACTAGGATGAACCGATGCCCGTTAGAAGCCGTCGGCTCGATCTTTCCAATCATATCGATTCCCCACATCGAAAATGGCCATGGAGATGACATCACATTTAGAGGACTCGGAGGCACGTGTATCTTGTCAGCATAGATTTGGCACTTGTGGCACTTCCTCGCAAACTTGAAACAATCAGTTTCCATCGTCAGCCAAAAATAACCTGCCCGCAGCAGTTTCCTCGTCATAGCATGCCCACCAGCATGCGTGCCAAAGGCACCTTCATGAATTTCCTCCATGAGAAGCTTTGCCTCCTTCTCGTCTACACAACGCAACAACACCAAATCGTGGTTTCTTCTGTATAAGACGCCATCCGGATTCAAGTAGAAATTACCCGCTAATCTCCTGAGAGTCTTCTGATCTTGACTGGATGCCCCAGCAGGATACTCTTTATTCTTCAGGAAATTAAGGATATCGAAATACCACGGTTTGTCATCAGACGCTTCATCAATAGCAAATACATAAGCTGGCCTGTCCAACCGAGAGATAGTGATCTGGGGAGCTTCGTTCCAAAAATTGACCTTGTACATGGAAGACAAAGTGGCAAGGGCGTCAGCCATTTGATTTTCTGCCCGCGGCACGTGATGCAATTCAACCTTGTCGAAGAAAGGCAACAATCTCCTTGCATAATTCATGTAATGTATCAAATTGGGCTGCCGTGTCTCCCATTCCCCTTTGATCTGATTCACTACCAGAGCTGAGTCTCTGTATACGTCTAGATGTTTGATTCGCAAATCAATGGCTTCTTCAAGCCCCATTATACAAGCTTCGTATTCGGCCTCGTTGTTGGTAACGGCAAAGGTCAATCGGGCAGTAAACGGGATGTGCGACCCGTGTGGCGTAGTGATGATTGCCCCTATTCCGCTACCGTAAGCATTCACAGCTCCGTCAAAAATCATCTTCCACTGGGACCCCGGCTCTGGTCCCTCGTCTGGCAACGGCTCTTCGCAATCTTTCATCTTGAGATACATGATATCCTCGTCAGGAAAATCAAATCTCATCGATTGGTATTCTTCAATAGGCTGCTCCGCCAGATACTCAGACAGCACACTCCCCTTTATCGCCTTTTGCGAGACGTATTGAATGTCATATTCAGTCAAGACCATCTGCCAACGGGCAATTCTACCTGACAACGCCTGCTTTTCGAATATATACTTGATTGGATCCATCTTCGAGATGAGCATGGTTGTATGATTCAGCATGTACTGCCTCAACCGCTTGGCGGCCCAGGCTAGCGCGCAACAAGTTTTCTCCAGCATTGAGTATCGAGATTCACAGTCTGTAAATTTCTTGCTCAAGTAATAGATCGCATGCTCTTTTCTCCCCGTCTCGTCGTGTTGACCGAGAACACAACCCATGCTTCCCTCAAGAACCGTCAAATACATGATCAAGGGTCTCCCTGCCACTGGGGGTATCAAAATAGGAGGCTCCTGCAAATACTTCTTTATTTTGTCGAACGCCTTTTGACAATTTTCGTTCCACGTTACAGCTTGATCTTTCTTCAAGAGCTTGAATAATGGTTCACACGTAGCCGTTAGGTGAGATATGAACCGGGCAATGTAGTTCAATCTCCCTAAAAACCCGCGTACCTCTTTCTCTGTTTTAGGCGTCGGCATTTCTTGAATCGCTTTTATTTTAGCAGGATCGACCTCTATTCCTCTTTCGCTTACGATAAACCCCAGGAGCTTACCCGATCTCACCCCAAAGGTGCATTTATTAGGGTTCAGCCTCAGCCTGAACTTCCTAAGCCTTTTAAACAACTTCAACAGATTCACCAGATGCTCTTCCTCCGTCTGGGATTTAGCAATCATATCGTCAACATAAACTTCGATCTCTTTATGCATCATGTCATGGAAAAGAGTCGTCATCGCACGCTGATATGTTGCCCCAGCATTTTTCAAACCAAAGGGCATCACTTTGTAGCAAAATGTTCCCCACGGCGTTATGAAAGTAGTCTTCTCCATATCCTCTGGCGCCATTTTAATTTGATTGTAGCCTGAAAAGCCATCCATGAAGGAGAATACAGAGTATTGAGCGGTATTATCAACTAACACGTCAATATGAGGAAGCGGAAAATCGTCTTTTGGGCTTGCTTTATTCAAATCTCTATAATCCACGCACATTCGAACCTTGCCATCTTTCTTCGGCACTGGTACGATGTTGGCAACCCATGAGGGATACTTCGTCACAGCCAGGAAACCAGCGTCCCACTGTTTCTGAACCTCCTCTTTGATCTTCATTGCCATATCTGGTCGAGTTCTGCGAAGTTTTTGTTTGACCGGTGGGCAATCTTCTTTCAGTGGCAGGCGATGCACAACCATATCTGTATCGAGCCCTGGCATATCTTGATACGACCAAGCGAATACATCATTATACTCTCGGAGCATTTCAATCAGTCTTCGCTTGATATCACTCTGCAGTGCGGCTCCGATACGAATATTTTTCTCAACCCCTTCCGACCCCAAATTGATAATTTCGATAACCTCGTCGTGAGGCAGAATGGCTCTTTCCTCTTGCTTCACCAACCAAGACAGTTCTTCAGGAACGTCGCTATCTTCGACAACCTCTTCTTCGGTCTGGAATACCGGGTGCTCGAAGTCGGGACGAGTCATAGGTGGTTCAAGGATGTCATCTGAAAATGTTATCCTGC